>CM062288.1:316436856-317636856 GCA_031216915.1 Pictodentalium vernedei | reverse complement strand
CCCTTTGGACTGATGGTATCTTCCATGTTAGTTCAGTGGCAGCTTTTGGAAGAGTCCAAATTCATTTTTTAGGGGTAGGGAGCACTGTGGCTCAGTGGTAGACTGTTGGACTTCTATGCTAGAGGTCCCGAGTTCGATCCCCGTCCAGGTCGACCCACGTTGTGTCCTTGGGCAAGGAACTTTATCCTGGTTGCCTACATGGGGGCACGCTGACACCGTGTACTAAGGCATACTGCACATCGATGGTGCACATGTCTTCAACCGCTGTAACCCTGCTTGAGTCGAGCTTGAACAGAGTTAGAATGTTGAGCTGACAATTGCTCGTCGATGCTCGGTGGTTCTTTCCGTGTACTCCGGCTTCCTCCACCCGTAAAACTGTCACGATCACGATTAGCCATTGTGCATAAGTATGTGACCTTAAGCACCAATAAATAAATTATTTAGGGGTAGACCAATTAATATTTTCCTTGTGCAGCCTTGGGGCTTAACGATGAAAATATTGATTGGTCTACCCCACACATGCACTTAGCACCCTCCCTACTTAATGAAATTGTGACGTATCATGTTCTTGGACAGGAAAAGAGGCCTCTCAGTATTGAAAGAGTTAAACTGTATTTTGTAGTTTACTTCTCGTTCTGTTGCTGGATGGGATAAGTTTTCTATATGGTACATCTATAACATATTACTGTGAAAACACAAATGCATCATAGAATTTAGAGTGCATGAATAGAATTCTTCGGAAAAGGTTTCTGGGAGCGGAAGCAAATTTTTAGCGTATGGACTTCCGGGTGTAACACAGAGGTTCATTGTGCTTTGCAAAATATTTTTATAGTTTGACATAGTCAGAAATTAATTGAATTGACTTTTAAGAGCAACACCCTGGGGTCACTAGGGGACCCGATAATGACTACTTGGGAAGGAAGTCCTCTAAAGTTGGCAGCATAGTTTTCAACGATTTCGCTCAACTTTACTTCAAACTTAGGTTGTGGTAATTATATAGACTGGGTGCATGGTGGCTCAGTAGGTAGAGGTGCTAGATGCAAGCCGAGAGGTCCTCGGTTCGAATTCCACCAGCGGCAACCGCATTGTGTCCTTGTGCAAGACACTTCTCACTTCCCATTGCCCACGTGGGGGCATGGTAGCACTGTGTGCTAAGGTGTACTGCACATCGATAGTGCACTTGTCTTCAACCAATGCTAACCCTGTTTGTATGGAGTTGGGGAGTCTGGTGGTTGCTTGCCATTGCTTGGTTGTTCTCTCTGGGTATCCTGGCTTTCTCCACCCGTAAAACTGTCCAGCACAAGGTGACCCTTGATGTTGAAAGTGTCACTAAAGCCCAATAAATATGAAACCAACCAAATTATAGCTTCTAAGTATTAGTCACAATTTTTTACTCTGAAAGAGGGGTGTGACTTATACAAAGGTACAACAGCTTTCAGTGCTGGAAATGAACAGAATTGATGGGTGCAGTTTTATACTCCCGCGAAATCCGAGACGACAGTAAATTGCATCCGTGAAATGTTAGTATATGAATTTCAAGGGAATACTGTCACCAAACATGAGCAGCCATTTTTCTAGCCAGGAACATGCTGCGTCATTAAATAGGATGGCTGTTCAATGAATTTCCAAGACTGCAGCTTTAGCAAATTATCAGTTTGAAATTGGAATTCACCTCAATGATTTGATGCCTGCAGTCAATCCCTATTATTGCCAAGTATCACAGGCTTTTATAGTTTTTTTTTTTTTTTTAATTAAAATAAAAAAAATAATATAAACATTGGAAAAGAAACATAATTGTTACTTTCAAATTGTTGCTAATTAAATCTGAATTAAATTACATCTGAATTGCATAAAAAAAAAAAATCAATTGTGCATATATTTCATTGATTACTCGCCAGTTCTTCCCAACTTTGACAATAGAAGCACTGATAATGATACAATGTTCATGCAATTTCTACTTCTTTTTATTTGAATTTCTGTCTGTTTGGATAGGGGTTTAAATTTTCTGAGCTTATTTTGTGTTCATGACAGCTGGATACCTAAGAAATGAATAATTATATTTTTTGCTGGACTTGTACACTACAAGTCAAAATAAGTTGTAGGATTACTGCTGTACGATATTCAAAACTAACTACCGGTATCGGTATTCAAAAAAATACCGATATATCGAAAATTGTTTAGACATATGAACACAAGTATCACAATCGAGACTCAAGGCATCACAGTCGGAACGAATTAGCATGCCTTGATGATGTGGTTCGAAAAACCTTTACCCAACGCAGACAATATCAGAATTTTTTAGTTTCAAAATAAATTTATCAGTTTTTCCCCAAAGATTTCAACAAAACTATATCATGTGATCCCTCATTGGAACGAGGTCATTCCAGTGAGGGGTCACATGATGTAGTGTTGTTGAAATTTTTGAAAATTATTCTTTCAACTGCTGAATTTGTATATTACGAGGGCACAAACAGATGATTCCTTGGATACAGGGATAATATTATTCATTCGGGGCTATAGTTAAAAAAAACTCAAGATGTCTTGAAAATTAAATTGTGGGTAAATAAATAATGACGATAAACCGATATTTTTGTAGTTACATCGGTATTCAATTGATATTGGTTTGAATACGGTATATATCAGTTTATCGATATACTGTGCAGCCCTCTGTAGGATAACCACTGTAAACTATGTATCCTTCTCTTCTTACACTGATAAGACCAGAAGCTGAAATCATTTTCTGGAAAGCTCTCAGTCAGAGCTTTCCAGAAAATAATGTCAGCTTCTGGTCTTATCAGTGCAGGAGCAGCAGTATACTTTGTTTATTGCGGTTATGCTACAACTTATTTTGACTTGTACTGTACATGTGTAAACCTCGGCCAAATAACATGACTTTATTAATCACTGTCCAGCAGAGCTGGTCTTATCAGTGCAGGAGCAGCAGTATACTTTGTTTATTGCTGTTATGCTACAACTTATTTTGACTTGTACTGTACATGTGTAAACCTCGGCCAAATAACATGTCTTATTAATCACTGTCCTGCAGAGTTCTACTTCCACCTGTATTGAACCTCTTGACCTATTTATAAAATGTTTATGTCGACAACCGGTGCAGCAGAACTAAACTTCCGTTCAATGTAAAATCAATTTTTGACCTTCAAGACAGAATAAATGAATAAAGCAAACAACAGCTTTCTTTTTAACATTATGGGATGGAAAAGTAATCATATGACTGTAATGGAAAAGTAAAGGAAAAACACTCCACATTTTACATTGCATTTACTCACTTAATGCCGTGTTTAAGCTTTGCCGTTCTTGCACATTTTTATGCCCCCGAAAAATATAGTGTTCGTCATTTACATCTGTCCATCTGTCTGTCTGTCCATCAGAAAGATTTTTCGTGTCTGCTCCATAACTCTGAGATGCTTCATTGGAGTTTGTTGAAACTTGGCATACAGGTTGCTAATGTGGAGACGATGTGTCACACACAAAAAATTTTTTGGTTCAATTTCTGTCTGTCTGTCTGTCTGTCCATCTGGAAGATTTCCATGTCTGCTCCATAACTGAAATGCTTTGTTGGATTTTGTTGAAACTTGGCATACATTTTGCTTATGGGGAGACAGTGTGTCACGCACAAAATAATTTTTTTTGGTTCAATGAAGGTCCAGATCACAGATCAAAGTTTTTGCCACATTGGGAGCATAGTCACTTCCAAGTGACAATCTCTTGTCCATATTTCTTTAGCCCACATTGGGGATACAACTTATACAAGGATATAGAAGCAGGGATGATATTTTGGTGAGATTTGGGGGTGTGACTTACACATGGCAGCGACTTATACACAGACATACATATAGTACATTTACCTCTATACCTGGTGCAAATAGCGGACTTGCAAAAAAAATTCTTGAATAAATAAATATGTTCATTTTACTTCAAAAACACAGTTTATGATTCCTCGTTAGAATGAGCTCATTCTAACGAGGGATCATGAACTGTTTTGGGAAAAAAGTTGAAAAAAAGAATGGCATTAAAATATGAAAACACTAAATGTGCAGGGGGATGTCAATTATTATATCCCCACAAAACAAAGTTTAGGGGGTATATAGGACATAACTTGTCTGTCGTCATCAGTATGTTGCACATGTAAAATTGTGAAGTGAACTATTTCCACACTTGCAGCTGCATTTTCATGAAACTTCACAAAAATGATTAACACGGTGAGGGGAAGTGCATGACATCATATTTTTATACTGTACCAATGACCCACACATAGCTGGTGCTAACTCTTAAAATATAGGGCCAAACACAAATTTTGCCCCCCAATCCCCAAAATTTGCATCTAAAACTAAAGAAAACATGTCCTGAAAGGCCCTCCACACTTCGCCCCTACTGCGCATGCGCAGTGTCAAGGACGTTCCGAAATTGGCGCCATTAATCATTCTAAGTTTGGCCCTTCATCAGTTAACATCTGACTGATCTTTGTGCTTATAAATCTCAGTTTAAATGATGCCAGACACATAAATATTAGTGAAATGGTGATTCTAAGGAGGATAGAGAAGGAGGAGAGGAAAAGAATGTGTGACAGAATATTATCAGGGCTGTAACTTAAAATTTTTTAATGAAATTATGTTAAGTTACCTATTTTCAAGGCAGCAGCCATTTTGTTGTCATTCTGATTATTTAGTTACACTGTTTTTTTAAGTGTTTTCCTCTCTCCCTGTCCTTTAAGTTCCCCCTTGCTATTCTCCCATGCTTTTGGCATAGTTTTTGTAATTATTATTACTAAATTTTCTTGGGAGTTTTAGCTGAATAACAGAATGAATTCTGTTCTTTCCCCATGTTTACGTCTTCACCTAGGGGTGGTTAGGCGTTGTGTTCTGCATCTACCATCTGATGTTCTGCAGTTTCTTCCCTGGAAGTCTCTGTTTTGCATCAGATAGTGTATTTTGGTAACTGATTTCGGGCCTGGGTGCCTGGAGTCTTATTTTAGTGTTTTTACACTCATTGTTTACATTTTCAACAGCCCTCTGTGTGAGGGGGGGATTTCTAAAAAATAATATCTTGATGTTATTTTAATCATAACTAGATACATTATTATTGTTCGTAAGTGTTGAATAAATTGTTTAAAATATTTTTTTAAATTTTTGTCCACACTTAGGCTTGGGATCCATTGGGGCTCAACGTTACTTTTCAGAAACTTGGGCTGTTCTGAAAAAATATTTTTTCAAAATATTTTGATTTCAATTATTTTTTCTATATCAATGGATCATATTATTATTATGTATTTTGATTGCCAGGGGTTAGTGCGAGTACCAGGACTTGTTTTCTTTTCACATTGAAAGGATATTGATCAATTGTTTTAAGAGGAAGTCTTCCTCTGACTTTATTATCATTCTATATGTGGTCAGTGTACTCGCATTAACTCCTGTTCTGTATCGTATGATTTCGATGACAATATGGGAAGCGTATGTCACGGTATGTTGTTGGGGATTTGGACACTCCGGTCCTTTCCCCGCAGGGTCACTCTACTTTATCAATTTCTATTTCAGACGATCAAGATTAGGGTGATGTATCTGTGATGTCTTCCAACAGTGTGCCTCCGTCGTCACAATTAATGAAAGGCTAGCGGAAAAGTGCTCATGTAAATACGCCAATTGCCTAAGAGGACCCTAGTAGGTTCGACGGCCTTTGACGTCCGCTAGCTCGCCCGGTGTAGCGTCCATTCACCGAATGGTTCGGCAGCCGGGTTCGTCCGTTGCGGTCTAGAAGGAATTTTGGGGTGATGCGAGCACTATAAACTAACCTAATGCACACCCAGTGACGGCGGATCGGAGGGAGAACGCAGGAAGCCTTTTAGTCCGGTTCATAGCTCGTTCCGGTCCATCCGGACGGCAAGCGAGAGAGGCCCCTCTCTCGTTCAACAACATCTGGCCCCAGATGTTGTGGTACAAAATGTGTCGTAAGCGGAGCATACGTCCGTCGCTCGGGACGCTCCGTTGTATAGGCAGTCCGCTGAGACTGCTAAGGCTTCCTCTTCTCGTCAGCGCACACGACCGCACCTTGGCTGCGTGACCGCCGATATATTACCAGCTTCGCCGATCAAGGATTCTTCGGCGACCAGGTCACTCCATCCGGTAGCCAGGGACACGAGGCCTGCAGACTCCGGACGTTCGCATAGGAAGTGTGCGGGAGTCAACGTACACGGAGCTTCCGGCGGCAATGCATCGTAAGACCGCTACTGCACAGGCCTCGGGAACGGACGTGCTTTCCTTAATAGCACAGTTTATCGCAGCATCCCAGCATCAACTGAATCTGTCGCATATATTGTATCCGACGATGCTGGGTCGGGACGCTCCGCGGAAGCGGGTACGGACGTCCGAAAGTTTCATCCGGTCCGACGGGATACCGAAAGGGATTCAGAGGATTTCGAGCTTTCCCTTTCGGAACAACATATGCTGTTGTGTATGTCATCTGACTTGGTCTTCTCCAGCTTCTTTCGTCGGACCAGAATGCTGCGATGCCGGATAAGAAACTGATAGCGTCGGTGGACTTAGAAATTTTTGGTTCGGTTCAGGGACATCGTCCCTCAGTTCCGACATAGTCCAATAATGTCACACAAACTTTTGAATTATTGAACGACGCTATATATATTATTATTTTATGCTTGCTATCCAAGCATTTCTGGTTTCTTGTTCGAAGAGTTATGGAGATGTCTTTCAAAAGTGTGCCTCTGTCGTCATAGTTAATGAAGAGTTAGCGGCAATAAGTGCTCATGGAATATGTCTATCGCCTACGGAGTGACATTCGCTAGCTCACCCGGTGTAGCGTACATTCATCGAATGGTTCGGCTGCCGGGTTTGTCCGTTGCGGTCTAGGAAGGAGATTTGGGTGATGCGAGCACTTTAATTACTTTAGTACTCACCCAGTGACGGCAGATTGAGGACAGATCGGAGGAAGCCTGTTAGTCCGGTTCCTGGCTGGTCCAGGTCCGTCCGGGCTGTGAGCGAGAGAGGTCCCTCTCTCGCCCAACAACATAGGGGACCGCATGTTGTGGTTCAGATATTTTACATTCGGAGCATATGTCCGTT
Source organism: Pictodentalium vernedei (assembly GCA_031216915.1). Classification (NCBI taxonomy): domain Eukaryota; kingdom Metazoa; phylum Mollusca; class Scaphopoda; order Dentaliida; family Dentaliidae; genus Pictodentalium; species Pictodentalium vernedei. Next base: position 317,629,765 of record CM062288.1, on the reverse strand, counting down.
GGTCGGGATGCTCCGTTATATTGACAGTCCGAGAGACTGTCGATAATGCTTCCTCATCCTCACACCAGGGCACACGACCGCACATTGGCTACGTGACCTCGAGTATCCGATCAGTTTCGGCATTCAGTGATTCCACGGCGAATAGGTCGCGCCATCCGGTAGCCAAGGGACACGAGGCCTATACATTCCGTTCGCTCGCATATTGGTAGTATGCACGGGGTAGCGATCACGGAGCTTCTAGCGGCAATGCATCGTAAGACCGCTTCTCCTCAGGCCTCAGTGACGGACGTGCTATCCGAGTTAGCACAGTTGTTTCGCAGCATCCCAGCAATTGACAGTTTCTCGGTCGAATCAGGAATTATCCGACGGCGCTGGGTCGGTGCGGTCCGCGGTTGCATCAGGTACGGACGACCGAACGCTTTATAGGGTCCGACAGGATGGCGAAAGGGATTCGAAAGATTTCGAGTTTTCCCTTTAGTAGTATCGGAAGATGCCTTTCATATCTTTTGGCATTATCTTCCAGTGATTATTATTTCGGACTTCATTGCTGCGATCTTGGATAAGAGACTTATAGCGTCATTGGACTCGGATTTTTCGATCGGTTCGGGGACATTGTCCCTGACTTACCGACGTAGTCCAATATTGTCATTACAACATGTGTTTTATTTTTCGACGCTATATATATATATATATATACAAGCCTGCTACTAAGCATGATAGTTTAGTTTCTTGTCCGCGTTGCTCATTTCTGCCATTTTATCATTTATACAAATAGTTTATTTTGGCAGAGCAGGGCATACCGAGAGTTCATATGCGTCTAGACGGTGTGATTAAAAACTGCATATATTCTTTTTCGCCGTTTATGTCTTTTCCAATTTCAATGTTGGGAACGACATTATGTATAGTAGACTTAACTTAGACGCTTTATTATACGTAATCCGCCTTACTGAGGCGTTATCATTACGTCTTCAAGAAAAGATTTACGGGATATTATTCTCAATGTAATTTCTTTTGAGGGCAGTAGTTTGTTCACGTATAACTCCGCCCTTCAGTGGCTGATTGGAGTTAGTTAGACGTGACGCAGCCCTAGCTACATCCACTCGCGTGGATAGTAAGGTTAAGAACTCTCTCAGAGTCGCTTCGTTCTCGGAGGAGCTTCTCTTCGACGGCAACTTTTTGGCAATCCATGAATTGCTCGATTTACACGTTCTCTTGTCTATCTAGTGTTACAAGAGATTCAGACTGGGGCAAACATTCGGTGGTTGACTCAGAGAGTGCCGCCGCAGTTGCCGGACCCGAGTGTGGCTGTTATGACGGTTGCCAGTCATACAGATTGGGATATAATACTGATCCCTACGGATTCGAAGTGCCAGGGACTTTGGGTTCCGCAGTCTTTTAGCAATCAGTTTTCTTCCGCGGAATAATGTTTTTTAGGCTTGCTTTATGTCATTGCATGAACATTATTCAGAAACGCATGCCCAAATTCCTGTCCTTTAATTCGACAGTAGTGGCGTATCTCCGGAACCAGGGAGGCACTCTTTCGTTTCCGTTATTCAATTTAATGGAAAGAATCCGTCTGTTGGTTATAGTACACCAAGTTCAGTTTTGGTCCGTCATATTCCGGGTCGTCTGATTGTTTTATCGGACTCCCGTTCTCTTACGGGTCGCTTGTTGCTGTCAGAATGGACTCTCAACAAACAAGTATTCAATCAGATTTGCTATCTATGGGAGCGCCCAATGATGATTTATTTATGACACAGCTTGCTAATCAATTGCAGACGTATGTGTTGGCTTGTCCAGATCTCTGAGCTAATATTCTTAACGCTCTATTGATCTATAGGACGGAATGATAGGATACGCGTATCCTCCGGCGCTGTTGTTTCAGCAGGTATTGCTAAGATAAACAACCACAATACATTTCTGTTGATAGCATCTCTATCTTCACAGAGATCATGAGTAATTTTCTCTCTTGTCTACTGTGGGTTTTAACGTGAAATCTTCCTCTATGTGAGGATCTTTTTCACTGGGTAAATCGTGTCATCTTTATCACAACCTGCAAGGTCGCAACCTTCATGTATTCCGTTGTGTGGTCCGTATTGCATTGTAAGCACTGTACTGGACGAGCTTTGGACGCGATTTCTTACTATAGGAGATCCTCTTCTTCGCTATTCTATGCGGCTAAAGTGGAGGCTCTTCCGTCGTGGTGTAGGGATCATTATGTTCATATTGTTGATCCCTCCATACTACTCATTGCTATTTTTTAGTATACTTGTTTCACAAGATCTACTGCAGCCTGTTATTATTTAGGTTATAGGTTTATGTTACCTCATACCTATGCACTCTACGATAGTTTACAATTGAGTCTTTTGTCTCTTTATCTAAGTCAGTTAGTAACTTTTTGATAAATAGACTTAGAATCTTTAGATTAAATTCCTATACGGATTTTAACTTCGGTTCTTATTTAGCTAAGTAATCATTTGAGCCTCTGGAAACAGTAGTTTTCAAATTCTGACCTTTTAGACAGTAATTCTGTTGGTTTCTCTTTTACTGTAGAGTCAGTGAGTTTCATGCACTATCGATGGATGATCTTCACTTTCATAGTTTCGGAATCAATACTTCCGTTACTATTTAGGTTGGATTGTTGCATAAGAGTTAGGCTCCTATTATCCGGAACCTATTATTTTAAGGTCCTTCTGTCTTCGTATGGGCATAGGCCTTTACTCTTTCCGGGTACAGTTTATGTATTTATAAACAGATTTCTGTTTATTACTATGGGCGTAAGCTTCTTCTGTCTTTGATGTCTAGTAGAAGGACGTTACGCTCCATTTTATTGTTAATGGATTCTATTAACTATCGGTACTGCTTATAGTATATCATTGACTTAGCAGTTGTGCTTAAGATTTCGGCTCATGAAGTAAGAGTTCTTCTACTTCTTGGGCTTACATTAATAGTGTCGCTATTATAGATTTTTGAAGGCTGCTCATTGCGCTCAGCCATCCACATTCATGAATTTTATCTCAGAAATATCGAGTCCATTTCTGGAGGCCTCTATTGTTAGGTCTATTATCTACTGCTCAGAATGTCATTCACTTAACATTTGCTACTATAGCTAGGTAGGCTGTCTGTTTCGGCAGTGTCTCCGTTCGGCTGCCCTCTTCGCTCTGGGCTATTTGACCCAGGGCAAGAAAAAGGGGGGGGGGGGGGGGAGGGTGTTCCCTTGGGTCACCTGTTTTACTATGAAAACAAGGGGATACCTCCTCCGGAGTTAGTTATTCTGAGCTGTTATTGTTTAGTGAGAAGTTTAGGTTTTTAAAATTCATTCAAGTCTTAGTTTTTAAAGTATAGCTTTTGAATATTGCATATGTCAACGGACATGATTATGCAATCCTCAGACACTTTTAGGAGTATAAGAGTCTCTATTCTCTAGACTTACTTTATTTATTGGCTTACTTTAAAAATTATTAGTATAAGGATTATATTGGATATTTATAGAGTATATGGATGTATGAAGCTCAATTTTGGAAGGTGTTGTATCTTTCTAATTTAACATAAAATAAGAAAGATACATGTAAGGCCTATTACTTCTTTTCCCTACAGGGGATGACTCTATTTTATTTTATTGAGCGTATTCCATTTTGCTCTATGTCCTTGGCCCTCCAGCCTTTTTACTATTCAGCTATGTCTGGGTCATTGGTACAGTATAAAAATGTTAAAAAATTTATAGTAATTTATATATTTTTTATACTTACCAATGACCCAGACGGGGATGGCCCTCCCAGGAGTTGGGAACTCTTGCCTCCCCGCTGAGTACATAGCGCTTACCAGGCACTGGTTATTAGAATGATTAATGGCGCCAATTTCGGAACGTCCTTGACACTGCGCATGCGCAGTAGGGGCGAAGTGTGGAGGGCCTTTCAGGACATGTTTTCTTTAGTTTTAGATGCAAATTTTGGGGATTGGGGGGCAAAATTTGTGTTTGGCCCTATATTTTAAGAGTTAGCACCAGCTATGTCTGGGTCATTGGTAAGTATAAAAAATATATAAATTACTATAAATTTTTTAACTTTCGTTCCTGCTCGGTTTCAAGATGGCCGACTGGCGACTATATTGGATTTTTTTTTTTTTTTTTACTTAGAAAAATTGAATGCCCCTTTTCAGTCACTCACACTAGGCGGTATGCCATGATGGGGGTATACCGGGTGACAGACCATCTCTGGTTGCCAGTGAAAGGGTACAGTGACAGAACTCTATACATCCCCAATGAACCAATGAAGCAAGCACTAAACTGAACTGTCAAACTAGCCAGAATCTACCCATGGAACACTGGTTTAAAAGTACAGCAAAAAGGAAATAGATGGCTCAGTGGTCACGGAAATAGTCTTCAAACCGAAAGGTCCATGGTTCATTCCCCACCAGGGGTAACTGCATTGGGTCCTTGGACAAGACATTCCATCACGGTTGCTCACATGGGTGCCCAGTAACTCTGTGTACAAAGGCGTACGATGGTGCACTTGTCTTCAACCAATGCTAACCCTGCTTAGTTGAGTTAGTGTGTTGGGAAATCTGGCACTTGCTCGCCATTGCTTGCTGGTTTTGTATTCTAGCTTCCTCCACCCAAAAAACTGACGCGAGGTGAACCTGGCTGTCAGAAGTGTCGTTAACCCCAATATATAAATCATAAATAACAAGGAAATGTGATATAGACCCTTGCAGAGCAAAATGCTTGACACAAAACTGGATTTACTGTTTACATTTGCTTTTTGTGGACCTTCTCTGCCTGAAAATCACTTACAGGCATTTTTATGAAGATAACTGACTGGTTATTGCCACTACATCAGATGAAGGATTGATAAAGGCAGTTATAGTTAAAGGTTATTACTTGGTTAGTTTCATTTCAGTTGAGATTAGGGCTGCACAATATTGAAAACTGAATTCTGGTATCGGTATTCAAAAAAATTACGCGGTATACCAGTATATTGAAAATTGTTCAGATATATGAACACAAGTACCACAATCGAGACTCGAGGCATCACAGTTGGAACGAATTAGCATGCCTTGATGATGCTGTTCGAAAAACCTTTAACCAACGCAGATGATATCAAAATTTATTATTTTTAAAATTAATTATCAGATTTTCCCCAAAGATTTCAACAAAACTATATCATGTGACCCCTCATTGGAATGAACTCAACGGTATATCAATAACTGTTCAGATATATGAACACAAGTGCCACAATCAAGACTCGAGGCATCACAGTCGGAACGAATTAGCATGCCTTGATGATGCGGTTCGAAAAACCTTTACCTAATGCAGACGATATCAAAATTTATTATTTTCAAAATTAATTTATCAGATTTTCCCCAAAGATTTCAACAAAACTATATCATGTGACCCCCTCATTGGAACGAGCACGTTGAGCTCGTTCCAATGAGGGGGCCACATGATATAGTTTTGTTGAAATTTTTGAAAATTATTTTTTCAACTGCTGAATTTGTATATTTACGAGGGCACAAGCAGACGATTCCTTGGATAATATTATTCATTCGGGGCTACAATTAAAAAACTCAAAACATCTTGAAAATTAAATTGTGGGTAAATAAATAATGACGATAAACCAATATTTTTGCAATTACACCGGTATTCAATCGATATTGGTTTGAATACCGGTATATATCGGTTTATCGATATACTGTGCAGCCCTAGTTGAGATACCAGCCCAAGATAACTAACGAAGTTATGATCTCTTAACTATTAGAGTCACTATATCAATCCTTTATCTGATGTAGTGGCAATAAGCAGTTTTTGAAATTTTTCAACAAAGTTCAACAAAACCATATCATGTGACCCCTTATCGAAACGAGCTTGACAAGCTCGTTCCAATAAGGGTCACATGATGTGATGTTATTGAAATTTTTTGAAAAATTTATATTTTCAACTGATTAATTTGTAAATTATATTGGTGGATGCGGCCAATTAAGTAGGTAAAGAGTTCACCCTTTACCTAACATGAAAAGCAGATGACACTTGAATAGAAAATTCTTGAATAACTATTTTTTTTCATTTTTTGTCTCAAAGGCACAGGTTATCACACCCCCATTGGAACAAGCTTGACAAGCTCGTTCCAAAGAGGGGTCATAATCAAGCCAGAAAATAAGCAGACTGACATCTGCAAAATGAGGTCCCCAGAGGCTGAATTTAGTGCTGCTACCCTGCATAGCAAGGTAGCATCAATAAATTTATCCTCTGTGAACCTCAATCTGAATCAGGGTCTCAAGAGTAAACAGAAAGAGGTACCCAAAGGATAAATTGGCCCACTCTATAGGATAGCATCATCAAATTCACCCTCTGGGCACCTCATTCTGCAAATGTCAGACTGCTTATTTTCAGGCCTGGTCATAACCTATGTTTTGGAGACAAAAAAATGAAAAAAATAATGAAAATTAATTGGCGATTTTTGTGAATAGTGCAGTCGGTTTTGGCCATTATGTTGGATAAAGGGTTAATAGAACTGTAGTTCAAATACACTTTTTGTTAACCCTTTACCCAACGTAATGGCCCAAACCGGCCAGCGCTATTCTAAAAAATCGTCAGTTAATTTTCATTATTTTTTCATTTTTTTGTCTCAAAAACATAGGTTATAACCCCTCATTGGAACGAGCTCATTGTGCTCGTTCCAATGAGGGGTCATAACCTATGTTTTTGAGACAAAAAATGAAAAAAATTAGTTCAAGAATTTTTTTTGCAAGTGTCGTCTGCTTTTCATGTTAGGTAAAGGGTTAACGAAGTAATTTTTAATTTATTTCTGTCAGAATGTTACATGTATTCCATGCAGGAGTGTAAATAATTATTGGTGTATTAAATAGATAACGTTGTGAATACAGGAAGTACTTGATCTTCTGGGTAATCAGAATAAAGGTCGAGTGAGCCATTCTCTGCATACTTGACATTTTTTTTTATTCATATCACTTGCCATGTTTCCTGTATTGAAACATTATCCTTATAATATGCAACTGATGCTAGTGTTCAACAAGTAGTGAACTTCGGCTTCCTCCACTTGAGTTCTACTGATGCAGCAAGGAATGTCTTGAGTACTGAAACATTCTGTCTTGACTACATATGGCCTTTTCAACCCTTTACTTTTTGTATCACCTCTGTGGGAACCCCATGAAGTGAAACAGTGCTTGGTTGCTTTGGTACACAAGCTCTGTTTTAGTGTAAAATAGGACCCAGTCACCAATGCTTATGGTGGAAGTTCACTAAAATAAGCAACATGGATATACACTTAACTTTATCTCCATGTTGCAGTTATGACTAGCTTCAACACATTCAAAACTCAAAACATTATCACCCAAATAGATGTTAAAAATGGTACATATTTTTATACTGTACCAATGACCAGAATTTTAAGAGTTAGCACCAGCTAAGTCTGGGACATTGGTAAGTATAAAAAATATATAAATTACTATAAATTTGTTAACTTTCCTTGATTTTAGCACTTTTTTCTATTTTGAGCACAATGTAGAAAGTGTACCGGTAATTTTACTTTAATGATTCCAGTCTTTTGCATTCTGTTGGGGGCACTGATGGCATCAGTAGGTTGCCAGAGGAGATCACTCCCACGAAAATAGCATTGAGGACACCAGGTGCACCCCCATTGGATCCACCTATGCCCCAGGAAACTCCTGGCAGGGGACTCTGACAAATTGATACGGATTGACAACTGCGTTAACCCTTTACCCAACACAGACAATATCAAAATTTATTATTTCAAATATCATTTTTTTTAATTTTTCTAAAAATTTCAATAAAACCATATCATGTGACCCCTCATTGGAACGAGCTCAATCAGCTCGTTCCAATGAGGGGTCACATGATATGGTTTTGTTGAAATATTTTGAAAACTTTAATTTTTTCAGCTGCTCAATTTGCATATTACGCGGGCAGATGCGGGCGATTCGTTAGGTAAAGGGTTAAACAATAGAGAAACCCTTTGGCATAATCATACTGGAATGCTTGGACAACCACCTGGGAACACTGAATGTGGATGGCACACATAAATTGAATGTAGGCATTAGGTATCCATAGATGACTTTTATTGAGTATCAAATAACATGCTCCAATTGATACCATCGTCCTCTTCACTTTCTCTCTCTAGTTTAGGCTTCAGATATCTTACTTGTATTCAGATTCGTGAAGTTGCAGCAGGCCTGAAAATAAGCAGTCTGACATTTGCAGAATGAGGTCCCCAGAGGTTGAATTTGATGATGCTATCCCATACAGTGGGCCATTTTATCCTCTGGGTAGCATCACTAAATTCACCCTCTTGGGGACCTCATTTTGCAGATGTCAGTCTGCTTATTTTCTGGCTTGATTTGCAGATGCCCCTACCCGCAGAGAACCACCAAGCATCGATGAGCAACTGTCAGCTCCTCAGCATTCCAACTCTGTTCAAGCTCTGCTCAAGCAGGGTTACAGCGGTTGAAGACATGTGCACCATCGACGTGCAGTACACCTTACTACATGGCATCATCGTGCCCCTATGTAGGCAACTGGGATAAAGTGCCTTGCCCAAGGATACAACGTGGGTTGTCCCCAGATGGGGATTGTACTCAGGACCTCTAGCATAGAAGTCCAACAGTCTACCACTGAGCCACCGAGCTCCCTGTTCATCAGTAATTGTTCTATTACCATTTATTGAAGAGTACCTGTTTCCAATCTCCAGTGAATGGTAACAAAACATTTTTATATAAACATTTTTTTTCTACTGCTGAACAAAAAACAAGCTAATATATACAGTGTGAAGTCACTCTAGTTGCACTCGGCCATCATTTGGGAGCGTGGTGGCACAGCAATTATGACAATGGCCTTCAAACAAGAAGGTGAATTGTTCGATCCCTGCCAGGTGTAACTGCATTGTATCCTTGGGGCAAGGCTGTTCATATGAGGGCATGGTGGCACTGTGTCCTAAGGCATCCTGCATTTTGATGGTGAACTTGTCTTCAGCCAGTGCTAACCCTGTGTACTAAGGCGCACTGCATGTCGATGGTGCACTTGTCTTCAATCGCTCTAACCCTGCTTGAGTGGAGCTTGAACAGAGTTAGAATGTTGAAGAACTGACAGTTGCTCGGCAATGCTCAGTGGTTCTCTGCAGGTACTCCGGCTTCCTCCACCCGTAAAACTGTCACAGTCACGATTAGCCATTGTGCATAAGTATGTGACCTTAAACACCAATAAATAAATAAATAAATGTATGGTTGGTGACTCTGACTCAGTCAGGGACAAATTTCAGGGTTTTTCAAAAAGTATGGAAATTTGTGTCAGTCCTGAAAAGGTCTTTAAAAAATATCAGTCAAACCTTGAGCGTATTGAAAAAGTATGGAGATTAAATTTTGAAACAAACTGTACACCTCTCCTCACTGTTATCAAAATATAAAACCTGAAAATTTTTTCCATAATGCAACTAGAAATTTAACCAATTGAATATTGTTTTACAGACCACAGTGAAAATTTTGGGGTTTTTTTGACATCAGTGTGTAAAGGTTTAACCCTTTACCCAACGAATCGCCCGCATCCGCCCGCGTAATATGTAAATTCAGCATTTGAAAAAATATTATTTTTCCAAAAATTTCAACAAAACCATATCATGTGACCCCTCGTTGGAATGAGCTCAACGAGCTCGTTCCAACGAGGGGTCACATGATATGGTTTTGTTGAATTTTTTTTTAAAATTTGAAAAAATTATATTTAAAATAATAAATTTTGATATCGTCTGCATTGGGTAAAGGGTTAAATCACTTGAAATAAAAAGACTCCATTTATATTCCTTGTAATTTCATAGTTTTTGCGTACTACATGATTCTGAGGAAATGATATTCTTGCACATATTTTACAGAAAGAAAGAAGGTTACATTTTGTTATGGATTGTTCCTAAAAATCTTCCTCTAGTCAGCTTTCCATCAATCAGAGGTACTTAAATGGGTGTTGACAATGGGTCAATATGTCTGTAAAAAGTATGGAACTTTTTTTCCTGGCAAGAGTAAAAACCATCAAATTTACTAGTTTTTGTAAAATTCACTCTTTGTATTTGCTGGAGTAATATTAAATCACTTGAAACATTTGGAAAAGAACTAGGGGATATTTTCAATAAATAGAGTAATTGCTTGACTGGACTGGTTACATGAAATAATTCATGAGAGGTGAGGGACGTTGTACAAACACGAATGCGCAAATGCACACGAGTGTTTTACAATATAGTCCCTCGCCTTGAATGAATTATTTCACGTAACCAGCCCAGTCAAGCGATTACAATTGTTTATTACTTTCCATTATTAACGATAATTATATTATTTAACCCTTTACCTAACGTAACGGCCAAAACTGGCCAGCGCTATTCTCAAAAATCACCAATTTTTTTGTCTCTAAAACAGGTTATGACCCCTCATTGGAACGAGCTTGTCATAACCTATGTTTTTGAGACAAAAAATTAGTTATTCAAGAATTTTTTTTAGCAATTGTGATTGGCTTTTCATGTTAGGTAAAGGGTTAAAAAAAACAACAACAATAAAGTCCCCATTACACTCACAGTAAAGCGTCTTCGTTTGCGCGCATGGATATATGACACAATTGTTGATTGCATAATTCACTTGTGAAGTTATCGTTTATAATCAAACCGGGAAATCCCAATAAATCACACTTTGGAAAGCAAGCCAGAAAATAAGCAGACTGACATCTACAAAATGAGGTCCCCAGGGGGTGAATTTAGTGATGCTACCCTGTGCAGGGTACCATCACTAAATTTACCCTCTGTGAACCTCAATCTGAATCAGGGTGTCAAAACTAAACAAAAAGAGGTACCCAAAGGATAAATTGGCCCACTGTATGGGATAGCATCATCAAATTCACCCTCATTGTGCAAATGTCAGACTGCTTATTTTCAGGCCTGTTGGAAAGTAAGAAAGTATATCTTTGATGTCTTCAGTTGGAAAATATTACAATTAGATGGCCTAATTGCAACCAATAACGTGTTTATTTTATTATGAATGTCAGAATGCGGAAGCATTTCTATTTGAAAATAACACATAACAAATGCCATGTCTTCCAAGGAATTTTTGGAGGGCGACTTGAATTTGGCCCCCAATGTAAGCCCAGGTGACTTTAGGAATGGCAAGGCAACTTTCTCATCCTATTTGCCCACTCAGCGGTGTCTTCCCACTAGACCAATTCCCTTTAGACCAACTCCCACTAGGCTAATTCCCAAAAGACCAATTCCCCTTAGACCAACTGTTGACTGTTATTGATTAAGGATAATTAGGAAAATATTTATTTACTGAAAAGCACTTTACTTGATATAAAAATATTTATATGCATAACATACAAAAAATATTGGTTTATAACATTTCAGCACAGCTCAGTACATCAAACATTTTACTTCAGTTTCTCAACCCATTTACTTCAATTTCACAATTTCCCAAATACAAAAAATATATATTTAAAACATCAATACACATATACCATTTTACTTCACTTTCACAATTTTCTTAATGTTCGTCAATTTTTACCGTGAGACCAATTCCCTTTAGACCAACTATTTAGTGTTATTAAACGGTCGAGGGATAGATTATTTTGGTGGTCTAATTTTGTTCATGAAATTAGTTTTATTACAAAATTATTGGAGAGTGCCCACAGGCACTCTCCAATAATTTGTAATAAAACAAATTTATATAAATAAAATATTATTTGTATTTGACCGAGGGTGAAACATAAGTAAAATACTGGCTTTTGCTCTGGTATCCCTTTGTTTTTGAAACCACCGATAATGGTTTCTAGCACTCCACTCAAAATTATTGATATAAAATTATTTCGAAAGTAGAACACATCAGTTGGTCTAAGGAGAATTGGTCTAATGGGAATTGGTCTGGTGGGAGTTGGTCTAAAGGGAATTGGTCTTGTGGGAATTAACCCACTCAGCTGACCCCTAATTAGGCCAATAAAAAAATTCTTGTTTCTCAGGCAAGTTTTCCTCCATTTTATGGTGAGGGAGGGAAGCTTTTTTTGTGTTATTGTTTGTTCTGAAAATAGTTGGAATCAGAAAAAATTAACTACATGTACTGTTAATTATTATTAAGTGGCATGCATTTTCAGCAGTGAAAATTTCCCATAATGTAGTTGAAAATGTAAGGCCAAATAAAAAAAATGAATTGATTTTCAGGCAATTTTTTTTTCAAATCAGTGAGGGAGGGAGGATTTTACTTTTATTTTTTTTTTTTATTTTTTTTTTTTTCGTGTAAAGGGTTGAGTATACTCAGTAAATCTTTTTGCTGTTTTTCCTCTTGAAAAAGAGGAAAGGTTGTATTTTAGTGTAATTATAGTATACCTTTTATAACTAACTGCCATAACAACAGCTAAAGGATTTGTATTTTATTGTTCTTTTTAATGGTATCGATCTGTCAAACATCATGATCCATTAGAATAGGCCCCAGTAACCAATGCTTGAGGTAGGAGTCCTTTAAAATGGGAAACATAACTCTAAATGATTGGTTAAACTTGAATTTATATCGGTGTTGCGGTCATTATTAGCCATTGTGCAGAAATATATGACCTTAAACACCAGCAGATAAATAAATAATTAAATCATGATCTAGTATATCAGAATTTGCCTTGTTACAGTTTATGGGAGAGTGCCTCTGGGCACTCTCCGATAATCTGCAACAAGAAAAACCAATTTACTGCAAACACAGCTAAATAATTATATGTCGACAGGGTTCATACAGCTCTTGAAAAACCCTTGAAAATGAGTTTTTTTCTTGAAAAACCCTGGAATTTGAAATTAGCTCTTGAGAAACCCTTGAACTTTCAGAAATCTCTTGAAAAACCCTTGAATACCAAGCTATTTTCTGGGCATTGCAAATATATGTGTACTCGCCTTTTACTTGTTTGTTGCTCTCGTGTCGCTCAGTTAAAAAAAAACATAAAAAAGTATGGAACGTTTTACCAAGATTACTGTAACACAGATCACACTTTGGGTACCAGTACTTCCTGACTTTCAAAGTCAGATCCATGTCACATGAATCTTAGATTTTTAGAGCTCAAACAACAAGCTGGATAGTATATGTAGCCCTTGAAAAAAAAAGAAAAAAAAGCCCTTGAAAAACCCTTGAAAAAACCCTGAAAAACACTTGAACTTTGTGAGCAAATTTTTGTATGCACCCTGGTCGAGAAGTGTGAAAAAATGTCCATTCCAAGTTTTCACAAATTCTTAAAAAAACATGACATAATAAAAATGTCTAATGAGGAGGTTTAAATCCAACGAGGGAGGGCCTGAGAATCAAAACATTATTTTTTTTTTTTTAGCTTAACCAACTATATCTTGTTTCACAGAGCTCTGTGAGCTTTGTCACACAAGGTATTATTATTTATTTATTTATTGGTTTTTAAGGTCACATACTTATGCACAATGGCTAATCGTGACCGTGACAGTTTTACGGGTGGAGGAAGCCGGAGTACCCGGAGAGAACCACCGAGCAACGACGAGCAGCTGTCAGCTCTCCAACATCGTAACTCTAAACTCTGCACCGCAGCACAGGCAGGGTTAGAGTGGTTGAAGACATGCGCACCATCGACGTGCAGTACGCCTCAGTACACACCGTCATCGTGCCCCCATGTAAGCAATCAGGGTGAAGTGTCTTGCCCAAGGACACAACGCGGTTTCCGCAGGTGGGATTCGAACCGAGGACCTCTCGGCTTGCAGCCTGCACCTCTACCAACTGAGCCACCGCGCCCCCCACACAAGGTATAGTTGGTTAAATATTTGTCCTACAAGGGAAAAATAATGTCATAGAAGAGATTTCCAGGTGAAAAAAATGGTGATGAGGCAGATTTTCTATGATGAGGGAGGTGCCTAAGAAACAAGAAATTTCTTTTTAATGGGCATACATTAATGCAAAAATCAACCAGGGTCTTCAAATTAAAGCAAGTCACATTTTACAGTTTTCTTTTATTTTGTTTCAGTGCATCAAGCAGTGGTTTCAGGAACAGAGTACCTGTCCAAATTGCCGAACACATTGTTTACTTCAAGAAGAATATCCTTCTCTCAAATAGAAAATCATTAATACTCCTTGTGTTTTCATTTCAACTACAAATTGCATACTTTCATCTGATATCTATGCCGCACAAAATAAATAAATTGATTCTCAGATAATTTTTTTTTTCAAAGCAGTGAGGGAGGGAGAGAGGGTTTTATTCTTTATTTCTGTTTTGTTCTTTCATATAGCTACAGTACAAGTCAAAATAAGTTGTAGCATAACCGCAATAAACTAAGTATACTGATGCTCCTGCATTGATAAGATCAGAATCTGACATCATTTTCTGGAAAGCTCTCAGTGAGAGCTTTCCAGAAAATGATGTCAGCTTCTAGTCTTATCCGTGTAGGAAGAGAAAGATGTATAGTTTATAGTGGTTATCCTACAACTTATTTTGACTTGTACTGTACCTTGGAATGAAAAGCTTTCTGTTTGTTGTCTTTCACACACAGAATATATCGATTCAGGATATTTAGTGTTTTTGTGTGGATACTTAAAATTATCTCATGAGTGAGAGACAAATGTTTATTTTCAACCATTTGTCTCGGTTACAAGTGAGTTAATTTTCGGAATCCACTCAAAAACACTAGATTTTCTTTTTATTATACTCTTTTTATGCTCCCAACTTAAGTCTGGGGGCATATAGTGATTGAAGTGTGTGTGTCCGTCCGTGTGTGTGTGTGTGTGTCCGAGCCAATAACTTAAAAACTTTAGGGCCACAGTCATCAAACTTCACACAATTATAAAGGACCATGGGAGGATGTGTCGCACACCATAGCCGGGTTCGTACCTTCAAGGTCAAGGTCACATTTCAAGGTAAAAAATCGGTCAATATTCGTGTCTCAGCCATAACTCAGAAACGAATCATAGTACAATTGTTAAACTTTTTACAAATGTTAAGGACAGTCAAAAGGTGTGTCGCATATAATAGTTTCCGCCGCATCTGCAATGTGAAGGTCACAATTGACCTTCATATGTTCAGGGTCACAAATCGTGTCTCAAGCATAACTCTAAAACTATTTGGGCTACAGTCATCAAACTTCACACAGTTATATAAAGGACAATGGGAGGATGTGTCAAACACCATAGCCAGGTTCGTACCTTCAAGTTCAAGGTCACATTTCAAGGTCATACTAAAAATCGGTCAATATTTGTGTCTTAGCCATAACTCAGAAACGAATCATAGTATAATTGTTAAACTTTTTACAAATGTTAAGGACAGTCAGAAGGTGTGTCGTGTATAATAGTTTCTGCCGCATCTGCAAGGTGAAGGTCACAGGGGGGGGGGGGGCATGTGTTACCTTAGTAACATTCTTCTTGTTTATAAGAATCTGATCATTCCTTTTGATAATTCCACTCATTTCAACCTTGAATTGATGCACGAAAGTAATCGGCTGATCACTACCTATTCACTCTACGATGGTGGGTTTCATGCATCAATTCAAGGTGAATATGTGTTGAATTATTGCTGGAAATGATCGGTATCCACTCAAAAACACTAGATTTTCTTTTCATTATACATGTTTAGAACAAATTGATCATTTCCAGTGATAATTTGACTCGTATTCACCTTGAAGTGATGCTTTGAAAGCCGCCATCTTGATTGATACCATGAAAGTGAAAATTTCTGAAACATTGATGCATGAGACCCACCAGTTGAATTGGATCGCAAGATGCTACCTTTTCCGAGTATCGATCACATCATTTCCGCATTTCAATGCACATCAGCTGTTTATTTTCATGCATCAATTCAAGGTTGAAACGCATATTCCATGCGTTTCAACCTTGAATTGATGCATGAAAATAAACAGCTGATGTGCATTGAAATGCGGAAATGATGTGATCGATACTGTCAATAGGAATGATCAGATTCTTATAAAAAGATTATAATAAAAAAGAAAATCTAGTGTTTTTGAGTGGATAGCGAAAATGATCTCTTGAGTGACTGAGACAAATGTTTATTTTTCGCAAGCACTTGCGGTCACTCAAAAACACTAGATATTCTCTATTTATCTCACAATCGGGGCGTTTTTGCACTGTTACTCAACTAAAGTTTAATGTATCTGGGCCGTTGTTCCGAATCTGTATCAAGGGCCCCTGATACAAGCGTGTGATTCTGCTGTTGCAAAAACAACGGCATTATTATCATTTTTCGATCGCTTCACGTTTTTCCCTTCAGAGAAAACAATATTAGGTGAGGCGAAGCCGAACCTAATATTGTTTTCTCTGAGCTGTATATGACACTGTATCTGCCAATTAAATCTCCTGCAACTTATTTATTATGCACAGCATGCTAAAATGCCACTTGGGAAGTTAACTCAATGAATAGTTAAATTATGCACACTTTTTTGCATCTTGGCTGGTTTGTAGCCTATTATTGGGATTTTCCTGAACACTGGAGTCGAGGCTTCTCTCTTGAAGTTAAAGGATTAGCTTTTGCTATGAAATGTGGAAAACTCCACCTCAATAAACGACGAACGGCATATTTCAAAATATAATAAACCTTTACACCAGGAGGGATATTTAATTCACCAGTAATTATTGCCAAAGTAACAACCAATTTCACGTTGACGAAACACGCAGTTGCTTTACTTCGCAAGACAGTATTCTGTAAAGTGATTCCAAGTGACGTAATTTTCTCTGTAGTGTAACGTCATCACTGACCTCAATATGGGGATCAATGAACGCTATTCTATTTTTCAATTTGAGTCTTTCCATCGATAAGGCAAATGAAAAAGTTCCTCTTAAAATAGATTTAAAACACATTTTGTGGACAATATTGTGAGATAAATTTATCATCTCCACAGTGTGTGACTTCGGAAATTCTGATCAAGTCTCGTTGTAGGCACAGAATCGCATTTCGACTCGCCCTAACGGGCTCGTCGAAATTCCTGTTCTATTCCTACAACTCGACTTGATCTGAATTCCCGGAGACACACACTGTGGTGATAATCTGTATATATCTAGCTAGTTGGGTTTTCCAGAGATCATGTCCTCGAGACAAATTCTTTATGTTGCTATGGTGTTGCAAGTTCATATTAAAATTATAACAATTCTTGAAAATCATGGTCAGAGTCCTTGAAAATTGCTTAAATAGTGATTAAATTTGAATTTCTGATATCGGTGGCAACCCTGGAATTTGTAGTTTGGTAATCAGTATAATGCTAAGATACCAAATGAAGCACAGCATTTGTTCTAAACCTTTCATTTATCTTAAGGCAATTCTATTTATTATACTATTTATTTATTGGTGTTTAAGGTCATATACTTGTGCACAATGACTAATCATAACCATAACAGTTTTACTGGTGGAGTAAACCGGAGTAACTGGAGAGAACCACCGAGCAACGACGAGCAGCTGCCAGCTCCCCAACATCGTAACACCACACTGCAGCACAGGAAGGGTTAGATTGGTTGAAGACATGCGCACCATCGACGTGCAGTACACCTTAGTACACGGCATCATCGTGCCCCCATGTGGACAATCGGGGTTAAGTGCCCTGCCCAAGGACACAACGTGGGTGTCTGAATTGATCACTCAGACAGTCACTACACTAAGCTTTAGACTTTTGTAGGAACTCAACACAAATCACATGTAGCTTCTTGTTTATTGAATGCTGATTAGAGAGGAAACCTTTTAATTTAACTCATAAAGTGCCAAGATTTCTGAGTTTTTTGTTGTTAACCCTTATGGGCCTATTTCCGACTTTTACAACCACAGTACAGGTGCCCTTAACATGCCATCATGAGAAGGTCTTGTTGACAAAAGACAGATCAGGTAGGCACTGATTTCTAGTCAAGTCTTGGCTGCCTGTTAAGGCAGCCAAGACTTGACTAGAAATTGCTATTAAGCCACTGGACATACAGAAGCTGTGGGTTGGTGGGAATTCACGACACTTGTCCAGCTCCTTAAAGGTTAACAGGCTACTTTATCACAGAGAAAAGCTTGTATTTTCAGAATTATTTTTTAATATATTTACTTGTTTACATGTATATTTTACAAAAACTAATTTCCAATTTAGTCGTTATCTCTTGCCGGAAGAAGTTTGTGATCTAAAAGAAACAAAACCAGAATATTTACTATATTTTATAGATACAGTGGAGCCCACTTAATTGGATATATCATAACTGAATAACCCTGTTAATTGAATATAATTTCCCAACACAAAACCATTTACCATCCCTCCAGTACAAATTTGACCTGTTAATTGAATATAGGTTATAGAGTAAACTCCTGTTAATTGAATAAAAAATCCTCTAACCTGTCGAGAAATTACCTTGATTCTCCCCAGTTTTCCTTTGTTTATAGACCTATTTGGCCTTGGTATGTCCAATACAGGCTTTTAATCTATTATATCTTGTTTGACAGAGCTCATGGAGCTCTGTCAAACAAGATATAATAGAATAAATGCTAAGTTTATTTCTAGAATACAGGAGAGTGTCATAATCTCTGTTAATTGAATACTCCTGTTAATTGAATAATTTTTACCGGCAAAGTGGCTATTCAATTAATAGGGTTCCACTGTACTTTGTTTGTTTATCCTATTGAATCTGTACTTATATGACCTTGTTACCACCATACGTATTTCTTGTATTGTCAGTCTTCTGAATACCAGAAAAAATTTAATCTGTATTTTGATTTTTGTATGGCCTTTTCAAAAACAGGATGTATTATAGTATAGTGTTGTCCGTCCTTCTCTTCTGAATACCAGAAAAAAATGTAATCTGTATTTTCATTTTTGTATACCCGTTTCAAAAACAGGATGTATTATAGAATAGTGTTGTCCGTCCATCTTTCTGTCCATCTGTCCATCCATCCTTTTGGTTTCCGGACGATAACTTTGCCTGTGATATCCAATTCCTTTATGGTATATGGTCATGTGAACAGAAAATACAGTTCAAGTTTGATTTTGACAATTTTACGATATTCTGTTGTGGAGTTCTTGTCCTTTATTTACATAGAATTTTATATCTTTCTGTCCATTCACTTTTGTGTTCCAGATGAGAACCAGGCCTGGCATTCTTAAGAATGCAGGAGGGCTAAAAATCACATGGCCTGGGCGAGCGAATAGCTCTCCTCAAGCTCACAAAAGCTAAAAGTGGCAAAATGTAATTTTACTATTAATGAATCAGCTGTGTGGGGTTTGTACATTTCATATGGTGTTGCTAACAAGGTAGTCTTTGTGAGATGACTACAGTGCCCCTGCCACACCTCTGGGCCTCGGCAAGGTCCGGTGGTGTGAGAGGGGCAGTGTAGCCGTCTTACAGAGACCACTAACATAGTAGAGATCTGAAAAGGTGTGGGTTTAGCATTCATTGGAATGGCGTAGTTGTATTTTGCGAGAGCCTACGGCTCTCACAAAATATGACTATGCCATTCCAACTTGTTATGTAAAACACCCACCGATTCACGGTAACCGGTTCTCGTCAGATCACCGGAGTTAAGCAACGTTGAGCATGGTTAGTAGTTGGATCGGTGACCATTTCAGTGACTGATTCACACTCCATGTTGTGTCCATGGCCAAGGCATGGGGGCACGATGACGCTGTGTACTAAGGTGTACTGCACATCGATGGGGCGCATGTCTTCAACCAATCTAACCCTGCCTGTGCTGCAGTGCAGAGTTCAGAGTTATGATGTTGGAGAGCTGACAGCTGCTCAGTGGTTCTCTCTGCATACTCCGGCTTCCTCCACCTGCAAAACTGTCACCGACATGATATGACCTTGGCTGTTAATGTGTCATTAAACCCTAATAAATAAAAAAAAATTGAAAAATCCACTCTTTCATTTTCTTCAATTTTTGGTAAATTTTTATCCACCTGAAACTTGTAGACTTTTCTTTCAAAGTCTTCTGCCTCCGAGTTTTTCAGCACATGTTTAGCATACATTGGCCAGTGCTTCATCAGAACTAAGCTATGATGATGTTCATGACCACATGGATATAGCGTGGCTAAAGACTGGAGAAACTTGTTCGTTACAGGAAGCGACTTCTTCATTTGCTCACCAGAGTCAATGTATGCCTGTTTAATTTTATTTCTCAGCTCCATAACTCGATGGCTTTCATTTTTTGGTGCACCATTGATGAGTTTTTGAGCTGCAAATCCTACAAATATATCCTCCTCATCCAAACTCATAGATTTATAGTCAATTTTGTCACCAATAGTGTTCAACCAATTACCAAAAATGGTCGCTGACCGATTGCCGGTTATTTGAGCCCACAATCGGCCGATTCTGAATCCGATTCCGATCGTAATACTGTGCACTACTAGACAAGTCGACGCTCAAAAGAACTACATGAGACAGAACATTTTTCACAGTGTTAAACTTCGTTGACAGGGGTTGCAGTAAAATTACCAGTCGCGCACACTTGGGTGATAAACGTGGCTCTCAGAGCCACATTTACCACCCAAATACGTGTGACTGGTAATTTTACTGCGACCTGAGTCAGTGGAGTGCAATCTTCAGTTTTCCGGTAAGAACTGGCGATTGCCACAAGCACGCTCAAATTACGTGTCGTTTAACTTGTATATCCCATAAAGGGGCACCCAGAGAGATTAAGAATACACATTGTGGTTGCTTCTCAACTTTATTGAATGGTATCATTGACATCATTTTATATTAACAATTGAACAGAAATCTTCAGCTTTCAAGAAGCATGAATAAAAATCCCTTATCAACTTGACTTGTTCCTCGTGAATGATATGAATCATAGGTTCTTTTTTAGCTCACCTGAGCGAAGCTCAAGGGGAGCTTTACTAATCACTTTCCATCCATTGTCCGTCCAGCGTTAACTTTACATTA
The DNA here is from genome assembly GCA_031216915.1 of Pictodentalium vernedei. Taxonomy (NCBI): domain Eukaryota; kingdom Metazoa; phylum Mollusca; class Scaphopoda; order Dentaliida; family Dentaliidae; genus Pictodentalium; species Pictodentalium vernedei. Next base: position 317,608,885 of record CM062288.1, on the reverse strand, counting down.
TCGACTTCTTCTCACAAACTACTCAACCAAATTGAACCAAATCTGGTGTGCAAGTTCCCTATCAAATGTCAATTCAAGTTTGTTCAAATCAAGTTGACCCGCCCCTTGGTAGGGCCATGCCCAAAAAGTTAGCCTATATCTTAAAAAATCTTCTTCTCATGAACCAGCAGTAGCAGAGACTTGATATTAGGCGTGCAGCTTCTTTTTGAGGTGTAGACTCAGATTTGTTCAAGAGAAGTTTTAGGGGCTATATTTGCCATGGTTATGGGAGGGGCAAGAATTTTTTCCCCCGCCCAAAATTTCTGTTTTCCAAACCGAGAGGCTGATTTGAACCAAATTTGATATGAGGTTTTATTGGGACATCAGCAGCTAATTTATGCAAAAAAAAATTTTCCCGTCGCCCCATGGTAACCGCAGGAGCTAAAAATAGAAAAAATTTAAAATGCCCTTATCTCCAAAACGTCACCGCACTGAGAATTTTTATTTGGTGTGAAGCTTCCTTAGGACCAACAGAATGAAATGGTAAATTCAGCCATTAAAAAAATATTAATTTTCAGAAAATTACAACAAAACTATATCATGTGACCCTCTCATTGGAACGTGCTCGTCAAGCTCGTTCCAATGAGGGGGTCACATGATATGGTTTTGTTGAAATATTTTTTAAATTTTGAAAAAATATAAATATTTAAAATCATAAATTTTGATATCATATGCCTTGGGTAAAGGATTAATGTTTAGTTACTGATTACATTGATATAATTTTATCAGAATTGCTGTAATCCTTGGGTAATTACTCCCTTCTGAATGGCTTTGAGTTGACATGATGTGTAATTACTGATGAACACATTGTAATGGCAAGGACTTGGTTAGAGGGTTTGGGGTGTGTACTCGATCAGAATTATTAGTCCCCAACAGTTTCACCTTGAAGGGGGACATATGGATTGCTCTCTATCCGTCTGTCTATCTGTCCCTCTTACCTCTTACCACCTATATCTTCGAGATGGTTGAATGTTGGCATTTAAAATTTTCAACATTAACCAGACATTGAAAGATCATGCACGTCAATTTTTTTCGAAAAAAATTCAAGATGGCCGACTGGTGGCCATTTTTGTTGGAAATTGGGTGTAATTAGTTTTCTGCCTAGAACTTCTGAACAACTTCTCCATTTTCAGTCATTTTTAGTATGGAGATGTACTAGCATAGAATAAATAGCATACCGTACAGGTTCTTTTCTCGTGCATAAATTTTGCAAATTAGATGTACTTAACCCTTAAGTCCTCAGATTAATTTTAAAGTATTTATGGCCTTTTTCTGCTTACATAGTTATTGATGACTTGGCAGTGGTTCTACATCACTGCTGGCTGCCTATACAGGCAGCCAGCAGTGATGTAGAACCACTGCCAGGGAAAATTCAGTCTACACACAAGAGTAATAAAAAAGATTACACAAGGGAGCACCTGCTTCAATGCAATATAAAAGTGGTGGTTTGGGGCTATATGGGGGCTTAAGGGTTAAGCTTTATTTTTCAGCCATTTTTGATATATTATGTTGGTGTATCCTGTTATCTCAGAGATGCTTCAATGCTTTTGTTTCAAATTCTCAGCAATGATCAGACATGATGTAAAATTGATGAACGTTAATTTTTTTTTTTTAAATTCAAGATGGCCAACTGCAGACATTTTTGTTGGAAATTGCATGTAATTAGTTTTATGCCTAAAAACTTCTGAATGACTTTTCCGATTTCAGTAAGTTTAAGAAAAATTTTTTATAGGCCTTATCATAGAAAATGTTATTTTAATTTGATATAAATTTGAAAACTGTATTGGATTGAGTTCATGCTGTCTTAAATCATCAGGTAATCATACATGGCATCAGGTATTGATTTTCTTTTTAACCCTTAACGGCCATAACCGGTCAGCTATTCACAAAAATCACCAGTTAATTATTATTTTTTTCATTTTTTGTCTCAAAAAAATAGGTCATGACTCAGGACCCCTCTTTGGAACGATCTCATCGACCTTATTCCAATAAGGGGTCATAACCTATGTTTTTTAAATGATCTCCTCGAGCTCATTCCAATAAGGGGTCATAACCTATGTTTTTGAGACAAAAAAAATGGAAAAAAAATCGGTTATTCAAAAATTTTGTTTGCAAGTGCCGTCTGCTTTTCATGTTAGGTAAAGGGTTAAATAACACTTTTTATTGTGAAATCTTTTCCATCATGGATGATAGAAATTCTTCTTGTTTTTTCTAGGTCAATAAAAGATCAGGAAAAGGTTTGCTTTTGATCACAAACTAAAATGTTGCAAATAAACATTATCAAACATCATATTCTTCTTGTTGTTTTTAGTTCAGTGATCCGAGTTTACCCATAAAACCACTGTAAACAAACAGTGCTGATCTTTCCATTGTGGAAAAGCCCTAACTGTATTAAACTATCAGATTAATTTTAGTCTATATGGAGAGAGCCTTGGAATTTACAGGCTTGGCAATTTCAGGAGAGCGATTTTTTAGCTCTCCTTACTGCCCCCCTGAAAAAATTAAGGAGAGCGAAAAATTGCCCTCCTAAATATTTTGATCTGGGATGATTGAGATTACATGTATTATGCTCACATTAAATTTTTGTTGTAAAGCAAAAATGTAATTTAACTTCGAAGTCACATAACATCACGTAATTTCATTTTGAAAGTGGTTTAGTGGTAAAAGGTAATGGCTGCAACCATACCCAAACACAGTTGCAATCATTTGAAGCAACATGGGTCACAGCAATATTTTTTTTCTGTCAGTTTCAAGTTCAACAACTGACATCACAGTTTGAGGGGTAATTATTCAAGGAATATTGGCACTATAATATACTACCATTACTACTATCCTGTGACTTGAAGCACTTGCACCAGGATGTGACTGTAGATTCAAGCAGACCTGTTGTCCAAGAAAGTCATTCGCCTACTACTACCACCTTCAACCCCCTTGGGGGGTTGAAGGTGGTAGTGGTAGGCGTATGACTTTCTTGGACAACAGGTCTGGGTACACACACAGGTCTTGTCAAGTGTGTGTTCGGTTGTTGAGTGAGACATCTAGATGTCTAAGAGATTTCACTTTACCTTAGTAAAGTTAATAAAATCACTGATGTAGTCTGTTGGTTTCAGTTTCAATGAGTTCGTTCAACTGGATACTTAAAATGCTGTGTAAAGCTAATTGCTCTCCTAAGCTGATTGAGGAGAGCAATTTTTTGCCCTCCTGCATTTTTCAGAATGCCAAGCCTGAATTTAACAAGGAAGAAATGTGTGTGTGGAAACAGTTACAGTGGAACCCTGTTAATTGAATTGCCACTCTGCCAATGAAAATTTTTCAATTAACAGGAGTATTCAATAAACAGGGATGGTGGCATTTTCCTGTATTCTAGAGATAAACTTAGCATTTATTCCATTATACTTTGTTTGACAGAGTTCCATGAGCTCTGTCAAACAAGATATAATAGAATAAATGCCTGTATTGGATGTACTGAGGCCAGATAGGTCTATAAACTAAGGAAAACTGGGGAGCATGGGTAATTTCTCGACAGATTACAAGATTGTTTATTCAATTAATAGGAGTTTACTCTATAACATCCATTCAATTAACAGGACAAATTTGAACTAGAGGTATGGTAAATGGTTTTGTGTTGGGAAATTATATTCAATTAAGAGGGTTATTCAGTTAAGAGATATCCAATTAAGTGGGCGCACTATACCACTATTATCAGTCATGCTAAGGTTCCTAAAATGATCAGAATTTTCTGAAACTGACTGTTCCTGGGCTAAATGATCCCCAGAAATATCCCAAAGAACTTGCAGGGTCATTACTAACAAAAGGTAGTTTTTTGAGGGTTTGTTTGTTGGGGTTTTTTTTATCCCCTCCCCCACCCCCCAAAAAAAGATTCAGGGGGATATAGCCATGGTACTGTCTGTACATTTGCCCATCAACCTGTCCGTCTGTAGACAGAGTTGGTTTCCGCTCTCTAACTAAAATTCTGCGTGGTCGACTGAAACCAAATATGGCATATGGGTTAGTCATGATGAGAGGAAGAACCCTATGTATTTTTGGATCATTGTGCCAAAGGTCAAGGTCACAGTGACCTTGAACTTAAATTTTTATCAGTGTTGGTTTCGGCTCTGTAATTAAAGTTTCATATGGGCAACTGAAACTATATTTGACATGTCGGTTAGGCATGATGGGAGGAAGAACCCTATTCATTTTGGAATCGTGCTAAAGGTCAGGGTCACAATGACATTAAACTTCAATTTTTATCACTGTTGGTTTCTGGTATATAAATAAAGTTTTGCTTGCCCAACTGGAACCCAACTTGGCATGTGGGTTAGTCATGATGAGAGGAAGAACCCTATTCATTTTGAGGTCATTGTACTGAAGATCAAGGTCACCGTTACCCAGAACTTAAACATTAACCAGAGGTTGCTTCTCAAATTGTAATTTTTCTTGCTCGATTGATAATTAACTTGGCTTATGGGTTGAACATGATGAAATGAAGAACCTTATTTATTTTAGGGTTATTGTGTCAAAAGGTCATAGTGACCTTGAATTTTAAGATTTTTATACTGTACCAATGACCCAGACATAGCTGGTGCTAACTCTTAAAATATAGGGCCAAACACAAATTTTGCCCCCCAATCCCCAAAATTTGCATCTAAAACTAAAGAAAACATGTCCTGAAAGGCCCTCCACACTTCGCCCCTACTGCGCAGTGTCAAGGACGTTCCGAAATTGGCGCCATTAATCATTCTAAGTTTGGCCCTTCATCAGTTAACATCTGACTGATCTTTGTGCTTATAAATCTCAGTTTAAATGATGCCAGACACATAAATATTAGTGAAATGGTGATTCTAAGGAGGATAGAGAAGGAGGAGAGGAAAAGAATGTGTGACAGAATATTATCAGGGCTGTAACTTAAAATTTTTTAATGAAATTATGTTAAGTTACCTATTTTCAAGGCAGCAGCCATTTTGTTATCATTCTGATTATTTAGTTACACTGTTTTTTTAAGTGTTTTCCTCTCTCCCTGTCCTTTAAGTTCCCCCTTGCTATTCTCCCATGCTTTTGGCATAGTTTTTGTAATTATTATTACTAAATTTTCTTGGGAGTTTTAGCTGAATAACAGAATGAATTCTGTTCTTTCCCCATGTTTACGTCTTCACCTACGGGTGGTTAGGCGTTGTGTTCTGCATCTACCATCTGATGTTCTGCAGTTTCTTCCCTGGAAGTCTCTGTTTTGCATCAGATAGTGTATTTTTGGTAACTGATTTCGGGCCTGGGTGCCTGGAGTCTTATTTTAGTGTTTTTACACTCATTGTTTACATTTACAACAGCCCTCTGTGTGAGGGGGGGGATTTCTAAAAAATAATATCTTGATGTTATTTTAATCATAACTAGATACATTATTATTGTTCGTAAGTGTTGAATAAATTGTTTAAAATATTTTTAAAATTTTTGTCCACACTTAGGCTTGGGATCCATTGGGGCTCAACGTTACTTTTCAGAAACTTGGGCTGTTCTGAAAAAATATTTTTTCAAAATATTTTGATTTCAATTATTTTTTCTATATTAATGGATCATATTATTATTATGTATTTTGATTGCCAGGGGTTAGTGCGAGTACCAGGACTTGTTTTCTTTTCACATTGAAAGGATATTGATCATTTGTTTTAAGAGGAAGTCTTCCTCTGACTTTATTATCATTCTATATGTGGTCAGTGTACTCGCATTAACTCCTGTTCTGTATCGTATGATTTCGATGACAATATGGGAAGCGTATGTCACGGTATGTTGTTGGGGATTTGGACACTCCGGTCCTTTCCCCGCAGGGTCACTCTACTTTATCAATTTCTATTTCAGACGATCAAGATTAGGGTGATGTATCTGTGATGTCTTCCAACAGTGTGCCTCCGTCGTCACAATTAATGAAGGGCTAGCGGAAAAGTGCTCATGTAAATACGCCAATTGCCTAAGAGGACCCTAGTAGGTTCGACGGCCTTTGACGTCCGCTAGCTCGCCCGGTGTAGCGTCCATTCACCGAATGGTTCGGCAGCCGGGTTCGTCCGTTGCGGTCTAGAAGGAATTTTGGGGTGATGCGAGCACTATAATTAACCTAATGCACACCCAGTGACGGCGGATCGGAGGGAGAACGCAGGAAGCCTTTTAGTCCGGTTCATAGCTCGCTCCGGTCCATCCAGACGGCAAGCGAGAGAGGCCCCTCTCTCGTTCAACAACATCTGGCCCCAGATGTTGTGGTACAAAATGTGTCGTAAGCGGAGCATACGTCCGTCGCTCGGGACGCTCCGTTGTATAGGCAGTCCGCTGAGACTGCTAAGGCTTCCTCTTCTCGTCAGCGCACACGACCGCACCTTGGCTGCGTGACCGCCGATATATTACCAGCTTCGCCGATCAAGGATTCTTCGGCGACCAGGTCACACCATCCGGTAGCCAGGGACACGAGGCCTGCAGACTCCGGACGTTCGCATAGGAAGTGTGCGGGAGTCAACGTACACGGAGCTTCCGGCGGCAATGCATCGTAAGACCGCTACTGCACAGGCCTCGGGAACGGACGTGCTTTCCTTAATAGCACAGTTTATCGCAGCATCCCAGCATCAACTGAATCTGTCGCATATATTTTATCCGACGATGCTGGGTCGGGACGCTCCGTGGAAGCGGGTACGGACGTCCGAAAGTTTCATCCGGTCCGACGGGATACCGAAAGGGATTCGGAGGATTTCGAGCTTTCCCTTTCGGAACAACATATGCTGTTGTATGTCATCTGACTTGGTCTTCTACAGCTTCTTTCGTCGGACCAGAATGCTGCGATGCCGGATAAGAAACTGATAGCGTCGGTGGACTTAGAAATTTTTGGTTCGGTTCAGGGACATCGTCCCTCAGTTCCGACATAGTCCAATAATGTCACACAAACAAATTATTGAACGACGCTATATATATTATTATTTTATGCTTGCTAACCAAGCATTTCTGGTTTCTTGTTCGAAGAGTTATGGAGATGTCTTTCAAAAGTGTGCCTCTGTCGTCATAGTTAATGAAGAGTTAGCGGCAATAAGTGCTCATGGAATATGTCTATCGCCTACGGAGTGACATTCGCTAGCTCACCCGGTGTAGCGTACATTCATCGAATGGTTCGGCTGCCGGGTTCGTCCGTTGCGGTCTAGGAAGGAGATTTGGGTGATGCGAGCACTTTAATTACTTTAGTACTCACCCAGTGACGGCAGATTGAGGACAGATCGCAGGAAGCCTGTTAGTCCGGTTCCTGGCTTGTCCAGGTCCGTCCGGGCTGTGAGCGAGAGAGGTCCCTCTCTCGCCCAACAACATAGGGGACCGCATGTTGTGGTTCAGATATTTTACATTCGGAGCATATGTCCGTTGGTCGGGACGCTCCGTTATATTGACAGTCCGAGAGACTGTCTTTAATGCTTCCTCATCCTCACAGCAGGGCACCCGACCGCACATTGGCTACGTGACCTCGAGTATCCGATCAGTTTCGGCATTCAGTGATTCCACGGCGAATACGTCGCGCCATCCGGTAGCCAAGGGACACGAGGCCTATACACTCCGTTCGCTCGCATATTGGTAGTATGCACGGGGTAACGATCACGGAGCTTCCAGCGGCAATGCATCGTAAGACCGCTTCTCCTCAGGCCTCAGTGACGGACGTGCTATCCGAGTTAGCACAGTTGTTTCGCAGCATCCCAGCAATTGACAGTTTCTCGGTCGAATCAGGAATTATCCGACGGCGCTGGGTCGGTGTGGTCCGCGGTTGCATCAGGTACGGACGACCGAACGCTTTATAGGGTCCGACAGGATGGCGAAAGGGATTCGAAAGATTTCGAGTTTTCCCTTTAGTAGTATCGGAAGATGCCTTTCATATCTTCGGGCATTATCTTCCAGTGATTATTATTTCGGACTTCTTTGCTGCGACCTTGGATAAGAGACTTATAGCGTCATTGGACTCGGATTTTTCGATTGGTTCAGGGACATTGTCCCTGACTTACCGACGCAGTCCAATATTGTCATTACAACATGTGTTTTATTTTTCGACGCTATATATATTTATATACAAGCCTGCTACCAAGCATGATAGTTTAGTTTCTTGTCCGCGTTGCTCATTTCTGCCATTTTATCATTTATACAAATAGTTTATTTTGGCAGAGCAGGGCATACCGAGAGTTCATATGCGTCTAGACGGTGTGATTAAAGACTGCATATATTCTTTTTCGCCGTTTATGTCTTTTCCAATTTCAATGTTGGGAACGACATTATGTATAGTAGACTTAACTTAGACGCTTTATTATACGTAATCCGCCTTACTGAGGCGTTATCATTACGTCTTCAAGAAAAGATTTACGGGATATTATTCTCAATGTAATTTCTTTTGAGGGCAATAGATTGTTCACGTATAACTCCGCCCTTCAGTGGCTGATTGGAGTTAGTTAGACGTGACGCAGCCTTAGCTACATCCACACGCGTGGATAGTAAGGTTAAGAACTCTCTCAGAGTCGCTTCGTTCTCGGAGGAGCTTCTCTTCGACGGCAACTTTTCGGCAATCCATGAATTGCTCGATTTACACGTTCTCTTGTCTATCTAGTGTTACAAGAGATTCAGACTGGGGCAAACATTCGGTGGTTGACTCAGAGAGTGCCGCCGCAGTTGCCGGACCCGAGTGTGGCTGTTATGACGGTTGCCAGTCAAACAGATTGGGATATAATACTGATCCCTACGGATTCGAAGTGCCAGGGTCTTTGGGTTCCGCAGTCTTTTAGCAATCAGTTTTCTTCCGCGGAATAATGTTTTTTAGGCTTGCTTTATGTCATTGCATGAACATTATTCAGAAACGCATGCCCAAATTCCTGTCCTTTAATTCGACAGTAGTGGCGTATCTCCGGAACCAGGGAGGCACTCTTTCGTTTCCGTTATTCAATTTAATGGAAAGAATCCGTCTGTTGGTTATAGTACACCAAGTTCAGTTTTGGTCCGTCATATTCTGGGTCGTCTGATTGTTTTATCGGACTCCCGTTCTCTTACGGGTCGCTTGTTGCTGTCAGAATGGACTCTCAACAAACAAGTATTCAATCAGATTTGCTATCTATGGGAGCGCCCAATGATGATTTATTTATGACACAGCTTGCTAATCAATTGCAGACGTATGTGTTGGCTTGTCCAGATCTCTGAGCTAATATTGTTAACGCTCTATTGATCTATAGGACGGAATGATAGGATACGCGTATCCTCCGGCGCTGTTGTTTTAGCAGGTATTGCTAAGATAAACAACCACAATACATTTCTGTTGATAGCATCTCTATCTTCACAGAGATCATGAGTAATTTACTCTCTTGTCTACTGTGGGTCTTAACGTGAAATCTTCCTCTATGTGAGGATCTTTTTCACTGGGTAAATCGTGTCATCTTTATCACAACCAGCAAGGTCGCAACCTTCATGTATTCCGTTGTGTGGTCCGTATTGCATTGTAAGCACTGTACTGGACGAGCTTTGGACGCGATTTCTTACTATAGGAGATCCTCTTCTTCACTATTCTATGCGGCTAAAGTGGAGGCTCTTCCGTCGTGGTGTAGGGATCATTATGTTCATATTGTTGATCCCTCCATACTACTCATTGCTATTTTTTAGTATACTTGTTTCACAAGATCTACTGCAGCCTGTTATTATTTAGGTTATAGGTTTATGTTACCTCATACCTATGCACTCTACGATAGTTTACAATTGAGTCTTTTGTCTCTTTATCTAAGTCAGTTAGTAACTTTTTGATAAATAGACTTAGAATCTTTAGATTAAATTCCTATACGGATTTTAACTTCGGTTCTTATTTAGCTAAGTAATCATTTGAGCCTCTGGAAACAGTAGTTTTCAAATTCTGACCTTTTAGACAGTAATTCTGTTGGTTTCTCTTTTACTGTAGAGTCAGTGAGTTTCATGCACTATCGATGGATGATTTTCACTTTCATAGTTTCGGAATCAATACTTCCGTTACTATTTAGGTTGGATTGTTGCATAAGAGTTAGGCTCCTATTATCCGGAACCTATTATTTTAAGGTCCTTCCATCTTCGTATGGGCATAGGCCTTTACTCTTTCCGGGTACAGTTTATGTATTTATAAACAGATATCTGTTTATTACTATGGGCGTAAGCTTCTTCTGTCTTTGATGTCTAGTAGAAGGACGTTACGCTCCATTTTATTGTTAATGGATTCTATTAACTATCGGTACTGCTTATGGTATATCATTGACTTAGCAGTTGTGCTTAAGATTTCGGCTCATGAAGTAAGAGTTCTTCTACTTCTTGGGCTTACATTAATAGTGTCGCTATTATAGATTTTTGAAGGCTGCTCATTGCGCTCAGCCATCCACATTCATGAATTTTATCTCAGAAATATCGAGTCCATTTCTGGAGGCCTCTATTGTTAGGTCTATTATCTACTGCTCAGAATGTCATTCACTTAACAGTTGCTACTATAGCTAGGTAGGCTGTCTGTTTCGGCAGTGTCTCCGTTCGGCTGCCCTCTTCGCTCTGGGCTATTTGACCCAGGGCAAGAAAAAGGGGGGGGGGGGGGGAGGGTGTTCCCTTGGGTCACCTGTTTTACTATGAAAACAAGGGGATACCTCCTCCGGAGTTAGTAATTCTGAGCTGTTATTGGGATGGTTGTTTAGTGAGAAGTTTAGGTTTTTAAAATTCATTCAAGTCTTAGTTTTTAAAGTATAGCTTTTGAATATTGCATATGTCAACGGACATGATTATGCAATCCTCAGACACTTTTAGGAGTATAAGAGTCTCTATTCTCTAGACTTACTTTATTTATTGGCTTACTTTAAAAATTATTAGTATAAGGATTATATTGGATATTAATAGAGTACATGGATGTATGAAGCTCAATTTTGGAAGGTGTTGTATCTTTCTAATTTATCATAAATAAGAAAGATACATGTAAGGCCTATTACTTCTTTTTCCCTACAGGGGATGACTCTATTTTATTTTATTGAGCGTATTCCATTTTGCTCTATGTCCTTGGCCCTCCAGCCTTTTTACTATTCAGCTATGTCTGGGTCATTGGTACAGTATAAAAATGTTAAAAAATTTATAGTAATTTATATATTTTTTATACTTACCAATGACCCAGACGGGGATGGCCCTCCCAGGAGTTGGGAACTCTTGCCTCCCCGCTGATTACATAGCGCTTACCAGGCACTGGTTATTAGAATGATTAATGGCGCCAATTTCGGAACGTCCTTGACACTGCGCATGCGCAGTAGGGGCGAAGTGTGGAGGGCCTTTCAGGACATGTTTTCTTTAGTTTTAGATGTAAATTTTGGGGATTGGGGGGCAAAATTTGTGTTTGGCCCTATATTTTAAGAGTTAGCACCAGCTATGTCTGGGTCATTGGTAAGTATAAAAAATATATAAATTACTATAAATTTTTTAACTTTTATGGGTCAGAGTTGGTTTCTGCTCTCAAATTAAAATGTTGTTTGCCTGATCAAAACCAATCTTGGCATGTGGATCGGGTATGATGAGAGGAAGAACCCTGTGTATTTTTCGTTCATTAGGCCAAAGGTCAAAGTCACAGTGACCTTGAAATTAACATTTTATTGGTTGGAGTTGGTTTCAGGCTCTCTTAATTATTAAAGATATGCATTCACAATTGAAGCCCAACTTGGCAAGTGGGTTGAGCATGCTGAGAGGAAGAACCGTACATATTTTTAGGACATTGTGCCAAAGGTCATGGCCACATTGGGAGCTCGGTAGCTCAGTGGTAGACTGTTGAACTTCTATGCTAGAGGTCACGAGTGCGATCCCCGTTCGGGACGACCCGCGTTGTGTCCTTGGGCAAGACACTTTATCTCGGTTGCCTACATGGGGGCACGATGATGCCATGTACTAAGGCATACTGCATGTCGATGGTGCACATGTCTTCAATCGCTGTAGCCCTGCTTGAGCGGAGCTTGAACAGAGTTAGAATGTTGTGGAGCTGACAGTTGCTCGTCGATGCTCGGTGGTTCTCTCCAGATACTCTGGCTTCCTCCACCCGTAAAACTGTCACGGTCACGATTAGCCATTGTGCATAAGTATGTGACCTTAAACACCAATAAATAAATTAAATACCAATGTCACATTGACCTTGAACTTAAAATGTTATCGGTCCTGATCGAAACTAAACCAGACATGTCATCAAATACAGGTAATCTTATCTGTATTATTTGAGTAAATAATACCAACAGTGGCTGTGTTAATTTAATGTAATATTTTACCCACGTTACGGAATCGGGGTGATTTTTTTTTTCGGGGGTGGGGGTGGGGGGATAGGCCACCCCTAGGCAGCTATCTCTAGTTTGTTTGTTTGTTTTTTTTGTTGGGGGGGGGGGGGGGTAGGATGGTGATGCCTGACGGCTCAGTCATATTACCCAGTTATTTGGAACATACCTAATTGCTTCTATCAAAGTCTTTTTGGCTCACCAACGTTAGTTGTGTGAGCCTATGGCATAGCCCTCATGTCGGCGATGGCGTCGGCGTCCGCTCTTAAATATTTTGAACTTTTGTGTACAGGTTTTGATTTTTTGGCTTTTCAAATTTTTTTTTAGTTTCAGCATATTGCTATAGTGGTTCACTATAACATTTAACTCTTTTCCAGGGTATTTTGTCTTAATTTTAACCCTTTGAATCAAATTTTAGACTTATTTTGATGTTTGCATGCAGGTTTTGATGTTTTTTTTTTCCTTTCTTCCAAGTGGAGATTTACCTTGCAGCATATGTCCATGCTTTCTATTGTATGTAAACATGCATCTTAGGGCTATGTTTGTATTATTTAACCCTTTTCCTGCTGAATTACTTCATTTTTGGACTTTTATGTACAGCTTTTGGACTTAGGCTTACAGTTTCTTACTTTTATGTACAGGTTGCGATAAAAAAAACAATTTCAAGTGAGGTTGACCTCACTGCATATTGCAGTGGTGGTTATTATAACATTGATATCTTTCCAGTGCATTTTTAAAATTTTTTTAACCCTTTGAATAGTATTTTAGACTTATTTTGACATTTGCGTGCAGGTTTTCATGGGTTTTTTTTTTCCTTTCTTCCAAGTGTAGATTTACCTTGTAGCATATGTCCATGCTTTCTATTGTATGTAAACATGCATCTTAGGGCTACGTTGTATTCTTTAACCCTTTCCCTGCTTAATTACTTCAATTTTGGACTTCTTTTGTTTACAGGTTTGGATTTTTGTGCTTTTAAAAAAAATTTTTTCTTCTTTGCATATTGCTGTGGGGGTTCACGATAACATTTAACTCTTTTCCAGGGTATTTCGTCTTAATTTTAACCCTTTGAATCAAATTTTGTACTTATTTTGACGTTTGTGTGCAGGTTTTGATGTTTTTTTTACTTTTATGTGCAGGTTTTGAGGTTTGTCTTTCTTCTCTTCCAAGTGGTGACTTACCTTATAGCATATTGCCATGGTTCCTATTTTATGTTAGGATGCTTCTTGGAGCTATTTTTATATTATTTAACCCTTTAGCTGCTTATTTACTTTAATTTTGGTTTTTTCTGTGCAGGTTTTGTACTTTTGTGTGCAGGTTTTGATATTTTTTTTAAGTGGAGTTTTATCTCACTGGCATATTGCCACGCTGGTTATTGTAATATTTTCAGGGTATTTTTCTAAATTTTAACCCTTTGAAACAAATGTGATACTTTTTTTACTTTTATGTGCAGGTTTTGAGGTTTGTCTTTCTTTTTTTCAAAGTGGAGACTTACCTTGTAGCATATTGCCATGGTTCCTATTTTATGTTAGCATGCTTCTTAGGGGTTATTATTATATTATTTAACCCTTTAGCTGCTTATTTTCTTTAATTTTGGACTTTTGTGTGCAAGTTTTGAACTTTTTTTTTTTACTCCAGCCACCCCTTTACATTGGCCACCTGTTGGTGAGCCACGGGGTACTGATACCCCCCTCTAGTTTTGTTACAATATACTCTTCATTGATAAAATACTGTATTTGAACCCTTTAAATCCTAAAGGCCGGCTTTCCGGCCAGGGAACATTATAAGTCATACTTTCATAGATTAGGATGGCTCCTACGTTAAAGTGTTGGGTAGACCAATCAATATTTTCAACGTGCAGCCCCGAGACTGCACGTTGACAATATTAATTGCACTACCCCCAAATAATGAATATGGACTCTCCCAATTGCTAACATTGAACTGACATGGAAGATACCACTAGTGTTCAAAGGGTTAAACGTACAACAGGTGAAATAATATGTAGAGTGCCATACCCTCCTACACTCTGAAATCAGTTGAGTTAAAAAATAACAGGCGTCAACTTGGTTGAGGGAATATGAACCCGATTGGGTTCATATTCCCTCAACCCAGATGATTTCAGACCTTTAGATCAGTCTAATTTGGGCACATGTGGATTTGGCCTGCATGGTTGGCGTAAAAGCACTGGTACTTCCTTCTTCTTGACGTCTGTTTTTGGTTTTCGGTCCCTGTCTTAAAATGATAGTTTACAACCCCTTGTTTTAGGTCTTCACCATTTTCATTGGTTCTCACCACCCTTTGGCGTAAGTTTACTTGACTAACTCGAGAAGGCTTCTTAGCTTCAAAGTGTCGACCCAAAGGCCTATCTGAATGTAAGCTAAATTACGCATGACGTTTACTGAGAACTGCCACAAACATGAATACAATTGATCTCAAGCCTTGAATACAGAATTCGCCTCAGAAAACACTGGGGGGGGGGGGAGCACGACCGTGAAAAATTGGTTGATTGCGCCGGTGTCTGGTTGATTGCCCTTTCTCTTCGACATCAAATTGTGGTAAGTGTACGATTTATCGTAGATTTCTCTAAATATCAATAAATTGGGAACCCAGGAATACACGCATAGGTTGTGTGAATGTATCCTGAACACGTACATATGTTTTTTTATACTTAGATACCCGAGTATTGCCTGCTAGTGACTTCATATTCAATCCATCAGCGGGTCGTTTTCGTCAAATGTTGACAAAAATGGCTAATACGCCTCAAACACTTTAACTACCTAATTTCTTTTTACCCTGCATGTAGATAAGGTGTAGAAGATCTTATAACCTGAACTACAGCAAACAATTTGCTAAATTAGTTGAGAAAACACGCGAAAACCGAGTATTTTGTTGATTGCATGTGGTGACCGGTTGATTGCTTAAGTGGTGTCCGGTTGATTGGTATTTGATAAATCCGTGGTGTACGGTTGATTGCATCTTTAGGTATAATGATAACTGTCTATCGAACTATTTATCATCAAAAAACATGCCAAATTATAAAAGTACATTTGCATATTTGTCTGTAGCATCAACATTTGACGAAAACGACCCGCTGATGGATTGAATATGAAGTCACTAGCAGGCAATACTCGGGTATCTAAGTATAAAAAATATATGTACGTGTTCAGGATACATTCACACAACCTATGCGTATATTCCTGGGTTCCCAATTTATTGATATTCAGAGAAATCTACGATAAATCGTACACTTACCACAATTTGATGTCGAAGAGAAAGGGCAATCAACCGGACACCGGCGCAATCAACCAAATTTTCACGGTCACGCTTCCCCCCAGTGGAAAAGCAATCGCCGTCGAAAGTGTCGTATACTTATACGTATTTCTGTGGCTAACTCTGTGGGGCTTTTTAAAGTTATTTATGTGTTGCATTGTTTGCTTCAAAGGTAAGCGCTAAGCTATATTACAAGCATCAGGGAAACCTGGCCAAACTGTATGTTGCTGAAACACTGCAACAATTTGGAAAAATTTTCAAACTCCCCATAATTTGGGCGCAATTTTCTTATTTGGGCACGACGTTTACCATCGTGAGTTGTGAAGAATTTAAAAGGCTTGCATGATTTGGGTTAGTTTTTAACCCAACTGATTTTACAGTGTATATAATCATCCAGTTTTCAAAATATATGACATTTGTGTTTGAAGATAGGATTTCTCCTGGAACTTTGGAATGAAAACTGTAATTTAGGTGTTTGGCATGTTTGTTTACCGATATATATTGAGTCAGGCATTTGTGGCACTGTCTAATCTCTGTGCAAAGTACTTGTTTAACCCTTTACCTCACCCCGCTAGAACCATGGGAACTCCGGGAAGTGAAGCAGTGCTTGTTTACTCTGGTAAACAAGCTCTTTTTCACTTGTAAAATAGGGCCCAGTCACTAATGCTCGGGGTGCGAGTCCTCTAAAATAGGCAACATGGGGTATAAATGATTGACTGACCGTGACTTTTCCCCGCGAAGTGAACCAGTGCCTGTTAACTGCGGTAAACAGGCTCTGTTTTACTGGTAAAATAGGACCCAGTTACCAATGCTTGGGAGGTGCAAACCCTCTCTAAAATGGGTTTATTAACACTCACCCCCGGTCTTGAGTTGATACACATGTTGTGGTCATGATTAGCCATTGTGCAAAAATATGTGACCTTAAACACCAATACAATACATAACCTTGACTTTATCTCCACATTGTGGTCATGATCAGCCATTGCGCAAAAGTATGTGACTTTAAACACCAATAAATAAATAAATAACCCGTGATCTAACATTAAAAGTAGACGACCTTGCGAACATAATTCTTTTGCACCAATAGCGTTGGTCGTTTTTTTTTACATTTTGTTGGATAAAGGGTTAATATATAAGGGATTGCAGCAAACACTGTGATCAGCCCTATTACTTTGATTCCTTATCTGAGGAGCAACTTATTGAAAAGTTTTGAATGAAAAGAGGAAAGTTAAAATTTATTATTTGCCAGCTTGCAGTGCACAATACCTAATATAACACTCAAAACCAACCAGCATTATTCACAAAAATTGCCTTTCAAATTTTATTATTTTTTCAATTTTTGCCTTGAAAACTTGGCTTATGACCCCTCCTTGGAACGGTGTGTTTTGAGGCCAAAAATGAAAATTTGCGAAATTTTTTTGCAAGTGTCATTATCTGTTCATGTTGGGTAAAGAGCTATTAGACTGGTTCTCAAACTATTAAAATGATAATAAATTGAGGATATGGAATGAGTGTTTTTCTCATTTAATATTTATGAAACGAGTCTAAGAATTTTCCATTCGGGCGAGCTAGAGGCTCGCCCAAACGGAAAATTCGGACGATTTTCATAAATATTATATGAGAAAAACACTCATTTCATATTCTATTTATCATATGACACACACACACACACACACACACACACACACACACACACACACACACACACACACAAATTAGCCACTTAGTATGACTTTTTAACCCATCACCCAACTTGAGTTGCAGACGGCACTTGGAAAAAACATCCTCGTGTAACTAAAAAATTTCATTTTTTGCTTCCAAAACATAGGTTATGATCCCTCATTGGAACGAGCGCGACACGCTAGTTCCAATGAGGGGTCATAACCTATGTTTTGGAAGCAAAAAGTGAAAATATAAAAAAAAAATGAATGGCGTTTTTCTTTATTGCGCGAGACGGTTTTTGCCGTTACGTTAGGTAAAAGATTAATACAATAATATAACTGAATGGCGCGCTGGGACGGTATGGGGAACAGACCCCTTTCGACCCTCTGTAACTGTGTGAGAATTTGCCTTGTCTGGCAGTGGCAAAGGAGGAAAGCGTTTGGGGATCTAATTGAGTTCTTTCAGGAATTCCTGGAATTCCAGGGTGCGAATTTTCATGGCCTCAAGTTGTCGGTATGTGCGTTGCTCCAGAGCAATCTTTTGGCATTCCTTGTCCAATTTTGTTAGGACGAATTGCATATACTGGTCCATGGTTCCTGTGAAATCAAGTTTGAGGCTTGCGATGCATCTTTGATCCATGTCGTCGATGAAGTCACCCCATTCCGAGTCGCTATCAGAGTCCGAGTCATTATCCGTGGTGTTGAGAGAGGAGCTGGGTAGATCCGAGCGGATGGGAGATCCAGGTTCGGATTGAGCGACTACCTTCTCCCCTTCCACCTCCATGTCCACCTCCATGCCTTCCGACCTCTTAGGTGAAGAGGTACAGGTTGGTAAGGGAGACGAATGTGGTGGTGGTGGTTTGACAGTAGCCACTTGATCCTTCTCCTGGTTCTCCGCCGTTCTTCTCCATTTCAGCCAAGCTTCCATACGCCTGGCGTCCCGGCGTCTGGTTGATGGAGTCTTCTTCCTCTTCTTCTTCTGGCCCTTTTTCAGTTCCACTTTCCTTGTTGGACGTGGTGGTGTGTCTCAGTTCCTTCCCCGGATGTGGACCAGTGCGGGAAGCCCCGCGAAAGGTACTACCACTACCTGGGGAATGTTCTTGGTTAAATTTGATGGAGATTTGAACGTGGCCTCCATTAACTTGGACAGACCAGTTAATTTGAGAGCTGGCGTTCAATCCCATCAATGTTTCATTAATTTGCGAAGGAGGAAATCCATCTCCACTAATTACTGTGGTTGCTAATTAGGAGCTTTCGAGTATGCGTCTGTACACCTGGATTACCAAGTGTGTGTGATGCAATATAACCCACCCTAAAGAGGACAGATAACGTAAATTCTCCCCACTGAAATTATGCAAATGTTGTATTTTGTTTAGCCAATCAAATTGTCCAGTTTTGAAATTGACCAATGAAAGCTCCCAACTCTAATTATGCAAATTATGAAAATGTGGTCCAGTTGTATTTTGTTCAGCCAATCAAATTGTCTAGTTTTGAAATTGACCAATGAAATTGACGGAAGCCTTTATTTATCACTGATTAATATGAAAACAAAATATCAAATGTTTTAAAGTGAACAAAACGGACGAGTCATATGATAAAACACGTTATTATATGACGATGTAATTTAACCGCTAAATATCAGTACTGTTTGATGATCTTTTCCTGGTCCCCGGAAAATACACAGTGTGGAATCTGATTCCGTATCACTATAGTATGACGGACTATTTACGGGTGCATTGGAATTTGCATAAATGGCTGTTCTGGTCGCAGATAATACTTTACTCTGAGTTGGAATGGGTGCGCTCAAACAGCGGTTCAGGTCTTTTTTTATCGTATTCATATTTTTTTATCGAATTAATTCTCATCGGGAGATTCCTCGGAAGTGTGCACCTCGGGAAGCACCTGTTGCAAAAATAAGTGTAAATAAAAATAGTTCTTTTTTACTTCAATCCAATTTACCAAAAAATGGTTGGGGGAAATTGGCATGCGATGTTGAACTATAAGTAATACAATAAACCTTTTAACGCTACAGTGAAGTAATCTGGGTCATTGCATCACGCCTCATTGAGAAGGTCAGATCGCATGATCAAACAACCTGCCGCAGGCAGCGAGTTTGATCGGGCGATTCACCTCAACTCAACCTAATACTAAGACCCAGATCACTTCACTGTTGCGATAATATACTACTCAAAGTTTGCTAAGCACCAAATATTTGACAAATCATTGTGAAATTTGCTTGTGACATATTTGCGATATTTTTGGTAGATATGATTGAGGAATATATTACGATGGTGGTCCCCAGTGTTTTCATTAGCTCTCTTGACAGGTAGACTTTTCGTGACAGTCGTGGAAAGCATATACGCCTTGATTTTCATGATGTTTTTGTGTACTATCTACATGTACATGACATGTGTAAGGTATATTCACTCTTCATTTCAACACAAACCCTTGTGATTTAATGAGTTAAAAAGGCAAATGCAAATAAAAGAAGACATTTGTCTGCAGCAGAAATGTGGCGGGCTGTAGGGATGGTGGAGCAAGGGGCTACCCATCGTCTAGTTGGTGAAGCCGTTGGTGTGCACCATACGGTGATCACCAGCGCCTGAGCAAGATTTCAGTAGTATGGCACACCAGTAAGACGGCATGGTGGTGGAAGAGACAGGGCAACATCTGCAGCTGAAGACCGGATTTTGATCATTCAGGCCCGTAGGAACCGCTTTGCCACAGCAACCCAGCTTCGCAGTGACCTTCAGAATGCATCCGGGGTAAATGTTTCGACGCAGACTATCCGAGCAAGGTTGCACGAATGTGGTCTCCGATTGGGAAGACCATGTATTCGCATTCCGCTGTCCTAAAACCACCGCCAGACACGATACGAATAGGCCATGGACCACGTCGGATGGACCAGAGAAGATTGGCGACCTGTCCTTTTTACATATGAGTCAAGGTACTGCCTAGACCACACATGTAGGCGTTCTAGGTTATGGGAAAGACCAGGTGAAAGACCATGCAGCCAACATTGCTGAGCATGACCGAGCGCAGCTGTCAATGGTCTTGTAGAATGAGTGTGTCAAAACTGTTCGCTGAGTATCAAACTACCGTTTGGAGGGTGAAGGAGGGGTTGGTAAGATTCTATCAAAAGACAAAAATGACAACAACAGGGTTTTTTTCATCATTTAATTAAATTATAAAAATAAGCAATATCAACAGAAGGAAACACTCATAAACATAATGACATGAAAAAATGTGGTCCATACTGGTATTATCAATTGATAACAAGACACGATACCCATATCACCATCTAGTTAATAATAAATTTATCATTATTTCGTCATATCACCCATCTATTCAATAACTTATAATCATTATTTTATAATTATTGACGATCCTAAAGTGAGATCCTAAAGTTGAGATGTACAAATGGAAAAATGCTGTCTTGTTTTTTTTTATCAATGAAAATACCAGTACGTAACATTAATTCCTGGAAAGCCCATAAAGTTTTCTAGGAACTGATGTTACGCAGTCGTATTATCAGTGATAAAAAGACAAGACAATCCTATCACCCATCAGGTTATATATCTTTATTTCATCATATTGACGATCCCAAAGTAGACTCATCTAGTTAATGAAGTTTCAAAGTTTTAAAGTTTCAATTAAGAAATGAGTGCAATTTTTATAATCTTTATTGGAATATGAACGTGTGGGAATGGGTACAAATTATGTATGAATCCCGAAGGGATTCATACAATTTGTACCCATTTCCACACGTTCATACTCCAATAAAGATTTTATAAATTGCATTCAATTCTTATAATTACATTCCGTAACCGTTAAACTACTTTTTACCAAACAACAAAGCAGAAAGACGAAATAAAACATGTACGAACGAACGAGGCGAAAAACCACCCTCACAAAAGAGACAAAGCGCACAACTCTGAGTTGAGCGCCGGTTTTCGGCATTGACCCAAATTTGTCAAATTGCCGTCTTTCGCAACGAAACTTGGAATATTCAAAACAATTTATTTAACATATAAGTAAACTATAATCACTGATCACTGCGAGAGGCGCTAAAAGTTATAAACCCACCCAAACACCGCCCAAATTACATTTTGTCAACTGCGCTCTATCGTAAATGCGGGTCAAAGTTCGGCCAAATGTATTCAATGGAAAATGAATTACATTTGGTCATGACGTTTTCATCCAGCTGACCAATGGGAATTGAGTATTTGGGCTGAAAACGTACAACTACATTAACAATGTAATTATTAAAATATAACACTATATCAACACGTGGATTGTTGCAATTGGTCCTCAGTGACAGGGCAGAGATCTGCTGCTCTGCGTAAGAATTCTGATGTCGTTATTGTCCGCGATTCTTCAGAATAGAGTTCCCATAATTTATGGAGATTATATGCCTTCTCCCGCTATGCCTTCCTTTGGTATCGGTACAGTTTATGTTGGCTTATCAGTTGCATTTGATGTTCCAAAAGAGCAACTACATCATACAGTTCAGGGATTAACCTATGCATATTTGGATGGTTGTGTGGAATTATTTGATTGAGCCGAACATGCCAGCCTTCAACTTCAATATTAGTGTGCACTGATCTTTGAAATGTGCTCCGTGCTGATGGTGATCTTGCTGAGCTGTTTATCCATGTAGAGTCCAAATGGCCAATAAGTGCATGAAGACGACTATCGTTAGCTCATTCACTTTTTAGTTCATCAAAAGCCTGAGGGATGTGACATGCTGGAAGATGTGGTAATGCCATCAACTTGCGAATGTATTTTCGAATGTCATGTGAGAGGCGCTCAAATTGTAAATTAGCAAGGACGTAATCAGGAGGGGGGAGGCATGTGGGGCAAAATTAAATTTATGAAGTTTGGATGTACCGATACCGTATTAAGTTAACTATTGTCGGTCGAGTTTATTATGTTATGCCAATGAATTAATGTCACTGATAACGTTACTTAACTGGTAGAGTGCTAAATTTTTTTGGTTATACAAATTTGTCCATGTCTCTTTGCCTTGTTACAATTTATGGGAGAGTGCCCAATGGCACTCTCCCATAAATTGTAACAAGGCTAATACTCACAGACTAAATAATTTTACTTCAAAAATAATTTGAAGCCTATCCACAGAATATGAAGCCTTTAAGTTGTGGCACCTGCACTTCAGAGTAAAGCCCAAATATGGGCTTCCAGCACTCTACCAGTTAAGGGCCTATATAAGTAATGGAATTTTGTTTATTTTGAAATTCTCACCTCTCATATTCCTTAAATTCAGATTAAATATACACAAATTATACACCAAAATGAAGGTTGGAATGTATAGAACACGTAACACATATGTAATCAACTCATAGAATTGACAGCAGGCACCGCTGGTACCTGGAAGTCTGCTATCGTATTCGCACCAAAACTGATAATAAAATAATATTTCGCAAGAACAACTCGTGGTCGAATGTGCTTCAGATATTCAATAACAAAGCTAGGCATTCAAAACACTTTCTAGTGCAGCGACAGGACTGCATTTTGGAAAAGGACAACGCTGCCTGCATTTTTTATTGAAGATGGTTTCCCTGCTCGACAGACATGCGCAAATCACTCGATACCACGAATTTCCATCGAAAAACATAATCATAATTTTAAGAAATTTCAACCGGTATCATGATACCGTGCATTGAATATGGCAACTGTGCAGTCTCTATCTAATAACAGTATACTGTATGAAGGCGATCTTTTTCATTATTTGATTTTAGACGGCGTTGTTTTTATATGTTTTTTCCGTCCGATGACGTCGACCGGAAATCGAAAGTATACTCATACGTAAACAAAAGCAAAGGCTTTGCAATTTTCCCCCATGCAGCTCTGTCGCCGTGTTTTGAAGAATTTTGCCCCCAAGCTTTATTCTTGGATATGTAAAGCACATTTGGCCACAATTTTTTTCGTGAAATATTATTAAATTATCAGTTCTGGTGCGAATACGGCAGCAGACTTAAGAGATATCCAATTAAGTGGGCACCACTGTAATCACTTAAAACACTAGCATAAGGCATATGTGTGAAAACAAAATGAGGACTCTGGTTGAGGCTTGATTGATTCATAAGTAGATATTTTCAGTCAAATGGATCACTCATGTTAGATCCAACTGACACAAGAGGAACGGTTCTGTAATGTTTGGGGCTCGTCTCATTCTGTGCTGACACTGAAGCAGAAGTTGTAGTGGCTCGTGATGATCGTCGTGAGGCAAGTGTGCTCGTGTAGGAGATAATGGATAACGAGCGTTCTGTACGTTTAAACTGCCATCTGTACTTCATACGTCTTATAGACTTGCTTATTTGTTTATGTACCTTAAAATATACAATTGAAACAATTAGGCCTAAAAAAGTTAATAATCTGTTTCTCAAGCCCTCCTGCATGATCCTTTGGGCTGCCACATGCTCTCTTTTTACAACCAATGCAAACTTGAAAAAATAAAAATTAAATGGTTTATGTCTGATATTTTACCCAAGTTAATAAAATTGATAAATTTGTCCCTTGATTGCAACAAGGCTGTGCAATGGCAGTGATTTATCATTGCAAAGCCTTCTTGCACTCAAGGGACATACACCACGACCCATGATATTCTGTAGATTATGAGGCCTAAAACATAAAACAAACCAAGAATATTAATTTTTGGTGGCAAAATATAATGATTTATTTATTTATTTATTGGTGTTTAAGGTCACATACTTATGCACAATGGCTAATCGTGACCGTGGCAGTTTTAGGGGTGGAGGAAGCCGGAGTACCCGGAGAGAACCACCGAGCAACGACGAGCAGCTGTCAGCTCTTATAATTCAACATCGCAACTCTGCACCGCGGCACAGGCAGGGTTATATTGGTTGAAGACATGCGCACCATCGACGTGCAGTACACCTTAGTATATGGTGTAATCGTGCCCCCTTGTAGGCAATTGAGGTTAAGTGCCTTGCCCAAGGACACAACGCAGAAGCGCGAATCAGTCGTTGAAATGGTCACCCATCCAACTACAAACCGCGCTCGACGTTGCTTAACTTCGGTGATCTGTCGAGAACCGGTTACCGCGACACCAACACGCCCCCTAAAGAAACAATTACAAAAATAAAAGAAAAAACTGCTCGCGCACCAGCAAGTTTACAAACAATGACCCGAGAAACAAAAGATCTACTTTGTTGGGCCTTATTACGTACAGAATACCATAACAGCAGACACTGAAGTCTGTTACATCAGTCTGTTAACCAGCAGAGTGCTGAATTATGTTTGGTCATCAAAATCTACTCACTTGACCTTTTAGATCCAGTTTGAGAATTTTCAACTCAAATATCAAGACAGGATGGATGGTCCAAGTGAGGGAGCTAATAGAGAACTACTCATTGGAGATCTCGGACCTAGACGTTGGGGCAAACCAGGGTAAAAAAAAAGGTCAGCTAAAGGGTCATGGAGGCTGGTAACCTCAATTGGCGAGAGGGGGTCAAATCAAAGAGGTCTTTTGGTGGCCTGCGTGATAAAGAGAAGCCTGGTTTTGAAGAGTACCTTGATGGCACCTTTTTTCTGGGGGGGGGGGGGGGGGGTCGCTGCTGTTCAAGCTGAGGTTGCGGTCCCTGGAGCCGAGGGGAAAAGTTGGGAAAAACAGTGAAAAGGAGTGCCAGATGTGTAATTCTGGGCGTGGTGGAGACCCTGGAACATTTTCTTCTAGAATGCCCAAAATACCAATCTAAAGGGATAAGATTCACTGGGAGTATAATGGGGAAGTGGGATGGGAGAATGAAGGGCGTGTGGTTAGTGAGAGACTCAAAGGAGAGGGTTAATATGCTAATTGGAGAGATTGGGAACAATGGGGCAAGGGATCTCACCAAGCAGTTCGTCTCCGAGTGCTGGGAGGAAGCGTGGGAATAGGGAGGCAGTTGGGAGTACAGGGGTAACCAAGGCCTTCTCACCCGAGAACCGCGACAAATCAGCGGCCGGCCAAAGTGTTATTATTATTATTATCTGCTCTGTAGAAAATAACTCCAATGATAGTTGGATTGTAATTATATTTCAAAAGGGGGGGGGGGGGGGGGTGGCTCAGGTGGTAGAGGTGCAGGCTGCAAGCCGAGAGATCCTCGGTTCGAATCCCACCTGCGGCAAACCGCGTTGTGTCCTTGGGCAAGACATTTCACCCCAAATGCCCACGTGGAGGCACGGTGACGTTGTGTACTAAGGCGTACTGCACGTCGATGGTGCACCTGTCTTCAACCAATGCTAACCCTGCTTGTGTGGAGTTGGTATGTTGGGGAGCTGACAGTTGCTCGCCGTTGCTCGGTGGTTCTCTCCGGGTACTCCGGATTCCTCCACCCGTAAAACTGTCACGGTCCTGTTTAGCCAATGTGCAGAACTATGTGACCTTAAACACCAATAAATAAATAAATAAATAAATAAATAAATAAATAAATAAATAAATAAATATTTCAAAAAAGGTGTTTTAACCCTTTGATACTTTTGTACGTCTTATAACGTCGGAAATCAAATAGTGCGTTGATACTTTGTGATCATTTGTTTTGTCAATATTTTTCGATTTTTTAAACTTTTAACCTCAATTCCTATTTTGTCCCGAATAGTGCTCAGTGACAACAGTTGAGCCAAATGTTATCGCAGCTTAAAATACTAATATAATCCTGTTGACAAGACTTCTTAATTGGTTGAGGGCTGGAAGCCACTATCAGGACTGTCAAAAAATGAGGCTACCAGAGCAAAAGCCAACACTTACCTTGCTTATATTTCATATTTTCAGTCAAACACAAATAATATTTTGTTTATATAAATTTGTTTTATTACAAATTATTGGAGAGTGCCTGTAATAAAACAAGATTTGAATAACAAATTCAGACCACCAAAAATAATTTAGCCCTCAACCAAATAATCACCAATGTGAAAAATACCTTGTTATTTGTATTTTCCGACGTTTGAAGTCGCATTTTGAAAAACGTTGAAGAAATTTAACTGGTTGAGGGCTAGATTATTTTTGGTGGTCAGAATTTGTTCATCAAAATTTGTTTTATTACAAATTATTGAAGAGTGCCCATAGGCACTCTTCAATAATTTGTGATAAAACAACTTTATATAAACAAACTATTATTTCTGTCTGACTTTATATGAAAGATGAGCAAGGAAAATGTTGGCTTTTCCTCTGGTACCATCATTTTTTTGAAAGCCCTGATAGTGGCTTCTAGCACTCAACCAGTTAAAACCCAGTGGCGTTTGAACATCAGGATAATTAAAGTCTCAGAGGGTTAATATCACAAATACCAAAAAAAAAATAAAAGCTTCTCTCCCTCTTTGATTTGATGAATGAAATGTATGTTCAGTTTGGACTAAATTATTATAAAGTTGGTGCCGCAAAGCGCTCTGAAGGGAAGTTAGATTAAGAGATAGTGATTGGATGGTCCTTTCTGATATGATTACACAACCACTTGCTTACTCAATGCAATACATATGGGTTATTACCAAGTTAAGCAACGTCGAGCCCGGTTAGTCCTCGGATGGGTGACCGTCTGAGCAATCGACTCGGACTCCCGCGTTGTGTCCTTTGGCAATGCACTTAACCCCGATTGTCCACTTGGGGGCACGATGACGCCGTGTACAGAGGCGTACTGAGCGTCGATGGTGCGTATGTCTTCAACCAAATGTAACCCTGCCTGAGCTGCAGTACGGAGTTACGATGTTGGGAAGCTGGCAGCTGCTCGTTGTTGCTCGGTGGTTCTCTCCGGGTACTCCGGCTTCCTCCACCCGTAAAACTGTCATGGTCATGATTAGCCATTGTGCATAAGTATGTGACCTTAAACACCAATAAATAAATATAAATATATGGGTTAAGGGTGGGGGGGGGGGCAGGATGGTGCATTGAAGTCAACACCCCATCTCATGGCATGTCGTCCCCTGAGTTCCAATGTGTTCTATGCTATTGGCACATAGAACACATTGGAACTGAGGGGATGGTATATTGCCGAGTCTGAAAGTCAATATTTGGCTCAGAGATAATTTCTTGAATTGAATAGATCCTATTGGACCCCTTCCAGGGTGGTAATGATCAGTTTATCTTACAATACCCCCCCCCCCCCTCACCACCCACCCTTTGTACATAGTGACCAACTCACCATTTAAACAAGGAACTCTTTTGTTGGGTGCAAATGAAAATAGCGCTGTGGTCAGAAGTGATATGACCATTCAAAGAAATACCTGCTGGATTAAAAACAATGTCATTAGCAATGGAATTTCCTTTCATTTGAGCATGAAACTATTGATTTCTGAGTGTGCTTGACATTGTTATGGATATTAAACCAATTAGCTTTAATTAATTAGTTTCATCAAAAACAGTGACCGCAACATGTGCACAAATCAAAGTATTTGATTACTTTTGTGCAGCTTCAGAAATCGTCCTTCCTTATTTTGCACTTGCGCGGAGTACTGCTTGCCCCAACAGATTTTTTTAATTAATATATAGAGGATATCTAGTGTTTTTGAGTGGATACCGAAAATTATCTCATGAGTGACAGAGACAAATGTTTATTTTTCGCGAGTGCTTGCGCGAGCGAAAATAACTATTTGTCTCGGTCACAAGGGAGATAATTTTCGATATCCACATAAAAACACTAGATTTTCTTTTAATTATACGCTTTTTATAAGAATATGATAATTCCACTCGTTTCAACCTTGAATTGATGCTTGAAAGAAAACAGAGCATTGAATCATTGAAACGAGGTAGTGATTTGATTGATACTCGGAAAAGATAGCGTCTTGATTCAGTTGGTGGATTTCTAGTCCAAACAAGACCTGAAAGTCCGTAATATAAGTTTTTGGTTTGGTACGTCCTTTGAAAGGACGTACAAAATCAAAAACTTATATTACGGACTTTCAGGCCATGTTTGGATAAACGGATTTCATGCATCAGTTTAAGGTGAATATGTGTTGAATTATTGCCGGAAATGATCGGTATCCACTCAAAAACACTAGATTTTCTTTTCATTATACGTTTTTAGAACAAATTGATCATTTCCAGTGATACTTTGACTCGTATTCACTTTGAAGTGATGCTTTGAAAGCCGCCATTTTGATTGATACCGTGAAAGTAAAATGTTCTGTATCTTCACAGTGGGGGATACGATTTCTATCTTTCCGCAATTTCTTCTATAATCTATCGTTTAGCGTATAATAAAATAGGTTTTACTTTCATTAGAGAAAATATATGCTTGTTGTAAGATAGAACTAGAGGTACTGTTAGCAAACTCACAAAGTGATACCCCCGCGCCTGAAATGTATAAGTTATATTATCTCCCCTTGGAAATGTCAGAACGGAATTATATTGCTTCATGCACATCTTCATATGGAGTTCTTCCACTGTGTAAAGTTTCATGAAAATTCTTCAAACGGTTTTGGAGGAGTTGCGCTTACAAGGATGGACAGACGGTATAAGTTAGATTGTCTCCCCTTGGAAATGTCAGAACGGAATTATATTGCTTCATGCACATCTTCATATGGAGTTCTTCCATTGTGTAAAGTTTCATGAAAATTCTTCAAACGGTTTAGGAGGAGTTGCGCTTACAAGGATGGACAGACGGGCGGACAGACGGTCAGGGTGATTCCTATGTACTTTGTTTGCGGGGGGGGGGGGGGGTATAATAATGAATTCAGATTTATATTATTGTAGAAATAAATGACCTACCTCAGAGTTTGTGAAACACAACACAAATGACACCATAGCACCCTGAAAAATAATTTATGCAAGGGTGATAAAGAGGGTGAAAAAATATTAAGATAGAGATAACGAAAGTTCCTCAAAGAATGAATAGTACAGTGAAACCGTGTTAATTGAATAGTCTATCCTCAAATCAAATCGGGAGGTCTGGGATCCACACTGACATCAGTTCCAAATCGTATCTCTAACACCGCAAAGCAATTTTAGTGAAATCACTTGTTATTTTACCTAATTATTACCACCCAATCGATCAGTTACTAGTCGATTGACATGATATTGGAGGGCCGTAAAAACTCCATAATTTCAATGATGTCATTCGACGGAGCCGGGCCGTGGGCGATAATGGTATAAATTGCCATTAGCGGCCCGCGGCCCGGCTATTTTTAGATTCCATGGTCTAATGAATTACTCCCATTCGGATGACGTCCCTTTGTATTTCTGAACTGAAGTCGAACGCACGATCGAAACAGAAATATCGAACCGACTTTAGTGATTATTTGTTCCAGCATTTCCCTCGTGCGGTTAGCTGTAACAGGGAGTGGTAATAATAGTAATAACATGATTTGTGTCAGGCATCATGATTCATTAGCGGCCCTGCAGCAATGATGAACAGCCCTTGGGCTTATTAACGGCCCTCGACTTCGTCTCGTACCTTTAATAAACCCTCGGTCTGTTCATCATTGCTGCAGGGCCGCTAATGAACCATAATGCTCTTCAAAATCATGTTGTTATATTACCATGCATATCCTTGCAGCTTACCGTGCATGTCCTTGCAGTTTGAACAGGCTGCAGGTAGCATGATTAGTCGAGTACAGAGGTCATGAGTTACAATGCAAAACTGTACTTATAAAGTGGGATTCCGAATGGCAAGAAACAGACGATATCTCCGCTGTTGTAGTGAATATTGAGAATTATTTCAAAAGTGTCGACCTGAATGTTTTATTTTTTACGAGTCATTTCATGTCCACACGAACGAGATAATTCCCGATATTCACTAAAATAGCGTAGATTTTTTTTTTATTATATGCTACGTGACATTTTACTGCGCAATATTCAACCCAATTTCACTGCAAACTGCGAAACACGTACGTTTGAAACCAGTAACAAAGATCAGATGATCGTTCATTCAAGGCGACGTTGAAGGCGACGTCATGCGCCGAAGTATAACATCATTTTGGAAGCTAGTGAAAACATTCATCGTGTCGACCTGAAAATATTATTTTTCAATCGCGCAAGCACTCGTGAAAAATAAAATTTTTAAATAATTATTCCCAACACTGACTAAAGTAGAGTAGATTTTCTTTTTATCATATGCTACGAGACATTTTATTGAATAATATTCTGTCCAATTCGCCCCCAAATGCGATCGTTCCTTCAAGGCGAGGTCATGTGCCGAAGCTTGACGTCATTTAGAAAGCTACTGTGGGATATTTCTCGATATCCAGCGAGTCGATGGAAATCAAGAAATATCTTTTAGATAATTTGCGATAATTCACAGGTTAGCGTATAATAAAATGTAATGTGTTAAGCAGACAAGTATGCCGATAAGCCAACTGAAGTGAAAATACAACAGGCAACTATTCTCTCATCTCTGCAGGATGATTCCACCCTCATCCCTTCATGAAAAAAGATGAGTTACCCGATTCAAAAATATACAAATCAGAAAGGCTTTTTGGTGTCGATCTTGAATCAGGTCATCGATGACTATATCGACACAAATCTTTGAATATTTGCCTGGTTTGAGCTATCATACTTGTCCAGTGGAACCCTGTTAACCTTCTGTACACTGATGTCAAAATATCTAAAGGTCAGGCTCCAAATTGTTCCCATAATGCAACTAGCAATTTAACCAATTCAGTCTTGTTTGACAGAGCTCATCGAGCTCTGTCAAACAAGATTGAAATGGTTAAATTCCCAGTTGCCTTATGGGAAAAAAGGGCTACTTGAAATTTGGAATCGGGAAGTGAAGCAGTGCTTGTTTACTGTGATAAGCTCTGTTTTACTGTTAAAATTGGCCCCGGTTACCAAAGCCTGGGGTGGAAGTCCTCTAAAAGGGGCATAATCAGTGGCGTGGCCACGGGAGGGATTGGAAGGACGCGTCCCTCCCACTTTCCCTCAAGGTTGGTCCTCGAAATATGTCTAAAAATGACATAAAAATCGTAGGGGGGGGGGGGGGGGGTTAGGTCCATGGGGCTTAGGTTGTAGATTATTTATTTATTTATTGGTGTTTAAGGTCACATACTTATGCACAGTGGCTAACCGTGACAGTTTTACGGGTGGAGGAAGCCGGAGTACCCGGAGAGAACCACCGAGCATCGACGAGCAACTGTCAGATCCCCAACATACTAACTCTGTTCAAGCTCCGCTCAAGCAGGGTTACAGCGGTTGAAGATATGTGCACCATCGACGTGCAGTACGCCTTAGTACACGGAGTATTCGTGCCCCTATGTAGGCAACCAGGATAAAGTGCCTCGCCCAAGGAGACAACGTGGGTCGTCCAGGACGGGGATCGAACTCGGGACCTCTAGCATAGAAGTTCGAAAGTCTGCAACTGAGCCACCGCGCTTCCATTCTGTGTTGGTACATAGGACACATTGGTATTCAGGGGACGAATTATTTGATCTTATTATATTTTTATGATTGTATTGTCGGAAATCTGATGAAGTTTTTTTTTTTTTAGTTTTATAATGAGGCGAGCGGAAGCGAAAAGCTTTCATTGAAACCATATACCCCCGATGTTTCGCGTGCGCTTTTACCCTGGATGTTGCACGCTCTCATATACTTTGGATGTTGGACGCACCCTTTGCCATGGCTATTTGTCCAAGGCATTCTGACCAATCAAAAGACAGAATTTATCGGGATATAGGGACAAAGATATTTAAAGTGAGTTTTCATGAAAAAAGTTCAAAATGAAGGAGGATATTAGGCCACACAAAAAAAAAATTGATTCTCAGTTATTTTTTTTTTGGATTCCCCTTGACTTTGTGAAAAAGTATGTTTTACGGTTTCCAGACGATGACTCAAGTTTGCCTTCCCCAATTAAGTTTAACCTTTTACCTAACGAATCGCCCACATCCGCCCACGTAATATGCAAATTCAGCAGTTGAAAAAATATTATTTTTCAAAAAAATTCAATAAAACCATATCATGTGACCCCTCTTTGGAACGAGCTCGCTGAGCTCTTTCCAATGAAGGATCACATGATATGGTTTTGTTGAAATTGTTTGGAAAATTTTTTAAAATGATATTTAAAACAATAAATTTTGATATCGTCTGCGTTGTGTAAAGGGTTAAGTTCCTTTGCCCAAAGACACAATACAGTTACCTCTGGTGTGGATCGTACCGTAGTTATTCAAGAATTCTTTTTAGAAGTGTCGTCTGCTTTTCATGTTACATGATATGGTTTTGTTGAATTTTGATATCGTCTGCGTTGGGTAAATGGTCAAGTGTTGCCTCTGTTCTTCCAGCCATTGTTGGGCTTTCCGGATGATAACTTGCGTATTCATTCAGGAATTTAGTTTGTCTTCATAAACGTTTATGGTAAAGCAGGGCAATTAGGGTCCCTTGAACGCCGTTGGTGGGCTGCTTTTTGGTGAGATTGAGTGGTGGGTTAATTGGGGGATGAGCTTCTATGACTATACACTGCAAAACATATAGGTTCTCTTTAGAACCAAAACTGGTTCTAATCTTGTCCCTGAGAGGGAACCAGTTCTGTTTAAACAGTATTTATTTCAAATCAAATAAATTTATAAAGATTAACATTAAATATTAACAGAATTAAACAAAAATTGTGGGGGTTTCAACCGTAAGTTTAGAGCTTATACGAGGTTGTCTCAAATCATTATTAAGCAAAGAAGATATGAACAGTTGGCATATCGAACCAGATTTGGTTCTATACAGAACCAAAACTGGTTCGATATGCCCACTGTTCATATTTCCTTTGTTTCAAAATGTTTGGCGACTGTATTGAATAAGCTCCAAGTTCCCGGCTGAATCTACTTCAGTTCATGTAATATTCTGTTAAAATTGAATACTAATCTTGGTAAATTTATTTGATTTGAAATAAATACTGTTTAAACAGAACTGGTTCCATCTCAGGGGCAAGATTAGAACCAGTTTTGGTTCTAAAGTGAACCTATATTTATACCCCCGCTTCGAAGAAGTGGGTGCTATATAGGAATCGCCCTGTACGTCCGTACGTCCGTCCGTACGTCCGTCCGTACGTCTTTCCGAAATTCTTGTGTGTGCAGCTCCTCCTACATTTATCAATCAATTTGGACAAAACTTTTCAGACATCATCACCACTAAGTGAACATTCGCATATTCCAAGATTTTTGATCTGCGACAATTTTAACCAGGTTTTCTCCCTTTCACTTAGATTTATTATGTCTTTCCGTTCGAACAAATTCTTGTGTGCGCAACTCCTCCTACATTAATGAACCGATTTTGATGAAACCTTTCAAACATCATCTCTACTAAGTGAACATGTGCATATTCCAAACTTTTTGATCTGCGACAATTTTAACCAGGTTATCTCTCTTGAACTTTGATTTAATATGGGTTTCTGCATGAAATTCTTGTGTGCGCAACTCCTCCTACATTTATCAATCAATTTGGACAAAAGTTTACAGACATCATCACTACTAAGTGAACATGCACATATTCCAAAATTTTTGAGCTGTGGCAATTTTAACTAGGTTATCTCCCTTTAACTTAGATTTATTATGGGTTTCTACATGAAATTCTTGTGCGTGCAACTCCTCCTACATTTATCAATCAATTTTGACGAAACCTTTCAAACATTTTCACAACTAAGTGAATATATGCATATTCCCAAATTTTTGATCTGCGACAATTTTAACCAGGTTATCTCCCTTTAACTTGGATTTATTATGGGTTTTCAAATGGGATTCTTGTGTGTGCAACTCCTCCTACATTAATGAACCGATTTTGAATACATGTTGCACATTGTAAATGTGTTTTTCCAAATGTAAACCATATATGTGTGGGCTCTTTAAGTATTCAGTGCTGTTCTGTGGAAGGCCACATGCAAATACAAATTTCAACAACAAAAAATGATCTTTATGTATACATTTCCTTATGGCCTTCGCCTACATGATCAGAAGTGCATTCCTCTAAAAACCCAAAGCGGGGGGTATTAATCACCTTCAGTGATAGTTCTAGTTTTTGCAATGTAGGGTCTCTTGAACGCCCTTGGTGGGCTGCTTTTTGGTGAGATTGAGTGGTGAGTTAATTGGGGGATGAGCTTCTATGACTATAGGACACAGTAGCATAACCATCTTTGGTTGACAAATTTGTCTTGACTTATTTACATTGGTGAGAGGAAAGATATCTTGGCTTTGTCATCCCCCCCCCCTTCCCCACCGTATCAAAGTTTATAAAATGGCTTCAACAGTTTTACAACTATTTTCATTTCACCTTTTTGGCGTTTTATTTCAGGGTGGGGGAGGGAGATATCAAGTGGTGAGGGGTGGGGCTATTGATTGACACCTCCCTCTTTGGGATGTGAAGATGGTCAAGGATAACTCCCTCGGGGGATGGATATCTGGGGCTGTGAGATGTCATATTACTCTGGCTTACCTGCAAGTCTATGAGAAGTGTTGCTGCAATGTCAAAAATGTGGGAATATTTCGTTTCCAAATCTGGTTTGTAAGCTATGAGGGCTATGTATATTCCAAATACAGGAACTAGTACAAACAGTGCTTTCATTGTTCTCCTACAATAAATGGTGTATGATTATGACAGATTATTGACATCTTCCTGCTAGACTTTCTCACGGGATCACTTGGAAACGAAACAGTGCTTGATATGACATTGTACTAAACAAATTATGTTTTACCGGTTTATACACAGAACGATACAAGTGACAGCGCGGAAGGATAAAAGGAGAGGCCACAGGCGTCGAGTTTTGTCCTTCCGGGATGACACAAGTGTCATATCAATTAACCCACTCACACGCCGACGCGTGTGTCATTTTGTGTACACTGCACGCGTTCCCGTCTATAAAAGCAATTATCAGAAGGACACTCAACAAAACATTTGACAACTCGCCCCCCCTGCGTTCCAATGTGTTCTATATGCCACAAAGAACACATTGGGACGAACTATCAATAAAAAGAACACATTTCAACCAAATTTGTGAGGGGAACCCGTGTTACTATTTTTAGCTATCGCTAGCAATTCAATTTGTAATTGTGTTGCACGATTTGTAAAAAAATCCAGTGAAATTCGCTTCTATTTAAAAATAGTCCGTCAACGATTTCTGTTCGGCACATATGTGCGGAACGGATTTTTATTTTCCGCACGGTTTAGTGTTGCTGTAGATGGGGGTTTCACGGAACAGGCGTATAATAAAACCATCGCCTTTACGATGTATTTGGAATGTTAGTGCCTTGATGATTCCGTTGGAATGTAAGTCAGTCGGGATTATAATTAAAAAACTCAAAGACTTATTAGAAATTGTATTAGTGAATAGATAGATAGACAGGCCTGAAAATAAGCAGTCTGACATTTGCAAAATGAGGTCCCCAGTCGGTGAATTTCATGATGCTATTCCATACAGTGGGACAATTTTACCCTCTGGGAACCTCTTTCTATTTAGTTTTGCGACTCTGATTCAGAATGAGGTTCACAGAGGGTAAATTTAGTGATGCTACCCTGCTGTGCAGGGTAGCATCACAAAATTCACCCTCTGGGGACCCCATTTTGCAGATGACAGTCTGCTTATTTTCTGGCTTGTAGATAGATAGTTATTTATTCGTTCAATAGCATACAGGAAGTACAATGATAACAATCCCACAATTCAATTAAAATAACATGCTGTATACTTCTGGGGGTGACATAGACAGATTGGCTGTCTTCCTGTCATCTCCCTTAGGAATGTATTGCAACACTGTTTACTGGCCCAGACTGTAGACGTTCATATAAAAATCATCTCATCGGTTATAGAGAATTTGCGATGTAAGGGTTATGCTAGACTTAGCAGTTAAAGTGCTTTCTTGGGGATGACTTTCTGCTTGGGGCCTTCTGACTGTGTGCTGCATATGCAGCGACCTAAATTGGGCAGTTTCAGTAAGGGAGTTATACAAATTTGCTCCTATTCATTTTTCATCTTGAGTGCGGCCCACAACTAGAAGACAGCTAGAAGATATCCCCAGGCGAGGTCATTGAATAAATAAAATATTCGTGTTGTAGTCGCGACGCAACTTGTTTATTCATTGACAAGCAAGGTACTTGTACTCCAAATTGATATTGCTGGGCCCCCAACAGCCGAATCAATTATTAGGCCTACAGACCCCCATTTACATGACCGACCCACTGTATGTGTGACACAAGTCCTAGTATCAAATTTAGTCTGACAAGAAAGTTAGTAAGAAAGTATTATTGCCTCGTGTCTGTACCAAATATCTTGCCTCGAGGGTGAGATTTCCCCATCTCACACCCTCCCCCATCAGGGATAATTTTTCTCCCCCCTACCAAAACAGTCTGACGCCATGAAAAGCAATTCAGGGACACATTCAGCTATATCTTACCTCCCACAAGTATCTGGGAATTTCATTGGTTCAAAGACGTCACATGCAGACTGCATATAAAACCATATACTGCCTGTCAACATCAATATACGCTGACAGCTATGGGTAATCTCCCCTTTGTTCATTGATGATTCAAAATGGCGGCAGCCGATAAACGCTTCAAATTGAAAGATTGAGTGTTGGAAGCCCATATTTGGCCTGAAGTACAGGTTAGGCAACTTAAAAGGCTTCATATCTGTGGATGTCTGACATGTTACCCTCGAAATGAAACTGTTTGGTATGTATGAATTTGCCTTGTTACAATTTATGGGAGAGTGCCTGTAGGCACTCTCCCATAAATTGTAACAAGGCAAAGACACGTGAACACATTGTGAAAATTCTCTCATTTAATTTTGATCGTTGTTGTTATTAGTTCTGTGCATCGCTCGAGTTCAATATGGAATTAACTGACCCCATATATACCATATCGAACAATTTTGTTGTCCACTTCCGAAAAAAATGATTTGCTTATCGGAAAGAGTGCACAAAAGCTCCGTATATACCACAGGTATATAGGTATACATCACAAAATTAAATCCCAAATGCCGGTAATACAGGGGTTAAAGATATGTAGCGAAATGAACATTGATACATCCCGATGACGTCATATTGTGAATTCTGCAATGTATTCGCATAACTTTTCGACGGGAATTTCGTGTAACTCGCTCCACTCATTATGACGTTCATCCACAAATTCACATAAAAGAGTCAAGTATCCTTTGGTTTTGTGGTCTGTGTTTTTATTTCTATTTTCTCAGACAAACGTCCGTCTTCTAATATTTCCGAAACGTGACCCATGTTGTTTGTTTACAGAAGAACGTGCAATGATTGAATAGTCCGTGAGCTCATTAAATATTCTAATAAGACGGTCATGTGAGATAGATATCTATCCCACATGGCCTTCTCACATGAGACATGCAAATCTTGTATAGGGAGTGTGTGTGTGTGGGGGGGGGGGGGGGGGGTGATATCTCAGACAATCCTGACAAAATGGTCTAATTGGAAAAAAAAAATTGGCGGTGGTGTCCCTGCAAAGCATCGAGACGCAATTCGATTGCGAATCTTAAGTTGCTAAATAGTTCAAATCGAAACTGACTGCCCAATTCATTTCCTTTCAAATCTTTTCATAGCAATAAAGCTTGTTATCTAACAATCAAATTCATTTTGCCTGGAAAACCACGAGAAACGGCACGTATCACATAATGTGTTCCGATTCCGTATCATATAGACGACTCATTCTGATTCCGTACCATTTTGACGATTCGTTTCCGGGAACGCAACGGGCTACCATAACAGGCGCATGAATACATTCTATGTACGTTTTGATGATCGACTCAGCTGGTCGCTTTCAAAACAAAACAAAATTCCTTACAATTAGCGACAGAACTATTAATAGCAAATACCCCCCCCCCCACCCCCCCGCAATAAATTGAAACTTCAAACTGCACGATTAAATATTGCACACTTGTAAATTCAAGCGTATCATTATAGGAAGTGACATTGAGAGTGAATAATTTTACAACGCATTCATTCTGAACACCACCTCGAATCTGATACAAATCACAGGACATGCACATTATCATGATAATCTGTATGTATCACTCATCTATGGCGTCTCTCAAAGTATTAGTAATAGTATATATATAATGCTAAAAATTAAAAATGAGTGTAATTTCATCTAGTTATTTATTTATTGGGGTTTAACGACATTTCTGACAGCCAGGTTCACCTTGTGTTCGACAGTTTTACAGGTGGAGGAAGCTGGAGTGCCCGGAGAGAACCAACGATAAACTGTCAGTCTCCGCAACGTACTAACTCCACACAAGCAGGGTTAGCATTGGTTGAAGACAAGTATACCATCGACGTGCAGTACGCCTCAGCACATAACGCCACTGTGCCCCCGAGTAAGCAATGGGGGTGAAGTGTCTTGCCCAAGGATACAACGGGATGCCAACTGAGGACCTCTCGGCTTGCAGCCTGCATCTCTACCTACTGAGCCACCATGCCCCCAATAATAATATTCTTCAGATCCACCAGTTCGATATACAGCAACCTCAGGGAACTCGGATCCAAATTTGTTCAAGTCAAGTACCTGTGTTAATATTCGGGGCTCCCTATTGCAGCCCAATTTTAACTTAGTCCAATAGGAGGGATAATCTTTAGAACTCTTTTTTTCAGAACCACTAGTCATAATCTTTTGATATATCGTCGCCTGAGTGCTAGAATGTTCTATGTCCCCTGTGGGACATAGAACATTCTAGCACTCAGCCGACGTATTTATTTATTTTTTGGTGTT
This sequence comes from Pictodentalium vernedei, assembly GCA_031216915.1. Classification (NCBI taxonomy): domain Eukaryota; kingdom Metazoa; phylum Mollusca; class Scaphopoda; order Dentaliida; family Dentaliidae; genus Pictodentalium; species Pictodentalium vernedei. The sequence goes on along the minus strand of CM062288.1, from coordinate 317,570,000 downwards.
TTTAAGGTCACATATTTATGCACAATGGCTAATCGTGACCGTGACAGTTTTACGAGTGGAGGAAGCTAGAGTACCCAGAGAGAACCACCGAGCAAAGACGAGCAACTGTCAGCTCCTCAACATTCTAACTCTGTTCAAGCTTCGTTCAAGCAGGGTTACAGTGGTTGAAGACATGTGCACCATCGACGTGCAGAACGCCATAGTACACGGCGCCATCGTGCCCCCATGTAGGCAACCGGATAAAGTGACTTGCCCAAGGACACAACGCGGCTCGTCCCGGATGGGGATCGAACTCGACTCAGCCGACGATATGGTATACAGAATCCTTATAGGGGTTGGATTCAAGTATGTTCATATCAAGCCCATCGGTTAATAATTGGGCTCTCTATTAGAGCCTGAATTTTAACTTAGTGCAGTATAGGGGATAATCTTAATATCAGAATTCTGACTTTAGAACTCGGAATTCTGACTCTAGAAGTATCTTTAGAGTATCAAGTCAGACGTCTGAGATTACAAAGTCAGAATTCTGAAGTCCCAAATCAAAATTTTGAGTTCCCAAGTCTGAATTCTGAGATTACAAAGTCAGAATTCCGAGTTCTAAAGTCAGAATTCTGAGTTCTAAAGTCAGAATTCTGAGTTTATTTTTTCCCTACCATGTCCCAAATACGCTTCCGTAAGTATCACTGGTTGATACCATTGTTGAGAGCAAATTTAAAGTTTCCAAAACGATGTTGACAATGAGCTGTTGCCACTAGCTAGTGCAGAGCCTAGTACTAATAACCCTCGCAATCCGTTCCTGTGTTTTAACTATAATCATTCCCGGGTAATATTCCAACTGAGGGCGCTTTGGCGTCGCGGTAACCGGTTCTCGTCAGATCACCGAACTTGAGCAATGTCGAGCGCGGTTAGTAGTTGGATGGGTGACAATTTCAGCGACTGATTCGTGCTCCCGCGTTGTGTCCTTGAGCAAGGCACTTAACCCCGATTGCCTACGCGGGGGCACGATGACGCTGTGTACTAAGGCGTACTGCACGTCTATGGTGCGCATGTCTTCAACCAATCTAACACTGCCTGTGTCGCAGTGCAGAGTTACGATGTTGGAGAGCTGACAACTGCTCGTCGTTGCTCGGTGGTTCTCTCTGGGTACTCAGGCTTCTTCCACCCGTCAAAACTGTCACCGATATGATATGACCCTCGCTGTTAAAATGTCGTTAAACCATAATAAATAAATAAATATTCCAACTTCATCATATCAAGGCATTCCTTTGACGAAGGCATGCCTTGATGACTGTGGTTTGAATATTTTATCAGTCGGGATTTGTGCAATCAAAGCCTGAACAAATCATGTTTATACCCCCCCCCCCCCCCCCACTCCTCCGCAATCTGTCACCTTCTAGATGCCCCTGATTTGGTTCAAGTTATGGTTCGATTTCAAATTACTGGCTCAATTCAATTCAAGATCTGATTTGAATCGGAAATGTGTGATTCGGAGGGCCTTAACCTCTACCCCCTAGCAATGCTCCGGTATAACAATCTTGGTTCGACTAAAATTTTGTAGCTTCCATGTTTCATCATCAGTCCAAAAAGCGCTCCTTACTTTTGAAAATTATGTGTACACCCCTAGCTTGATGAACTACTGGAATAAGCTTACCTTGTATTGCTATGCTGTTGAGGGAAGTTCTGCAGTTTCATTAACAAAATGCGTATGATGTTGCACATGAAAAGGAAATTTACCTAAATTAACAACATATGCATAAGAATCCTGTTTATTTATAGACAGCTTCTAAAAACGGGCAACATACAGAAAAACTGAAACGATTCCAGTATTATGGGGATACCGAAACACCGAATCGAATCGAATTAATCACTAAATATCAAAACCATCTGTATTTTCAAATTTTCCTATATTCACTATTTATAAGGCCTTGTTGAGAGTTGAGAGCAGTTGAAGTGTTCATTTTCACGAAAGAAGTAACTGATTTCTTTTCAGTTTTATTAACCCTTAAGGGGATGAACAATTGTCCTGAATTCCTTCTAGACGACGACCTGTACATGTCGTCGTGCTTATCAGTGATTTCTGGAGAAGTCTTGGCTGTCTGTTAAGACAGCCAAGACTTCACCAGAAATCATTGCTCATGTGATTTGTCTATTGTCAGCAGGACATCCAAATGATAGCATGTTAATAATGGCACATTCTCTGAGATTACAAAATCTCTAAAGGTTAATGTACATTTGAAACAAGTCAGAAAATGACTACACGTGTTTGCAAAGGAAAGCCAATGTTGAGCTTACTGGCAGTGGCATTTGTGGTCGAATGTAGGAGAACGTATTCTGTATTTTCCTGATGTGAATTTCCCCTTCTTTCATTGGTGTACAAAGCTTCTGGTTCACCCATGACACACACTGAGGCAAGGTAAATGGACATTTGTTATCGAGCATCTGTGAATTTGCGAATTTAAGTATGAGAAAGATATATGAAGCCGTTACTTATTCTACGTCTACTAGAGAGAGAAAGCAAAGGCAACGGAAATATCAATTGGAATATGTTATTACAGTGCGTACAGAGCAGTGCTGTACAGTACAGTGCAGTACACTGCACTGTAGTGCAGTATGGTGCAGTATGGTATTGTACAGTACAGTACAGTACAGCGCAGTACAGTACATTATTAGTTACACAGTTTGTTGGTGGCTAATATGGTATATATGGTGTCAGTTAATTCCATATTCGCTCGAGTCCAATATGGAATTAACTGACACCATATATACCATATTAGGCCACCAACAAACTGTGAAACGAATATATCTTACCGACTGCTGCATGGATGCACAGAACTAATAACAACATCGATCAAAATTAAATGAGAGAATTCTCACAATGTGTTCACGTGTCTTTGCCTCGTTACAATAGAGTGCCTCGTCGAGCTCGTTCCAATGAGGGGTCATAACCTATGTTTTGGAAGCAAAAAGTGAAAATATAAAAAAAAAAAATGAATGGCGTTTTTCTTGTAGGTAAAAGATTAATACAATATAACCCACCCTAAATAGGACAGATAACGTAAATTCTCCCTACTGAAATTATGCAAATGTGACCCAGTTGTATTTTGTTTAGCCAATCAAATTGGCCAGTTTTGAAATTGACCAATGAAAGCTCCCAACTCTAATTATGCAAATTATGAAAATGTGGCCCAGTTTTATTTTGTTCAGCCAATCAAATTGTCTAGTTTTGGAATTGACCAATGAAATTGACGGTAGGCTTTATTCATCACTGATTAATATGACAACAAAATATCAAATGTTTTAAAGTGAACAAAACGGACGAGTCGTATGATAAATCAGGTTAAATGGCATGATGTAACATGACATTCCAAGACTAAAACCAATATAGCCCCCTATTTGGGGATAAATACACTTACAAACATGCAGAGAAATATAGGTACAAGGATCATCCATATTAAATGTCCAGGAAAGTCTATCCAACACCTGCAATAAACAATAAGAATGAAAACTGAGATATACATATTTTCAGACAGGTGCAGAATTCACGCTAATCTAAAATATTCGGGTCCACGAGGGGGGGGGGGGGGGGGGGGGGGGGGTGGGAGGGGGTCGCAAAAACTTTTTTTCTTTCATTTTTTTATGATTTTGTAGGCTTTTTAGGACAGGTACGTTCATATAACTGGTCATTTTTATAGGTTTTCAACAATCATTCAATGAATCACTAGACACTTTTTTTTCAACTAGTTTGAATTTTTTTAGCCTTGTACTCAACAATGTTAATAGTAGCGACACCTCTTATATAACTGCAATAGAACTGCTCGATGAAAACAAACGAGACCTATTATCAAAACATACCAAAATAAATCCCACAAATGATAAAATATAGAAAACAAAAAACTAAAACTAATATTTATTTATTTATTTATTTATTTATTTATTTATTTATTTATTTATTTATTTATTTATTTATTTGTATTTAAGGTCACAAATTTCGTCAGGCACATTGACAAATCGTGACCGCAACATGGGGATAAAGTCAAGTCTAGCCAAATCGTTTAGTAAAGCCATGTTGCCTATTTTAGAGGACGAGTCACCAGAGTGGAGGTTTGAATCTCGGTATAGGTTCATGAGGATGCCAACCAAATCTACGAGTTGTGACGCTGGGAGATATGTCGGTTTTCCGGTGGGGGGGTTCCGGTTTTTGTGGCAATCCGGAAAACGGACGGAACCGGAAGACCAATTAAAAACCCCTACGAACGGTTTGCTGTGTTTGTGCATAAAGTGATCAAACTGTCTTACACGCTAAAAACTAAAGTGTTGAAAACTACACTTGAAGTGCTGTATTTAACACTTACTAAGTGCTGAACTAGCACTTTGTTCAAGTGTAGATATCCCAGAACTTGACAGGTGTTACAATAATACCACTTGACAAGTGTAATGTCGCGACACTTAAAAGGAAACAACGCAGATGACGCGGATCAGGCTCGAACTCTCGAGCCTGATCCGCGTCATCTGCGTTGTGTCCTTTTAATTATGTACCCACCAAGCGCAAATCAAATTATGGACGATTCTGGAAGAACCACCAATGCTAAACACATGGGAAGTGCCATCCATTCAAGTTTCAGATGTCTGACGATTGTTATGTCTAAGTGCTTAAAACATTGCACTTTGAGTGTTAAAATCAAACCCTAAGAGTTAGAATGGGTTTAAAACCTTTAAAGTGTCAGTTTTAACACTTTAGTTTTTAGTGTGTAGTGGGAGGGAACTGGTCTAATGGTACATATGGGCTCTCGTCCCTTAGTTTATAGGACAAAGGTGAGAATACTCCGTGCTCTCATTGTCACATTTACTCCCTTATTGACTCGTCCACCGGACTCTACCGGACTCCACCGGACGAGTCAATAAAGGAGAGAATGTGACACTGAAAACACAACACAGAATAGATAAACTTTATTCTTTTTTTTTCACCCTAATTTATGTTCTTTCTGACCCAACAGGATTATCAACTGATTCCCTAAAACCCTAAAACGGGAGTGCGGTGGCTCAGTGGTCGACCGTTGGACTTCTATGCTAGAGGTCCCGAGTTCGATCCCCGTCCGGGACGAGCCGCGTTGTGTCCTTGGGCAAGGCACTTTATCCCGGTTGCCTACATGGGGCACGATGATGCCGCGTACTAAGGCGTACTGCACCTCGATGGTGAGCATATCTTCAACCGCCGTAACCCTGATTGAGCGGAGCTTGAACAGAGTTAGTATGTTGAGGAGCTGGCAGTTGCTCGTCGCTGCTCGGTGGTTCTCTCCGGGTACTCCGGCTTCCTCCACCCGTAAAACTGTCACGGTCACGATTAGCCATTGTGCATAAGTATGTGACCTTAAACCTTAAACCCAAATAAATAAATAAAGAAATAAATAAATAAATCAAGGCATGTTGATTCGTTCCGACTGTGATGCCTCCAGTCCCGATTATGGTACTTATGTTCAGATATGTGAACAGTTTTTGTAAAATTGTTTCTTTGCTCTAAACTTTGCCCCCATAAACCCGAAACACGTAGAAATGAGCGTACTTTGTTGAGTAACGTATCTAGCTGTCGTTTCTGGTCCTAAAATGATTTCTCTTCACTGGAGTATAAATCACGTTTCCACAGGGTTAGAGTATGATTTTCTCTGGATGCTATGTACCAACCACTTTTGTAATACAACCGGTTTTGCAATAAAATGTTTGGGTAAACTAGTCCCTCACCCCACCCCAATGTCCGACTATAAAATGGACGTCCGTGATTTATCACCGAAATGAGTTTATTACAATAATGGTTAGTTTATTACAAAAGTGGTTTTATTGCAAAAGTGGTTGGTACGCGATAACCACTGTTGTAATAATGTTAACCACTGTTGTAATAAAGTTTATTGTAAAAGTGCTTTCGTACTTTCTTCAGTCTCTACCAAGTTTCAATAGGTGAATGGACACGTTATTCCATCGATCGATACACAAACATGTTTAGGTAAACTAGTCCCTCACCCCACCCCAATGTCCGTCTATAAAATGGACGTCCGTGATTTATCACCGAAATGAGTTTATTACAATAATGGTTGGTTTATTACAAAAGTGGTTTTATTACAAAAGTGGTTGGTACGCGTTAACCACTTTTGTAATAAATTTTATTGCAAAAGTGGTTGTATTACAAAAGTGGTTGGTACAATGCTATTCTATGATAGCGGAACTGGGAGTCTATGTGCTTCACATAAGGCTGATAATGATGTAAAACATCACAGGAAAGTCGTTAAAACGTGAGTTCCCAGTCTAATGTTCTCATCAATCGGATGGTGAATTTCGAGCTCATGGCCCGATTTATCACACAGTGACATCAAAACCTTGTTCTTCAGATGTAAAATAATATCGACCTCAATTTTTCTGTATCGGCCAACAAGTCTGTCTCTCTATCTTCTCTATACGTCTTGCTATCTGTTTGTCTGTCTGTCTGCCCGTCTGTCTATCTATCCCTCGTCGATTATGTATGTATATGTGTTTGACTGTGTCTGCCTGTCCTAACTCATCCCCAGTCTGTTCGCCCGTCTGTCCGCCCGTCCCAAAATTGAAAAAGCTTCTGCCTATCTACTGGAGGTGAGTCTTGTGTACAACAACATTTGTCACCCGTCATAACAGCATGTAGTTCCACCGGAACGGTGGCACTACACGCTGTTATGACGGGTGACTTCCGGTGGCACTACATGCTGTTATGACGGGTGACAAATATTGCTGCACACGAGAAATGTTTCCGCTTATTGCGATAAATGTACATCTGGTGTTCCTTGTTCAAACTGGGAAGTGAAAAGTATTGGAGGAAACAAACTTAATTCGTCTGAAATAGACAATGAACGTGGACCTCCCGTTCCATCGGTTGGTGGCCTCACCTTTGCAATGTACTTAGATACTCGCGCCGAGAGGGTGGGGTAAGGGGGAAACTGCCCTGGGATATTGGGAGTTTAAAAAAAGTGCAGGTTGACCTATTGGCGGCACTGTACTTAAACCATTGCTATTTGGGATAGGTTTTGGAAGTAGATGACCATTGTCCAGGATTTCCAAGCCCTAATAACTTTCTTGAGTACTGTAGGGGGCGAGGTTGCAGTGGCTTTCTAAACCAGACGACCTGTGGACTTTTTTCGATGATATTTTTACCCAAGGGGGGACAACTTGAACATTACGGGCGATCTTAAAGATTCTCCTGGAAGAATATTGACGGAGATCATATAAATTGTGAATTTGTGGAACGCTAATAAATAGTGGCGTTACTCTTACACTGTCCATGGAAATAAGTGCAGTATATAAACGCAGGCCTGGCATTCTGAAAAATGCAGGAGGGCACAAAATCGCTCTCCTCAATCAGCTTAGGAGAGCAATTAGCTTTACACAGCATTTTAAGTATCCAGTTGAACGAACTCATTGAAACTGAAACCAACAGACTACATCAGTGATTTTATTATCTTTACTAAGGTAAAGCGAAATCTCTTAGACATCTAGATGTCTCACTCAACAACCGAACACACACTTGACAAGACCTGTGTGTGTACCCAGACCTGTTGTCCAAGAAAGTCATGCGCCTACCACTACCACCTTCAACCCCCTGGGGGGTTGAAGGTGGTATTGGTAGGCGTATGACTTTCTTGGACAACAGGTCTGCTTGAATCTACAGTCAGATCCTGGTGCAAGTGCTTCAAGTGACAGGATAGTAGTAATGGTAGTATATTATAGTGTCAATATTCCTTGAATAATTACCCCTCAAACTGTGATGTCAGTTGTTGAACTTGAAACTGACAGAAAAAAAATATTGCTGTGACCCATTTTGCTTCAAATGATTGCAACTGTGTTTGGGTATGGTTGCAGCCATTACCTTTTACCACTAAACCACTTTCAAAATGAAATTACGTGATGTTATGTGACTTCGAAGTTAAATTACATTTTTGCTTTACAACAAAAATTTAATGTGAGCATAATACATGTAATCTCAATCATCCCAGACCAAAATATTTAGGAGGGCAATTTTTCGCTCTCCTTAATTCTTTCAGGAGAGCAGTAAGGAGAGCTAAAAAATCGCTCTCCTGAAATTGCCAAGCCTGTAAACGCAAAACAAATTTACCCGTACTTGCCCTTCACTTATAGAACTCGATTCTGGTCTCATTTCCTGGAAAGTTCACCAAGAACTTTCCAAGAAATGAGGCCAAATTCTGGTCTTTTCATTGATGAGCACTATATTGTAAAGAAAAATATTGTGTTTATACTACAATTTATTTTATACTACAATTTATTTCCAACATTCCTGTAGAGCTATAAACTAAAACAGTTTCGAGTACGCATGAAAAGTTTACATAATTTTGATGCAAGATGCGTTGTCTTCTTTTTTCTGTTGGAGATGTTTTCTGCCTAAAACTCAATCTGTTTATTTGTTGTTTTGCTCAAAGGAAAGATTTGAATGACTTTCAAAAGATTTTGTGCAGTTTTGTTTGGACCTTTTAAACAATGGTAATCGAAGCCAGATGCGTTACGAAAGAACAATTGTTCCAAAGGAACCCCAAAATGTCTTTTACGAAAAAGTAAATTATTTTCATTGTTGAATCATTAAACCGGAATAATTGTAGCCCTGGGTAACAAAAAGTTTAGTTTAGTTTAATTTAAACATATTTTATTTGTCAAAATTAACAAAAAAGAATAGAACAACAAGTGCTAAACACAAAAGATACGTCCTCTCCTTGTTTTTGATTTACAAATAAAATGCAGCATTTGTACAATAGGCTACATACACATCAAAATAAATAATTATGCTATTCGTGATTGCAACAGTGTTATGGCTGTTGATATTCAGAAAAAGAAGAAAAGAAATAGAAGAAAAGGGGAGATGAATCGATGCCTTGTACCGATAAAAAAAAGTTAAACTGCCTCTAGCCAGTTCACCAGACCGCATCGCCCCAGGAGAGACCCATCACTGCGAGGTTCATTCAGCATTTTCTCACCACATATTATTCGTTACACAGTTTGTTGGTGGCCTAATATGGTAATATGGTGTCAGTTAATTCCATATTGGACTGATATGAAGCCGGAACTTATTCTTCGTCTACCAGAGAGAGAAAGCAAAGGCAACGGAGATATCAGTTGGAATATGTTATTACAGTGTGGTACAGTGCAGTGCTGTACAGTACAATACAGTGTAGTGCAGTATGGTATTGTACAGTACAGTACAGTGCAGTACAATACATTATTAGTTACACAGTTTGTTGGTGGCCTAATATGGTATATATGGTGTCAGTTAATTTCATATTGGACGAGATCGAAGCTCGAGTCCAATATGGAATTAACTGACGCCATATATACCATATTAGGCCACCAACAAACTGTATAACGAATATATCTTACCGACTGCTGCGTCGATGCACAGAACTAATAACAACAGCGATCAAAATTAAATGAGAGAATTCTCACAATATGTTCACGTGTCTTTGCCTTGTTACAATTTATGGGAGAGTGCCTACAGGCACTCTCCCATAAATTGTAACAAGGCAAATTCCTACATACCAAACAGTTTCATTTCGAAGGTAACATGACACACATACACAGAATATGAAGCCTTTTAAGATGCCTAACCTGCACTTCAGACCAAATATGGGCTTCCAACTCTCAATCTTTCAACTTGAAGCGTTTATATTTATGTTACTTGCAGCCTAACATAACATAACATACGAAATAATTTTTCAATTACAGAAGTACTTTGTTTATTTGGGGAGACAGCTCGATATAAGAGCTTAGCTTCTTCCTGAATCCTTTCTACATCACTGTATTTTCATTTATCTTGATAATATTACACTCTTAAATACACCCTAAAATCGGTTGGGTTTTTTAACCCAACCGATTTTAGGGTGTATTTAAGAGTGTAATATTATCAAGATAAATGAAAATACAGCGATGTAGAAAGGACCCAGGAAGAAGCTAAGCGCTGGGTTGCGTGAATATGAACTGAACTGAACACAGTAGACTTAGAGCGTACATACTCTTGTTATTCTGCACAGCGCACGATTACTTTGATTTTGTGGTCGTAGTTACATTGTAGTACGTGTACTACTATTCTTGCTGAATAAATATTATTTAAACTAAATCCTACTAGGATTCTGATTCCTGCGTGAATTTTAATCCCTGGAGGGACAATTCAAATGTCGCTTGAGTTTTCCGACTGCGCATTTGCGCCATTGTAATTAGTCTGTGTGAACCACACATACTATTCTTTTTGTACGGTTACTTTTTTTTGTTTTTCTTCCCTTTTCTTCTTTTTCTTATTCTCCTGTCTTCTGACTTCTATGCACTTCCTTGTCCGCGCACTAACTCGAAAACGAATTACCCCATCTCGCTGATTTTTGGCATACTGACAGACAGTCACAAGTTCTCGGCACCCTATGTTTTTCAGGTCGTTAGGGCCATTGAGTATGGCCAGTAGGCCACATAGTTTTCAAAGCCTCTAATTTCATGTAACAGTAATTCTCCTGGAGCAATACTATGTTATATGTATTCACACTGGAGACAATGTAAACAGAAGTGGAGGTAGCTGTCAAACATTAAATGTTATCTGCTATTTCAATCAGATGTCAGTTCATCAAAACAAGTTGAGAGAAACCCTTTGCTTTACAAGGAAGTAAAGTATAAATTATTCAGTTCAATGCTTTTAACCCAGTCAAGACTTCAATGTGGGTTCCAAAGATTTTATGTCATGCAATGTGAGAATAATCGTAACCCTTTCCATGCACACGTTACTGCGCTAAACACCATTCAAATAAGTGGAAGAGCAAAAAAATGTCCATTTATGAGACCTTGATCAAACCCTTTGAATGCTGTGCACATATATGCTTATGTTCGTTTCTTGGAAAAAAAATTATCTGATTCCTGTATGAATATCTTTAAATACATTGGTACGGCACTTAACGTAACGGAATTAGAATTAGTCAAAAATGAAAGCCGCTTAGAAGGAAGTAAACTTCCGAGCATGACGGCAATTTGACGAAGTTATCTTTAAATACTCTTACCTATTTCTGATTTCTTTAAAATTATTTCACAACCAAAATAAGCCTCCATAAATTCTCTTTCTATTTTGTTTATTTCTGATGCGTTAACCCCTTTCACATAGACTCGAATTTACTGGATGCAGTAAATTCTGTTTCTCTAGTTTAATATATTAAACTATTGTATCAGTTTAACCCTTTACCTAACATGAAAAGCAGACGACACTTGCAAAAAAAATTCTTGAACAACAAATTTTTTCATTTTTTGTCTCAAAAACATAGGTTATGACCCCTCATTGTAACGAGCTCGACGAGCTCGTTGCAATGAGGAGTCATAACATATGTTTTTGAGACAAAGAATGAAAAAATAATGAAAATTTACTGACGATTTTTGAGAATAGCGCTGGCTGGTTTTGGCAGTTACGTTCGGTAAAGGGTTAACTAATCTTACAGTGTATTAGTTAAGCTGTTTTACACTCTAACAGTCTCCTCTGTTAAATTTAAAACGGGGTTAATACGCTGCTGTAGACTTTTGCGTATCCCAATCTCAGTATTCCATCACACCCATTATGCTTGAATTACATTCGTTTTTTGAAGCCACCCTACACCAGCTCAGGGTAACAAGCCCCCTCAAATAGATAGCTGATGTAAGCACACCAGGGTATCTTGAATTTTATTTTGCCTTGATGCCTCTCCATGCCACGTTTGTTATTCTTTTTTTTCTCTCTCTTCTCTCATTCATTCAGTCAAGAGATATTCATATGTGACCACCCATTCCCAGGGTGCCCTGAACCACCTCCACCCCTGTACTCACTCTCAATACAAGGTGCACCACCGCTACTGAAACAATCATAGATACACAAGAATGAAAGTTCCATTTTAGGAGAACATTTGTCTTCTGCAAATATTATTGAAGAACATGTTGTTATTGTTTTTTTTGTTTTTTTTTGGGGGGGGGGGGTGGTGTGTGTGGGGGGGGGGGAGGGGCGTCGGTGTTTGCCCTGGAATATTGTTTGCAAAATTCCCTTACCCACTGTGGATTTACTCTGATTGTTTGAAAATACCTTGCCCTTGTTCTGAAAACTACTAAAGCTACTGACTATAGGAGGGAAACGGGAAAGGCTTAACCTAATCCCCAACACCCTGGCCCTTCTTTCTTTACCTCTCTCAAATGTCTGTTGTTTCACGGTTTTCTGTAAAATTCAGCACAAAGTTCTTTTGCATGTTTCACTGCAATACAAAACTTTTATTGATATTACAGCAATGAAGCAATGAAGATGAAAGGAAAATACTTACTTTTCGTGACCTTCCATTGTTCGTAAAATTATCACCACAGTCATAATTAAAAGTGGTAATCCTGTTAAAAATAAGAAAAAACTAAGTATGAATAGTTAGCAATAATCCAGTGAAGCGCAAGTACCGCGGAACCCATTTATTTGAAGATTTCTTAATCTAATTATTATAACCTTGTTATTTATTTATTTATTTATTTATTTATTTATTTATTTATTTATTTATTAGGCACCACTGACCTGTTATGGTCCTTCGAAATGAGCCAATACGCCTTAGATTAAACCCTGAAAAAACATATTTCATTTAAGAATTGAATGCAATTTTTTTTATAATCTTTATTGGAGTATGAACGTGTGGGAATGGGTACAAATTATGTATGAATCCCGAAAGGGATTCATACATAATTTGTACCCTTTCCCACAGGTTCATACTCCAATAAAGATTATAAAATTGCATTCAATCCTTATAATTACATTCCGTAACTGTTTAAATACTACTTTTTACCAAACAACAAAGCAGAAAGATGAAATAAAACAAGTACGAACGAACGAGGCGAAAAACCACCCTCACACAAAAGACAAAGCGCACAACTCTTAGTTGAGCGCTGTTTTTCGGCATTGACCCCAATTTGTCAAATTGCCGTCTCTCGCAACGGAACTTGGAATGTTCAAAGCAATTTTAACGGGCTTTATGCCACAGTTGGGAAATGTCACCATACAAACAGCAGCGGAGTTGATCACTGCGAGAGGCGCTAAAAGTTAAAAACCCGCCCAAACACCGCCCGAATTACATTCTGTCAACTGCGCTCTGCCGTAAATGCGGGTCAAAGTTCGACCAAATATATTCATTGGAAAATGAATTACATTTGGTCATGACGTTTTCATCCAGCTGACCAATGGGAATTGAGTATTTGGACCCAAAACGTATAACTACATTAACATTGTAATTATGGCACTTTAACGCCGACTTGTGTGCAAGTCATTTGTCCATTATTTCGATGATGATGTTCAAATGGATGCCTCTCAGAAAGACAGGTCCCAGATAAAAGCTTCTCTGATAGACGAGGACGGGTTCCAGATAAATGGGTTCCAGAAAGACAGGTCTCAAAGAGACAGGTCCCAGAGACACACTTTCCAGATAGACGTGTTCCAGTCGTTTCCCAGATAGACACCGCTTCAAACAGTCGCTTGAAGTTGAGTTTGAAAATTAAAGAAGGGAATACTTCATCAGATACGAAATATTTTTTAGCAACTTAAAATTGGATAAAAATTCATCCAGCATCTAAAAGAAATGAAAAAGTGAAAAGTTGAAAATAAAAATATTGAAAAATGTAATTAAAACAAATAACTTTTGATGTAGCGCCTAACCGCAAAGCTTCTACCTTCTATATTTTTATAGCATCTATTTGGAGATGCGTCTATCTGGGACCTCTCTATCTGGGAAGAAGCTTCTATCTGGGATCCGTCCAGTTGCGGAGGATCTATCATCGACAAGTCTATCAGGGATCCATCTATCTGGGAAGCGTCTATCTGGGAGAAGTTTACCTGAGTTCCATCTATCTGGGACCCTCTATCTGGTATCTGGTATAGCGTGGGTGTGTGTGTTGGGGAGGGGGCAGGTTCGGTTCCGGTTTTTGCGGCAAACAAGAAAACCGAACCACAAGACCCAGCAAACACCGACCGAATGGTTACTGTGCTTGTGCAGAATCTGATCAAACTATCTTACAGTGAAGGAAGTGGACTAGTGGTCCATATGGACCCTCATCTGTTCGTCTGTCTGGAAAAGAGGCGAATACATCGTGTTCTCATTGTCACATTTTCCCCTTATTGACTCGTCCACTGAGGGATCAATAAAGGAGAAAATAGGATTCTGAGGACACACCAAAGACTTGATGAACTTCTACCCTTTACCTAACACGAAAGGCAGACGGCACTTGCAAATAAAATACTTGAATAAATAATTGTTTGTTTCATTTTGCGTCAAAAACATAGCTTATGACCCTCATTGGAACGAGCTCGTTGAGCTCGTTCCAATGAGGGTCATAAGCTATGTTTTTGAGACAAAAAGTGAAAAAATAATGAAAATTGGACGATGCTTTTTGCGAATAGCGCTGGCCGGTTTTTGCCGTTATGTTGGGTAAAGGGTTAATCATTTGTTACCCTAATTGGTTTCCTTTTCTTTCTTTTTCACTCAATAGACTTAGCAACTGATCCCCTACAACTCTTAACCATGTCCAAAAGGAAGTTTGGCTGAACCCAATGGAGATACTTACAGACAGGGCTTTTGTGGTGAGAGGTGTCGGATAAACTATTGAATTTTTCCCCAAGATACGGAGACTGAAGTGTTGTTTGCTTATATGTTCCAATAAGAGTAAAATCCTCGCCCTCTGATTGGATGAGAGCTAGCGTAGTTTATTTTATGTTTACGGTTCCAATAGCAAATGTTACTGTCTGACGTCACCACGAGAAATATTTGAAATGGTGTCGCGCGTTTCTAATTGCTTCATCAACGGAGTGACTATCAAGACGCTTCTTTTTTCTGGATTTTTCACACGTGCAGTAGACGGTGTTCCGGATGAAGCCTTGTTTAAATTACAAACCGATTTACGATTTGAGCTGAGATGGAATGAGTTTATGGGGTTTATTGATTATTTATCGAGTGCCGTCGATGGGGTACACAAGAGGTTTATTTACTAAACCTGTGATCGTTAAAAGTTGCCTTGAACAATGCAACTTTTAACGATCACAAGTTTAGTACATAAGCATCTCGTGTTTCACGATGTAGGTTTTGGGCTATGGGTAGTGTCTGTCTTATTGGAACATATACGTTACTGTGATGAGTTGAGGGTGACATAAGCTCCGAGTCGCAAACCTCTGACCATGTTACCGTTAATTCATCACAATAACTTATATTATTACCACTTTAGCGGGCGTTCCTCAGGCCAGTATCACTAATTTCCTGGGCATTAATACGCGATAAATGCTCAGGTCATCACGTGACATGATGGGCCGCTAATGGGGTTTTCCTTCCCATTAGCGCCCGCGGCCCGACACGCCCGTGACCGAATTACCTCCCATTCTCAATCTTCTGTTTCTGCTTTTGAAAGTTCGGATGCTGTGCGAGGTAAACAAATCTCACAGCAGTTACTTGAGGTGATTACACCAAATATAACCTATTTACTGAAACATAAGGGGCCAAATAGTGATATAATGTGAGTATATTTATGTATCGTTCTGTTTTTGAAGCTGCCAAACTCCGATCCTGGATTTTGAACATCGGTTATTTCGTACTTGTTTTCAAAAAACTTCCAAAAATAAACTCTGACAACTCATGAATATTCAATTACTTTGGCTTGTTTTGATCACATGGTATTGTTTGCAAACAGACGACATGCGTTCATTGTTATTTTGAGGTTCCTTTAATGTCCTCTATTAGGGGTAATAATAGAAATAACATTTTAGTCGGGCGTTTTGGTTTATTAACGGCCCTACAGAAATGATTAACAGCCCTTGGGCTATTAGTGGCCCTCGACTTCGTCTCGGGCCGCTAATTGACCCTTGGGCTGTTAATCATTTCTGTAGGGCCGTTAATATACCAATGACATGATTTTTGAGGGCGTTATGGTTTATTAACGGCTCTACAGAAATGATTAACAGCCCAAGGGTCTATTAGCGGCCCGAGACGAAGTATAACAATAACATGATTTTGGAGGGCATTATGGTTCATTAGCGGCCCTGCAGCAATGATGAACAGCCCGAGGGTTTAGTAAAGGCCCGAGACGAAGTCGAGGGCCGTTAATAAGCCGTTAATAAGCACATCATTGCTGCATGCAGGGCCGCTAATGAACCATGATGCCTGACAACAATCATGTTATTACTATTATTACCACTCCCTGTTACAGCTAACTCGAATCTAAAAATAGCCGGGCCGCTAATGGCTATTTATACCATTATCGCCTGCGGCCCGGCTCCGTCGAATGACGTCACTGAAATTATGGAGTTTTAACGGGCCTCCAAACTTATGTTAATCGACTAGTAACCTATAGATTGAGTGGTAATAATAAACCATAACGCCCTCAAAAATCATGTTATTGGTTTTATGTTCTTAACTCGGAAAATCTGAGCGTAAATCGAGTTTTTTCCCCTGAAACCGAACCGAAACCGAATCTGAAACATCAAAACCGCCCAGTTCTACTATCTGTGAGGCGTCTATCTGGGACCATCTGTTTGGGATGCATCCATTTCAACTGCGTCTATCCGGGGTATCATCATTCTCTCTTCTACTGTATTGCTTATTGGGTTGGTAGATGGTTGGTCAGTGAAGAATATGGTTTGTTCAAATGAGAATTGTATTGTCAATTTCACATTGAGATTGGGGCAAAAATTTAGCCTCCCAAAGAGATTTGATTGGACCCTGATTGAACTAAAGACATTTCGGAGTTTGAAATTATATATTTTTACAAATTATTCAAAAAAATCATTCTTACCCCAGCCGACAATGTTGTACATAACCAAATTTTTGGGGCATCTGAAAGCAAGTAATAACAAGCGGTGGAGGTAGAATCCTTCCAGAAACATCCAGACAAAATTAGCCAATTCGATGTATTTTCCGGCCATGTTCAGCGCTCTGCATGCCAGCTGCAATGAAAAGACTTTCTTGAAGACGTGATTTTTCACTTGTTGAATATACTAACACTGCCGTACCATGCCCCGCGCTGGAAAGTGGAACGGGGGAAGGGCGCGAAAGCACACCACGGGAAAACTGGTGGAAGGCTGGGGAGGTGGTATATCCTATGAGACAAAATAACTGAACTAAATTGCATGGGGAGAGGTGCATAGGTTAGGAACTGTGAGTGTTTGTGAGTTTATAGTGTGGTTCGCCCTTAAGGACAAAAACATTTCCTTCAGCACATCAGGCGAACGATGTTTGTTGCGTTTTGTTCTCTTGTTTGCGTGTTCCGTTTTTGGAGGTTCTTTTTGTTTGTCTTTTTTTTTTTTTTTTTTTGTGTTTGACATTAAACATGAAGAAAAGGCGGCAGATATACAGTGACAAGTGAAAAACGGAGAATGGCAAGTTTATAAGATTTCAAAGGCTAACATCTCATGAAAAATATCAAACTGTCAACGAAGAGTTCCGACAAATGCTTATGCTAGAATGACGTCATTTTCGCCGAGTTCACGGGTTTAGTAATTAGGGAAATGTGGATTATTCACACTCGAAAAAATATTTCAACACATTGTGTGATGCAGAAAAAAACCATCTCACGATTTTCATTTGGTGATACAGTGGAACCCACTTAGTTGGATATCTCTTAACTGAATAATCCTGTTAATTGAATATAATTTCCCAACACAATACCATTTACCATATCTCCAGTACAAAGTTGACCTGTTAATTGAATATAGGTTATAGAGTAAACTCCTGTTAATTGAATAAAAAGTCTTGTAACCTGTCGAAAAATTACCATGACTCGCCCCAGTTTTCCTTTGTTTATAGACCTATTTGGCTTCAGTACATCCAATACAGTTATTTAATCTATTATATCTTGTTTGACAGAGCTCATGGAGCTCTGTCAAACAAGATATAATAGAATTAATGCTAAGTTTATCTCTAAAATGCAGGAAAGTAACACAACCCCTGTTAATTGAATATTCCTGTTAGTTGAATAATTTTCATTGGCAAAGTGGCTAATGCATAGCATGATATGGTAATGGTATGTATAGTGATATATAGTGATACATGTACAATCATGGATCGAGTTCAGCGATCTGAACGTAGTGGCGATCCCTACGTCCAGATTCCCCCCATTCAAATCTGTTGAAAAATTCGCCAGTAAGTTTTATTGGGAACTCAAAACACGAAAATAGGAATATATATCAAGCTTTCGCCCTACTTTCCGGCTGAATTCGATAGTACCCGTATTTTTTTTACATTTTTGCAGAATCTATTGATCCAAACGGTTGACGTTGCTATTGACGCCGTGACGTCATGATGCGCACGCAACGTCATAGAGACATTGACCACTCTTGTTGTCCACTACACAATCTGACATAACATTGTTCGGGTGTGGGAGGTGGGGGGGGGGGGGGGTCTGGTAGTAGTGGAATATATCCATGTTGGGTCTTCATAGTATCCTATGTCTGCTATAGCGAGGTCAAACAGTATTGTGGGGATGGGTGTAATGCGTGGTCGCCTAGTGCGGTATTGCGAGATAGTTCTTGGATGTTTTGCCTGGCAGTATACGATGAATGGTCTGCTGGTCTCTTTTCCCCTAAGTTCTATTGACCTCCCGATTCCTTTGTATACTACTCAAAGTTTGCTAAGCACCAAGTATATCCAACTACCTGTTTTACGTTTTAGTTGAAATATTGTAATGAAAAGTGAAAATATGTTTTATTTAATTATATCTTTAATGATTTTGATTTAAGTACAGAAATTAAGATTTAATTTGTGTTTGACATTATTTTTTAGCTTTTGAATACGATAACCATGGAAAATGGATATTATTGGTAAAAGAGGATATTTTTCAATTTGCCAAAAAGTTGACGGAGCGAACTGGTATGGCTTCAGTATCAGTATGAGACCCATTACTGTTAATTACAGCTTGACAACGCCTTCTCATGCTCCCAAACAGGTTCCTGGTGGTCCTTTGTGGGATGTTGTTCCATTCTTGGACCAGTATGGCACCAAGCTCCTGGATACTTCTTGGTTGGACTGGACGTGCTGAAATTGCAAGTTGCAACTTATTCCAGACATGTTCGATTGGATTGAGGTCAGGGGATCTTGCTGGCCAGTCCATACCCTCAATTCCCTCCCTTTGTCGGTACTCCCCGACAGCATGGACAACATGAGGACGGGCATTATCGTCCATCAGAATGAATCTATCACCCACTGCACCTGCATACAATCTGACGTGGACATCCAGGATCTTATCAATCTGCCGCTGTGCAATCAATGTACCACGTTCAAGGACACAGAACTCTGTACGTCCATCCCTGCCCAGACCATGATTGACCCTCCACCATAGCGGTCATACTCAGCAATGTTGGCTGCATGGAATCGCTCTCCTGGTCTTCTCAAAACCCTAAAACGCCTATCTGTGTGGTCTAGGCAATACCTTGACTCATCTGTAAAAAGGACAGGTCGCCAATCTGCTCTGGTCCACCCAACGTAGTCCATGGCCCATTCATGTCGTGCCTGGCGGTGGTTCTGGGACAGCGGAATGCGAATACATGGTCTTCTCGATCGGAGACCACATTCGTGCAACCTTGTCCGAATAGTCTGCGTCGAAACATTTACGCCGGATGCATTCTGAAGGTCACTTCGAAGCTGGGTTGCTGTGGCAAAGCGGTTCCTACTGGCCTGAGTGATCAAAAACCGGTCTTCAGCTGTAGATGTTGCCCTGTCTCTGCCACCACCATGCTGTCTTACTGGTGTGCCATACCGCTGAAATCTTGCCCAGGCTCTGGTGGTCACGTATGGTGCACACCAATGGCTTCACAAACCTGACGATGGGTAGTCCCTTGCTCCACCACCCCTACAGCCCGCCACATTTCTGCTTCAGACAAATGTCTTCTTACATTTGCATTTGCCATATTCAATCATTAAATCACAAGGGTTTGTGTTGAAATGACGATTGAATACCCTACACGTCATGTACATGTAGACAGTACACGAAAACATCATGAAAATCAAGGGGTACATGCTTTCCATGACTGTCACGAAAAGTCTGCCTGACAAGAGAGCTAATGTAAACACTGGGGACCATCTCAATACATTCCTCAATCATATCCACCAAAAATATCGCAAATATGTCACATGCAAATTTCACAATGATGTGTCAAATATTTGGTGCTTAGCAAACTTTGAGTAGTATATTATCTCATGGCTGGTATTGGTAGTTCATAATGCCAGGTCAAGCAGTATTATAATCGTTTGTTTCGAACGGGAGTTTAGGATGCACGGTATATACCCCTGTAGGTTCCTTGTTAGTCCTCGGTATTATTAACCAACCGATTGCTTTTTGGATTATTCTATGACTGGTATAGGTAGTACGTTATGGCAGATCAAGTGGTATTGTGGGTGGGAAGGGGGGGGGGGGGGTGCCCGGTAGTATAGAACGGCAGTATAATATGGGCGATATATACCTCTGTGGGCCCCCGAACGCCATTGGTACTACTAATCGACTTAATGCTTTATGTTATCCCACGGCTGGTATAGGTAGTATGTAATGCTGGGCCAGACGGTTTTGTGGGATGGGTGGAAGTAATGCATGGTCGTGTGGCAGTATAGGATGTACGCTTTGTAACCACCCCCCCCCCCCCCCACACACACACACACAGAGGTACATATTAGCCCTTAGTACTATTAATCCACCTAATGCTTTATTTTATTATATGACTGGTGTGGTGGTATGTAATGCTAGGCCAGTCGGTATTGTGGGTGGTGTTAATGCCTGGTAGTTTAGAACGACAGTATAGTATAGGTAGTATATACCCTGGAGGTCCCTTGTAAGTGCTTGGTACTATTAACGAACAAATTGTTTGTTTTAGTTCGCTCGGATCTCTAACCCCCCCCCCCCCCCCCCTCCGAATCCTTTCTAGGTGCCGATATGTGCTTATGTGAAAAGGAACGTTGTGACCAAGCCAGAAAATAAGCAGACTGTCGTCTGCAAAATGAGGTCCCCAGAGGGTGAATTTAGGGTGGCATCAGTAAATTTACCCTCTGTGAACCTCAATCTGAATCAGGCTCTCAAAACTAAACAGAAAGAGGTATACCCAGGGCATAAATTAGCCCACTGTATGGGATAGCATCATCAAATTCACCCTCTGGGGACCTCATTCTGCAAATGTCAGATTGCTTATTTTCAGGCCTGGTTGTGACATATTGTGCACTAGCACATAGGCACATGCTGCGTGTGCCGATATGTGCTTATGTGAAAAGGCACAATGTGACACATTGTGCACGATCACAAGGCTCATATTGGACCAGCCCAGCCCAGCCCAAAGACTAGCCCTAACCCAAAGACTATCCCCAACCCAAAGACTAGCCTAAAGACCATTCCTAACCCAACCCAAAGACCAGCCCAAACCAGAAGACCAGCCCCCAACCCGAAGTCTAGACCCAATCCGAAGACTAGCCTCAACCCAAAGACTAGCCTCAACCCAAAAACTACCCAAACCAAAACTCTCCCCAACCAAAGCACTAACCTCAGACTATCTCCAGCCCAAAGACTTCCCAACTCGAAGACTATCCCACCCAACACAAACACTATCCCAACCCAACGATTAACACCAATCCCAACACTAGCCCCAATCCAAAGACTAGCCCCAACCCAAAGACTATCCCCAACCAAAAAACTAACCTCAACCCAAAGACTATCCCCAACCTAAAGACTATCCCCGATCGAAAGACTATCCCCAACCCAAAGACTATCCCGAACCCAAAGACTAGACCCAACACAAACACCATCCTTCCGGTTGAAAGATGGTTGAAGTTGAGGAAATAGACCAACCATGGCTAGACTGTAACATGCACACCAAACAAAAAGAGTGGATAGACCAAACTATGGCCAGACTATAACATACACGCCACACTAAAAACGTATCAAACCATAGCCAGACTATAAGATACACACCAAACAAAATGTGTGGATAGACCACGCCCATAGCCAGACTATAACATACACACCAAGCCATGGCCAGACTATAATATGTACAGCAAACAAAAAGGATGGATAGGCCAAACTATGACCAGACGATAACACACGCCAAACAGAAAGAGTGGATAGACCAATTTATTTATTTATTAGGGTTTAACGACACATTAACAGCCAAGGTCATATCGCGTCAGTGAGAGTTTCACGGATGGAGGAAGCCGGAGTACCCGGAGAGAACCACCGAGCAACGACGAGCAGCTGCCAGCTCGCCAACATCGTAACCCCGCACTGCAGCACAGGCAGGGTTAGATTGGTTGAAGACATGCGCACCATCGACGTGCAGTACGCCTTAATATCATGCCCCCATGTGGACAATCGGGGTTAAGTGCCTTTCCCAAGGACACAATGCGGGAGTCCGAATCGACCGCTCAGACGGTCGCCCATCCAAGGACTAACCGGGCTGGACATTGCTTAACTTCGGTGATCTGACGAGAACCGGTTACCACAACGCCATCGCGCCCCCGTGGATAGACCAAACAATGGCCAGATTATAACATAAACACCAAACAAGAAGAGTTGATAGACGAAACCATGACCAGACTATAACATGCAGATCAAACAAAGAGAAGATAGACAAAACCATGGCTAGACTATAACATACACACCAAGAAAAAAAAAGAATGGATAGACTAAACCATGACCAGACTATAACAAACACACCAAACAAAATGAGTTGATAGATCAAACCATGGCCTGACTATTACAGACCAAACTAAGAGTAGATAGACCAAACCATGACCAGACTATAACATACACACCAAACAAACAAGTGGATAGACCAAACCATAGCATGATTATAACATCCACACCAAACAAACAGAGTGGCAAGTCAGCGTTACTAAATTTGAAGGTTATATTTGACGCGAAAAGAAAGGACATTGTCCTACGTTTCAATGGTACAGTATCTTTATCTCACCCGTACATACCCCCACAACCACCCCCACCACCCTCACACATTATTCCTCACACACACAAGCTTATGTGTATGTATCTAAGGAGGGGTGCACTCACCAAACCGGAAAATCAATATGTCGGGAAAAAAGTTCCAAAATGTGCTTCGTTGTATTTCGCGTCATCTCAACACAATTCAAATTGAGTCTTTTTTACGAGAGAGACCTATCTCAGCTTTTTGTCTTTTTCACCACAAATAAAACACATGTTAAACATAAAAGAAACGGGTGGCGTTGAAGGCCTGGCATTTTCAGGAGAGCGATTTAATCGCTCGCCTACTGCTCGCCTTAAAAAAATTAAAGAGGGAAAAAACTAGCCCTCCTGACCTTAGAAAATAATGATTCATCATAGCAGCTTGTTCCTATCATGGTAAAACCCATATCTTTTCAGATCTATGCTTTGTTAGTGGTCTCTGAAAGACGGTCACACTTCCCTTCCCACACCTCCTGGCCTTGTCGAGGCCCGGAGGTGTGGGAGGGGCAGTGTAGCCGTCTCACAGAGACTACCTTGTTAGCATCACCAAATAAAATGTACAAAGTCCACTGGGCATAACTCATTAATATCAAAACTTCTTTTTGCCACATTTGGCTTTTGTAAGCTTGAGGAGTTCTAATCGTTCGCCTAGACCATGCGAGGGAAGCGATTTTGAGCCCTCCTGCATTTTTAAGAATGCCAGGCCTGGCGTGGGACACAGGGATATGCCCTTTTAGAGAAAAACAGTTCTGAGTTGCCTGTCATTGCTAACTGACGTGTACACACACAGAGAGACCTCTTCGCAACTTGCGTTGCATTACCTGAATGGCAAGGATATAGGGTTTCTGTAGATCTATTTTTGTTTTTTTACCTCCGAGTAGAACCAGTCCAGTGAGTCCAGCTCACAAAACCCCACACACTCATTTTCACAGCTTCAAGCGCCTCTGAATGAAGTTGAACACTGAAACTCTGTAGGCCTTCTGTACTGACTTTATTTTGATCAAATTAGTCCAATTACTTACAGGATATCTGTTTTCTATTCTTTCTGAAGATTTCATTCCCTCTAACATTTCGATATTTACTACGTTGTTCCATACAAGTGCCTCGATGGCTTTGAAAATGAATGAGATGAGAAAATAGATGTGTAGTCTCACTCGCTGCTGACGTCTTAATTGCCTGAAATAATTAACCAACAATAACAGCTACCCTTCATAACTTAACTGCTTCAACTCCGGCTGTTACACCAACCTTTGTTTTGCTGTCCTTAATACACCCCCCCCCCATTAGTCAGATACTCTAGTTCTCAGCAAACGCGTAGCCAAGATTCTATAATAGGGGTGCCCTAGCCTTTTTTCGGAGGGGGGGGGGGGGGGGGGTCGGAACATAATATAAATACAAAATATTGAAGCCGTCGTTCCATCATGGTCTTATGTTGCAGCTATGTGCTTAATAACCAATTAAGTTCTTGATGTTTTGTATCAATATGCATACTGAATTCTAAGTGAATTAGTGATATACCAGCCATCTCCCTTTGCACCTGCACCATTTAAATACTGAGTAGTTTATTGGTGTAGAGTGAGGCTACTTATAGACATAGCCTGTTTGCCAAACCCATTTCTGTTTACAGAAATAAATTATTTATTAAAAACAAAGAACATAACATTTTGAAGGCCGTTGTGGGAAATCCACCATCGTCCTAGTCTCAACTAGAACCCCGGCCGTTACCTCCTCGTCCCACTTCCCTGGAGGGAAGTGGAAGGAGGGGGTAACGACCGGAGGTTCCTAGTCAGGACTAAGCTCCCCACCCCAAAGAACATTCTGCAAAATTCAGTGCTCCAAGGGAGATTATGGGGGAATTTGTATTGGGTATTTACAGAGAGTGTAACCCCAATATTGGAGGCTATTTTAGGGCCGTATATGTTTTGCGAAAGTTACATTAGGTCAATGCTTTGATGTTTTTATTTGGGGTGGGGGGGGGGGGGGGGTGGGGGCAGCTACTGATTGCCATTCGGTTTATAACCAAGCATTATATAGTTAAGTGGACAGTAAAAAGCTTACTCGTCACATTCAGATTCCAACAGATCAGCCGAAAAGATTAGACAACAGACACACAGAAACGAAATGTTGGCTTCATTTTGGTTTTTCAATACTACTACGTGAAAATGATTGTTTTATGACAACAATGAACATTTCTTACATGTTAAAATATAAATGAAAATGACACAAAGGTATGATTGTCAAAACTTTTCTCACACAGTGTTTTACAATTACATATCACATACATTTTCGAAACAACGAAGGATCATTAATGAAATTAAAATAAATTTTTAAAAATGTGTTTTAGGAAAACAATATAGGTACAATAATTATGTTCTGTCTTATTATGCAACGGAGGGTTTCGTCAAAATTATATTTAGTAGTTGTTTGGTTCACTCCGAACCTTTGACTCATTTCGGATGATACCTTTGGGTACCATGCTCCTTTCCAGTGAGGGGATCGCAGAACCCACTAACAACCATGACACTTCAGAGACCTTGGCCTCCTCGACGAGTTGGGATGGATCGATGGGCGCGCCACACAAATAATATAACACATCAACCAGCCAGAACCAGCCGCCACTGAGAGAGAGAGAGCTATTTATTTTTGTTAGGTTTAACGACACTTTAACAGCCAAGGTCATATCGTGTCGGTGACAGTTTTACGGGTTGAGGAAGCCGGAGTACCCGGAGAGAACCACCGAGCAACGACGAGCAGCTGCCAGCTCCACAACATCGTAACTCCTCAGGGTTAGATTGATTGAAGACATGCGCACCTTCGACATGCAGTACACCTTAGTACACGGCGTCATCGTGAGCCCCATGTTGACAATCCGGGTTAAGTGCCTTGCCCAAGGACACACGCGGGAGTCCTAATCGATCGCTCAGACGGTCACAAATCCAAGGGTTGACCGGGCTCGACGTTGCTTAACTGTTTGAAGCCGGGGAATCAGAATGAAATTTATTGAACATGACACACCGCGAAAAACTTACAGTAAAGCAGGTGCTTCTGGTGAAGTGTCGTCTGCCTATTCAGGCAGACGACACTTGACTTGAAGCACCTGCTCAGTGTTTAATTCTCCCCCAGCCCAAAGAAAGCCGAAACGTCACAGCCAGATTACCTGCAGTATTACACTCTAAAATCAGTTGGGTTAAAAATCAACCCAAATCGACTGGGTTGAGTGAATATGAACCCAATTGGGTTCATATTCACTCAACCCAGTCGATTTGGGTTGATTTTTAACCCAACTGATTTTAGAGTGTACATCACAGGCAAGAGAACTCGACTCCCGGCTTCAAAGAGTTAACTTCGGTGATCTGACGAGAACCGTTTACCGAGAGAAAATTACAGACTGTGTGTTATTCTGTTGTTACTTTATATCTCCAATGAAGGAAAATGCAGAAATAAATGAATGAATGACGACTTACGTGTACCAGAGAAACAAAACGCAGGCAATCAGCAAGAAACAAAGGGATACTGCGTGACAGGTGTTGCTGATAAAGAACTTATCATATAAGAACTGAAAATAAAATTATACATCACTTGAGTTCATGTTTTAATGCACGAGCTGGAAAAGCAAAGGTATTAATTAACGCGTTAAATAAAATAATTTCAAATTGAAGAAAATTATACACTCAACGAAATTCGCGCCAAATTTGGTTCCAAGTAGAAACCAAAACGCATCGAAGAACCAAAAGAAAGGAGTCTTCATGTGATCTAGAACCAGGTAATTTCATGTACAGTTGTCTTATGAGAAAAATTGCCGTTGTCGTGAAACTTAACCCTCTGTCTGGCGACGTATCGCCGCATAATTTACAAATTAAGCAGTTGGAAATAAATGTATTTGTCAAATAATTTCAACAAAACCACCAAAACGACTAAGATGGATGATACCAAGCGAAATTCCAGTGAAACGATTCGAAGGAAAACAAATCGGGCAGCCGTTTTCGAATCGAACCGAATATCAACTTAACCCTTTACCCAACGTAACGGCCAAACCGGCCAGCGCTGTTCTCAAAAATCGCCAATTAATTTTCAATATTTTTTCATTTTTTTTTTGTCTTAAAAACATAGGTTATGACCCCTCGTTGGAACGAGCTCGTTCCAACAAGGGGTCATAACCTATGTTTTTGAGACAAAAAAAATGAAAAAAAATTAGTTATTCAAGAATATTTTTGCAAGTGTCGGTTGCTTTTCATGTTAGGTAAAGGGTTAAGATACGAAATCGAATCGAATCGCGAAGCTTAGCGTGGTCCTAGCGGGCCCGCTCTGAAGTTCCAACTGTACCCCCCCCCCCCCCCCGCACGGGGTTACCGAACATCCAGCTTTTGAGAAGGCCATTTGCAACCCCACCCCTCCCCTTGAGTGACAACTCCTACCTGTGAATTTCCAAATGGTGAAGTAATCCGAAGTCCCCCCCCCCCCCCCTCCCCGTGTTCGAAATATATGACCATGACATTTGGGTTCTAGAGATGGAAATCGTTTCTTGAATCCAACAATGCGACGCCTGCAATGTTTTAACATTACAGATGGC
The DNA here is from genome assembly GCA_031216915.1 of Pictodentalium vernedei. Lineage (NCBI taxonomy): Eukaryota > Metazoa > Mollusca > Scaphopoda > Dentaliida > Dentaliidae > Pictodentalium > Pictodentalium vernedei. The sequence goes on along the minus strand of CM062288.1, from coordinate 317,542,465 downwards.
ACCTTGCTGTGCTCAAGCGGGCGAAATATTGACTCTAGTTAGAAAACCCCATGAAATGTGGTTAAAAAATCACCACGTCTGTAAAAATTGGCGGCGAAAGACAACCCAATGACTACCTCCAAACCCGTCCTTGACATGACCCAAAAAGCAGCAATGGAACAAATGATGCAAGTAAGAAAACTTCACTTGTATTTTGTCATAAGGTAGAACTTTTTAATCTCTGAAATGTTTGAAGAAATTTTAAAATCATAAAAACAAGATATTTCATAATTTTTTGTCACCCAAGGGAGATAACGCCTTAACAATCAAATGAATAAATTTGAAATATATAAAGAGTGAACGACCTTAATTTCCATCTTATCACACCGACACATTGTGTTATGCCAAGTCATCTCTCTCGCATGGAAAACACGACAATTAGAGGTGTTACCCAGGGAATGCCATGGTCATACTGTAGAATACCCCCCCCCCCCCCCCCCCCAAGCCCAACAGGACCTACCATGGGCCTAAAGTGCATTGGCGTACTTGCCGGTGTCCTCTTCTGCTCTGCTGGTGTACTCCACCTACGTCCAGTTTTCCCCCATCTGCTTTACATCTGACTTCTGAATTTCTCTCATAAAATTTTGAGTTGTTTGTTTATTGAGGTTTAACGACACCTTCAGCAGTCACGGTCCCATTATTTCGGGACAGTATTACGGGTGGTGGAAGCCGGAGTACCTACAGGGGGCCACCGAGTGTCAGCGACAGCTTACAGTCGGACTCTCTAACTTGCTAACTTTGTACAAGCGGGGTTAGCAACAGTTGAGTTGAAGTGAACCACATGCAGTACGTCTTAGTACTAGGGACGTGGCTAGTGGTTTCCGATTGGTGTGTGTGTGTGGGGGGGGGGGGGGGGGGGGGGGTGTAGGTTAGTGAATTTCCAACTTCTATAGTTGAAAATGAAGCCCTGAGAGGGTGTATAAAACTGTTCTAGTAACTGAAGTGCCAACACATTTATGATAGAATTATCAGGTTGCTATTATTATTTGGTATTATTCTGGGAATTGAATATGTGCTTAACAAATGCTCAAGCTGAGAACTTTGAACAATTCACACTGTCCTAACATTAAATCAGATCTTATGCAAGAATGATCGATGTTCGATGTTTCATCATTTTGTAACTGTGAATGATGGAAATAACTCAGGATAACGATTTTACATGATGTGATTTTCTTGAAGTGCATTTCGAGGATTTTTTTATTACGATAAGTAACGTTCTATAGAAATCTCGCACCGATTGACATCATGCATACTTATGAAGCTCGATATTATACACCGTGGTTGTAAACGGTAACAGATGAATTTTAGCCAATTTGAAACCAAGTTGGAATTTTGAGAAGTAAAGTAGACATCAGCATCACCAAAGAAGCTATAAAATCCGGAAAGATGGACTTGGCCCCCGAATTTCCAACTATAGGGAACTTTGGCTACCCCCCCCCCCCCCCCCCCCCCCCCCCCATGTCGCTACGTCCTTGCTTAGTACACAGCGCCACCGTGCTCTCACTCGGAATATAACGATTAACTATAGTACAGCGCTAAATTATTTTTGATCACAAAAATTTGTTCAAATGTCTTTGCCTTGTTACAATTTATGGCAGAGCGCCTACAGGAACTCTCCCATAAATTGTAACAAGGAAAATCCATACAGATAAAATAATTTCACTTAAAAGATAAAAAGGAGCACTTCGACTGAATATGTAGCCTTTAAGTTACGGTACCTACACTTCAGAGTAAAGCCCAAATATGGGCTTCCAGCACTCTACCAGTTAAGTGTATTGCACAAGGACGCAACATAGTTACCGCTGGTCCATATCGAACCGTCGAAAACTGCCTTCCTTAACAATAGGTCAAGTATCCATTCGGGGCCATGTTGCTCAAATTGGTGATTATCTCCACCCACGCATTCCCCACCTTTTAATAATATCTTACCTCCTACAAGTATCTGGGAATTTCATTGGTTCAAAGACGTCACATGCAGACTGCATATAAAACCATATACTGCCTGTCAACATCAATATACGCTGACAGCTATGGGTAATCTCCCCTTTCCTTTATTCATTGATTATTCAAAACGGCGGCAGCCGATAAACGCTTCAAGTTGAAAGTTTGAGTGTTGGAAGCCCATATTTGGTCTGAAGTGCAGGTTAGGCAACTTAAAAGGCTTCATATTCTGTGGATGTGTATCATGTTACCTTCGAAATGAAACTGTTTGGTATGTATAAATTTGCCTTGTTACAATTTATGGGAGAGTGCCTGTAGGCACTCTCCCATAAATTGTAACAAGGCAAAGACACGTGAACACATTGTGAGAATTCTCTCATTTAATTTTGATCGCTGTTGTTATTAGTTCTGTACATCGATGCAGCAGTCGGTAAGATATATTCGTTGTACAGTTTGTTGGTGGCCTAATATGGTATATATGGTGTCAGTTAATTTCATATTGGACTTCGCTCTCGTCCAATATGAAATTAACTGACACCATATATACCATATTAGGCCACCAACAAACTGTGTAACTAATAATATTGGGCACTTCAATCAGACATACATTAACAGAATAAGAGTTACTGTAAGTATAATGGGGAAGTGGGATGGAAGAATGAAGGATATGTGGGTATTGGGTGACACAAAGGAAAGTGTTTGTATGCCTATCGGGGAGATTGGGAAGAACGCGTTGCGGTGGGATGTCACCAAACAGTTCGTTTACAGGTGTTGGGAGGAGAGAATCTGCGTGAGGCATTTCAGAGCATTGGGTTAATCGAGACTTTTTCGTATGGGAACCGCAACATATCAAGGGCCGGCTAATGTGTTATTATTAGATCTAAAAAAGGAAAAATCTGTTTCTCGGGCCCTCCCACGCGATCCCGTTGGCTTTCGCATGCTCTATTTTTATAACCAATGCAAACTTGAAAAATAGAAATTAAATGATTTTTATCTGATATTTTACCCAAGTTAATCAAATTGATAAATTTGTCCCTTGAGTGCAACTAAAGCACTGAAAAGCCTTCTTGCACTCAAGGGACGAAATACATCACCATACATGCTATTCTGTACATTATGAGGTCAAAAACATAAAACAGACCAAGAACATGATCTTTTTACGGCAAAAAAATAAAGAAATAATTACAAACATTAATGAAAGTGTCAATGACACTGTAGCTCAACTTGACAAACTTGAACTTGGTAAGTTATAAGTGAAATGGCAAAATTTGAGATCATTGGTTCCAATGTTTTTTTGGTGAAATTTCAACATAACAGCATTGTGTGTGCACAACGTTACAGTAATCCATGCATTTTTAAATATAAACTGTAGGGCTAGCTAAAGGAAGAATGTTGATACACAAATACAGCTAATGGATAGCTCCTTATCTAGAGGTCTCGCCTAACGAGCAAGCATTGTTCTAAAACAATCCTATGATAAATGCGCTCTGTGTGCCATATCAAAGAAGAATGTTGATACACAAATGCACTAAATTCAAAGGTCATTGCCAACAGCATCAGTTTTTGATGGTAATGAAAACAATATCAATAGCTCCTATATTGGTCACCATGAATAAGCATACCAAGTTTCAAAACAACCTTTTCTGACTTTTGAAGCCTTCTCTGTAGAAATTGATATCAAAACTCCCTTCAGGGGGTAAGAAAGGCGATTTCAAAACGATGGCAAAATAAAATAAACAGTAAAAAAAATCCGACCTTATCATAAGTCCGTTGATAGAAAAATTAAAAGTAACAAAAACCGTAAACAAAACTTTTTACCTATTATTCCTACAGCATGCGGCCTCGTGTCCAGCTCAGTCTCAGAAGAAATGGAACGAACGTTTGCATCTCAGTCTCGATTGCGATGCCTGGAGACTGATATACAAAGTCCGTTTTTAATTATTGATGACACCTATCTCCAAACTTTGCAATATAAAGTCACACACGGAGCTTTATTTACGAACGCTCGCCTTTTTAAATGTAAATTGTCTGAGACTGAGCTGTGTACGTTTTGTTCCAACACTAGAGACAGGGAAACATTTATTCTTCGAATGTTCAGTGTCAAAGACAATCTTGTTACAACTTGCAGATGGATTGCTGGAGAAATGTGGTATTCTATTACCCACCGTACTTTACCCTCACTGGCTATAATAATAATAATAATAATAATAATAATAATAATAATAATAATAATAATAATAATAATAATAATGATTATACCCTCACCTTTGTAATTCTTATATTTAAAAAGTTCATTAGATAGATATTCTTTATTTCAGTATACATAAAAAAGCGATTACAAATATATTTTTTAAAATTGTTGGTATGCATACTGAAGGAGGTGAAGCCAAATTGGCTGTCTACCTGCCACCCCCCCCCCCCCCCCCACCCTTAAAATTGCAAACAGACTGTGATCAAAATTGTTACGAAAGTTTTACATGTAGCAGATCATGTACGATATATAAAGGCGGAATGGAACTCGAGTAATGTCATGGCATTGGGCCATACTAATGTCCCCGAAAAATACTGTCCCACACCTTTTTCGGCTAGAGACCGGTGATTTCAATTTGAAGGATGGTAACCAGCTTGTCGTGTCCACTCCACTATTTCAGCTAGCACCGTGATCCGGTGAGAACTAGTTGCACTACAAGCATTGACAGCACACTTGGTTGGTATCTTTTAGCACTTAGTCCAGGTCGGTTAGCACATTCGGGGAATACATTTTGAAGAGTGCTCGACAATTGCGCTGACCGATGAGTCTCGCATCATAGAAAAAAGGTTTGCGTTTTGATAAACTCGCCTGCGAGAGTGCAACTGTGGGAGTTTACCGACACATATCTGGGTTGTGCGCTCGTAAGATCAATCAACTGTTCTGAAAGATGTCTAAAAGATTATTAATAATTGTCTATTGTTTGCTGTTTACGGATTCTTTCTTGAGTGTTGAGGAGATTCTTTGAAATAATTTTGGAACGGGCACGAATAACAAGCTTGGGTAGGACGAGGGTTCCAGATTATTCATTTATTCTTGCAAAGTGAGAAAATGTCAACCTAGCTTCCACAGATTCGTCGAAATTCTCCGTCAATACCGTGACCTCGAGCTATACTACCGCCACCTGTACTCTAACAAAAAAAAAACCCAAAAAACAAAAAACGACCTAATAAATACTAGATGGGAATCTCTAAAAGCCCTATTTTATTATCCGACTTAACACCACACATATCCTAGACAATAGCCCTCGATCTCCTGGACAATAGCCCTCGACGTTTTTGTTTTCTCTCTATTCTCATGAGAAGGCTACATGCAACACAAGTCGGATAAAACAATAACAATCTTATTTCTGTGCATCGATTAAACCTAAGGTTATATATACTCTGTATACAATGGAATTCAATGTTCACTCGGACTATATGTATAGATATATGTTTATGACTTTTTATCTGAATAAAAAAATTAAAAAAAAAAAAAGTTTCAAAACAACCCGAAATGAATGCACCCTCTGAGGCAAGCCAAAGGAAGATGTTAACCCTTCACCTAACATGAAAAGCAGACGACACTTGCAAAAAAAGTCTTGAATAACTAATTTTTTTCGCATTTTTTGTCTCAAAACCATAGGTTATGACCCTCATTGGAACGAGCTCGACGAGCTCGTTCCAATGAGGTGTCATAACCTGTGTTTTTGAGACAAAAAACGAATAAATTATGAAAATTAATTGGCGATTTTGAGAATAGCCTTGACCGGTTTTTGCTGTTACGTTGGGTAAAGGGTTAAAGCCCAAATGTACTAAGTATGAAGGTCGTTGCTAGTGGCACTATTTTTTCTTTCTTTTTTTTTTTGATGGAAATTCATAAATATGTCCTGCAGGAGTGCAAAAGGGATGAGTTGCTGCACAAATGTACTAAGTTCAAAGGTTGACGCCAACAACGTTTTAGGTGGAAATAAAAGAAAATCAATAGCTCCCATCTGGAGGTCACCCCCGAACACGCATACCAAGTTTCAAAACAATCTATTCGTGAATGTTTCTACAGAGCAGGCCAAAGAGATATGTTCATGCACAAATGCATCAAGTTTAAAGGCCGCTTCGACGGCAACGTTTTTGGTGAACTTGAACAAAGCTTCAAAGTAATCCATTCAAAATTCATAAATGTGTGCCGCAGGCCATGCCAAAGGAATATGCTGATGCACAAATGCACTGATTTTAAAGGTCTTTGCTGACGGCAACATTCAGCAACGCTTTTCAAGAGAAATTAAAAATCAAAGTGTCAATGACACTGTAGCTCAACTTGACAAACTTGAACTTGGTAAGTTATAAATGAAATGGCAAAATTGAAGATCATTGGTACCAATGTTGTTCGATGAAATTTCAACATAACAGCATTGTGTGTGCACAACGTCAGAGTAATCCATGCATTTTTAAATGTAAACCGTAAGACTGGCTGAAGGAAGAATGTTGATACACAATAGCAGTATGTTCAGAGGTTATTGTAAATGGCAACTTTTTTCACAGAAATGAATGCTAATCAATAGCTCTTATCTAAAGGTCTTGCCAGAAGAGCACACCAAGTTCAAAAACAATCCTATGATAAATGTGGCCTGTAGGCCATGTCAAAGAATGTTGATGCACAAATGCAATAAATTCAAAGATTGTTGCTAACAGCAACAGTTTTTGATGGAAATGAAAAGAAAATCAATAGCTCCTATCTTTGTCACCCTGCATAAGCATACAAAGTTTCAAAACAACCTGATAATGAATGTGCGCTCTGAGGCATGCCAAAGGAAGATGTTAAAGCACAAATGTACTAAGTAGAAGGTCATTGCTTATGGCAATGGGTTTTTTTTTTTGTTTTTTTGTTTTTTTGTTGTTTTTTTTTCGGGGGGGGGGGGGGGGGGGGTATGGAAATTCAGAAATATACTCTGCAGAGAGTGCAAAATGGAAAAAGTTGATGCTCAAATGCAGTAAGTTCCAAGACTGGTGATAATGACAATAATTTTTTATGGAAATGAAAAAAAGCAATAGCTCACATCTAGAGGTCACCCAAACACCCATACCAAGTTTCAAAGTGATCCGATCATAAATGTGCCCTGAAGGGTGTGTTAAAGGGAAATACTGAGGTCTGACTAAACTAAGTTCAAAGGTCAGCGGCAATATTTTTTAACAGAAATGGAAGAAAATCGACAGCTTCCATATAGATGTTACCCCACACAAGTACACCAAGTTTGCAAGCGATCCAATCATAAATGTGACCTGCAGGGTGTGTCAAGGGGAAATATTGATGCTTAACTGCACTAAGTTTTTACTAAGTTCATCGAAGGTCATTACCAGTGGCAACATTTTTTGACGGAAATCGAAGAAAATCGATAGCTCCCATCTAGAGGAAACCCCAAACAAGCATACAAAGTTTCAAACCGATCTGATCATAAATGTGCCCTGTAAGGTGTGCCAAAGGGAAATATTGAGGTCTGACTAAACTAAGTTCTAAGAACGTTGGCCGCGGCAACATTTTTTTAACGGAAATGTAAGAAAATCGATAGCTCCCATTTAGAGGACACCACAAACAAGCATACCAAGGTTCAGAGCGATCCAATCATAAATGTGCCCTGTAGGGTGTGCCAAAGGGAAATATTGAGGTCTTCTGAATAAACTAAGTTCTAAGAACGTTGGCCGTGGCAACATTTTTGACGGAAATGGAAAAAAATCGATAGCTTCCATCTAGAGGTCCCCCTAAATAAGCATACCAGGTTTCAAAGCAATCCAATCATAAATGTGCCCTGTAGGGTGTGCCAAACGGAAATATTGTGGTCTGACTAAACCAAGTTCTAAGAACGTTGGCCGTGGCAACAGTTTTTGACGGAAATTGAAGAAAATCGATAGTTCCCATCTGGATGTCACCCCAAACAAGCGTACCAGGTTTCAAAGCAATCCAATCATAAATGTGCCATGTAGGGTATGCTAAAGGGAAATATTGTGGTGTAAACTAAGTTCTAAGAACGTTGGCCGCGGCAACATTTTTTGACGGAAATGGAAGAAAATCGACAGCTCCCATCCAGAGGTCACCCCAAACAAGCATGCCAGGTTTCAAAGCAATCCAATCATAAATGTGCCCTGTAGGGTGTGCCAAAGGGAAATATTGAGGTCTTCTGACTAAACTAAGTTCTAAGAACGTTGGCAGTGGCAACATTTTTTGACGAAAATGGAAAAAAAATCGATAGCTCCTATCTAGAGGTCACTCCAAACAAGCATCCCAGGTTTCAAATTAATCCGATCATAAATGTGCCCTGTAGGGAGTGCCAAAAGGAAATATTGAGGTCTGACTAAACTAAGTTCTAAGAATGTTGGCCGTGGCAACATTTTTTGACGGAAATTGAAGAAAATCGACAGCTCCCATCTAGAGGTCACCCTAAACAAGCATACTAGGTTTCAAAGCAATCCAATCATAAATGTGCTCTGTAGGGTGTGCCAAAGGGAAATATTGTGATCTGACTAAACTAAGTTCTAAGAGCGTTGGTCGCGGCAACATTTTTGACGGAAATTGAAGAAAATCGATAGCTCCCATCTAGAGGTTACCCCAAACAAGCATACCAAGTTTCAAAGTGATCTGATCATAAATGCGACCTGTGAGTGTGCCAAAGGAAATTGTGGACGTACGTACGCCGACAGACGAGAAGTGATGGCAATAGCTCAGCTTGACTTTGTCAAGTTGAGCTAAAAATCAAAGCTCACATCTAGAGGTCGCCCCAAACAAGCACCCTATGTTTCAAAGCTGTCGAATCATAAAAGTGAACTGTGCGGCGTTCCAAAGACAATTGTCGACATGCAAAATGGGAAAGTTGAAGATCGTTGCTACCCCAAACATGCACCAAGTTTCAAACTGAGCCATTCATAAATACGCATGCAAGGCTTGCTAAAGAAAAATGTTGATGCACAAATACAATGAGTTCAAAGGTCATTGATAACGCCAACGTTCCGCAACATTTTTTTTAGGGAAATTAAGGAAAATCAAAACTCACATCTGGAGGTCGCACCAAACAAGCACCCCATGTTTCAAAGCCGTCGAATCATAAACGTGAACTGTGCGGTGTTCCAAAATAAATTGTCGACAGGCACGGGGAAGTTGAAGGTCGTTGCTAAGAGTAACGTTTTTGGCAGAAATGGAAGGAAATCTATAGCTTGCATCTAGAAGTCGTACCAAGTTTCAAACCAATCCATCCATAAACGCACCCTGCAGAGCCTGCCCAGAAAAATGTTTATGCAAAAATGGCAAAGTTCAAAAGTCATTGCTAACAGCAACGTTTCTCGTCGGAAATGACAAAAAATCAATAGCTCGCATCTAACGATTGCTCCGAACTAGCACACCAAGTTTCCAAGCAATCGGATCATAAATATGACCTGTGTGGCGTGCCAAGGGAAATTGTCAATGCACAAAAGGGCAAAGTTGAAGGTCATTACTAACGGCACCTTTTTTGACCGGACTAAAAGAAGCTCCCATCTGGAGGTCAACCCAGTTTCAAAGCGATCCATTCAAGAATGTACTTTGTAGGGCATGCACAAATGCACTAAGTTTTAAGGTCGTTGCTAACAGCACCTTTTTCGATGGAAATGGAAAAAAATCGATAACACCCATCTAGAGGTCACCCCAAACAAGCATACCAAGTTTCAAAGCAACCTGATCATAACTGCGACCTGTGCAGCGTGCCGGAGGAATATATTGATGCACAAATACATTAAGTTCAAAGGTTGATACTAACGGCAAGTTTTAGGGCGAAAATGGAAGATAATTGGCAGCTCCCACATAGATGTCATCCCAAACAAGCATACCGAGTTTCAAAACGATCAGATCAAAAAATGTGTCCGGTGTGGCGACCCAAAGGAATATATTTGATACACACCTGTAAGTTCAAAAGTCGTTGCTAACGGCAATGTTTTTAGACAGAAATGGTAGAAAATCATTAGCTCCCACCAAGATGCCACCCCAAACAAGCATACCGAGTTTCAAAGTGATCCGATCATAAATGCAGTCTGTAGGGCCAACGGCAACGCTGTTTGACGAAAATGGAAGAAAATCGATCGCTCCAATCTAGAGGACACCCCAAGCAAGCATAAGCAAGCGATCCAATCATAAATATGTATAGCGTGACAAAGGAATATACCGATGCCTTACTAAACTACGTTCGAAGGTCATTGCCAACGGCAACATTTTTTGATGGGAATAGAAGAAAATGGATACCTCTAATATAGAGGTCACCCCTAAACAATCATACCAGGTTTCCAAACGATTTGATCATAAATAGGCCCTGTGCGGCGTGCCAAAGGAATATATTGATGCACACCTACACTCAGTTCAAAGGTCACCTCAAACAAGCATACCAAGTTTCAAAACGATCCGATCATAAATGTGCCCTGTAGAGTGTGTCAAAGGGAAATATTGGTGCCTAACTAAACTTAGTTCAACGGTCGTTGCCAACGGCAACGGTTTTGAAGGAAATGGAAGAAATATAGCTCCTATCTAGAGGGGACCCTAAACAAGCACACCAAGTTTCGAAGCGATCCGATCATAAATGCGACCTGTGCGGTGTACCAAAGGAAACTGTGGATGTACGTGCGCCGACGGGCGAGAAGTGACGGCAATAGCTCAGCTAAAGTTCTTCATGTTCAGCTAAAATAAAATAAAAAAAAATGCCCGCCCACATGTAATTTCACAAAAATGGCCTGAGAAACAGAAAGATATACTTTGTGGGGACTTACGTCATACACGCTAAAAACTAAAGTGTTAAAAACTACACTTGAAGTGCTGTATTTAACACTTACTAAGTGCTGAACTAGCACTTTGTTCAAGTGTAGATATCCCAGAACTTGACAGGTGTTACAATAATACCACTTGACAAGTCTCATGTCGCGACACTTAAAAGGAAACAACGCAGATGACGCGGATCAGGCTCGAACTCTCGAGCCTGATCCGCGTCATGTGCGTTGTGTCCTTTTAATTATGTACCCACCAAGCGCAAATCAAATTATGGACGATTCTGAAAGAACCACCAATGCTAGACACATAGGAAGTGCCATCCATTCAAGTTTCAGATGTCTGACGATTGTAATGTCTAAGTGCTTAAAGCATTGCACTTTGAGTGTTAAAATCAAACCCTAAGAGTTAGAATGGGTTTAACACCTTGAAAGTGTCAGTTTTAACACTTTAGTTTTTAGTGTGTAACTAAACATAATCAACGCGTTAGGTATAGGGTTGAGATATGTGACATATTTTTATATACCTTTGTGTCATAACATTGTGTATAATTTGTCCACTCGCTGTTGTAGTTCGGATTTTTAAACCAGTTTCCATTCACGTCACAATCCTTAAATGCTAGATGAAAAAAGAATAAGATGTGGTGATTTTTGTGTAACTGATGAAATGATTCGTTCATTCCAGGGGCCTAGATGTCCATCCCGGAATGGCAACGGTACCACCCTTTTCCGCCATTGCAATCTTGGTTGGTAATTAGCAGGAAGTGGGAGGGGGGTGCTGAGACATTCTTCCGCGGACCGGTGAGGACATTTGTTATAACTCAACTTGAGAGGTGCGTTAGTCTCAACCATAGCTTTATTTATTGTATCCCTTGCATGTTACCAAGTATAATAGATCGAGAGAGAAATGCATTCAACATTTCATACGTTAACAACGCGGCACACTTGAACGCAAGATTGAATACGAGACAAAGAATCTGTATGTACCTGTGATTGCTTCCCCCCGATCTTGCCTTATAATAAAACGATGGATGCTACATACTGGGGTGTACCAGAGGTGACATGTAGTCCCTGACGCATGGGTTTTGTATGGAGTCTTACATGTGTGTAACTGTGGTTTTATCCACTGTAAATATGAGTGTATTACCGATGTCATTTGGAATCACGCGACACACGTGATCCCAAATGACATTGGTAATACAATGAAAGTTCCATGTTGACATGTGTTCACGCAGTTCGCGCCATATTATAAATTATTGTGATGAATTGACGGTAGCATGGTCTGGGTCTTGCGGCTCGGAGCTTAAGTCAATATTAATGGATGAAAACTTGAGCAGAATAACGGTAGCCAATAGTATGGAACAAGGCATCAATGGCACAAGACTGAGGCAGAAGCTAAAGACAGGACAGATAGTTGTAGACAAGTAGTGGCCATGGAGCTTTGGAGATAAGATGGAAGCCGTTGGTAAGACAACCTGTATAAGAGCTGTATAGAAGCCATATAGCAGATGTATAGGAGCTGGGTCATAGGTATCCTTAAATACTGAAATGAGGCTAAGAGGGATAGTAAAGTAGACCTCATTGAGGGATTTTTTTTCATGGCACTCATGCAGGGATGTGACTAGAGGGTTTCAGCTGGGGGTGCCACCGGCGTAAATTCCAACTGTGAGTGGTTTCGATAGGTGGTTGCACTGCAGCGCTGGGTGATATCTTTTAACCTTTTACCCGACGAATCACCCTCATCCGCCCACGTAATATGCAAATGCAGCTGCTGAAATAATATTATTTTTCGAAAAATTTCAACAAAACCATATCATGTGACCCCTCTTTGGAACGAGCTCGTTCCAAAGAGGGGTCACATGATATGGTTTTGTTGAAATTTTTTTAAAAAATCAAAAAAATGATATTTAAAACAATGAATTTTGAAATCGTCTGCGTTGGGTAAAGGGTTATGAACCCTTCTGAAAATTTTCACTAGTCCTAAAACGGAAAAAGCATCATTTATAATGTGTCTGGGTCAGAAAATTTACCGGATTGATGTCAGAGTCAATTTCTCAACATTAGTTGGAATTTTAATATTTGTCATGGACAATGTTAATTTAATGAATTTCCAACTATTTGATTTTTGACCTCGGAATTTCCAACTATTGAAAAAAATACTCCTAGCTGGGGGGGGGGGGGGGGGGGGTGTTGAGATACCCCACCCCTGTCGTCACATCCCTGCACTCATGGCCTCCACCGAAATGAGACTAAGTGGGATAGTAAATTAGACATCATTGAAGAATTTTCTCATAGCCCTCATGGTCACATACGACTAAAAACGGGTGCCAAAGGCCAGTCGTTTTCCACAAAAGGGTGCTGAAATTGGGGTGCCACGGGATGTGGCTGTTAAATAGAGAGATGAGGCTAAGAGGGATAGTAAATTAGACCTCACTGAGGGATTTGCTCAAAGCCCTCGTGGCCTCATATGACTAAAAAGGGTTGCCGAAGGCCAGATGTTTTCTTCAACGGTTTGCTGAAATTGGGGTGCCGCGGGATATGGCTGTTAAATACCGAGATGAGATTAAGAGGTATAGAAAATTAGACCTTATTGAGGGATTTTCTAATGGCACTCATGGCCTCATACGACAAAAAAGGGATTCTTCAGAAGGCATCCTCGATAGGTATTCTCAAATAATACAATACCAGGTCATAGGTATCCTCAAATACCGAAATGAGGCTAAGAGTCGTATGTGCGAGTCACTCATTCGAGTAAATACTTTATGGCTTATTTGCTCGATGGGATTCGAGTCGTTCGAGCAATGACTTATCAGTAACTACTCGATAGATTCTTGGCTTCAGGAATCATTTTGGATTTCGTTGTATATAAGGGAGATAACTCTGTATACAGGTTATGGGAAACCAAGCACTGGTGATTTTCAAAGTCTTCCTACTCCAATTTTTTTTTTTTTTTAAGATCACATATTCTGCACAATGGCTAATCATGATAGTTTTACAGGTGGAGGAAGCCGGAGTACCCGGAGAGAACCACCGAGCAACGGCGAGTAACTGTCAGCTCCCCAACATACTAACTCCACACAAGCAGGGTTAGCATTGGTTGAAGACAGGTGCACCATCGACTTGTAGTACGTATTAGTACACAGGGTCACCGTGCCCCACGTGGGCAATGGGGGTGAAGTGTCTTGCCCAAGAACACAACGCGGTTGCCGTAAGTGGGATTCGAACCGACGTCCTCTCGGCTTGCTGCCTGCACCTCTACCTACTGAGCCACCGCGCCCCCTCCTACTCCAATTATGTCCGGTGTAATAACCCCATAATGCCCAGAATGTACATAGAGGATATGGAATGAGTGTTTTTCTCGTATAATATTTATGGAACGAGTCTAAGAATTTTCCGTTTTGGGGAGCCTCTGGCTAGCCCAAACGGAAAATTCGGACGAGTTTCATAAATATTATACGAGAAAAACATTCATTTCATATTCTATTTATCATATGACACACACACGCACAAATTAGCCACTCACTATGACTTTTTAACCCATCACCTAACTTGAGTTGCAGACGGCACTTGGAAAAAACATCCTCGTTTTACTAAAAATTTTCATTTTATGCTTCCAAAACATAGGTTATGACCCATCATTGGAACGAGCTCGTCGAGATCGTTCCAAGGAGGGGTCATAACCTATGTTTTGGAAGCAAAAAGTGAAAATATAAAAAAATGAATGGCGTTTTTCTTGTAGGTAAAAGATTACAACAATATAACCCATCCTATACAGGACTGATAACGTAAATTCTCCCTACTAAAATTATGCAAATGTGACCCAGTTGTATTTTGTTTAGCCAATCAAATTGTCCAGTTTTGAAATTGACCAATGAAAGCTCCCAACTCCAATTATGCAAATTATGAAAATGTAGCCCAGTTGTATTTTGTTCAGCCAATCAAATTGTCTAGTTTTGAAAGTGACCAGTGAAATTGGCGGAAGGCTTTATTTATCACGGATTAATATGAAAACAAAATATAAAATGTTTTAAAGTGAACAAAACGGACGAGTCACATGATAAATAATGATATCCATATTTTCATTAGTTTACCGAGAAGAACTTATCAAAGAGAACTTAAACACACAAGTCATGCGTTGTGTCCCATTCTGGTATCCTCGTCTTGTACAACCAGAAAATCTTTCGATTTGTTTCGTGAATATGCATCAATAATTTATGTGTCACGCCGACTGAAACACCGTGAGGTACTGCGAGGGGAGCCGATCCAGTTTGAACTGAAGTGGGCTGATTCACCGCCATTTGTGCCCATTGTGTGCCAGTCGATGCGGACCTCCAATTAACGCACTTGTATCATTCCCAGATTTATACGATAGCTTATGACGGGTTCAGTTCTTACTTGATGGTACCCTGAACTATGTTAACAATACATCAGGCAGGTTGTTTCGGGATTGTGGCAATACTGAGGCACTAGTAGTTGGAATCTATAATTATTTCCCCCTTACTTAATTTTTATACGAGAACAAATTATTGGCAAAAGAATATGAACACCCGCCCCTCATTAGGAATTAGACTAATTACTTCAAGTCCGATCACTTCATCACAGTCTGTTTCGATTTTTATTTTTCTAGGGAGTGTCAGGTAGACAGCCAATCTGGCTATGTCACTTCCCACGGTATGCTGAATACATTATCTGTAAAACATTTATCTGTAGAAACGTTGTTTTTATATGTATACCGTAAATAAAGAATCTGAATCTGAAGAGTTGCACGAGGGAACAGGGAATAGTTGGGATTAGATAGACTGTTTGTGTTAGTGTAGCATCTGTAATAGGCATAAAAATGGGATTCTATGAAACAGTATTCCAATTAAATAGAACATACCCCGGGGCCTCCTAGGTACTATAACACTACGTGCTACTGTTAACATCCATGGTATGGCGATCCTAAAAAACGATTCTAGGGACTTCATATCAAATAAAAGTCGTGTTTAGTAATTTGGGGGGATTCTCGGGTTTAATTGGGTAATTCTACGAGTCGGGAAATTTCTCTTGTACAAAGGAACATACCCTTGCGAACATACTCCTATCCTATAAGAAGCCTTTGGGTAACATAGCAACCACGTACTACCATAGAAACAAGATGGCGGCCTCCAGTATACAAAATGGACGACGGAAACACGTATCACCCTAACAACACGAGCAGCGTATGCGCACTAGCACCATGCATCACCATGGGGATGACGTCACAAGATGGCCCGCACAAGATGGCCCGTCACGCGGTTTACCATGACAACAGAACATGGCGCCACTGGGTCACGTGACATGACGTCATTTCCGGTGTCCCAGACCGGGGTCCCCAAATGTGTGCTGAAAGCACCTGACATACTACTGACGATCTCCTACAACTTACGAGCCCAAATACTGCCCAATAAATTTTCTTTGAACAGTCTTGGTTCGGAACACATAAAGGAGGTACGCACCAAATATACCAAATGTCAAAGCATTCCGACTGGTGGTTCGTGAGAACAAGATTTTAATGAATTTGTGGCTTTTCGAGTCTGTTGGGCGTAGCAACTTCTATCGAATTGGCTTGAAAGGGTATCCACCCTCCTCCCAAGTATTTCTGCTAAATGTGGTTAGGCGTGTACAAGCAGTGGTTGTGGAGAAGGGGAAAATGCACATGTTAAAGGCCAGTTTATACTGCAGGCAAACGCGAACAGGACGCGACTCCGACCGCGGTGGTCACATTTGTTTTTATTAACACCAATTTTAACGGAGTCGTTCATACTAAGGGCGAACGCGGCCCATTTTTTGTTCGCGCAGAAAACTGCGGAGATTGGCCCAAGAGCGAATTTTGGGGAATTGTTCGCGCGAATAATTTGGCGAGGTCAAAGGGCGTACTATGACCTATCTGGTGGATTGTTTATTAATACTGCGAATTTCCGCGCGAATCACCGCTTTCAATATGAACCCGGATAATTCGCGCTGAAAGTCGCGCGGATATTCGCAGTGGTCGCGTTCGCGTCGCCTCCAGTATAAAATGGCCTTAAAGGACATCGGGCGACAGACGCAAAGTGATGTCAATAGCTCAACTTGCCTTTCAGTGCGCGAAAGGAAGTGAGAGAGGAGAGAGAAGCTGATAGGTTATTTGTTCATTTGCTGATAACCGATTATAAAGACATGGCATATTCACATGGCCGTTTGTTGCATTGAAAATATAATATAATTAGCGGTCCCCACCCACTCCAATTTGGAGCCCATTTATAATCGCTTATTTATAGTCAATGTCACCGGGTGACCTGAAGGAGCCATAAATAATCATAAAATAAGCTCCTCTTCTGGGGTGGACACTTTTGCTATCCACCCTTCCATTCACACAATAAAAGCGACCGCTTTTTAACCACCTGGTTGATCAAGGAAATTAGTTCCCTTGAGCTGTATTGTGAGGGACGAGACAACTGTTACTTGTTCCTAGTTCATTATTCGATATCCGTTATCAACCGATTCTATCGGAATCGGTTGATAACGAATATGGAATAAGGAATTGGAAATAAGTAACGGTTGTCACGTCAGTGCTGCGTGCCCAGTGCGTCTTGGGGATTTGTGCCCCGCATCAACATACGACCACTAATGGGCTTTCGTTTTCTTTATATTTGTCACCTGCAAGCTCTATCAAACAAAATATAATACGCTGGTTTCCATATGCAGCTAAAACAAAACACAATTGTCGGTTAGCTGAATAGGTATCACAGAACTAAATATTTTCCCATAGGCGACCATTATAACGTTGAGTCAGAAAAGAATATGATCGCATCACTTTAATTTTGGCATTCAAATATCTCTGTCAAGTATAGCCCTTCAGACAACTTTTTCTGATCCGAAAACAGGGGGTCATGCAACAAATACGAGAGAAAAACTGACACAAAGGGAAGTACCGGTCACGTGCACATATTTTTCAGGGAATTCCCTACAAAAACACACAAAAAGTAAATTGTATTTTTTAGGTCCAAAAGTCATCAAACCACCCTCTTTTTTATCAGGAATATTCAACAATAATGCAAGATGTCAATAGAATGTTTCAAACGTTTATTGAAACAATGGATTTTCCCAAGGCTGTTTTTTTTTAGAGATTGCATCATTTCCGATTTTAAGGCGGTTCACTCTAATTTCAATATTTAGTTCCGCGATACCAATAAGTCTCACCTTCTTTGGATTTCAAAAAGTGTTCACTGTAGAATCTCGGACAGTATGCGAAGGAAACAGTTTCAGGTAGTGCGTCATCGAAACAGCTGAGACCGTCCCATGTTCTTGGACAATGTGATTGCTCGACGGGCAATTTGGGTGTGGTTAATTGTTTTTCACAGCATTTCATCGCTTCTCTGCAGCACGATCTCCACCTTTCACATTCTGTCTTCTCAAGCGATGCACAGATCTGGCTAACAGTTGTTTCGTTATCCAAGTCCGGATAAAATCGAACCCCGGATTTAATTACCACAGGGAATTCCCCGCTTCTGTCGATGTGCATATCTTCATTGCGGCGGAACAAGTAATAATAACACCAGACGCCAGTTGTCCTTTTGTAAACTGGCTGATCGAACACATCCATAATGGCTCTGCAAGTTCCATTCATATCTGTCGTGCAGGCAACTGACTCTCTGACGCAACTTTAAATACAAACGAACGTCAACTGAAATAAAACAAAATAAACAATACAGATTTTCGCTAGGTTCGTAGCCGGACTAAATGAAGTGATTGGGGGTGGGGAGGGGGTGGTTGGGTATTTTTTTGCTCTCAACAAGGGTCGGAACATAGGCGGGGGCGATGGGTGTCCGTCGGCCCCAAAAAGAGTTTTTTCAATGAGCTAAAAAAAAATTTCCACAAGGTTTTTTGCTACAATTTGTGATCTAGTTGGAATGGAAATGACAAAGCACTACTGCTCGCCGGAGCATGTGCATATGGTGGGGTACCATATATACTGGGGTATGGCTTGGGAATTTTCAGGACATGTCAGAATATGTTGATTTTCATGGACACATGCCTCATAGTGACAGAAAAGAGAAAATTTGAAATCATTGACTTCGCCAATGAGTGCATTAACTTTTCAAATTAAATGAGAATTGTGTGATTTTAACAAATTTAATCAAAATAAAATACAAGTAAGGCCAAATAAAAAAATGAATTGATTCTCAGGCAATTTTTTTTCAAATCAGTAAGGGAGGGAGGATTTTATTTTTACTGTTTTTTTGTTGTTGTTGTTGTTGGGTTTTTTTTCGTGTAAAGGGTTGAGTATACTCAGTAAATCTTTTTGCTGTCTTTCCACTTAAAAAGAGAAAAGGTTGTATTTTAGTGTAATTATAGTATACCTTTTATAACTAACTGCCGTAACAACAACTAAAAGGATTTGTATCTTATTGTTCTTTTTAATGGTATTTGTCAAGCATCATGATCCATTAGAATAGGCCGCAGTAACCAAAGCTTGGGGTAGAAGTCCTTTAAAATGGGAAACATGGCTCTAAATGATTGGTTAAACTTGAGTTATATCGGTGTTGCGGCCATGATTAGCCATTGGTCAGAAATATATGACCTTAAATACCAGCAAATAAATAAATAATTAAATCATGATCCAGTTTATCAGAATTTTCTTTGTTACAGTTTATGGGAGAGTGCCTCTGGGCACTCTCCCATAAGGTGCAACAAGAAAAAACAATTTACTGCAAACACAGCAAAATAATTATATTTTGAGAAATGTGAAAAAATGACCATTCCAAGTTTTCACAAATTTTTTAAAAAACATGACATAATAAAAATGTCTAATGAGGAGGTTCAAATCCAACGAGGGAGGGCCTGAGAAGCAAAACATTATTTTTTTAGCCTAACTGAACTTAATTAAATAAAATCTTTGATTTGGCACTATCCAATGTGCATCACATAACGCTTTATGTGAAGCTGAAAACTAAAAGTACCCTGCTTCATGATGGCATACAAGAGAACTATTTGCACCTGTGAACTTATTCACGGACCATTGATGGGGACTGTGTATGAGTTTTGTGCAAATAGTTCTCTCGGGTGATTCTTTGGTGACGTGAGTGACAGAAATCAGACAAAACGGAAATACATCAATACATCCAGATCCATAAACTCTGCGCTTTTACACCTTGGCCGATATGAGTAGTGCGCCATTTCATGGAGTAGTTAGTAAGCTTTGGTCAGGTAGTAAGAGAGAATCCCAACCATGTGCAGACCATGTGGCCCATTTACTATGTAGGGGAAAAACCACCAGTAACGTGTGTGACATTATAAGTTATTCTGTTTGTTGACAGGGGACATGGTCTCACCTTCCCTGATGAAATTTATATTCAACCGAGGCGTTAGCCGAGGCTGAATACATGTTTCATGCAGGGAACGTGAGACCATGTCCCATGTCAACAAACAGAATAGCGTATATGTCCTGTTCTTACACAAGTAAAATTGAATTGGAAAAAAAATATTTTATTCAGAAAGCAGACGTTGTTTCGGAAAGGTGTTACCTTTTTTCATAACAGACTGGGATGATTTCCCTTTATTCAATGTTTACGTACTCAATCAACGGGCCGAGATGCTCTCGATTCGTTTCAGTTTATGTTACAGTAAATTAATGAAAAGAGACTTTATAATCTAATCGGTTTCATAAATAATTACCTATGTTTACATAACTAATCTTTTTGTACGTAATAACGGTACTTTTGTGTGTATTTTACTTCAGTTAAATGTATTTGTCTCAGTTGATTTCAAGTGAAAAAAGATATTGCGATGAACCGTTGCTCATGGCAAAGAGACGCTTTCCTTGACAGTGGACATAAGAATCGCTGACTGTAGACATATGCACGTGCCCGGCGACATAAAATAAAGTCAACGCGGCATTGACCAATCACTGCAAGGTATTGCGGTTGGTATCGGGACATAAAATGACATTTCATGCCACACACGTTATCGATGATTTTTTCCCCCGTGCAGTAATTGGACCACATGGTTGGGATTCTCTTCTACTGCCTGACCAAAGCTGTCGGACTGCTCCATCACATGAAGCGCTGCTCATATCGTACAAGGTGCACGAGCGTAGAGTTTATGAGGGATGGATTTCCGATTTGTCTGATTTCTGTCACACACGTTTCCAAAGAATCATCCACTCATCCACTCATAAAATGAAAATATAAATTATTAAGTAATAAAATTTAAAAAATGACTAGATAATCAGGATTACTTAAAATATTTCTTGAAATGGGGGTGGGTGTCTGAAAAGCATGCGGAAAAAACTTCCCAATTTTTTTTTCAGGGGGGGGGGGGTAATTTTGGGCAAAATTAAAAAATGCGCCTATGTTCCTGGATTTTTTCCGACCCCCCCCCCCCCCTGCTCTCAATTGAAAAATACCCCTCCCCATCAGACTGCAGTTATTATTTTATCCTCCCTATATATTGATATTGGACTGACCCATCTCACTGTAAGTGTGAACAATGGCGATACCATTCCAGGAAACGAGGGTTCAAAGGATTGAGGTGTGTTTAGTCACAACATTACTATAGATATGATTTGTGGTCGTAAAAGAATGCCACTTTTGAGTTCAATGGCGTTATTATCTACAGCGTTATATGGTAGAATGATATTACAACAACCTATTCTGTTTTTTCTTGATGTGAATTCCTCTTTTGTGCTATCAGCCGATCTCAGTCAAGTCAGATACCGAATACCGAACCGATATCGAGGTATACCCACTAAAATACCGAAGACGATACCAAATTCAAAATTCCAATATCACACATCCCTGTAGCTGCAATATTATTCGGGTGGTATTTTAGTTAAAACTTCTGAATAAATAAAATATACATGCAGCAGTCAGGATGCAACTTCTTATTTAACTGACCCTTTACCTAACATGAAAAGCAGACGACATTTACAAACAGAATTTTTGAATAACTATTTTTTTCATTGTTTGTCTCAAAAACATAGGTTATGACCCCTCTTTGGAACGAGCTCGACGAGCTCGTTCCAACGAGGGGTCATAACGTATGTTTTTGAGACAAAAAATGAAAAATAATGAAAATTAAGTGAAGATTTTTTGGAATAGCGCTGTAAAATTGCCGAAACTAATTCCGAACTCAAAATTCCAATACCACCCATCTCCAGTCCAGTCTTCCTCGTGGAAACAAATAACTGTTCGCGTGCCAATTGCAACATCCCAAGTACTCTTTAAGGCATAAATAGTATTAAATACCTAGAAAGTGAAGGAATAACTACCGCAAAATGACCCAAGAAATATTAGAATGAGAGAACACGAACCAGTTTTACGGATTCCAGGCATGCATAAAGGCTATTTTCGTGAATATCGGGAATTAACTCATGAGTGTGGACCTGAAAGTAAAGTTTCATTTTTTACGAGCGGTAACACGAGTGAAAAATAATTTTTTTCAGGTCCACACGAATGAGATAATTCCCGATATTCACTAAAATAGAGCAGATTTTTTTTTATAACATACTACGTGACATTTTCATGCGCAGTATTCAACGCAACTGGACTGCAAACACGTACGTTTCAAAACAATAACAAAAAAACGTTTTGTGCAAGCACAAACGCGCGAGTATATGTTCAAGAAACACTCTTGTTTTTGTGCACACATCATGCGATCTCTCCCTATTAGAACAAAAACAAGAAACATTGTGTGAACAAAGTTGAATCTCTCTCACGAAAAGGAGGTGAACACCACATCTCAAAGCATTGTGACTGCAGTACACAACGTTACCGACCACCCCCACCTCACATAGGTAATTAGATAATATTAGCTCTTTCATGCTTTTACTTAGATGGGTGGGTTATTCTTCAGTGAACGTTCAAAAATAAATCATACGGGTTAGTAATTGCGCGGGTGTGATTTTTCTATGATTAAACACAGTCCGTAGTGCTATCACCCAATTTTTTCATTTTTAAACGCATTTGTCCACAATTAACTGTTAAACATTTAAGGGCTGTTTTGATAACCGACTATTTATGTATATTTAATTTTTGGTGTTCAAGGTCTGCACAATGACTAATCATGACCACAACAGTTTTACGGGTGGAGGAAGCCGGAGAGAGCCACCGAGCAACGGCAAGCAACTGTCAAGATTCTACACAGGGTTAGCCTTGGTTGAAGCCAGGTGCTCCATCGACGTGCAGTACGCCTTAGTGCATAGCGTCACCATGCCCCCACATGGTCAATGGGGATGAAGTGTCTTGCCCAAGGACACAACCGACAGACACTCATGAATATATCGATACGCGTATTTCTGTCAAACTAATCCGCCATTTTGTTTTTTCGACAAGTGTCTTGTGGAATGAATTATTTAACGAAAATTATTAATATATTATATTAAATGAACATACGCTATTTAGTTTAAACAGTATTTATTGAAGCATTTGTTTCAATGTATACACTTCACAATAATTGTTCAAAGAAGTAAATCGTCAATGTACATGATACAGTAGTATACAGAAAGGCAATAAATATAAGAAAACAGGTTTCTAAGTAGAAAAGGGATTCGACAGAAAGCTTACAGCTTATGTAAGTCGTCTCCCCAGCACATTTGAAAAATTACTCCTTCAGGTGGTATAAATCTGTAATAGAGCTCACGTATCGTTTCGTGAAGGCCCGGCCCCCTCCAATCTGAAAAGGAGGAAGACGACCCCCGACCGCCAGTCAACGATTCGTGAAATTGTTTAAACTTTAGATTGAATAGGGTAAGGAAAGAAAGAGCCGGAAGAAAAGATGATCAAAAAAAGAGAGGAGAAGATTCAGAGAAATAACAGAGCAAAACCTAATTTGGCCAACTTGAACACTAAATATGTTAACTTAAAACTCCATAGCGCAATAAGTACGGTATTTGATTCTTACTTTTAGTTCCTTTGATAAGAGTTTTGCATACTAGACTCGGTGGTGTTGAGGCGTGAGTGGGCCTTCTACTCAAGACATAGGTCAGTGGGTCCTATTTCACCAGTTGTACAGAACATGATTACCGAGGTACAGAAAGAGCAATGCTTCAGAACGGTGTTCCCACGTGGGGCAGGGTGGGGTACAGTAATTGAGCGGTAACTCAATGGAATCGCTTGCTTGATAGAATGAAGTCATGTACCGTTTCAAAGATAAGACGGTTGTCCTCTATACGCTATACAGTAATTGAGCGGTAACTCAATGGAATCGCTTGCTTGATAGAATGAAGTCATGTACCGTTTCAAAGATAAGACGGTTGTCCTCTATACGCTATTTATTAGGGGGACAATCTCATAGTAAATACGGGTTAAGAGTGTGGTAAGTTATGAGAGGAGACTAATCTGGGTAATTTGATCGCTCAAAATTGTGGGGAAGGCGTATTCGGGGGCCTGACATGTCCATTACATTTAGAGAACTGGACTGGGGTTTAAGATACTTTAGCTATTGTGAGGGATGGGGGAGGGGGAGTGAGGTTTCCAAAAGTTTTTTGGTATTGGATGACCTGGAGGAGGGGAGTTCATGAAAGTTTTAGGTAGTGTGAGGGGATACAGGGGTGTGACGGTGAGGGTGTGGGATAATGGAGGTGTCTGATTGGTTGAAAAAGTGTGTGTTTGTGACAAAGCAACTCTTTTTAAGATTATGGTGGCCCTGAAAAGGGCCGTTTTTTTTTTTTTGCTTTCCATAGAAAGCTATTTTTTTCCTCCCATCTCCGCCTCGGTGAAGACCTCCTTTTCCCAATCTTCGTCAGCTGTTATTGGTGGCCCTACTAGTGCTTCCCCCTGCATGTGTACAGGAAGATCGAACCAGTGTTTTGGGTCGATTTCTGTACTGGATCTCCCCGAAAGGGCGTCTGGCAGCCTCAACAAAAGGGTAGTCTTTTAGTCTCTTTTCTTGTTCCTTCGTGGGGAGCGTCGCTGACCACCACTTTTTTAATGCTAATGCAAATTCTTCGTTGGCTCGCTGCTTCTTGGTTCGCTCATAGCTGTTTACGGAAGTATAGTCGATGCTTGTCATCTTGGCTTTTCTGACTCAGTTTGTAATGAGAGTGAGGTTAGAATCGTCAGACTTTATAGGGGAAAAAACAAACACGCCTGCTTTTCAAAAACCGAAATGTTATTTGTTCATGTGGTCATCGGATTAAAAAATTACTTTATCGCGTGAGGCGTAAAATCAGAATACCTTGGTCTATGAGAGTTTTTCGACAGCCATAAAAACGAGAAGAATAAACTAGCGTTATTAATATGTAAGAATCACGCCAAGTTATTAAATCCAATTGCACCTATAAAAATAGCCAAAATGGAGTCGTTCACAGTCTTTGGTTAAAAGCAAGACACATCTTGTCACGTGAGATCATCATTGATTTTTAAATACATGATAGCATGTCCAGTCTAACGATATTTATGACCGGTCGTTAAAGTGTGACAATAGATTTAATTGCTTCAACATCTGTCAGTAGTTGGCGTTTGAAAAGACAAATCGATTTAATTACACCTAAACACGCGATGAACTGTTTACCTTTGCAGGTGTCGAGGTCAAAGTCAGTCGATAGCATTCATATATATGTCCAGTACGTCATTATTAATTCATTTATTAATATACTAATTATTATAATCAACCCTAATTACACTTTACTAATTATGCAACAGTCATTAATTAAAATTAATTAAGTAACTGTTATTAAATTGATTAAAAATATTCATTAAGTGACGTTAATTACCTTACGTAACTTTTTAATTGAGATGACGTCATCGACCCAACCCTCCGGCCCAGATCTCCGGCCCAGCCCTCCGGAAGAACTGGGCTATTTTCCATTTTCCCTACTACTTATACTTGCTAGTCCCAAGTCTGATTAAAAGATGTGGGGAGTTGATAAATTAAAAAAGGGAAAAATAAATAAATAAATAAATAAATAAATAAATAAATAAATAAATAAATAAATAAACAGAAGCAAAATTCATTGCAGAATTTTTTTTTATAATTAACGGTCCCAAGCCCGGGTAAAGAATGAGGGGAGTTGATAACATAAAAGAAGAGAAAAAACAGTAGTGAAATTTATCGTAGGATCCCACCCCCAGCCCCCTAAATCTGCCAAGTATTATAGTATTATAGATCTTAAGCCCGGGTAAAAGATGAGGAGTGTTGATAAATTATGACCTATTTATTTTAAGTCCATCTTTAACCCTTTACCTAACATGAAAAGCAGACGACACTTGCAAAAAACATTCTTGAATAAGTAATATTTTTCATTTTTTGTCTCAAAAACATAGGTTATGACCCCTCGTTGGAACGAGCTCGTCGAGCTCGTTCCAATGAGGGGTCATAACCTATGTTTTTGAGACAAAAAATGAAAAAATAATGAAAATTAATTGGCGATTTTTGGGAATAGCGCTGGCCGGTTTTGGGCGTTTGTTACGACCAGTAATGTAATAAATGCCCATAATGTAATACCTACCCCTAATGTAATACAAAAACGACCCATAGTGTAATACGAACCCATAATGTAATAAAAAACGACCCATAATGTAATAAATGTAATAACGTGTAATAAATGTTAGGTACCCATAATGTAATAAAAATTTTAAAAAATTAGATACAAATTACACTTTTCCAGGCCCGTAATGTAATAAAATTCTAAGCTTGATTTTTGTTTTTTCTCTTTACTCCAGCAGTGCGTTCGGCTACTTATGACACATCCTGCGCCTTCATCAATGCTGCCAATGGCCCCTATGCCGTACAAAGCCAACATGCCAACATGTGTGGGTGTGTTGGGATTACGATAGAGAGTATTCCGGGACCTAGGGCGGGTATACTCTGCTATGAGTGACAGGCATTATCCCTCTTCCATTTGTACCACCCACGCAAACGACTTCCTCGATAGCCTCTACTGCCCTGCCACAATCATATAGGTCTACCTTACAAGACATTCAATAATTTTGATTCCAGGATGGTCATTTATAACTGCAATCATCATATTCGACCGGCTGTTCACTTGCATAAAAGCAATGCGGGTAGCAGGTTCCTATACTGTTAATAAGTGCAAGCAATTCTGGCCAAAGTTGCTGAGGCAGAGGGTGTAGTGGGGTGCAGTGGGGTTTGGGTGCACAATAACCGGATAGTGTGGGGGGGGGGGGGGGGGCGTATAGTGTGGGATACAAGGAAAAGTTAGAACAGAAGCAAGACGTTGAGTCAACCGGCGCAGAGGAATATCGGGAGGCGATATGGTGAGTGTACTGGTATTGGAATGGGGGATATCCTATAGCTCGATGGGATTTGGATTAGGCTACTTTGCTCCAAATTAAGCGTACAATCTATCCTCTGTCTCTCCAATTTTCACTACCTAAACAAATTAGTAATTTGCCTGTACTGTACTACTATAAGTTCATGTCGCACCCTCCGCACCTTGAAACCAATGAACCCGAGCCCAGGACCACACTTAATAACGACCACATCATATTCCCAGTCCTGTGATCACATGTGTCAAGTAATATTATCAAATGCTTTCCAGTCAAATAGTTTGCACTTCGCACATGCAAGAAAGACCTTACATTTTCAATAAAAATTGTATCAGTTTCAATAGTGACAGCCCTGAGTGAAATGGTTTCAACTCCTCTCAGTGTTATTTTTCTAAAACCTCAACACACCACAGATTGAACACCCTCAATTGATATGAACCGAAGCAAGATAAACGCCTTGTAGACTGCTATCATCCACGCAGGCCACCTTTGCGAGAAGATTGGTTAAGAGTATGTCATGTTCACCTGTGGCTGTGACCAGCAACTGAGTCGAGTTAATGTGCACATCACTTGGTTGTACAAAGCAGCCTCTTTGTATTGAGCTCAGGGGATTGCATTCTCAAATAAATTTCACCAGTGGTGTGGCATCACTCATAGTATGCACAGGACGAATGCAGATCTATAATAGAGAGTAGTTTTGGTGGTTCTTGAGATTATGTTGATTGGAAAAGCATTCCACAGCATTTTCTGAGCTGTGGGGACTACCACTTAAACCACCTACATTTCCTGACAGTTCCTGGCGGTTGGCAGGAACTTCCTGCCAACCGCATACTCTATTACATCGACTATTCGCGTGTTCATCCCCGCTATTGTACCATCTTCTCCTAGGCTACACTCAAACAACATACGTAGCTAAACACCAGGTGTAACATGGGCATATCCGTTTGACCGTGAGGTGTGACCTTGACCATCAATCCGGTGACCTTGAACCTGTGTATGGGCCGATTTTTATGAAACTTGGTGTGTGGTTCGGGCGCCCAACAATTTTGCCACACCCGATGCCCGTCATGTGTGACCTTGATTGATATTCACACCGTTGACCTTGAACCTATATCTCGGCTCGTGTTGGGCCGATTTGCGTGAAACTTGGTATGTGGGGGTAGTTCGGGGCTCTCCCTCTCTCTCTCTCTCGCTCTCTCTCTCTCTCTCTCTCTCTATATATATATATATATATATATATATTGAGCGTCCTGAACTACTCCCACATACCAAGTTTCACAAAAATCGGCCCAGCATGAACCGAGATACAGGTTCAAGGTCAACGGTTTGAATATCAAGGTCACACATGACGGGCATCGGGTGTGGCGAAATTGTTGGGCGCCCGAACCACACACCAAGTTTCAGGACAATCGCCCAGCAGTAGCCGATACACAGGTTCAAGGTTTCCGGTTTGATGGTCAAGGTCACACACCCGGTCAAACAGATACGCCCATGTTACTCCCCGTGTCTAGCTATGTATGTTGTTTGAGTGTAACTTAGGAGAAGATGGCACAAATAGTCGATGTGATAGAGTAGGCGGTTGGCAGGAAGTCCCTGCCAACCGCCAGGAACTGCCATGACTGTAGGTAGTTTAAGTGAAAGGCCGTGTGGTGGACTAATAATATTACTTGACACATGTTATCACAGGATCGGGAATATGATGTGGTCGTTATTAAGTGTCATCCTGGGATCGGGCTCATTGGTTTCCAGATGCGGTGGGTGTGACATAAACTTATAGTAGTACAGTACAGGGAAATGACTAATTTGTTCAGGTAGTGAAAACTGGAGAGACAGAGGATAGATCGTACGCTTAATTTGGACGAAAGTAGCCTAATCCAAATCCCATCGAGCTATACGATATCTCCTATCCCAATACCAGTACACCTACCATACCGCCTCCCGATATTCCTCTGCGCCGCTTGACTCAACGTCTTGCTTCTGTTCCATCTTTTCCTTGTATCCCACACTACCCCCCCCCCCCCCCCCCCCCCCGCCACTATCCAGTCTTGGTGCACCCAAATCCCACGGCACCCACTCCACCCTTTGCCCCAGCAACTTTGGCCAGAGTTACTTGCATTTATTAACAGTAGGAACCTGCTACCCACATTGCTTTTGTGCAAGTGAACAGCCGGTCGAATATGATGATTGCAGTTATAAATGACCATCCTGGAATCAAAATTACTGAATGTCTGGTAAGGTAGACCTATATGGTTGTGGCAGGGCAGTAGAGGCTATTGAGGAAGACGTTTGCGCGGGTGGTACAAATAGAAGAGGGATAATGCCTGCCACTCAGAGCAGAGTATACCCGCCCCAGGTCCTGGAATACTCTCCATCATAATCCCAACACACCCACACATGTTGGCTGTGTGTCATTGGCAGCATTGATGAAGGCGTAGGATGTGTCATAAGTAGCCGAACGCACTGCTAGAGTAAAGAGAAAAAACAAAAATCAAACTTAGAATTTTATTACATTACGGGCCTGGAAAAGTGTCATTTATACCTAATTTTTAAAAAAAAATTTATTACATTATGGGTACCTAACATTTATTACACGTTATTACATTTATTACATTATGGGTCGTTTTTTATTACATTATGGGTTCGTATTACATTATGGGTCGTTTTTGTATTACATTATGGGTAGGTATTACATTATGGGCATTTATTACATTACGGGTCGTAACAGGCGTTACGTTGGGTAAAAGGTTAAAGTGGCTCATGTCAGAAAAGGGTTTCCGCTTAATCTGTCTTTATGCCTGATAGAAATGAGACCGAAAATGTGATGTTCTATCAGACGTTAAACCTAAAATAATAAGAGGCTAAAATCAAGATATTACCATCATATTTGGTATCAATTTTATATATTACATAGCGTATACTTTCGTCGCGTTTATTTGCTATTTTCAAGACTAATAATTTATATGCGGGTCCCATTATCCCTGCTTGTGAAAACTGAGACCGTAAATCGGATGTCGCGCTATACATTAAAAGTGTAAATTTAGGGGGTAAAATTAAAATATCAATATCAAAGTTCGGATATACATTGACTATACCCCAAGTCACCAGATTGTGTTAATTTGGTGATTTGGGGGTCAGAAGTTTACTTGCGGTCTCTCTGCCCTTATTTGCGGAAAAGTGAGACCGCAAGTCGGATATCGCGCTATACATTAAAAGTACAATTTTTAGGGTTAAAATAAAAAATATCGGTACCAAACTTGGATATATATTTGAAAACCCCATATAACCAGACAGTGTTCATTTGGGGACTCTAACCCCTGTTCTTTGCCTGCGGCAACTTGCGGTATCATTTCTACCTGCGGTATTATTTTAGTACTCAATGTCACCTGCCCCCCAAAGTTGGGTCGGACTTTCTAGTCGGATTGTTTTCGTTTCGCTGTTGTTAAAACACTTAAGCAGAGGGCATGGAAGTATATAAATGTATTGCTGATTGCGTTGCTTGTATAGTTTAAAAACAATGCATGAAAACAAGGCAAAACCAAATAAAGGAGAATTCCAAATATTCGTTTCAGATTTTTGCAGAGGTCCATTTTTCATCAACTCAATTCAATCTTCCTCACAGATATGATACACCATGAACTGTATAAAAAAAATCGCCCCAAATATAACACACGCCAAAACAAGGATCAGCTGATCGTTCTTTCAAGCCTGTCCTAGCCAAATCACTCAAACATAAAAAAAAATAGTCCCACTTTCCCACGATAATTTAAAACAACTAATTGTTCAAATCACAGGTGAAATTTAATAACCATAATACTGTAAACTAGAATATTCTCATATTTTTCATTAATGTTAATTTTTAGATGTTTTTAAATGTTAATTTACAACAAGAAATTTGGAATTTAGTGCGCCGACTCATTTAAAGAACTTCCTGGGTGAATCGATCAACAAGATTTGTGTAATTTAATTTATTTTTTAAGCCATAGACAAAAAAAAACGACTTGAAATAGCATGAACTTCTGTTACTGCTGGTAAAACCGACACGGAATCGCTTGTAACAGTATGGAAGGCGAAGTGATGAGCCGAAGCGTGACGTCATTTAAGAAGCTCCGGGGGGGGGGGGGGGGGGGGAGGGGGGATATTCCACGTTATTCATCAAGTAGATGAATATTGAAAAATATTTTTAGATAATTTGCGATAATTCACAGGCTAGCATATTTTAAAAAAATAATTACTTTATACGTTTAAACAGTAACGTGTTAATCCTTTATCCAAAGAGATTATGGCCAGGAAATTATAACAATTGTATCATACATACAATTTACTATACATTGTAAACTCCCGGTTTTGAGAACGCATACCCAGAGCCGAGTGCCCCTTTTTGATACCCCTCCCCATTTTGCCCCCGGGTTCTTCCGACACCTCTTTTGAAACACTATCCGGATCCTTTGACCCTTTACCCAACGTAACGGCCATTATTTTTTCATTTTTTTGTCTCGAAACATAGATTATGACCCTCATTGGAACGAGCTCGTCGAGCTCGTTCCAATGAGGGGTCATAACCTATGTTTTTGAAACAAAAATGAAAAGAATTCAAGAATTTTGGGGCAAGTGTCGTCTGCTTTTCATGCTAGGTACAGGGTTAATCATTCTCACA
The DNA here is from genome assembly GCA_031216915.1 of Pictodentalium vernedei. Lineage (NCBI taxonomy): Eukaryota > Metazoa > Mollusca > Scaphopoda > Dentaliida > Dentaliidae > Pictodentalium > Pictodentalium vernedei. The sequence goes on along the minus strand of CM062288.1, from coordinate 317,510,827 downwards.
GCAAGAAAATGGAATTGAGCGTGGGTTGTTAAAGACTTCTACACAGGCAAAAATAACCTCCGACAAACAAACAAAGCTTACGACCAGGGATGTAGCTAGGAGGTTTTCAATGGGGTGGGGTAGATCTATGAAAATTCCAACTACGGAATGATACTTAAAAGTTAAAAGGCGTGTCCCCTCCCTCATCCCTCTCCATCCCACACCACCATTGTGCCCCCCCCCCCCCCCCCACAGGGGAAATTTGTTCAAAATGTTGACTCCGAGTGACTGTCCTGGTAGGATTTAGGACATTCTGAGAATATTTTAAGCAGTTTGAATGACTGCAGCTAAATATCTGTGTGGATAATGTGAGGTTTTAAGACAGCATAAAATGACAATTACTTGTGGTATTGTAGTTTGTAAGCAGGCCATGTCGGCCTTCATTGGGCATCGTGTCAGTTACATGAATGTGCATGCATGGAGAATGCTCAGAAATCTGTTTTCAACCATTTTAATAAAGCATTCCAAACATGAGGTCATGCTGGGCATTGAGCACACTAAACTTGAAATGAACTCAATGACTAACAACTGTTCATTGTGCTGACAAAGTGTCAGTAATGAGTGGGGCGTGGTGGCGTTGCGGTAACCGGTTCTCGTCAGATCACCGAAGTTAAGCAACGTCGAGCCCGGTTAGACCGACTGAGCGATCGATTCGGACTCCCGCGTTGTGTCCTTGGGGAAGGAACTGTGGTGGTCCACGTGGGGGCACGGTGACGCCGTGTACTAAGTCGTACTGCACGTCGATAGTGCGCATGTCTTCAACCAGTCTTACCCTGCCTGTGCTGCAGTGCGGAGTTACGATGTTGGGGAGCTGGCAGCTGCTCGTCGTTGCTCGGTGGTTCTATCCGGGTACTCCAGCTTTCTCCACCCGTGAAACTGTCACGGTCATGATTAGCCATTGTGCATAAGTATGTGAACTTAAACAGTGAGTAATGAGTTAACTAACTGACTCAGCCCATATGTCACAATATCTTACCCCCTACAAGTATCTGGGAATTCCATTGGTTCAAAGACGTCACATGTAGACTGCATATAAAACCATATACTGCCTGTCAACATCAATATACGCTGACAGCTATGGTTTATTTCCCCTTTGTTCATTGAATATTCAAAATGGCGGCAGCCGATAAACGCTTCAAGTTGTCCTATGCCCTCCCCCCCCCCCCCTATGGGACATAGGACATTCTAGCACTCAGGCGACGATATGTGTGAGATATTAATTCAACAGAGGGCGCGGTGGTGTCGCGTTAATATGTCACAATATCGTACCCCCCTACAAGTATCTGGGAATTCCATTGGTTCAAAGACGTCACATGTAGACTGCATATAAAACCATATACTGCCTGTCAACATCAATATACGCTGAGAGCTACGGTTTATCGTCCCTTTGTTCATTGAATATTCAAAATGGCGGCAGCCGATAAACGCTTCAAGTTGTCCTATGCCCCCCCCCCCCCCCCCCCCCCCATGGGACATAGGACATTCTAGCACTCAGGCGACGATATGTGTGAGGTAGTAATTCAACAGAGGGCGCGGTGGTGTCGCGTTAACCGGTTCTCGTCAGATTACCGAAGTTAAGCAACGTCGAGTGTAGTTAGTAGTTGGATGGGTGACCATTTCAGCGACTCTTTCGCGCTCCCGCGTTGTGTCCTTGGGCAAGGCACTTAACCTCGATTGCCTACATGGGGGCACGATGACGCTGTGTACTAAGGCGTACTGCACGTCGTTGGTGCGCATGTCTTCAACCAATCTAACCCTGTCTGTGGCACGGTGCAGAGTTCAGAGTTACGATGTTGGAGACCTGACAGCTGCTCGTCGTTGCTCGGTGGTTCTCTCCGGGTACTCCGGCTTCCTCCACCCGTAAAACTGCCACGGTCACGATTAGCCGTTGTGCAAAAGTATGTGGCCTTAAACACCAATAAATAAATAAATAAATAAATAAATAAATAAATAAATAAATAAATAAATAAATAAACAAATAAATAAATAAATAAATAAATAAATAAATAAATAAATAAATAAATATTAATTCAACAATATCAAATAAAAATCAAACTTTTCAGTCTGGCTATATCTGTCTTTCATGAGAGTACAGAGCCAAAGAAAACTCTGTACAGTTCTAGTTAAACAATATTTATTGAAGGAATGTGCTATATGCCAGAGAATTGAATACTAGGAGATTAACATTGCTAGTGCAAGAGCTCAAAATATAACATATATTAATAGTAATCAGACTGCTGAATGATGGGGGAATATGACAGGAAGCTTGTAGCCAAGCCAGGAAATAAGCAGACTGTCATCTGCAAAATGAGGTCCCAGAGGGTGAATTTAGTGATGCTACCCTGCATAGCAGGGTAGCATCACTAAATTTACCCTCTGTGAACCTCAATCTGAATCAGGCTTTCAAAACTAAACAGAAAAAGGCACCTAGAAGATAAAATGGCCCACTGTATGGGATAGCATCATCAAATTCAACCTCTGGGGACCTCAATATGCAAATGTCAGACTGCTTATTTTCAGGCTGCTTGTAGCTAATGTAAGTCATCTCCCGAAGTCATACACACAATTGCTCTAAAATGTGGTATAACCCATATAGATTCACATATGGACTCACACATCGCCCTCTGAAGGCCAGGGCCAGTGGTCACTCACCATAATGATTTGGTTTTGAGGTAAGGCATCGTCTCACCCACTCCCCCCCCCCCCCCCCCCGCCCCCGAAACCAAGTCAGGCCGTCGCAACCCCGCACACACGGTGATGGTCCGCCAGAAATTGTTAGAATGTGAGCGAATGAATGTGGTACCATTCACACATCACCCAATTTTGGTAGTAACTTAAAAAATTCCAGGACATAGCCTCACAGAGGAGGACACAGCCTCACGGGGAGCACATTTTGAGTCCTAATACAAGCTGCAGTCTGCGAGTGCATTGCATGTAGAAGAGAACAAAATGCATAACACGACCACAGTTGTAGAATTAACCTTGGGGCTGCTGAGTAGTCGGAAAATCTTGCGTTGTTCGATCAGAATTCTGTCTGTGGGAGTGGGCGGTTAGAATGTTCATGGAAATGTAATACCACATTTGGAAAAAAAACTTGGATACAACAATGCTTTGAATTTTCAGCTGTTGGAATGTTTACCTGAAAAATTTCCAACTATCTTGATTTTTGGACAAATATTTGGGATGGGGGTGAGACACCTCCTACCCCACCCACCCCCTCTAGCTACGTCCCTGCTTACGATCCCAATCGCAGCGACCGCGAGGATCTTGTTCCAGTGTGAGATCATTAGCGATGTTTTGGAGATGAGACAAAGTCTAATTCCTCACTTCGGATGGGTTATCTTTCTTGAGTATTGGGATCACAATAGAGCAAGGTATTTTCCCATAACCCTCATTCGATGAAAATGTATTATTAGACGCAGAGAGAGAGAGAGTGAGAGAGAAAGAGAGAGAGAGAGAGAGAGAGAGAGAGAGAGAGAGAGAGAGAGAGAGAGATGGGGGGGGGGGGGGGCAATAACCCTTTACCCAACGTAACTTGAAAAACCGGCCAGCGCTATTCACAAAATTCACCATTCAATTTTCATTATTTTTTTCATTTTTTGTCTCATAACCATAGCTTATGACCCACACTGGAACGAGCTCATAAGCTATGATTTTGACGCAAAAAGTGAAAACATTTAGTTATTCATGAATTTTATTTGCAAGTGTCGTCTGCTTTTCGGATGGGTTATCTTTCTTGAGTATTGGGATCACAAAAGAGCAAGGTATTTTCCCATAACCCTCATTCGATGAAAATGTATTATTAGACGCAGAGAGAGAGAGAGAGAGAGAGAGAGAGAGAGAGAGAGAGAGAGAGAGAGAGAGAGAGAGATGGGGGGGGGGGGGCAATAACCCTTTACCCAACGTAACTGGAAAAACCGGCCAGCGCTATTCACAAAATTCACCATTCAATTTTCATTATTTTTTTCATTTTTTGTCTCATAACCATAGCTTATGACTCTCATTGGAACGAGCTCATAAGCTATGATTTTGACGCAAAAAGTGAAAACATTTAGTTATTCATGAATTTTATTTGCAAGTGTCGTCTGCTTTTCGTTTTGGTAAAGGATAAAAAATCAGCAGAAAAAAAATGCACATATCTGGCTCCAAATTTAACAAATTTTTTGATTGGCCGAAATATTGTAGACAAAAACGTACATTTTTCTCACGGACGTGACAACTGTTACTTATTCCCAGTTCTTTATTCGTCATTCGTTATCAACCGATTCTATCGGTTGATAACAAATATCGAATAAGGAACTGGGAATACGTAACGGTTGTCACGCGCGGAGTCCCAAACATGGCCTTTGTATTGTACTCACACCATGCCACTAAGGCACACTGGCCACCACTGATATATATGACGTTGTATGACCGTTGTGCTCCCTCCCAGGTTCAAAATGATTTTTCCGTCTCTTACTGCCACTACCACTCCCAGGGGTGGACTGGATCAAAACAGTTACCAGGAAATGCATCGATTGGGCCCCAGACTCCAAAAAAAATTTGATTTATCGAACTGAAAGAAGGTTGTTTCCTTGCATCTGAGCGATTAATGGCATGCGAGACTGTGGACATTTTGATATGCCGGTAATTGATGCAATCAGATCCATTTCGCCTCTTTGATCATTAAAACATTTTATGGACCAGCAGGTTTTGGACTGCATCATTTTTGGGGGTCATAAGGAGACTCCAACAGGGGGCGGGGGGGGGGGGGGCACCGGGAAATTTCCTGGTGGATCATACGACCAGTCCACCTCTTGTCATTCTCCTGTTCTGTACTACATTTGTACAATCATAACAACATCAACATTTATCGCATTTCGTTCCGTCGTGATTTTTGGTTGTGGATTTCCTGCGGTGTCAATTTTATTCGACGTTTGCAAAGACTACACCCAGTAGGGTAATGTTGGGGACAGGATAGGACACTTGAGATTTTGTTGTTGATATGTGCTGGTGTATGAATAGTCTACCTTTATATTTGAAGACAAGCAAGTCGCTTAACCCTTCACACAACGTAACGATCAAAATGGCCAGCGCTTATTCACAAAAGTCGCCAATTAATTTTCATTATTTTTTCATTTTTTTGTCTCAAAAACATATGTTATGACCCCTCTTTGGAACGAGCTATTCCAAGTAGGGGCCACAACCTATGTTTTTGAGACAAAAAAAATGAAAAAAATTAGTTATTCAAGAATTTTGTTTGCAAGTGTCAACAGCTTTTCATGTTAAGTAAAGGGTTAATGGCGGGGGGGGGGGGGGTGAAGTAAGGGGCACGTGCTCCCACATTTTTCAAGAGAGAGAGAGAGAGAGAGAGAGAGAGAGAGAGAGATTAAAAATTAACCCAAATCATCTGAGCTGAGTGAATATGAACCCTGCTGGGTTCATATTCACTCAACCCAATTCATTTGGGTTGTTTTTAACCCAACTGATTAGAATGTGTCACTGCGAGTTTCCTTTAAGTTAACATGTTTTAATTGCCATTAAAGTATTGCATCTCATATCATAACGTTTTTAGTCGTTATGAATACTTATATTTCCTTGAAGTCACCCATTAGTTATCCCCGCCAAAACAAAGTTTGCGGGGGATCTGGCGATGGGGTCCGTCCTTCCGTCCATCCATCCGTAACAACTTTAGACCTTTGTATCTCGATCAGTGCATGTCGGATTTGAATGATTTTTGGAATGCTGATGGACCATCATTGGGGAAAGCATATTCAAAAGTTACGGGTTTTGTACAATCATTTTTTCTAGAGTTATGGGCCTGTTTCGACGTTTCGTCCGTCCGTCCGTCCGTAACAACTGACGACCTCTGTATGTCGGTCAGAGTATTTCGGATTTGAATGACCTCTGGTATGCTGAAGGACCATCATTGGCGAAAGGGTATTCACGGGTAACTGGTTTTGTCCAATCATTTTTTTTCTAGAAATATGACCCCTTTCGACTTTTTTCGACTCAGGAAATTTCAAATTTTGAGGTTTCTGTTTGGTAAACCATTTCTTCTGATACCTACTCAGAAACAGAAGGTAACCTCAATATATTTATTTCATTGTTTTTAGAGTTTGTTTCCACTCTCATCGCTCACAGATCAAATTGCTGTTCAGTACCTCGACTACAAAAGCGAACAAAGAATTTCGATCGAAATTCCCTCTCCGCTTTTCTCCCCACAACAAAGTTGGATTTCATCTATCGAAAAAGAAATGTGCTGACATTAGTAGTATGGCACGTATGAATCGTGCCCTGTTACCCGGAGCTTCGGAGAAGCAGCTAGTGTTAAATTCCCACAGGAACCGGAGTTTTAGGGAAGCAACTTTTTCCTGGACAAAACATCGAAACTATCTAGTTAGATCCGCTAAGTGGTGTAATCGCTGCATATATCTGTTTTCGAAATAGAAGGTCAAGGTCACCAATTTCAAGGTCAGGTCAAGGTCACCCCGCACGGGCAACCCGAAGAAGTGAAAATGATCGACGGGTCACTATACCCGCGCACAGGAAATTTTAGCCCGATCGGCCCAGTCGTTTTCGAAATAAAAGGTCAAGGTCACCAAGTTCAAGGTCAATGTCACCCCGCACGGGCTTCCCGATAAAGTCAAAATGGTCGATGGGTCAATATACCCGCACATATGAAATTTTAGCCCGATCGGCCCAGCCGTTTTCGAAATAAAAGATCAAGGTCATCAATTTCAAGGTCAAGGTCACCCTGCACGGGCACGGCACCTATCCCATGTTACTCGCAGGGACGAATTACCCCCGTCTACAAAATTTGAGATCGATCGGTAGAGAAACGGAGGAGTTCACCCCACCCGGAACAAAGATAGATAAAGAGATAGAGAGATAGAGAGAGATATAGAAACAGACATTCGCATTTATATATTAGATGTTATGGTATAATGATATATACATAGGTATGGTTTGGGGTATATGGTCTGAGTGCATGATGGAAAATTGATGGGAAAGGTGAATTTTTTCTGGAAAGTTTTACCGCGAAGCCGTTGAAACGTTGCCAATGCCGTTGACCGATGTTGCCGATCACTTTACAATCCGTCATAACGTTGTTCGGTACAGGAGGTGTCGGAGGCCTATAGGGGTTTATAATGCTCACTAGCCATGGTTTAACCATTTGCCCAGCGAATTGCCCGCATCTGCGCGCGTAATATGCAAATTCAGCAGCTGAAAAAATATTATTTTTCGAAATATTTCAACAAAACCATATCTTGTGACCCCTCTTTGGAACGAGCTCGACGAGCTCGTTCCAAAGAGGGGTCAAATGATATGGTTTTGTTGAAATTTTTTGAAAAAAATAAAAATTATATTTAAAATAATAAATTTTTAAATCGTCTGCGTTGGGTAAAGGGTTAATAGTATAGTGGACATTATGTACCCCTATAGGCCCACCTGTTAGCACTTGATACTATTAATCTACCGAATGCTTTATATTATCCTATAACTGGTATGGGCAGTTCGTAATGCTATGTCAGGAAGTGTTGTACTTGGTTTTCTAATCTGGTAGTAGTATACGGTGTATGGTCTGTACTCCTATTGGTCTACTGTTAGCTTTTAGTACTATCAATCCACCTAAGGCGTTATATGCTCCTATATTTGGTATTAGTAGTATGTAATGCCAGGTCATGCATTATTATGCTTGGTTCGGTGGTACAGTAGTATAGGATGAACCGTCTGTACTCCCTAGGTCTACTGTTAGCTCTTAGTACAACTAACCTACCCAAGACGTTTCTACTTTCCTACGGTTGGTATAGGTGGAACGTAATGGTAGGCCAAGCGGATTGTGAGACATGCATGGTTGTCAGGTATCGGTAGTGTATGATAAATTATCTGTACCCCATTGATCTACTGTTAGCATTAGAACCTCTGTCAATTTAAGGCATTGTGCTGACCCACTGTTGTATGGGTAATACCTAATACTGGGTCAAACGGTATTGTGGGCGTAGGGTAATGCGTGGTTGTCTAGTGTGGTAGTAGTATAGGATGTACGGTCTGTACCCCTGTTGGTCTATTATCCCCTTAGTTCTACTAACATATTTAATGTATTTTACCATCGGGGTTAGTGTGGGTAGTGTATAATGCTAGGCTATGCAGTATTGCGAGGTAGTCCTTGATACTTTCAGCGCGGTGGCTCAGTGGTAGACGGTTGGACTTCTATGCCGGAGGTCCCGAGTTCGATCCCCGTCCGGGAAGACCCGCGTTGTGTCCTTGGACAAGGCACTTCATCCCGGCTGCCTCCATTGGGCACGATGACGCCGTGTACTAAGGCGTTACTGCACGTCGATGGTGCACATGTCTTCAACTGCTGTAACCCTGCTTGAGCGGAGCTTGACCAGAGTTAGAATGTTGAGGAGCTCACAGTTGCTCGTCGATGCTCGGTGGTTCTCTCCGGGTACTCCGGCTTCCTCCACCCGTAAAACTGTCACGGCCACGATTAGCCATTGTGCATAAGTATGTGACCTTACACCCCAATTAATAAATAAATAATAAATAAATAAATACTTGAAGTTTTGTATGGTAGTATAGGATGTACAGCCTATGACCCTGTTGCTCTGCTGATGACCTGGGTACTGCTATTCATCTAATGGTTTGTACTATCGTATGGCTAGTATGTAATACTAGTCCACGCAGTGTTGAGTGGCTATTCTTGCTTTCTGGTATCATAGTAGAATATGAATGGCCGGGGGTAGAGATCATGATCTTAGATTGCCAGCAAGCCTGTAGTGATGCTACAAGTAAGTAGTAATCTCAGAAGACTATAGTAGTGGATGACTACAGGATACGTTGATCATAGGACATGTGCTCGTGAGTTTGGGTAAGTCGTCCTTCGTAGCCTAAAAACAAGGGAGCTGAACAGACGCTAAGAGCCATAACTGTCTTCAGATAAACATCCTCAGATAAGTATCCTTTAAAAGGCATCCTCCAATAGTACGTCACCATGTCTTATTATGCCAGTAATTGTTATTGACCAATCAACTTCATTATCTAGTGACCGTATATGAGACTGTGTATCGTCGAGCTGACCGTATACAGAGCTTATATACGTCAGTTCCGACATTTTGTTTTTGACATCCAACGCTCGCATCGATGTTTTTCTTAATTTCGCGTGTTCAACGAACAACAAATAATTTTGCGTGTGTGTCTGTTGAGCAACGTGCAACTATAAGACGTTTCTTCCAGTCTTTGAGAAATTTTAATAAACAAATGTAAATAAATACAATAAATAAACCACTAAAGCGACATGTATAGAAACATTAATATCACCATTAACAACAAATAATGAATGAAACTGTTCCCACTTACCTTCTTGAAAGAATTGTTAATCCATTTTCTCCAGTTGTTTTAATTTTCCAGTACTTAATGCTGAATTAAAGTTGTGAATTGTTAATATAAATTCCTGTTTATTGAGAAGAAAACTCCGTTGTTTCAGCGCCTGCTACTAGCGTAACCTTCACATGACGTAAAACCGGAAATTCCCTGATAGCGATAACAGAACATTTGCGCTAGGAATCTGGGTACACTTATGGTTGTGTCTCTTTCAAAGGACTGGCATAATAAATACGTTATGGGGCTTTCAGTGGGCGGATATGGTGTGATATAGGGGGCGCGGTGGCTCAGTTGGTAGAGGTGCAGGCTGCAAGCCGAGAGGTCCTCGGTTCGAATCCCACCTGCGGCAACCGCGTTGTGTCCTTGGGCAAGACACTTCACCCCGATTGCCTACATGGGGGCACGATGACGCTGTGTACTGAGGCGTACTGCACGTCGATGGTGCGCATGTCTTCAACCAATCTAACCCTGCCTGTGCTGCGGTGCAGAGTTCAGAGTTACGATGTTGGAGAGCTGACAGCTGCTCGTCGTTGCTCGGTGGTTCTCTCCGGGTACTCCGGCTTCCTCCACCCGTAAAACTGTCACGGTCACGATTAGCCATTGTGCATAAGTATGTGACCTTAAACACCAATAAATAAATAAATAAATATAATGGTGTGATATAAGGCTCAGTAAGATCAATATTAGGCTCGGCCTTCGGCCTTGCCTAATATTGCTCTCACTTCGCCTTATATCACACCATATCCGCCCACTGAAAGCCCCATAACTAGGTATCCTCCAATAAGAGTCGTAAGAGGAGCCAGTCCTTCGAGTAATTGCTCCATAGCTCATTTGGTCGATAAAATTTGAGTCGTCCGAACAATGCCTGTTCCAGTCACTGCAACCTTAGCTCATTTGATGAAATAGTGCTCCATGTTTCTCGGTACCGCACCTACTGTATCCATTTTAGGCCACAGAACCCCCTTTTCCGAAATGAGTTGAAGGGTTGCAAAAACACTTGTTCATTGAGCAAATACTCACGTGGCTCGTTAGATAATTTGATGAAATCATGATCCATTATTCTCGGCACCTCACTTAAAGACTCCCTTTCAGGGACGTGGCTAGAGGTGGTATCCGATTGGGGGGGGGGGGGGGGTAGGGTAGTGAATTTCAAACTAGGGGAGGGACCGGGGGTAAAAACCCCTCCCGGTCCCTCCCCTAGTTGGAAATTCACTACCGGGTAAAATGTTGAAAATGAAGCAATTAAAGGGACATAAACTTGATTTTAGTAACTGAAATGCCAACACATTTATAATAGAATTATCAGGTTGTTATTATTTGTTCTTATTCTAGGAACTGAATATGTGCTAAACAAATGCTCAAGCTTAGAACTTTGAACAATTCATACTGTTCTAACATTAAATCAGATCTTATGCAGGAATGATCAATTTTCGATGTTTCATCATTTTTAAAACTGTGAATGGTGAAATTAACTCAGGATAACGTTTTTATATGATTTGATTTTCTTGAAGTGCATTTCGAGGATTTTTTTATTACGATAAGTAAACGTACTGTAGAAATCTCGTACCGATTGACATCATACATACTATGAAGCTCGATATTGCGTACACTGTAGTTGTAAATAGTAACAGTTATAATTTTTGCCGATTTGAAACCGAGTTGGGATTTTGGGAAGTAAAGGAGACATCAACATCGCCAAAGAATCTCTACAATCCAGATAGATGGAATTTCCAACTATTCATGACTATGCCTCCGAATTTCCAACTACAGGAAATTTTGGACAGGATTGGGGGGGGGGGGGGGCGACACCCCCACACCCCGCCTGTCGCCACGTCCCTGCTCCCTTTTAGAATATAGAACCCCTTTTCCGAGATGAGTCGAATTGTCGCGAGAAACATTTGCTCATTGAGTAATTTACTCTTGAGACTGTTCTAATGGGGGGGGGGGGGAGCAGGGGGGGGGGGGGGTAAGCATATTTCTATGCAAAATATGAAATTTTTCGTTGTTGAAACAGAAAAATAGGCGTGTTCGTATGTGTCAAGCTCAAAGTGAAATATTTATTACTATATATGCAGAAAAGACATCGCGATGTTGGGGTGAAGATTTGTGTATGACTGGCATGGCGGGTTGTTTTCATGTTTATTGGTGGTCCCTGAGAGATAATATGATTAATCCTTTCCCTAGCACGAAAGGCAGGGGGCGCGGTGGCGTTGCGGTAATCTTTCTCGTCAGATCACGGAAGTTAAGCAACGTCGAGCCCGGTTAGTCCTTGGATGGATGACCGTCTGAGCGATCGATTCGGACTCCCGCGCTGTGTCCTTGGGCAAGGCACTTAACCCCGATTGTCCACATGGGAGCACGACGCACGTACAGCACGTCGATGGTGCGCATGTCTTCAACCAATCTAACCCTGCCTGTGCCGCAGTGCGAAGTTACGATGTTGGAGAGCTGGCAGCTGCTCGTTGTTACTCGGTGGTTCTCTCTGGGTACTCCGGCTTCCTCCACCCGTAAAACTGTCACCGACACGATATGACCTTGGCTGTTAATGTGTTGTTAAATCCTAATAAAAAAAGCACGATAGGCAGACGACACTTGCAAACAAAATGCTTGAATAACTATTTTTTTCATTTCTTGCGTCAAAAACATAGCTCATGATCACTGATTGGAACGAGCTCGTTGAGATCGTTCCAATCAGTGGTCGTGTGCTATGCTTTTGAAAAACGGGAAAAAAAAACGAAAACAATAATGAAAATTGAAAAGACATTTCTGTGAATATCGCTGGTCGGTTTTGGCGGTTACGTTGGGTAAAGGGCCTACAAGCTAGCATATGCAAATGACGCATATGGACCGTGTTCGCTCAAAAAAACGGATCAACTCTTCCTCCTTCCCCCGCCATCGCCTCCATATCATCGCTTTATATATGACCGCAGGTCAAAATTAGATCAGTTCAAATGTACTTTGATAAACATTGTTTTAATTTCTCACCCGCTTCATGCCAAATGTAATAATCTCTAACTGTAAGATTATAAACTTACCTAGTAATCCTGGTCATAATAAGCTTCTTGTACACATTGAAGCGTACTTGACCCTGTACCGTCATCGAGTTCTTCATATTACTGACCTTGTTCAAAACACAGAGTTACATGTGCGTCACTGTACTTACGATACATTTTAGTAAAGACAATTGTTGAGAACAGTCAAGAACCACTTATTTATGCGCGTGGATTACATGTATACGACTAGGCAACATATAAATAAACTTCTGTTGGATTGAAATCTTCTTAGGGAATGACAAGAAGAGTTTATTGTTCCCGAGTAGAATGCTGGTACTCAAATTTTCTGTTTTGAAATGTCCAGGGTATTATGATGATAACAGGCTGCTAGATGTGTCCAGTGCGTTACATCTGGTGCCTCAACGGGCGCACGTCGTATCGTCGCCTGGGTGCTAGAATGTTCTATGTCCCATGGGACATAGATAGAGGATATGCAATGAGTGTTTTTCTCATATAATATTTATGAAACGAGTCTAAGAATTTTCCGTTTGGGCGAGTCTCTGGCTCGCCCAAACGGAAAATTCGGCCAAGTTTCATAAATATTACATGAGAAAAACACTCATTTCACATTCTATTTATCATATGACACATATACGCATAAATTAGCCACTTAGTATGACTTTTTAATCCATCACCTAACTTGAGTTGTAGACAGCACTAGGAAAAACATCCTCGTATAACTAAAAAATTTCATTTTTTGCTTCCAAAACATAGGTTATGACCCCTCATTGGAACGAGCGCGACACGCTAGTTCCAATGAGGGGTCATAACCTATGTTTTGGAAGCAAAAAGTGAAAATATAAAAAAAAAATGAATGGCGTTTTTCTTGTATTGCGCGAGACGGTTTTTGCCGTTACGTTAGGTAAAAGATTAATACAATATAACCCACCCTAAATAGGAATGATAACGTAAATTCTCCCTACTGAAATTATGCAAATGTGACCCAGTTGTATTTTGTTTAGCCAATCAAATTGTCCAGTTTTGAAATTGACCAATAAAAGCTCCCAACTCTAATTATGCAAATTATGAAAATGTGGCCCAGTTGTATTTTGTTCAGCCAATCAAATTGTCTAGTTTTAAAATTGACCAATGAAATTGACGGAAGGCTTTATTTATCAATGATTATCATTAATATGAAAACAAAATATCAAATGTTTTAAAGTGAACAAAACAGACGAGTCATGTGATAAAACATTCTATCACTCAGGCGACGGTATTGCACTCTAAAATCTGTTGAGCGTGATGGCTCAACCTCAGTGGTTACCAAATTGGATTTCAAACCAAACGGTTCATGGTTTGATCCATGCCATAGGTAACTGTGTGGTGTCCTTGGGCAAGGCACTTCTCCCCGACTGCCTACATTTGGGCACGGTGACTCTATGTTCTAAGGCTTACTGCACGTCTATGGCGAGCTTGTCTTTAACCAATGCTAACCCCACTTGTGTGGGGTTAGTGCGTTGTGAAGTCTGGTAGTTGCTCGCCGTTGGTCGGTAGTTCTCTCAGGGTTCTCAGGCTTCCTCCACCCATAAAACTCTCCGGGACGAGGTGACCCTGGCTGTCTAGAATGTCGTTAAACTCCAATAAATAAATAAATAAATAAATAAATAAATAAATAAATAAATAAATAAATAAATAAATAAATTTATTTAAATAAATAAATAAATAAATAGGTCACAGTGATAATATACCAATTGGGGTTATTCCTGTTGTGCACGTGTATCGGGTAATCGGGAATGTTTTGTTTCAAATTGTTTGTCTTTATGGTGTTTGCATGAATTTATCTTCCCGGCGAATTTGGCTGATTTCCCCGACGAGTTTGGCTAATAGCCCCCCACCCCAACCCCCTGGGACCACCTTTAACAATCTGCCGTCGAATGTTTCCCTCGCTCAACTTGACTTGTTGTAATACTCCGATATATCTTAGGTAGAATTTTATGATGGGCCTAGCTTTTTATTGTCTCTAGTTATATTTTTGGAGCTGAAGAGTGAACCCCCCCCCCCCCAAAAAAAAAAAAAAAAAAAACCAAAGTCCATTCACGCTATACGTAACTGTCTGTTATGACTAGGAGTGAATATGATTAGGGCAGCTGAACATCCTTTTTGAATAGGTTCCCATGTTAAGGGGCAGTAGGGGGCATGCATCCAAATTTAATATGGGAGAGATGCCGAGACTACGAAGTTTACAACAGAAATGAGAGATGAAGCATCGTCTGCATCTCGTCGCAAGAGTGCTGGAATGTTCTATGTCCTCTATGGGACATAGTACATTCTAGCACTCAGGCGATGATCTGTTGGTAATTTTATGGATTCTCTCTCTTGCACCACCCCCTCTTTCAGAAAAGGCTATATCTTCTTCTGAAGATTTACCAGATTTGTGGAAGAACCCTTTGGTAGTAGCCGACTCGGGGACATGGGATTGAATTGAAATGAAATATTTATTGCAGTATAATTTTTTAACAATAATAGCAGTAAACACATATATAGAGGATATGAAATAAGCGTTTTTCTCATATGATATTTATGAAACGAGTTTAAGAATTTTCCGTTTGGGCGAGCCTCTGGCGAGCTCAAACAGAAAATTCGGACGAGTTTCATAAATATTATATGAGAAAAACACTCATTTCATATTCTATTTATCATATGACACACATATGCACATATTAACGACTTAGTATGACTTTTTAACCCTTTACCTGACGTGGGTTGCAGACGACACTTGAAAAAAAAAACATCTTCATGTAACTAAAACATTTTCATTTTTTGCTTCCAAAACATTGGTTATGACCCCTCATTGGAACGAGCGCGACACGCTAGTTCCAATGAGGGCCATTACCTATGTTTTGGAAGCAAAAAGTGAAAATAAAAAAAAAAATGAATGGCGTTTTTCTTGTATTGCGCGAGACGGTTTTTGCCGTTATGTTAGGTAAAAGATTAATACAATATAACCCACCCTAAATAGGACAGATAACGTAAATTCTCCCTACTGAAATTATGCAAATGTGACCCAGTTGTCTTTTGTTTAGCCAATCAAATTGTCCAGTTTTGAAATTGACCAATGAAAGCTCCCAACTCTAATTATGCAAATTATGAAAATGTGGCCCAGTTGTATTTTGTTCAGCTAATCAAATTGTCTAGTTTTGAAATTGACCAATGACCATACCCGATGGATTATTGTATATTGTGAAGACGTTTTCAAGGGATGCAGGTAATCTTTTATTCCACCGGTCGTGCATAAAAAGGAGAACTTGGAGTTTGTATAGATGAGTAAATTTTAATATGCCGCTTTTGCGGAAGAGTAGTTCAGTATAGGAAGTATACTCCTCCTCAAGTTCAAGTTGCAAAATGGGATGCAATTTGAACTTGGGGGGTGGGGGGGGGCGGGGACTGATCCCAGAAGGGCAACCAACAGCTGATATATCAGTGATGATCAATGTGCCTTAGTGAAACGGTAAGAATACAATACAGAAAGCTATGTATGTGATTAACACACCTATACACTGAAAACACAGATTTTTTTTCTCCAGGTTTTACAAATTTCCTCACCGGGCCGAAAAACTGGTTTTTTCAGCCTGGTTGGGAAATTTTGTAAAATATGTAATGAAAAAAGGCACTTTTCTCGACTTTAACTCGTAGAGTGCTGGAAGCCCATATGTGAGCTTTACTCTGAGGGGAAGCTACTGCAACTTGAAGGCTTCATACTCAGTGGATGTGCTTCGTATTAGCTTTGATGTGATGTGATTTAGTCTGTAAGGACTTGACTTGTTACAATTTATGGGAGAGTACCTGAAGGCACTCTCCCATAAATTGTAACGAGGCAAAGATATGTAAACAAATTTTGATGACCAAAAATAATTTAGCGCTCTACCAGTTAAAGGCTGCAAAAGGGACGAAGTATGCGAGGGAATTTATTTATTTATTTATATTTATTTATTGGGGTTTAACGACACTTTCGACAGCCAGGGTCACCTCGTGTCGGACAGTTTTACGAGTGGAGGAAGGCGGAGTACCCGGAGAGAACCACTGAGCCACGGCGAGTAACTGTCTGACTCCCTAACGTACTTACTCCACACAAGCAGGGTTAGCAATTCCTGAAGACAGGTGCACCATCAACAGGCAGTGCACAGTGGTATATAACACCACCGTGCCATCACGTGGGCAATTGGGATTAAGTGCCGTGCCCAAGGACACAACCCGGTTGCCGCAGGTGGGATTCGAAACGAGGATCTCTCGGCGGCTTGCATCTCAAGCTTCTAAGCTACCACGTTCCCATGCGAGGGTATTTTCATACATCTTAAAGAGTAAAACGACTGAACACCTCCTTCTTGGACATCCTTAAATGTTTGCAATGCGACGGGAAACTAGAAATAGTTTCAAGTAATTCAAATTTATTAACCCTTTACCCATCATAACGGCCAAAACTGACCAGCGCGATTCACAAAAATCGCCAGTTAATTTTGATTATTTTTTCCATTTTTTTCTCAAAAACATAGGTTATGACCCCTCTTTGGAACGAGCTCGTCCCAATGAGAGACCATAAACTATGTTTTTGAGACAAAAAAAAATGAAAAATATAACAATAACATGATTCTGGAGGGCATTATGGTTCATTATCGGCCTTGCAGCAATGATGAACAGCCCGAGGGTTTATTAAAGGCCCGAGACGAAGTCGAGGGCCGTTAATAAGCCCAAGGGCTGTTCATCATTGCTGCAGGGCCGCTATTGAATCATGATGCCTGACAACAATCATGTTATTACTATTATTACCACTCCCTGTTACAGCTAACCGCACGAGGGAATTGCTGGAAGAAATAATCACTAAAGTTGGTTCGATATTTCTGTTTTGATCGTGCGTTCGACTTGTTCAGAAATACAAAGGGACGTCATCCGAATGGGAGTAATTCATTAGACCATGAAATCTAAAAATAGCCGGGCCACGGGCCGCTAATGGCTATTTATACCATTATCGCCCGCGGCCCGGCTCCGTCGAATGACGTCACTGAAATTATGGAGTTTTAACGGCCCTCCAAACTTATGTTAATCTTCTAGTAACTTATAGATTGAGTGGTAATAATATTAGTTATTCAGGATTTTTTTTGGCATGCTTTTCATGTTGGGTAATGGGTTGAATATGGAGTAAAAAATGTTCATTTTTCTCTACTTTAAAGGCCGCAGTAGAGACAAATCAAGCGTGGAAATCTTCGATCACATCTTAACCCTTTCAACCTGGTGTGCATAAATTTTTGCGTCAAGAAAATAATTGGTAGTGGACGAACAGACGATATCACACTGGGCGTGACCGGCGCTCACAGAATCAGTTCGTTTGTTACTTCCGGATTCGTTCGCGATTTTTGCGCAGATTCTCTGCGATTTTAACAAGAAGATACGTGTTTATATCGACAAGAAATGGCATAAATATGGCGAGTACTTAACCAGAAAAGAATACAGGGGGTAGGGATTATTACAGTTGCTCTGGGTTCGACTGAGTCCTCGGGCATCTCCAGTTACAAAATGAGAACTATTTTGTTTCCATTTGTGTGCAACTTGGCACTGATCAATCCAGTTCTCGAAGCTTTTCCGTGAAACCCGATTTCTGAACAAGATTGTTGTATGAAAAACATAACAGAGAAACACAATTACTCACGAAATCTTCAGTTCTATAACTCATAGGTTCAGCATAAGTTAAATAGTAATATTATCTTGCAGTGGCGCCGCCATGGGGGGGAGGGGGGGGGTATGGGGGTACCTACCCCTCCACTTTTTTCGCCAACCGTAGTAAAAAAATACTATCATTTTAATTTTTGTATTGAACGTTGCGGTGTAGTGATGGGTATGCTTAATTCCATATTCCCAAGTGCACTAAATCAGAGAAGTTTTTAAATTATGTTTGTGTGTGTGCCCCCCCCCCCTCCCTCCCCACACACACACACATTAGCTGCAAACAACAAACAAGAGTCGAGGTCCCAAATTGCAACAAGGCGTGCCGCGTTCAAACGGTCTGAAACATACCGCTTAAGAGTATTCGAGGAAAGCAAGAATCGAGAGTGTGCAAAGCATCCCTTTGTTGTGTCGTTTGGTGCTTTGTGCTCGCACTTTACAACAGCGTTCTTCCGTTAGAATGTCACCATGTACGACGTTTTCTATAACTGAAAGACCTAACCAATAAGTTTCAAAAGGATAAAACTGTTTTAATTTAATTGTCTGAGAATGCTCAAGAGAAAACCATTTACAACGTAAGTTTTAAAATTTTTCTCAACTTCGGGAGGGGACACCCCTCCCGAAGTTGAGAAAATTTATAAAACTTACGCGCGGTGGGCAATACCCAACTGTACCCCTCACTTCTGTAACTCTGGCGCCGCCACTGTTATCTTGCGTAGTTTTGAAGCCAATGGGGAACTTTTGAGACATGTCATGGCGCTGATTTTTTCCATCAATGGCGCAGATTCGTAGACAGACAGATCTGATGGGCTCAGATTCGTTGCAGAGAAATCACTGAGACTTCTCGAAATAGTTCTCACAAAATAATCAGTATCACATGTAACTCAATTCGGTCGAGAACAAGAAATAATTCTTCCTGACAACACTATGTCTATAGAAGTATTATAAAGTATATAATTTTGACCAGTTTATGAAGTACATGCATATCAGTTCGAGTCATCGGTATATTGGTTGAGTTGTATAACAAGTATATTCTATCACATATTATCGTATTAAACATACATATTAAATGGACACCCATATAACTTACTGTGCTAAGAACTTTAGGTGTTTCGCAGACAAGAAATTACCCATGCAATACGAACACACGAAGTGTTTCGAATAAGCATACACTGTTTTCTTATTCCACGATATCATGGCTCTGACACCCGATCCATGAAAGTTAAACGCTTCAAGCGGATAATTGTTAAGTTTGTGGCTCTGACACCCCCTTTAGCTAACTGTAAACTATAGGTGTTATAAGAAATGAATGGCAGATCCATTGTGTTCATTCAGTGGCGGCGCCATAGGGCGGACCGCCCTCCATTTTCCCTCGCCCCACCCAAAAAAAATCAAACTTCAAATTGCTATCTCACCGTGATTTTCGTGAGTCCAGTTTCCCAGGGCATCCATATATATGAAATGTTTTCATGGGAGAGACCAGACCTTCCCCACTAACGAGAGGGGGCACACCTTCCATACCCCCTACCTCTGGTCTGTAGTCTTCGAGAATTTCCTTCGGCAGCTCGACCTGGGACCCCCATAAGTTACTCAGCCCCCTCCCCAAATCGAAATCCTGGCGCCGCCACTGTGGGCATTGCATTTTGACCGAAAGAGAAATTCAACAAAGTGTATGAATTCCCGAAGGAGATTCTCACAAAGCTCTCCCAATTCATCGTCCGTGCTCTTTCTTGATTTACTGATTGACTGACTGGTTGATTTATTGATTACCACCTGGTGTGAGGGCTATTGAGAAATGAACGCAACGGTCGTTGTGTGTTGGGTCAAGAACTTTTATAGTAATTTTCACATAGCGGACCTGTGTGGACGCATATGGGGTCAAAATAAGAATTGAAGCTCGCTTTTTTGACTTCTAAATGTAGTTTTTGAACAAGTCGTCCCCTGAGTTCCAATGTGTTCTATGAGTAGGCACATAGAACACATTGGAACTCAGGGACGAAGTGCATAAAAAAAAAAAAAAAAAAAAAAAAAAAACCCGAAGTGGTTCATTCTTGTTTGCATGGCTAAAAAGCTTCATTTAAAGGTGTAAAAATCGACATTGTGTACTTATAATCCAATTCTAAATATTGCATTTTTATGGGGTGGGTGGGGTGGGTTAGTGGGATTATATATATAACACTTTTTCAAAAGATGCAGGTAATATGTACATGTAAGACCACATATGTTCACTATTTTCCCATCCGTCGCACTCCGACATGCGGTCTGTCCTTGACACTAAAATCGACACGTGTTTACTTGGGCGCTAGATATGACGCAGAATAAAAGTAATCGGTGTATGTCATTATCTAACCCGAGCTTCCTCTGACGCACCCTTTAAACACCTGGGTCAAGTCCCAGATGGTTTAAAGGGCGGATTGTCAGAGGAATCTCAGATTGGCCTAAACTACAAGGAGTTGAGAAAAACAATATTAACAAGGACTAAGCAATGCGTGGGCTACTGTCCCTGATCCGTGGGCATGTTCGATAGCCATAAAAGTATTGTGGGACAAAAAATTTTCAAAGTCGAAAGAGTAAAAAAGTACCATAACTCTGGTAAACATTATTGGACGGAACCCTTTCCTTGTGCATGTGTGTTCCCCCATGCGGGTCTGTCAGCATAACAAACGATATCCAAATCCGACCAATGGCTTTATTTATTTATTGGTGTTTTCTGTCACATACTTATGCACAATGGCTAACCATGACCGTGACAATTTTACGGGTGGAGGAAGCCGGAGTACCCGGAGAGAACCACCGACCATCGAAGCGTAGCTGTCAGCTCCTCAACATTCCAACTCTGTTCAAGCTCCGCTCAAGCAAGATTACAGCGGTTGAAGACATGTGCACCATCGACGTGCAGTACGCGTTAGTACACGGCGTCATCGTGCCCCCATGTAGACAATCGGGATAAAGTGCCTTGTCCAAGGATACAACGCGTGTAGTCCGGGACGTGGATCGAACTCGGGACCTCTAGCATAGACGTCCAATAGTCTACCACTGAGCCACCGCGCTCCCGACCGATGGCTTTGAAATTACAATCCATATTGTTTTGTACGGAGAGACAGACGGATGGACGGAGAGACAGATGAACAGACGGACGGGCGAAGGTCTTCACTATATACCACCAAACGCTACTTTGGAGGTTGGGGGCATAACAATGAACATATTTATCCAGGTACGGTACGTGGAGGGTGGATTGTCGCTAAATCGCGGTGGGTTAGATTTCATCAAATGGACTACCGGGTGCAACTCGATGGTCTACGAGATTAAATTTTGTTGGTGGTTCTTGAATTTTGATGCAAAATTATAGAAATTTTACGGGTGGAAAATCGACATCACCACGATTTAGCGACAATCTCCCCCCCATGTACTGTACTGCAGTGTACTGTTGAAATTTACCACAAGCAAGTAAATCGGCATCAACACAGCTCTTCCATATGTCATGTATTAAGTCCTTACATGTTGCTGGCAGATATTCTTGCCGAGTCAGCATTTCTCTTGCCACTGCAATATGTATAACTTGAGCATATTTAATTAAATTTTCTACCTGTAAATTGAATGGATTTTTTCACCAATGATTTCTTGAGTCAAATTTATATGAATTTTTCATAAAATCTTTGTCATGGCTGCTTTATAGCAGCTATGACAAGATTTAATGAAAAACACCTGGAAAATACTCAGCGGGTGAAGAGTTAATAACAGCAAAACGTATATCGATGTCGGGATTGGGGTTTTTTATGCATAACCTTACATTGTATATAGATTACCAAATGAAATCAATGTTGAATCGCCTACGAATCAACATTCAGAAAGAGAGTAACGAACTTGGTCGCAACATAAAATCGAAAACGAATTCGCGCGTTCATCACGCGTAATTTCAAACGATTCGTACTCTTAAAATACTACTGATTTGGTCCCAATTCTTTCAATGTTCACAAATCTTCCTGAACGGGACAGAATACAATTTATGTGAACTGTGCATGTGCTGTGAATTTCCAGCAATCACCTCCTCAATTTCCCATTGGAAAATACACACATTCTGCACGCGGCTTTATTATATGCCAAAGAATAATCTAGAATTCTAAAATAAAGTTATTTCCGTAATTTTGTTCAGGCGAATGGCACCCGTAACCAATAATATTTGACAAAATACCCATGTTATACTCTCATTTCTGTCATCCTTTTACAAAAACAGAGCTTCCGAACTTTCTGAAAATCGGAAACGAATCTGCACGCTGTCGGAAAAATCAGCGAAAAAACAAGAAACGAAATGATTCTGTAAGCGCCGGTCACCCCTGTGGATATACCAATTTCACCCTTTACATAAGGTCACGACGAAAACCGGCCAGTGCTATTCTCAAAAGCCGCAATTAATATTAATTATTTTTTTCATTTTTGTCTCAAAACCATAGGTTTTGTCCCATCGTTGGAACGAGCTCGTCGAGCACGTTCCAATGAGGGGTCATAACCTATGTTTTTGAGACAAAAAATGAAAAAAATAGTTCTGCTTTTCATGTTAGGTAAAGGGATAAACACCAACAATTAATTCAGTATTGAAAGGGTGGCTTTTATTCACCCTTTAATGATCAAAAAAGCATGTAACGAATTGTCTTCCAAAAATCACCTATTTACATGAACAATAATTGTTATTAGTTTCAAAAAATTGTCTGTCATAATTCTTGTTCTGGACAGCGGCGTATATAGCCAATAATATTTGACAAATACCCATGTTATACTCACATTTCTGTCATCATTTTACAAAAACAGTGCTTCCGAACTTTTTGAAAATCGGAAACGAATCTGCAAGCTGTCGGAAAACCAAGCAGCGAAAAAAACAAGAAACGAACTGATTCTGTAAGCGACGCTCACCCCCAGTGATCTGAGCAAAAAAATCGGAGTCTCGGCTCGGTAATAATTTAATCCAACAGTTTAACAGAGCTGTTAGGTTATATTATTACTGAACCTCCCAACAAACCAGGATGGCTTCGCCCATTTCGCCACTGCAGTATAAACAGAAATGATGTTTAACTTCTAAACACAAAGTTAAACACATTTCTGTTACACTTAATAAACACATTCTAGGTGTTTACATTTTTGAACTTATAAAGGAATGTGTTTAACTAACTTAAACACGTGACATGTTTATAAATTGACTAAACGTGTTTAACCTTTCTAAACACATCGCATGTTGAACTTTTAAAGGCACGTGTTTAACTTTTAAGGGTATATGTTTAGGAGTAAGGGTATGTGTTTAGCTTTTAAACACGTCACATGTTTAAGTAATGAACACTTAATGTGTTTATAATAACAAAAAGGGTCTTTTTTAAAAAGAAAACACAAACAAGAATTTACAATAAAAATAACAAACAAGAAATAAAATGAGCAAAATTGCAAGTCCAACAAGGGCAAAAAACTAGAAAAATATTTGGAATTCTAAAACTTTTCGAGAAGAGCTATGTCCGAACATAAGTTGGGGATTCCTACATGTGATAACGCGGTTTATTGAAAGCGCACAGAAAAAACTCGAATGTCTTCTATATGTATGCAATTATTTATTTATTATTTATTTATTAAGGTTTAACGGCACTTTAACAGCCAAGGTCAAATCGTGTCGGTGACAGTTTTACGGGTGGTGGAAGCCGGAATACACCGAGATCCACCGAGCGACGACGAGCAGCTGCCAGCTCCCCAACATCGTAACTCCGCACTGCAGCAGTCAGGGTTAGATTGGTTGAAGACATGCGCACCATCAACCCGCCTTAGTAAATGGCGTCATCGTGTGCCCATGTGGACAATCAAGGTTAAGTGCCTTGCCCAAGGACACAACGCGGGAATCCGGATCGATCGCTGAGATGGTCACCCATCCGAGGATTAACCGGGCTCGACGTTGTTTAACTTCGGTGATCTGAAGAGAACCAGTTACCGTAACGCCACCGGGCCCCCTTGTATGCAATTAGAAATATGTTAGAGGAAGCGTATAACATGATCCGCCCCCTTTAGAATCCACCACCGATGGCCCCTTTGGGTCGAGGGGTGTAGGTGAGGTGTTATATGTTAGGGGTGGTCGCGTTCTACTGTATGATCAATTGAGATGGGGATTTACATACAGCCCATTTAACGTAACCAGCTGCACGCACCATCCCTACCAGACACGGGCTCTAAAATTATACACGCCTTACACTCGCATTTCATTCAGTTGGTTGGTAAGTGACTGTGTACCATGACTGACAAAGATATTACCATTGCAAGAAATATCTTCATCATCAGTGTAAATTTTGGGGTGCAACAAATGACATAAATTAGAAGAAAAAAAACCTACCTTCTTATCTCGTTTCACATACTCGACAATTTGTTGTTTGGGCAGCGCAATACAATTATACAGATTGTCCGGATGTGGAGATATACGCAACCTTAACACTTTCTACAACACTGAGCCTCCAATGAAACACAAGAAAATGTACTCGTCTTCCACCAAGTTATGAGTTATTTGAACCTTGGTTGTCGTGCACATTCTAAAATCAGATGGGGTAAAAAGCAACCCAAATCAACTGGGTTGAGTGAATATGAACCCAATTGGGTTCATATTTACTCAAGCAAGTTGATTTGGTATGCTTTTTAACCCAACTGATTTTAGATTGTAACATCTACAAGAGGGGAATGGTTACAAGGACCGCCGAGAGCGAAAACGGGCATCGGGGCAATGTGTAGAACGGGTGTGGGCGTTACGGGTCCTGCGAGCACCGAAGGCGCGACATGGTAAGAGCCCCCCCCCCCCCCCCCCGAAAATGTTTTTAAATTGGTGGATCGCGGTGCCTCAGTGGTAGACTATTGGACTTCTATGTTAGAGGTCCCGAGTTCGATCCCCGCCCGGGACGGCCCGCGTTGTGTCCGTTGGCGAGGCTCTTTATCCAGGTTGCCTACATGGGGGCACATGACGCTGTGTACTAAGGCGTACTGCACGTCGATGGTGCACACGTCTACAACCGCTGTAAACCTGCTTGAGCGGACCTTGAACAGAGTTAGAATGTTGAGGAGCTGACAGTTGCTCGTCGATGCTCGGTGGTTCTCTCCGGGTACTCCGGCTTCCCCGCCCGTAAAACTGTCACGGTCACGATTAGCCATTGTGCATAAGTATGTGACCTTAAACGCCAGTAAATAAATAAATTTTAAATTAGTACTAGGAGAAGCATTCTCCTGCATTTTCTTGACAATATCTACTCAGTCATGTCCTTACAATTTGGGCAATTTCTTACCTGTATTTCTGTGTGCATGGTGCATTTTTTTTTCTCCAAAGATAATCGTGACCACCACGATGCAAGTAAGGCTGATGGAAAATGAATATTAACAGAATTAAACATAAATTGAGGGGTTTCAGCCGTAAATTTGGAGCTTATACGAGGTTGTCTCAAATCATTATTAAGCAAAGGAGATATGAACAGTTGGCATATCGAACCAGTTTTGGTTCTGTATAGAACCAATATACCAAGTATTTATATTCGCTTTGTTTCAAAATGTTTGGCGACTGCGTTGAATAAGCGCCAAGTTTACTGCGGAATCTACTTCACTTCATGTATTATTCTGTTAAAATTGAATGCTAATATTGGTAAATTTATTTGATTTGAAATAAATACTGTTTAAACTAAACTGGTTCCCTCTCAGGGACAAGATTAGAACCAGTTTGGGTTCTAAAGAGAACCTATAGTTTTTGCAGTGGAGGCCGCTAGAATGGTCTCCTAATTCCATATGTGGGTGTGGTTATTGGGTTTTGAAATGGGCGTTAATAAGGGAAACTGTAATGGTTTTCAGCGTGTATTGATAATTACCTTATAATTAAACCTTTTTCTGTTCTTGGATTTTAAGGTAAAATGATTGGCTAAAGTATTTCTTTTTTTTTCTTTTCATAACACAATGAACTGACAAAAATGCATTTAGGCCTGCCCTAAACCACGCCCCCAATATCTGCCTTAAAGATTACGTTGCACAGTGTGAATGGAAAAGAACCCCTGCACGCTCATATTCTTTCAACATAAAAAGTAATTAATATTTATCTCATCATATTAAAAAGACTTTCAAAATAAAATTTTATAAACAATGAAATCCTGATCATGCTTTTTATTCCATCTTCAGTTTGTTTATATGCAATAGATGATCGTCTGCGTTCATCGTTTTACCCAAATCAAACGTAAACAATGACCGGTCGTGATAATCCACAAACGAAACTCACGCCAACAAAACTTTCCAATTTCCTAATAGCCTGAATGAACTTTTTCTGAAACAAAGTTCAACCAACTTCATGTCATCTGGGTTTATATCAAACTCCACATTTACAAACTGTGTTTTCGGTTTCTCAGGAAATGGTCAAAATCAGAATTAAATTTAATTCAGTGTTGCTTTGGATGACAGCACCCACACGTCAAGTGGAGAAGGAGATTGAAGTCTTGTATGGGTGTGGCGTATGACGTTCTTTTTAACTTACGCAATTCATTGGTCAATAATTTTTTATTGACACAAGAACAATGTTTAGTGAAATGTATCGTTATTTCAAACATAATTTTAGAAAACTATGCCTTTTTATTCAGTTGTCACCAGGAAGCGTGATGCGACCTGGTTTTTATTTTAACTCCGCAAAGTGGAGAGTGTTTAAATTTATTACCCCTCAAGTTTAATTATAAGGAATGATCGTTTGTTTTTGTCTATTTCTTGAGTTATGAACCTCAAAAAACAAAGACCAAACATAGTGTAAATGGGCTCGCCCATTTACACTCTGTTTGGCCTTTGTTTTTTGGGGTTCATAACTCAAGAAATAGACAGAACCAAACGATCATTCCTTATATGAATTTGAGAACAAACTTTTTTACAACCAATTACGTTCTGCCTTGGTTTACTGGCAATGAAAACACTGATGTCACGCAGAGAATCGTCCATACAAAATAGGGTGAGGGGTAACCGATTCGGCTAGTGGAGAATGGTATGATAAGTCTACGTGTATTTATAAATTTCCAAGAACTTGGAGTTCTTTACTAATCCCAACTGACTGATGCATATACGCAGTTCTATTAATATGTAATGTGATTCTGGTGGAAATTAAACAGCGATAAGCTCGGTATAACGCATAGGCCTGTGGCACCAGGACAATGGAAGTAGTTTCTGTGAAACACCTGGGTACTTTAATATTTTTTTTATAACCGAGGCTATAAAAAGTATTAAAGTAGTGCCTAGGTTTTCCACAGAAACTGCATGCAAACGAGAACATTGGGAGCGCGGTGGCTCAGTAGGTAGAGGTGCAGGCTGCAAGCCGAGAGGTTCTCGGTTCGAATCCCACCTGCGGCAACCGCGTTGTGCAAGACCTTCACCCTAATTGCCCATGTTGTGGCACGGTGACGCTATGCACTATGGCGTACTGCACGTCGTTGGTGCACCTGTCTTCAACCAATGCTAACCCTGCTTGTGTGGAGTTAGTATGTTAGGGAGCTGACAGTTGCTCGCCGTTGCTCGGTTGTTCTCTCCGGGTACTCCGGCTTCCCCCACCCTTAAAACTGTTATGGTCATGATTAGCCATTGTGCAGAAATATGGGACCTTAAACACCAATAAATAAATAATTAACGAGAACATTCATGACCAGCCTTTATCTTCAAATTAGTGGAAAAAACGGTCTGGTTATCTCCCCTCTAATTGGCGTTTTGGGGATTGAAAATTAGTATCATGGAGATGGGAAAGTTTTACAATTCCTAAGATTAAATAAAATGTTCAAAAGTTACATCATGGAAGCGCATGGCATCTGAAAGATCGATGTATTTTCTTTATAGTAATTGTTGAAAGTTTCCAGTTTACCATCTGAGTTTTGTTCCTCTGTTATTTATAAAATGTACTGTTTTCTCCAGTGCAATCATGCTAAAATATTTGAACACAGTGTTTCCGTTGACTTTTGGCCATCTAGGTAGGTCTGACAAATGACTGGGAAGCGCGTCGATTCGAAAAATATGATCTTGTGTCTACTGTCTGGTAAAAATATCTTTCAGACACAAGTCTTGACTTTTGTTCCTTTGATGTCCAAGATCTGAATAATCTGATTAATTTTCTCACACTTTGGCCGATTATCTGTGAAGCAATTATCTGATGGGTTCTGGTAGTTGATGAAGTCAGATAACCGTCCTCTTGAAGCAGTCAGCAGAAGTGGAAAGCTGGGTATGTATGTTTTTACCCTTTACCTAACATAAAACCAGACGACACTTGCAAATATAATTCTTGAATAACTAATTTTTTGTCTCAAAAACATAGGTTATGACCCCTCATTGGAACGAGCTCGTCCCAAAGAGGGGTCATAACCTATGTTTTTGAGACAAAAAATGAAAATATAATAATTAATTGGCGATTTTTGAGAATAGCGCTGGCTGGTTTTGGCCGTTGCGTTGGGTAAAGGGTTAAAGCAACTCACCTCGATACAACGTACGCTCTACGGCTAAGTACGATATATCAAGGTAAGTGGGGTCAAAAATTTGAAATCACAAATGGGAGATATTCCCTGAAATGCAGAGCTGGGAGGAGTTAAATGTTTCCTTAACACGTTAACGTATTAAATAAATCTGCGTTAACGAATTAAATGACGTTAAATGCTAAAATGAACAAAATTTTAAGAACTTCGGCTATTTTGATTGATTTGAATTTGAATATGATTGAACTTACGTACAGTTCGTCTCTTGAGTTCCAATGTGTTCTATGTGCTTACTGGCAGCCTACTGGCACATAGAACACATTGGAACTCGGAGGACGAGTAGTTAATATAGTTCTCTCAGGTTATCGTAAATTCTAACATTCAGCGATGTTTTCATTTAAGAATACAATCGCTGCGGCCGAATCCTTAGAAAGAGACATTCGCCGTTGCTCGAATACCAGTCCTAAAATGGAAAATAGGCGTTCGGATAAAGCGGATATTGCTGTATCGTCAAATATCGACGGGCCAACGTTGGTAGGAAGGATTCATGGTCTCTACACCAAATCAATGGGTCGTCTATAATTGACGGACATCTAAATTATTCGTGTTCTTCAATTTCGTCAAATGGCCAAAATTCGACGTCATCGGCACGCGCGATCCGTCATGGGTTAACACAAGATAACGACGCAATGCTACATATTATACAATTATAATCTTCTGAGTTATTAACTTGGCTGAATTTTTTAACGCTGTTAAAAAAATTTAACACGAACGTTTGAAACGTTAACTGCTCCCAGCCCTGCTGAAATGGAACTTGAGTTTTGTGGGGAGGTGCGTTCACACCCGTCACACTTCCACTGGCAACGCGCTTAATTAACAAATACAAAATAGATGAGTCAATTTGCTGTAACCATCTTTTCTGTCTATTTTCTCCAATATCATACTTACATCACCAGTACATCATATACAGACTCTATTACAGTGTAATTTACATCATCAATTTGGCCTACGTCATATATAAAATACAAATTATGTCATGTTTGTTATTCTTCAAAAGTGACTGCACGTCAAATGAAATGCTTTGCATACAGTAAGATTTCCGGAAATGGATAATTAATGTAATGTAAGCATTGGAGTGATTATCGCTTCCACTCGACATAATGGCGACAGATTAGCTCTCAAATTGACATTCTGTGTTTACTATTGTTTGTACGATTAGGGTCACTATTCTATGTTCAACCTGCTTAAATTCTGCGCAATGCCAGTCACGTTCCACTGCGTATACAACAGCCATCAGATTCTAAGAACGGACGCCCCCCGGTCATAATCACAGAATGTACGTTGTTGTTTTCAAGCCTACACTTACGAAATAGGTGGCGCGGTGGCTCAGTTGGAAGAGATGCAGGGTGCAAGCCGAGAGATCCTCGGTTCGAATCCCACCTGCGGCACCCGCGTTGTGTCCTTGGGCAAGACACTTCACCCTCATTGCCCACGTGGGGGCACTGTGGCGTTGTGTACTAAGGCGTACTGCACGTCGATGGTGCACCTGTCTTCAACCAATGCTAACCCTGCTTGTGTGGAGTTGGTATGTTGGGGAGCTGACAGTTGCTCGCCGTTGCTTGGTGGTTCTCTCCGGGTACTCCGGCTTCCTCCACCCGTAAAACTGTCACGGCCATGGTTAGCCATTGTGCAGAAATATGTGACCTTAAACACCAGTAAATAAATAAGTAAATACTTACGAAATCTTTGGGTGGGCAGATAGTCTTGACTGCCCTGAGACTACCGTCACTCCAGAACTGGTGAAAATTGTGAAAGATTAAGTTTGAACTTTGTTGCTAAAACTTAGTAAAGTTATAGAGACTTGACATTTAATAGATTATTGATAATCAGAAAAAGGAGCTGTTTGTTCGAATTTGTCTTTTACTCAGAAGCAACAAGATAATTCCCGAATGCCAGGGCCAGCTTAAAAGAACTACAACCTCATTCCAAAGATGTTTTAGTAACAACTAAACTCCGAACTGTATTATAAAACCACTAGACGAATTTTGAGTCACGGTTTCGAAATCATCTCCTAAGTGGGAGACTATACTTGCCTGAAAATCTAAAACTACTGCACCCTCGGGGAGAGGTAGTACCTTTGTGAGAGGACCCAACCTCCCACACTGTTCCTCACCCGAGGGATCAATCTACACCAATCAACGAAGCCATCTACCCGCCACGCCGCAACCGGAGACACCTGCCAGTACCTGAACCCTTCCCTCCTTCAACACGCCTCGACATGAGAAAACGAATCATATACAGTCACTGAGGGTCGAAAGGGGCTTGTTCCCCAAACCATCACTGCGCGCCTTCGGCGCGTGAAACCATTCCTTCCATCTTGAGTCACGGTCATTGACGTTCACCATGCCACAAACGCACCCGTGGCCCAAAACACGGATTTAGCCCTCAATTGCTCAGACATTTATTGTACACTAGCAGGGTTACCCGGCGTTACTCGGGCTGAGGAGAGTATTATAACTGTTGGTGCCCCTCTACACCCCCACCCCACCCCGGCACTTTTTTAAACCTCACCATTAGATTCCTGGCAAAAAATTACTTCTTTTAGACCCCTTTGAAGACCTAAATCGGTGAGATAAATTTTGGTCATAACTTTTGGTGCCCCTCTACACCACCACCCCACCCCGATACTTTTTTAAACCTCACCATTAGATTCCTGATAAAAAAAGTACCCCTGGTAGACCTTTTTGAAGACATATATCGGTAAAAAAATTTGGTCATAACTTTTGGTGCCTCCCTACACCCCCTCTCCCACCCCACACATTTTTTTAAACCTGACGATGACCTCTGCCAGAAAAAAGTACTCCTAGTAGATCCATTTTGGACACTCGAGGTGGCCCCATATTCATTTCTATAGCGGACAGACAGACAGACAGACAGACATTCTAAAATATAGTATAGATTATACAGCAAGCAAGTCTAAAAACATTTTCGAAAAACACCATTAGAAACAAGGATGGCGGACCTCGGGCAAAAAAGCAAACCACGGAAATACGTCTCCTTGACAAGCATCCGCTTTAATACCGCCCATTACCATAACGATTATATCACAAAATGGTCGCTTATGTGCGTTACCACGATAACCCCAACAAGACCCACCACATTTGAAAGCTTGACATCACTTCTGAATTCCACAAGCGTGGTTTATGGGTAAAGGCACATGTCCTCTCCGGGCATCGACATTCTAAACATTTCCACTGCTCCGAAAATATTTTTTGAAAAGTAGACTCTCATATACTTTTAGTATGCAGGGACGTAGCTTGGAGGTTTTCAACTGGGGGAGGGGGGAGGGGGGGGTGTAGATCTATGAAAATTCCAACTAGGGATAGATGTTTAAAGGGGTGCCCCTTTCGCTCATATCCCCCCGGGAGAGGGAAATGTGTCAAAATGTTGGCTCCCAATGACTGTACTGGTAGGTTTTCCGGCATATTGAGAATATTTCCAAGCCGTTTAATCCTTTACCTAACATGAAAAGCAGACGACACTTGCAAAAACAATTCTTGAATAACTATTTTTTTCATTTTTTGTCTCAAAACATAGGTTATGACCTCTCTTTGGAACGAGCTCGATGAGCTCGTTCCAAAGAGGGGTCATAACCTATGTTTTTGAGACAAAAAATGAAAAAAATATTGAAAATTAATTGGCGATTTTTGTGAATGGCGCTGGCCTTTTTGTCCGTTACGCTGTGTAAAGGGTTAAATGACTGTAGCTAAATATCTATATACATAACTTGAGGTTTTAATAAGAATTCCTTGTAATACTGTAATCTGTGAGTTGGCCATATCTGCCCTCGTTGGACATTGTAACAATTACATGAATGTACATGTATGGAGAATGCTAAAAAAATCAGTAATTATATTTGAGAAGATTAATTAATAAATAATTGGTTAAATTATTGGTAGCCACTTCGTTCAGATCGCTAAACTACCTCCTCCTCTATCTTCCTCTAGCTCAGGCCTGCGTCGTTCGGGAGATACCTTTGGCATCTCGGCCTTGACCCCCCCCCCCCCCCATATCTTACTTACCCCCACCCCCTAAATCCTGCGCCGCCACTGGCTCAAACTGTTCCAGCCATTAATGTTATCATTCCAAATAACAATAATATTGCACGGGGAATAGAAGAAAATAAACTTAACTTGTTTAATATGCTGCCAGCATATAACTTAAATTTCTGTGGTGAATTTCTTTTGAATATTACAGACAGTCACAAACTTTAATTGAAAAAGAAATTTGCAAACTAGTTTAGAGGAAAATGACGAGCAAATCAGTTCAAAAGAATTTGTTTTGCTACAGATTATTTGAAATTAGAACAGCAGAAGAACAAAAGGCAATTGAATTTATTTCTTTTGAAAAGTGATTCGAATTTATATCACAGAACAACACATACTAACAGAGACATAGCTACAGGGGAAGGTAAAAAAATCCAGATAGTTGGAAATTTTTCAGGCAAAAACCCAACGGTTGGAAATTCGAAGCATTACTGCAAGAAACAGCGTTTTTGTTTCCGAATGTGGAGTTACATTTCCGTGAAAATTCCAACCACCGACTGCTACGGAAGGATTCTGATGGAACAATGTAAGATATGGGGGTAGGGGGGGGGGGGGGGTGGGGGGGAGGGATTCAAGGTCGAGATGTCAAAGGCATCTCCCGAACGCCGTAGGCCTGAGCTAGAGAAGGATAGGGGAGGAAGAGGTAGTTTAGCGATCTGAACGAAGTGGCTATCTCACTGTAAGTGGCTAGCCACTACGTTCTGTCGGAAACCGGGCTTTGTCGCTGCTGGAAGAAATAGATTCACGCCGCGTATTCAGCCAAACTTAATGAGGGTCGCCTGCCTGAATCCGTGTGTGAAAGTATGTCCCACCGTGACTAAGCTGCCCTTTTCACTTTTGCTGGGGTGGTTCTTATTCTGAAGGGTTCAGTGACTTTTCCTCGGAAAGCATAAATCAACAGGGGTTAACTGAAAACACCAACTTTAATCCATATATATATATAAAAACAAATTTGGTAATTTGTGACTTTCATGAAATCCAACAATCAGAAAAACAAAACGTCAATCACACCCCACCCACACAGTTTTCGAGTCACTTGCGGGCCCACATCCTCTGTTGTCGCTGGTTTCCCTTCCTTCTCGCTGATGTTTGGACTTTGGTCGCTTTTTCAATTCACTCCTTCACTGCCGCCGCACGGCCTCTAATGTATTGTCACTTTACCGGACGCCTTTGCTTTAACATGTCGTCGCCTGAGTGCTAGAATGTTCTATGTCCCCTGTGGGACATAGAACATTCTAGCACTCAGGCGACGACGTGACGAAATGCCACGCTAACACTGCCGTCGTATGGCCACTAACGTATTGTCACTTTACCGGACGCCTTTGCTTTAACGTGTGACGAAATGTCACGCTAACACTGCCGTCGTATGGCCGCTAACGTATTGTCACTTTACCGGACGCCTTTGCTTTACCGTGTGACGAAATGCCACGCTAACACTGCCGTCGTATGGCCACTAACGTATTGTCACTTTACCGGACGCCTTTGCTTTACCGTGTGACGAAATGCCACGCTAACACTGCCGTCGTATGGCCACTAACGTATTGTCACTTTACCGGACGCCTTTGCTTTACCGTGTGACGAAATGTCACGCAAACACTGTCGTCGTATGGCCACTAACGTATTGTCACTTTACCGGACGCCTTTGCTTTAACGTGTGACGAAATGTCACGCTAACACTTCCGTCGTATGGCCACTAACGTATTGTCAATTTACCGGACGCCTTTGCTTTAACATGTGACGAAATGTCACGCTAACACTGCCGTCGTATGGCCACTAACGTATTGTCACTTTACCGGACGTCTTTGCTTTAACATGTGACGGAATGTCACGCTAACACTGCCGTCGTATGGCCACTAATGTATTGTCAATTTACCGGACGCCTTTGCTTTAACATGTGACGAAATGAACACTGCCGTCGTATGGCCACTAACGTATTGTCACTTTACCGGACGCCTTTGCTTTACCGTGTGACGAAATGTCACGCAAACACTGTCGTCGTATGGCCACTAACGTATTGTCACTTTACCGGACGCCTTTGCTTTACCGTGTGACGAAATGTCACGCAAACACTGTCGTCGTATGGCCACTAACGTATTGTCACTTTACCGGACGCCTTTGCTTTACCGTGTGACGAAATGTCACGCAAACACTGTCGTCGTATGGCCACTAACGTATTGTCAATTTACCGGACGCCTTTGCTTTAACGTGTGACGAAATGTCACGCTAACACTGTCGTCGTATGGCCACTAACGTATTGTCACTTTACCGGACGTCTTTGCTTTAACATGTGACGAAATGTCACGCTAACACTGCCGTCGTATGGCCACTAACGTATTGTCACTTTACTATATCGACTTTCCTCTAACGAGTAACGGAATGTCACTCTAACACTGCCGTCGCACGGCCACAAGCTTATTGTCACTTTACTGGATGCTTTTAACTCAAGCAGTCACCACCAATAGGGTTAAACGCTCCCCTCCATTTATCTAAGAATAATGTTCATACAGACAAATCCCTCTCTGTCTACGTATGTCTTTCCTTCTACAATGGGTATGCCGCCGTCTTCCTAAATTACCAATAGCTCCCTGAGCTCGCACTTCCTATTTCTGATCCTACACTCAGATATGGCCACCGACCTGGTCCGCCATTGCTCCTATTCTAAATATGAGCTCTGTGGTTCCCCTACATTTCAACGTGCCTATACTTTCGCACCGATACAGCACCTCCTCTAATCTATAGCATGGGACACCCCCAGATCCTACGACCTACGATCCATATCCTTACACGCCTTCAGACTGGAATGACTTTTTCGAGAAATCTCCCCATTTTTATTTCGATAGACAGAACATTAATTCTCATTTTAATTGCTTCTCTTGAACTTGGCCGCTCAGATCTATCTTACTTTAATATTCGCTTTTAAGTTCCTTTGAAAGTCTCGCATTTTGGTATATGTTGACATTCGTGACAGACCAGACTAGTAATATGAATGTGTGTTCAAATTCTGTGGGATGTGCTGTTTTTACAACAATTACCCATTAACTGGACATAATTATACAGGTAATAACTGCGGGAGACGACTGGTCGCTTTTGCTTCTAATCTTTATCAGACAGCTCATATGGTGTTCAGTAAATCAATCAATCAATTCTTTATTCACAGTATACATAACATACATAATTTTGAGTGTTCAAGTTTTAAAAAGATTATTGTATACTGCTGCAGGGGGGTGGGGGTGGGGGAAGTCTTAGCCACGCCAGACTGTCATCTGCAAAGTGAGGTGTAGCATCACTGAATTTACCCTCTGTGAACCTCAATCTGAATAAGGATCTCAAAACTGAACAGAAAGCGGTACCCAGAGGATAAATTGACCCACTGTATGGGATAGCCTCATCAAATTCACCCTCTGGGGACCTCATTCTGCAAATGTCAGGCTGCTTATTTCCAGGCCTGGTCATAGCCTGATTGGTTGTCTTCCTGGCATCCCCAAGGACCACATTAACTTGGGTTTGGCAACATGTAATACGAATTTTATGCTTGGCAGCAATGTGGGAATTTATGTGGCTGGAGTACCTGTTTCAGTTGATCGAAATAGAGATGATGGGTGTGGTTACACTTTTTACGCGATCATAATACAGTGGATCATAATACAGTAGAAGCTCGACAACTCTAAATCCATGGGATCGACCGATTCCTTCGACTTATCCTGATGTTTGAGTTATGCACTTCGGAGGTATTTGGGGTATGTGGGAATCTTGAACACAGTGACAATGAAGCTTGGGAGTAGGACCCACGAAGTTATGGTCTTGCATTTCAGTATCATTTTAACGCAGAAACACTGCATCCTCGTGGGCAGAAAGTTTCATAATCTAGATCGAGAACGTCCCCGGGAGCCCGATAAACAAAATCGGGTATCTGATGATTAAGCATGTGAAACGAGATGATACAAAGCCGAAACATTAGTTCAAGTTTGCCATAATTTGTTACTTTGTTATGAGGATTACCCAGCGAAAAATACTGTACACATCGCTTCTAAGAACATACTCGGTGACAAAAGTGGGGGAATGAAACCCCCTAACATATTCAGCGTTCTTGCCGAATCAGCCAAACCATGGGGTCCGAGTCAGCCATGGTCCGATCAGCCAGGGATCGATTCAGCCAGGGTCCCAATCAGCTCTGGTCCGAATCGCCCCTATACCCTCCCTTCTGGGTGTTGGGAGTGATAACCAGGGCATTTTCATCAGAGAACCACGACAAATCAGTAGCTATGGGAAGTGTTGTTTTTATAATGCACATTTATCTTGTGCACTTACTGTGTTCAAAATAATCTGCACAACGTAAACACATTGAAAATATAAACATGCTTGGATATGTGACAGACACACCAGCCGCCCCCCCCCCAAAAAAAAAAGAAAGAAAAAAGAAAAAACAAAACAAAGAGTAACAAAATATAAATATAACAACAAAGCAGAAGAAACAAAGCAAATAAAAATGAAGATCAAGAACAAAACGAAATAACCATACACCTAGTTTAATTTAATTTAAAACTCAGTTTTTATTTTGGCGTATTGTTCCTTACTGGTTAAAATAATTTTCTATCGTCTTTTTCATGATTGTATGTACATATTGTATTTATATATTATCTGTCTTATTAAAATATTTCGTCCTGAGCAGTGGCGGAGCTAGGATTCTCAAGTAAGGGGGAGGGGGGGGGGGGGGGGCTGAGCAATTGAGTAATATTCAGGGGGCACAACACGATATGCCATTGGCATACATGTCCAGATTCCCCGAAAGGCCGAGTGGGTGATGGGCCTGGGCGGGTTGTCCCATTTCGTAGAGTGGGTGCCCTACCCCGGAAAAAATTGAAAAATCTACTGCTTTGAGAGTGAATCTGGGGTAAAATTTCCTTCCTACTGTATAGGTAATTATATCTGTGTCAGAAAACAACGTTTCCCAATACTTGAGTCTTGCAAATATTTGAGATTCGATTAGACATCGATACCATATGTCTGCTTCGAGATTGATCCCGAATCAATCTCAAGATTCGATTTTTTCGAATCTCTCATACTAACTTGCATTTTCAACAAAAATTGGATAACATTGTCATTAGACAATTCATTCATATAGGGTCAATTACTATTTAATTGGGTAATTGACAATGTTTAATTGTTAGGTAAGTAGTGAATTTTGTCCAGAACATTATCCATAGTTTTAGTTTTTGAAGGCTTAACTTGTTACTATTCACGTTCTTAATAACGTGAATAGTAACAAATTAAGCCTTCAAAAACTAAAACTATGGATAATAGGTCTAGCTATTTCAGCGACGGTGCAACAGAGAATATTTATTTATTGGTGTTTAAGGTGTCAGTTAGTCTTGTAAGAGTCATCACAGTGTTCCGTAACTTCCGTTTGGTGCAATACGAAATACTTTGACTTTTAAGATTCGATTCGAGATTCGATATCAGAGACACGATTCGATTCGAAAAAAATTGTGATTCGCCGATCCCTACCCACACCAAACACTGTATCAGTGTTTTTGCCTCAATCTAGGTGTAACATGTCTTCTTCTTTTTAGCACCAGCCTCCATCAATTGGTTGGTGATTCTGCTGGTTTGGTTTCGGGGATGCGCACGTATTTACCCTCGTGGAGGGTTTATAGGTCTTGTTTCATAGATATTTTACAATGGCAGTCAATAGTAAGGGGGGGGGGTTGCATTTGCTGGAGCGGTAGGGGTTTGGTAGGGTTTTGTAGTATGATAGTGACTGTTAGATTGTTTTCATATCATTTTCCAGTTATATCTATATGCTTGTAAGTTATGTTCAGAGGGGCAGTGTAGCGAAGATAATGCTCCACTGACTGCTCCAATTACAGTATATATAAAAATGTTTTGCGACTATTTACAAATTCCCTGTCTATATGCACATATGTATATCTATTTTGTTTAGGCTTTTGGTTGGGAAGGGCTGCAGATTTCACCCGGATAATCCTCTGGCACGTCACCACTAGTGTTTCCTGTTTCGTCCTTATTTGAGTTAGTTTCTAGTGCTTCTTTGAATTTATTATAATTTTCTAAGGTGGCAGTTTTTTATGGAAGATTATTCCAGTCCTGTATTGTGCGTGGAAAGAAGGACCATTTACATACATCAATGCGAGGCTCAAGCACACAGAAAGCGTTGTGATGGGAATGGCGAGTGGAACGACGTGGCTTGCTTAGTCTAGATTTGTGATCGATTGCTACAGTATTGTGTACAATTTTATGAAGCATCTGAAGTCTAGCATTTTTACGTCTTTCTTCAAGTGTTTTCCAATTTAGGCTAGCTATCATGTCAGTTAGTCGTAGTGAACATAATTGAATTAGGGTTTGAATCTGGGGAAGGGGGTGCCTCAATCTAGGTGTAACATGTGATAGGTGGGTGGACATAGTTGAATTAGGGTTGGGATCTGGGCTGGGGGCTGGATGATTTTGTCCATCTATGCCCCGCATAACTACGCCACTGGTTCTGGGTGAAGGTTCCGAACCAGTCGAAGTGAGGATCCATACCAGCCAGACTGATGATCCGAACCTGACAGACTGAGGATCCGAACCAGCCAGATTGAGGTTCCGAATCACCAAAAAATTGGGTCCAAATCAGCCACGGTGCGATTTGATATGGGGAGTTATGGCTGAGATCCAGTACGCAATACATCTTTTATCGCTTAGTTTTTATTACCATTCATCTTTATATTATAACGTTATAATATAAAGATAAATGAGATTGGTTTATATAGCATTTATAATAAAATAAGTTATATAAACCAAAGATAAGTTGACAACAAGATTTCTGAGACAACATGTAACAATATTCATGTGGGATGTATTTATGTTTATTTTATATAAATGTTATTTTGTTATAAATGTTACTAAAAAGATTACGTGTTAATCAAACCAGTCTTACGTTATTCTATTATGAATCAATTCTTGGGGGGCGAGTTGACCCGATGTATGGGGTGACTTGACCCAGGGGCCAGCTTTCTCGAGGGTATTTGACTCGTTCCCATCGAACGTACCCCTATTTGTAAACAATCAAGCCGAAGCTCGTGACTTAATCCGTGATATGAAGTTTGACATATGCTGCATAGAAAAACGCACAATGGACATGTTCTGGCCATAGAAATGGTGTCTCTGGTATAGTAATTTGATACATGATAATATTAATATGACACAGTAGACAGATGTGGAATGTCTTTTCAAGCTGGTTATACAGAAAGTCGGTCCCGAATCATAGATTTACCCCAAACAGTATTTTTCTCGTAACATGTCATAATCAAATTTCATCTCGAACGGCGCATCTTTTAACCCTTTACCTAACATGAAAAGTAGACGACACTTACAAAACAATTATTGAACGAGCTCGTTCCAATGAGGGATTATAACCTATGACTGTTTTTGAGACAAAAAATGAAAATTATTTGTCGATTTTTAGCTCAACTTTGACGTAAGTCAAATTTGATCTTATGCCATGACCAGCCGTCCGTCTGTCCGTCAACAATTCAATACGGTTCGTGCTAGAGGCTGTATTTATGAACCGATCTTTACGAAACTTCTTGAGTACCTTTGTTATCACTGTGGGGCGAGAACGAGTGTTTTGGGTGCTTTTCGGAATTCAAGATGGCCGCTGGCAGCCATTTTGTACAAAATTAGGTGCAATGAGATTTTGCGCAGAACTTACATATGAAAGCTCTGATTTGAATAATTGTTTGTATGAATGTCGAGTACCATGGGATACATCACATATAATACAGGTTTTTTTCTCGTGCGTAAATTATGCAAATTAGACTAACTTTGATTTATTTAGTGTTACTTTCAGCACTGTAAGTGCAAATGCCAATACGGCTTGGGCTAGAGGCTGTATTTATGAACCGATCTTTACGAAACTTCTTGGGTACCTTTGTTATCACCATGAGATGAGAACGAGTGTTTTGGGTTCTGGTCTGAAATTCAAGATGGCCACTAGCAGCCATTTTGTACAAAATTAGGTACAATCAGATTTTTGCGCAGAACTTACATATGAAAGCGCTTATTTGAATCATTTTTTGTGTGAATGTTTAGTACCATGGGATACATCTCATATAATACAGGTTTTTTTCTCATGCATAAATTATGCCAATTAGACTAACTTTGATCTATTTAGTGTTACTTTCAGCACTGTAACTGCAAATGCCAATACGGCTCGGGCTGAAGGCCGTATTTATGAACCAATCTTTACGAAACTTCTTGAGTACCTTTGTTATCACCGTGGGACGAGAACGTGTGGTTTTGGGTACAGTCCGAAATTCAAGATGGCCACCGGGAATGCTGGTCATTTCGGCACCGAGTCGTTTCGGCACCGGCAGTCAAGTCGATTCGGCACCTGGGAAAGGTTGTTTCGGCACCCAGACCAGGTCGTTTCGGCACCTGCTATAAGTCAGTTCGGCACCTGATAAATATTTTCGAGAACTCATTTCTAACATTGTTGTGCAGTATTTTTTGAAGTATATTATGAAAAATTTGTTATATGCTATAAATATTTTTTCTGTTTTGTTTATCGTTGGTTTGAAGTAGTTTGAAGTATTGTGTGGTATAAAATTTTAATAAAGTTCAAAGGGTAATGATTTCAATGTTTTGTATGGCTTTGTTTTCAAAGTGATCACATTGTCGGCCCATTTATGATCAATCCTATGCAGCTGTTGTTTCAGTTGTTAAGCATAACAGGATGGTCGGGGTAGTTGTTTTTGTAGTGATTAGACATAAGAGGTGTGACCAACAGTATTCAGTCAACAAAGAAAAAACGGCCCATTAGATGTTTGTTGTTAGAAGGGAAAAATTTCCTATAAAGATGGGTCTAGGTTCAAATCATGTCATTATTCAAAATGTCTGGAGATATATGTATAAAGTGTAACACTGCAGTCCGACCCCGTCAACATGGTCTTCAATGCGATGGGTGCGCAAGGTGGCAACATAGAAAGTGTGATACTGGAATTAGTCAGAGTGAATATAGAGAAGCAATAAGACAGCACAGAAATGTAGAATGGTCGTGCACGGAATGCTCACAACAAAATAATAATGGCACTAGTGACAATAGTAATGACGCAGACAGTATTTTGGGGAATAATGCTACTTTCGTGGTTCAACATTCATTCAACACTGTAGATGATGAAGCAGCCGCTGGGAGTGAACAAACACAATCTTTTAATATAGATTTTTCTTTTTTCATTTATTATTATTTACAAGCGCCTGGAAT
The DNA here is from genome assembly GCA_031216915.1 of Pictodentalium vernedei. Classification (NCBI taxonomy): domain Eukaryota; kingdom Metazoa; phylum Mollusca; class Scaphopoda; order Dentaliida; family Dentaliidae; genus Pictodentalium; species Pictodentalium vernedei. The sequence goes on along the minus strand of CM062288.1, from coordinate 317,468,880 downwards.
AGAAAGGATATTTTTCACAATATTTGCAATAAAACCGCACAAATACGGATGTCTATAGTCACATCGGTTTGGTTGGTTTTCTTACAAATTTGTGAAGTGTGCATATCCTGAGTTTCTTGATTTATCCTCTGAGCTATAAGACCCGAACAGAGAGAGAGAGAGAGAGAGGGGATTCATTATTTAAATGTATTTAAATTTATTTTTAATTTTTCGACGTTTTTGAAATGTTTTTCTTTTTTCATTTATTATTATTTACAAACGCCTGGAATAGAAAGGATATTTTTCACAATATTTGCAATAAAACCACACAAATACGGATGTCTATAGTCACATCGGTTTGGTTGGTTTTCTTACAATATATATGTGAAGTGCGCATTTCCCGAGTTTCTCTTGATTTATATCTAGAAATTTATATCTAGAAATTAGAATAGAAAGAAAGAAAAAAGATGATTACTACGCTGTATTACGCGCCATTGACAGACAACTTCCACAACATATTGAGCTCCGTAAAATTGTTGTAGATTTTGAAATTGGAATGTGGCAGGCAATCCGTCAAAGATTTGTAGATACCCCAATTCAAGGCTGTGTTTTCCATTGGTCTCAGGCTGTGTATAGGAAAGTTCAAAACCTGGGATTGCAAACTGAATACAACAACCAAGATGAAATATACACGTTTCTGAGGAGAGTTATGGCTCTGCCATTCCTTCCACCTGAACATATAGCAGAGGCATTCAGGAAATTGGATGAAAGCGTGCAGTCACCTACAGTTCAAAGATTGATGGACTATGTCTATGATACATGGATAAATAACAGTGTTTTCAAAATTGAGTGCTGGAGTGTTTTTATGTGTAGTGTTAGGACAAACAATGACACAGAAGGTTGGCACAATCGTTTGAACTCTAGAGTTAACACCAACGGTTCTGTTCCTTTTTATCTCTTGGTGGGGGAACTTTTTCAAGAGGCTCAGGGCATACCACTTTTAATAAAATTACTTTCAGAACATAAGCTGCAGAGAAAACAAAGGAAAAATGCGACTAAGGTACAGGCGCAGTTATTTGAACTTTGGGACGCTTACAACAAAGGTGAAATCAGTACAAGTAGGTTACTGAAGAGATGTGCCGGAATTTACGGGCCATAAAAATGTAATTATTCTGCTGTGTTTATGTTTGGGTTTATATGTTTTAGTAAAAAATGCCGTCTATTTCGGGAGATTACACCCTTCTACGGGGTTCTCGTTTTTGGGCTACTTCTGTTCCATGCAGCGGCGTACACTGTCATTGCACGAAAAATTACTCCATAAGCAACACGAAAAATTAATGTACCAATGCACTTTGTACCTGGCTTCATCGGGAGGGATGGAAAAGAAAAGAATTATCACGAATTAATTAACGCCAGTTTTTGAAGGTACCAACACCCCTAACCTTGGATTTTGATTTGGGGGGGGGGGGGGGGGGGGGGCTGGGGGTGAGGTGTAAATACTAGTACCCACCCCTTTACCCCCGGTTCATATGCCACTGATTCTACTAGAGCATCGTATCACTGTATGACGCGCAAGAGGAACGTAATAAAAAAGTGTCACAATATTTCCCCCTTATTTAATAATATTGTGACACGTTTGTTACGTTCTTCTTGCACGCCATACACTGGCACGATGCTCCAACAGAGTAAACTCCCGAACTTATTTATGATTATTGTGACACGTTTTCGTTCCGTTCGTCTTACACGCCATATACTGACCCGACGCTCCAACAGAGTAACCTCCCGAACTAGACGTCATATTAAAAAAATGTTTATATGTTTATTTTAATGTTTTGGTTGCTTGAAAACAGTACTATCTTTTATATATGTTATATGCTATAAATATTGTTGCTATTTTCTATTAAAAATGTTGTTAGGTTCATTGATATAATAAATAAAAAAGTTCCTTTAAATTGATGTTAATTTTTTTTTATTGTTCCCGAGTAGAAAATCCCTTGGTGCCGAAACGACCTGACCTAGGTGCCGAAACGACCCGATGCCAAAAGCGTCGGTGCCGAAACGACTTGGCTAGTGCCGAAACGACCTGACCTGGGTGCCGAAACGACCCGATGCCGAAACGACCCGACACCGCCACCGGCAGCATTTTGTCCTTTAGTTAGTGCAGTCAGTTTTTTTGTACAGAACTTCTGTATAAAAGTTCTGATTTGAATAAATTTTTGTATGAATGTTTAGTAACATGGAATACATCACATATAATAGTCAATACAGGTTTTTTCTCGTGCAGAAATTATGCAAATTAGATGAACTTTGATTTATTCAGTGCTACTTATACACAGTAAGTGCATGTGTCAATACAGCTCGAGCAAGAGGCTGTATTTATGAACCAATCTTTACAAAACTTCTTGGGTACTTTTTTTATCACCTTGGGATGAGAACAAGTGTTTCTGCATGCGGTCCAAAATTCAAGATGGCTGCCAGTGGCCATTTTGTATCGAAATTGGATCCAATCATTTTTTTGTACACAACTTCTATACGGCTCAGACTAGAGGCCGTATTTATGAACCAATCTTTACAAAACTTCTTGGGTACCTTTGTTATCACCGTGGGACGAGAACAAGTTTTTGGGGGTGCAGTCCAAAATTCAAGATGGCCACCAGCACCCATTTTGTACCAAAATTAGTGCAATCAGTTTTTTTGTACAGAACTTCTGTATGAAAGTTCTGATTTGAATAAATTTTTGAAGGAATGTTTAGTAACATGGAATACATCACATATAATACAGGTTTTTTCTCGGCAGAAGTTATGCAAATTAGATGAACTTTGATTTGTTCAGTGTTGCTTATACACAGTAAGTGCACATATCAATACGGCCTAGGCTAGAGTCTGTATTTATGAACCAATCTTCACAAAACTTCTTGGGGTACTGTTGTTTTCACCTTGTGACAGAAATGAGTGTTTTTGGGTGCTTTTGTTATCACTGTGCTATGAGAACAAATATTTTGGGGTTCAGTCAGACCCACTCTGGGACTCAAAAGATTTCTTTTCTAGTTTAGCATCTACAGTTAAAACTAGAAGTCCTGTCACTAATTGTGCGCTTATCTCGGCTTAATTGCGCGCTGGAATTGCGCGCAATTCCATAGCGAATGGCATCCAAAGCACGGCAGGTACTCCTGGTTACTCATCGCAAACGCATGCAATGTTTCTGCCAGTGGACCTCCGGGTTACCCGGAGGTCCATTGGCTGAAACATTGATGGTGCACATGCCATATGTACAGAATTTGATAGCCTTACTATGGTCATAACGTGTAGATTAACGCGCAGATTGACGTGCTATTTATGCGCATTTCATGACAGGACTTCTAGTTTTAACTGTAACTGTCACCCCACCTTTACAATACTTTACCTATATATTTGTTACAGGCTATGGTCATCATTTATGTACAGGCTGTTACAACACTTTACATGTACCTTTGTTATCAGGTCATTACCTAGATGTTTGTCATTGCTGTGTCACATACTATACATGTACATGTCTTAAACAAGTTGAGTTACAGTGTCATTGACACTTTCATTTAGAATAGCGCTGGGCTGTTTTGGCCATTACATTGGTTAAAGGGTTAATTTTTGAAACTTTCATAGCATTTGCTATACCTACTGAAAAAATGTTAAGTGATGTAGTTTACTTGGATGTTCCCAGAATAATTTGGCATAAATTCAAATTAAGCTTGATAGGAACCTGTGAATTTCACCAAATAAACAAACAAACAGAAACAAAACAAAAGAATTCCAAACAAGTTAAGGCTTTAGGTGCAATATAAATAATGGAAAGGAATCTTGGAAACAGGTAATAGCCTAATAGGTTATTTTCAATGTCGTTAAAAATCAAAACAAATTTTTTAGCTCACCTGAGGCTGAGGAAAGCTTGTTAACTTTACATTATCAACTTCTCTAATTTCTCATAAACCACTGGGCCAAATTGAACCAAATTTGATGTGCATGTTCTTTATCATCTGTCAAGTCAAGTTTGTGCAAATGAAGTTACCACGCCCACAGAGGGAACCACAAGGGGCATAACTCTGATAGTACCCATATATTTGAAAAAGATTTTTTAAAAAATCTTCTTTTCCAGAACCATCAATTAGAATCTTTCGATATTTGGTACACAAAATGTCTATGGGGTCAGATTCAGGTTTGTTCAAATCGAGTCTCTGACTTAATATTTGGGCTCTCTGTATATTTGGGCTCTCTATTGAAGCCCAAAGTTTAACTTAGTGCAATATGATGGAATTTCTTTTAAAAATTCTTCTTCAGATCCACAAGTCAAAATGTTTTCATATTTGGTATGCAATGTTCTTCTCTATGAGAGTCCAGGCTTGTCATTTTGAGGCGGGCGATCGCTCTGGGCCACAGTCACCCGTCTGAGTTCAAAATACCCTGGACAGTAAACTCTGATTTCTGCAACCCATTAATTCAGTCAAAGGCACCTCAAAATTGGCCCTCTCAAACGGCAATTTTCGTGCATTGAAGAGGGGGTAACAAAGCGCAGTTTGTGACGTTTGTAGTGTGATGTTGACGCAGTCACTCTGAGAAGTAAGTAACTTTCCAAATACATACGAGAGGTCTGCCAATTCCAAAGTTGTAATTAGATATTACATTGTACATCAGACTGTGACAACTCTCGTGTCTCACACAATTATGGGACGTACAGGTATCACCCCAAGCCAGTTCGGCCCCTGACGATTCTCCTGGGATGTTTCGTGCCAAAATCGAAGCGGGGACAATTTGTAGAGTTGTGCGATACTGAATTTTTGACTTCTATATCAATATTTTTCTTACAAATATCTCGATATCGATATGATATTCGATATTAATTATGAGGTTGATGTTAGTCACTCTGTACACTAGCACTAGACCAGAAAATACCTATTTTGAATTTTTTAACAAACTAGGTGTCTTATTTTTTGAAGAATAAGCCATTTGTGAAAACCTTCTGTCAAGAAACAGCATGCTTCTCTATCAGGTGGACTGAACGATTCCACTCAGAGGAGGCTACTCTCCTTAATCATAAAATACTAGTATGATGAACTAAAATCTTAATGAAAAACAATAACGTAACTGTTAACAGACGTCAAAGTGTAAAATATGGAAACCAAAAGTAAACTACAAATTTGTTATATCTCTGAGAAAGACGTATATACATTTCCTAGCCGAAAATAATTGTTATTTTTATTTTTATTGGGAATTTATAAAAAATAGAATGTTTCCACACAAAGACTAACATTCCAATACCACAGAAGTAGCGCAAAATATGATATTATTCAACGGGGCGCCTTGATGTACAAAGAGTACTCTCCAATCGATTGGAGTTGAACACAACAATGTGACTTCGATTTATTGTTTCTATTTGACTTATCTACTTTTACTTGACAGTGTCTATGAAATCCCCTTTGTGATACAGTGGTACCCTGTTAATTGAATAGCCACTTTCCCAATGAAAACTATTCAATTAACAGGAGTATTCAATTAACAGGGATTATCACTTTCCTGCATTCTAGAGATAAACTTAGAATTTATTCTATTATATCTTGTTTGACAGAGCTCCATGAGCTCGGTCAAACAAGATATAATAGATTAAATGGAATAAATGCCTGTATTGAATGTACTGAGGCCAAATAGGTCTATAAACAAAGGAAAACTGGGGAGAGTCAGGGTAATTTCTCAACAGGTTACAAGATTTTTTATTCAATTAACAGGAGTTTACTCTATAACCTATATTCAATTAACAGGTCAAATTTGTACTGGAGGTATGGTAAATGGTAGAGCTGTAGGTTTTTAAGTTTCTTGTTCGGTTTTTCAGGTTGAGTAAAACCTCGGTTCAGTTCGGTTTTCGGTTTGTTCATGAGGCCAAATAAAATTCAATAAAACTCATTCTATATGTCTGGAATCATAACTGAATGGCAGAGAAATTGAATGAAACTCAATGAATGCCCGAAATAAGCTATAATACATGAAGAATCAGGAAGGCCAATATAATAATTACCTAAATAATCAGAACTTTTATTGTGCTTGGCCATTTTTCGAGGTCTGACACCTACGTGCAACTTGAGGAAAGCTGCGAACACAACTAAGCTGAAATGTCGGAAATTCACAGAATGTAGCCATCCCAGAGTAGTGAGAGTACCCAGGCACTGCCAATGGCAGTGTCTGGGTACCCTCACTACTCTGGGATGGCTACATTCTGTGAATTTCTGCAGCAAGAGAGTATTTTAATAAAAATGAAAAAACGGTTTCGGTTTTGGTTTTTAAAAAACCTCGGTTCGGTTTCGGTTAACCTACAGCTCTAGTAAATGGTTTTGTGTTTGGAAATTATATTCAATTAACAGGGATATACAATTAAGAGATATCCAATTAAGTGGGCTCCACTGTACTAAATGGGAATTCTTTTTTGTCACCAAAAATATTATCCGTCAATTGATAAAATATCAGTAAATCTGGATAAATAACTAATGTTATTTGAACGTTGCATACCAGGACATTCCCTTATGTTCTAAAAATATAACTGAATTAAACTTCGAAGTGATTGACAAACACAAAGTTTTCCGAATTTTACTTCTGCTGAAAATTAACATAAAACAGAATGATTGACAAACGTTACGAAAGTTTCATGAATTTCTCTTTTGCTCTAAATGAAAAAAATTAATATAGAGAAACAACTCAACTGAAATCTAAGTTAGGCTTGTCAATGGGATTAACCCAATATTGTCAATTTGTTGTATATAAATAGATTGTTTAATTTGCCCCGCCATGTTAACAGTGAATGCATAAGTAACATGGGGATTCCCAACTTCTCCTATAGTTTTGGAATGGAAACTGATATCGTTGGGTCGATATTTTTCAGTTGCGCTCGATATGATATTCAATATGGAAACAATATCAGTATCGTATCGACAGTTCTATATGTATCACACATCTCTAATGATTAGTCCCCCCCAAATCTGATTGATGCGCCCCAACATGGCTTGGTTATTTGGATGCAAGATAACTATAACACTCAATGTTAGCAGGGACCAGCCGTGAGGGCGACTAGGGCGATTATGTCGCCCTTCTAAGCCCAAAGTCGCCTAGAAAAATAGTCAGGGCGATTACAAGTCACCCTCTAAAAATTGGCCAAAATGAGAAAAGGCTGAACTGAGTGATGCGAGGTTTACATGAAAACGAGTATTTTCAAAAATCGAATGTGCTCGAGTGTGATAAATGGGCATTTTAATTCGTCAAATAAACGTCCATTTATTTGAAATCACACGACAATCAATTGTCCATTGTCGCTTTTGGTGGATTTTTTTATTTCTATTTTGTTGCGTTCCAGTCGGAGCTTCAAGTGTCGAAACGAAAATAGGTGACTTACGCGACTCAACAAAACAACCCAGTTTTGAAAGTAGGTTACGTCGCTTAGGATGCCGAAAATGTATACACAACGGACGTATTTTATAACACATTATTTTCATTTCGATTTGCTGACGACTGTTACCTGTTGGGCTGTCTATTCCCAGAAAAACATGAATGGAATTGAAACACATGAAAAAAAGCTTTAGTGATGTCAAGAAAGGCTTTGTACAGGACACAAGTGTGCATGTGGACGATCTTGAAAAAGGGTCCTCCTAAACATCGGAATGACATGAAATGACGCAAAATGACACCGGAATGCCACAAAAATGATGCGGAATGACATTTCTTTTACAAAATACTGGACCCCAGAATGTATTTCCCCACTTGCCTATGAAGTCTCCCTACATGACTCTGCAGTCTCCCTATTTTTTCTGGAGGGAGACTTGAAGTCTCCCTAAAATTCCCTCTAGGCTGGTCCCTGATTGTTAGTCAGTATCATGGGTAACCTGGACCCTGGTATCTTGCATCCAAATATTCAAGCCTGCATCTATGCATTACATGATGACGTACATCATAATTACACAAACCTTGTACCTTAAAATGATATTTGTCTACCCAGCATGCTGAAACAAAATGGACCCCCAAACCATAAATGGCCCTCCTGGCCCTGGGGTCATTTTAGGTGAACCCAAAATGGCCGTCCTGTGATGACTTGAGGCAAACCGTAATGACAGGTCTGAGAGTCAGATTCAAGTTTGTTCAAATCAAGTCCCTGAGTTAATATTTGGGCACCTTATGGGAGCCTGAATTTTAACTTTGTGCAGTTTGAGGAAATTTGTTTAACTCTTTGCATGCTGTTGGCGGATATTCCTGCCCAGGACAGGATTTCTCTTGACACTGAAATATGTATAATTTTGGCACATTTAATCCAATTTTCACCCTGTAAATTGAATGGATGTTTTCACTAATGATTTCTCGAGTTAACCCTTTCGTGACTCATCGACACGCGCCACGCCAGTGGTAAACTGACTCTACAAACCCGTCGGCGCGCTGTGCGCCGATGGCATAGTAATGCATCTACTCTCACCTCAGTCCATGTGTGCTATCTCTATCAGTCCACAGAAGTAATTTCATGCCCGAATGAATTTAGAGTTGTTTCCCTTTAGTTGATTGGCTACAGTTTTAGCACATATTGCACCTCACAGTAATTCCACGGACTAAAATGACAATTGATAGCAACATGGAAAAAGGATTCTGCGGTACAGTCTGGCTCAAATCAAGCTGACACATATGACACTACTATGAGTGCTGAACGTTCAGATGATGTTACCAGCAATAATCCAGGTGACAGAGTGGAATAGGACTGGCCAGTGAGAGGGGACGCGGCAGAAAAAGAAGTGCTGGTCAGGGACATGGCAGAATACGAGGGAGCTGGCGTGGAATTGGTCTAATTTTTCAATGGGAAAAATGCACAGATTTTGTTCCACTAGGTATCCCATGTTCTGAAGCTTGGAAGATAAATCTTGACTTACCTGAGTGACAACCCAAATGAATGGAACGTTTTATACCTTTATCTGACGGACGAGATGATCCCGAAATTAACCCCATTATCCCAAGTCTGGGGGGTCGGTTTGGCTGAGTCGCGAAAGGGTTAAATTTAAAAGAATTTTTCAACAAATCTAGTCGTGGCTGCTTCACAGCAGCCATGACTAGATTTGATGAAAAATATCTTAAAAATACTCTGTGGGTTAAGAGTTAAAATCATCTTCTTCTTATCCACCAGTCAGAATGCTCCATATTTGGTATGCAACATCTCGGGGGAGGGGGGAGGCAGATTCAAGTTTGTTCAAGACAGGGTCCTGAGGGGGGAGGGGGGGGGGGGGGGCAAGATTAATTCAAGTTTGTTCAACTCGGAGGCTCTGGGTTAATATTTGGGATCTCTATTTGGAGCAATATGAGGGGAGTTCTTTAAAAATCTTTGTCAGATCCATCACTCAGAAGGCTTTGAAGTTTGGTATATAGTATCTCCAGGGGACTCAGATTCAAGTTTGTGCAAATTGAGTCCTTGGGTTAATGTTTAGGTTTCCTATGGGAGTCCAAATTTTAACTTCATGCAGTATGAATGAATTTCTTTAAAAATCTTCACCAGAACCATCAATTATAATCTTTTGATATTTGGTATACATTATACTATACAACATCTCTAGGGCATTCAGATTCAAGTTTGTTCAAACCGAGTCACTGGGTTAATATTTGGGCTTTCTATGGGAGTCCGAATTTTAACTTCATGCAATAATATGAGTAAATTTACTTAAAAATCTTCTCCAGAACCATCAATTAGAATCTTTTGATATTTGTTTTAAACTTCCCTAGGGGTATCAGATTAAGTTTGTTCAATTGGAGTCCCCAAGTTGATATTTGGGCTTCCTATGGGAGCCTGAATTTTAACCCTTTCACGACTCAGCCAAAACGACCCCCCCAGACTTGGTATATTGGGGTTAATTTCGGGATCATCTTGTCCGTTAGATAAAGGTATAAATCATTCCATTCATTTGGATTGTCAGGTAAGTCAAGATTTATCTTCCCAGCTTCAGAACATGGGATATCTAGTGGAACAAAATCTGTGCATTTTTCCCATTGAAAAATTGGACCATTTCCACGACCACGCCAGCTCCCTCGTATTCTGTCATGTCCCTGACCAGCACTTCTTTTTCTGCCGCGTCCCCTCCCACTGGCCAGTCCTATTCCACTCCGTCATCTGGATTATTACTGGCAACATCATCTGAACGTCCAGCACTCATAGCAGTGTCATATGTGTCAGCTTGATTTGAGCCAGACTGTACCGCAGAATTCTTTTCCACGTTGCTGTCAGTTGTCATCTTCGTCCGTGGAATTACTGTGAGGTGCAATATGCGCTAAAACTGTAGCCAATCAACTAAAGGGAAACAACTCTAAATTCATTCGGGCATGAAATTACTTCTGTGGATTGATAGAGAGAGCACACGTGGACTGAGGTGAGAATAGATGCATTACTATGCCATTGGCGCACAGCACGCTAAGGGGTTTGTAGTGTCAGTTTACCACTGGCGCGGCACGCGCCGACGAGTCATGAAAGGGTTAACGTTGTGCAATATGAGGAAACTTCTTTAAAAATCTTCTTCTTCAGATCTACCAATCAGAATGCTTCATATTTGGTATACAACATACCTAGGGGGATGAGATTCAAGTTTGTTCAAATTGGGTCTCTGGGTTAATACTTGGGCTCTCTGTTGGGGGCCCTTATTTTAACTTGGTGCAATATGAGATTTCTTTAAAAATCTTCTTCTACAGATCCACCAATCAGAATTTTTTCATATTTGGTGTATAACATCTCTTGGAGTGTCGGATTAAGTTTGTTCAGTTAGAGTCCCTAGGTTAATATTTGGGCACCCTTTATAATGGAAACAAAATTAATCTGAGACATATATCTATAGCATTTTACTGTCAAATGAACTCTGAGGTGTTTTTAAAATTAATTAAACCTGTTTTTTTAGCGGACCTCATTAGTGTTCAGACACTCCTTTATGGGATATACAAGTTAAACAACATGTAATTTTAAAGCTTACAATTGAGCTTACAGTTAAAACTAGAAGTCCTGTCATGAAATGCGCACAAATAACACGTCGATTTGCACGTTAATCTATGCGTTATGACCACAGTAAGGCAATCAAATTCTGTACATTTGGCCTGTGCACAAGCAATGCTTCAGCCAATGGAGCTCCGGGTAACCCATAAGGTCCATTGGCAGAAACATTGCCTATGTTTGCTTTGAGTAACCAGGAGAACCTGCCGAGCTTTGGATGCCATTCGATATGACAATAGCGCGCAATCCCTACTAGTAATTAAGTCTAGATAAGCGCATAGTTCGTGACAGGACTTCTAGTTTTAACTGTACTTGCAGCAATTGCCAGTTCACATCGGAAAAGTGTAGGTTGTACTCCATTGACTCAGGTCACAGTAAAAATTACCAGTTGCGCACACTTGGGTGGTAAACGTGGCTCTGAGAGCCACGTTTATCCACCAAGTGTGGGCGACTGGTAATTTTTACTGGACCTGAGTCAACAGAGTTTAACATGGTGAACTTTGTTCAATTTAATGAAATTCTTTCGAGTCTCGACTTATCTGGTAGTGAACAGACTGTAAACACTGTAAAATATGTTCAATTTAATGTAGTTCTTTGCGAGCCTCAACTTGTCTGGTAGTGCACGGTATTACAATCAGGATTTACATCGGAATCGGCTGACTGTGAGCTCTCAAATAACCAGTAATCTGTCAGCGGTCATTTTTGGTAATCGGCTGAACACTAGACCTCATTTTTAATGTGAATCTGAGAATCTGGTTATCGTAATATTCCTGTAAAACAAAACTATGGGAATCCATGTGCATTCCCGTTCAAATGTAAACCGTTTTTTTGTTCAGTTTCGCATCCCTGTTATCTGAGCCTGTTGAGTCAAGTTTACAAAGTCTCCAAAATTGTTTCAAATTTCCGCTTTGGGATTTCATCTGGTAAATATATTTCATTGATAAATTGGATGTATTATTCCTATTATAGTGTTGTGAGTGGCTATAGTACAGTAGAACCCTGTTAATTGAATAGCCACTTTGCCAATGAAAATTATTCAGTTAACAGGAGAATTCAATTAACAGGGATTGTGTCACTTTCCTCTATTCTAGAGATAAACTTAGCATTTATTCTATTATATCTTGTTTGACAGAGCTCCAAAGCTCTGTCAAACAAGATATAATAGATTAAATGCCTGTATTGGATATACTGAAGCCAAATAGGTCTGTAAACAAAGAAAAACTGGGGAAAGTCAGGGTGATTTTTCGACAGGATAGAAGAGTTTTTATTCAATTAACACCAGTTTACTCAATAACCCATATTCAATTAGCAGGTCAAATTTGTACTGGACGTATAGTAAATGGTTTTGTTTTGGGAAATTATATTAAATTAACAGTGTTATTCAGTTTAGAGATATCCAATTGAGTCGGCTCCACTGTATTTGAGTTTGACTAATCAAACTGCATGGAGCAGTCACTTGTCATATAGAAAGTGACCCGTAATTCCCTGTATGGTATTCATGCTATCTGAGTGGACAGTGGAATGAATATTTTGTCACATGACACTAACAGTGAATACATGTATTAACATTAGACCAGCAATAATGCAAAAATAAATGACCCATTGATATTTGTAATGTTGCAAATTGCAATTTGCCTAAGTGAAAATGGATTATCAATTATAGCCCAACAATAACTTGATCCAGTACACGAACAGGTTTGGGGTCCATGTATGACAATGTCTATCCAACTTGACAATATGCAAGTTACGAGTTATATATTACCAACAGTTGAAACTAGAAGTCCTGTCACAATTAGTGCAGAAAAATTGTGTTAGTTAATGCACTCCTTACTGCAGAAGAATGAAGTAGTCTGTAATACACAAGAGAGTTTGCGCTGTGCAATACAAAATATGATGTGCTATTAGTGAGGTTGGTAGTGAAATCACGTGCAGGCTGCAAGCCGAGTGGTCCTCGGTTCGAATCCCACCTGCGGCAACCACATTGTGTCCTTGGGCAAGACACTTCACCCCCATTGTCCACGCGGGGGCACGGTGACGCTGTGTACTAAGGCGTACTGCACATCGATGGTGCACCTGTCTTCAACCAATGCTAACCCTGCTTGTGTGGAGTTGGTATGTTGGGGAGCTGACAGTTGCTCATCATTGCTCGGTGGTTCTCTCCGGGTACTCTGGCTTCCTCCACCCGTAAAACTGTCACAGTCATAGTTAGCCATTGTGCAGAAATATGTGACCTTAAACATCAATAAATAAATATTAGTGAAATCACGAACTGAACCGATCAAACAGAAAGAAAATATTGAGACTACTGTATGTGGAGGGTGGATTACAGTGGAACCCTGTTAATTGAATAGCCACTTTGCCAGTGAAAACTATTCAATTAACAGGAGTATTCAATTTACAGGGATTGTGTTTCTTTCCTGTGTTCTAGAGAAAAACTTAGCATTTATTCTATTATATATTGTTTGACAGAGCTCTGTCAAACAAGATAAAATAGATTAAATGCCTGTATTCAATGTACTGAGGCCAAATAGGTCTATAAACAAAGGACAACTGGGAGAAGTCAGGGTAATTTCTCGACAGGTTGCAAGATTTTTTATTCAATTAACTACATTCAATTAACAGGTCAAATTTGTACTGGAGGTATGGTAAATGGTTTTGTGTTGAGAAATTATATTCAATTAAAAGGGTTATTCAGTTAAGAGATATCCAATTAAGTGGGCTCCCCAGTACTGTCATAAAGCGTATACTGTGGGAAAAATTAGCTCACTCAAAGCACTTGTCAACTTTAAACATTTATTTTCATTTAGCGGCGGAATAACCAGCCATACTTCTTTCTCAACCGGTATAGCCAGACTACCGTCTTCAGGCAAAATGACACTACATATACATAACAGTTACTTATAACAACGGTTACTTGTAAACATGCACCTAAACCAAATATTTAAACCCTTTTGAAATACAAGATTATTCAAGCCTGATGTGCCGTTATACAAATGTGCTAATCAAGGATTATCAGCTTATGTAAACTCTTATACATTTGACAACTCTACAAACAATTTAACACTATAATCACTACCTGATGACTACAACAGTTAACCCTGATTTTTGAATGAGAAACTCACCCTATAACAATACTACTAAATCACCGTGGATAGATTTTTCAGTTAGAAATTATTTACAACTACTGAGGACAAAACACTAGAATCACTTGCAAACTTTCTTCACATGGACCACTGGGTTGCACCCGGTGGTCCATGTGATGAATGTTGGCAAGTGTTTCTTGTGCTGTTACGAACAATTATAAATACTTTTCGAGTGGAGAATGTATGGTTCTGTGATTAAGTAGTCATCCACTCTCTTCATTTTTTATATACAGTCAAATTTTAATATCTACATGTATTTACGTCATTACATCTATATGTGGGGGCACAGTGGCATTGCGGTAACCGGTTCTCGTCAGATCACCAAAGTTAAGCAACGTCTGAGAGCCATGTGTACCGCCCAAGTGTGCACATCTGGTCATTTTACTGCGATCTGAGTCAACTACATTTAACACTGTGAAATATGTTCAATTTAATGTACATACATGTATAGCTCTTTCAAGCCTTGACTTGTCTAGTAGTGCACAGTATTACAATCGCCATCGTAATTGGCTGAGTATGAGCTCAAATAACCGGTAATCGGTCAGCGGCCATTTTTGATAACCAATTGAACGCTAGTGCTACATGTACATAGGGTTTTTTAGTCGTGTTTTGACGAAGTCAAACTCGACTTATAGTTTGATGAATTGGTTTCCGGGCAATAACTTTAGTTCTATTTGACGCACCTTTACCAAACTTATACCAGAGGTTACCCTACAGGAAGGGAAGACACCTATTGATTTTGGAGTCTGGGACTCCAAGGTCAAGGTCACTGTTACTATAAATAGAATATTTTATGTCAAATTGGTTTCCGGGCAATAACTTTAGTTCTATTTGACGCACCTCTACCAAACTTATACCAGAGGTTACCCTATAGGAGTCGAAGACACCTATTGATTTCGGAGTCTGGGACTCCAAGGTCAAGGTCACTGTTACTATAAATAGAATATTTTGTGACAAATTGGTTTCCGGGCAATAACTTCAGTTCTATTCTGTGTATCTTCACCAAACTTATACCACTGGTTACCCTATACGAAGGGAAGACACCTACTGATTTCGGAGTCTGGGGCACCAAGGTCAAGGTCACTGTTACTATCAATATAATATTTTGTGACAAATTGGTTTCCGGGCAATAACTTTAGTTCTATTTGACGCACCTTTACAAGCTTATACCAGAGGTTACCTTATAGGAAGGGAAGACACCTATTGATTTCGGAGTCTGTGAATCCAAGGTCAAGGTCACTTTTACTATAAATAGAATATTTTGTGACAAATTTGTTTTCGGGCAATAACTTTAGTTCTATTTGAAGCACCTTTACCAAACTTATACCAGAGGTCACCCTGTGGGAAGGGAAGACACCTATTGATTTCGGAGTCTGGGACTCCAAGGTCAAGGTCACTGTTACTATAAATAGAATATTTTGTGACAAATTGGTTTCCGGGCAATAACTTTAGTTCTATTCTGTGTATCTTCACCAAACTTATACCACTGGTTACCCTATAGGAAAGGAAGACACCTATTGATTTCGGAGTCTGGGGCACCAAGGTCAAGGTCACTGTTACTATCAATATAATATTTTGTGACAAATTGGTTTCCGGGCAATAACTTTAGTTCTATTTGACGCACCTTTACCAAGCTTATACCAGAGGTTACCTTATAGGAAGGGAAGACACCTATTGATTTCGGAGTCTGTGAATCCAAGGTCAAGGTCATTGTTACTATAAATAGAATATTTTGTGACAAATTTGTTTTCGGGCAAGAACTTTAGTTCTATTTGAAGCACCTTTACCAAACTTATACCAGAGGTTACCCTATAGGAAGGGAAGACACCTATTGCTTTTGGACTCTGGGGCCCCAAGGTCAAGGTCTCTGTTACTATCAATAGAATATTTTGTGACAAATTGGTTTCCGGGCAATAACTTTAGTTCTATTTGACGCACCTTTACCAAACTTACAACAGAGGTTACCCTATAGGAAAGGAAGACACCTATAGATTTCAGAGTCTCACGTCCCAAGATCAAGGTCACTGTTGCTACAAATAGCTTATTTCTTCAGAATTTAATGTCAAAACTCGACTTCTGGATCTGTGATCCTCTTGCTGGATTTTTTTCATCAAAATTGTTAACAATTTATGGGTAAGTGAAGGCAAGGCAAATCCATAAATACGTGTTAACCCATATAATTTCACTGAACTAAAGAATTTCACTTCAAAGCTAATTTGAAGAAAATCCAGAGAATATGAAGCCCACTTGGGGTACCTGCACTTCAGAACAAATCCCAAATATGGGCTTTCAGTACTCAACCAGTAGATCAAGTCGCTTTGAAACACGACAAGGGTTATTCTTGGTGTCAACAAGGTAGGGCTGCACTGTATATTGATAAACTGATATAAACCAGAATTCAACCCAATATCGATTGAATACTAGTGTAATTACAAAAATATCAGTTTATCAGCATCAATTATTTACCCACAATTTAATTTTCAAGATGTCTTGAGTTTTAACTATAGTGCCGAATGAAAAATATCCTTCCACCCAACGAATTGGATGCATCCACCCGCATAACATACTAAATCAACAGTTGAAAAAATATTTTTTAAAAATTCAAGAGAACCATATCACGTGACCCCTCATTGGAAAGAGCTTGTCGAGCTCGTTCCAGTGAGGGGTCACATGATATTGGTTTGTTGAGATTTGGGGAAACATTTGATAAAATAATATTTAAAGTGATCAATTTTGATATCGTCAGCATTGGGTAAAGGGTTATTTGAGCTGCATCATCAAGGCATGCTACATGCAATTCATTCCACTGTGATGGCTCAAGTCCCGATTGTGGTACATATGTCCAGATATCTGAACAGTCTTTTTATACCCCCACTTCTTCGAAGTGGGGGCTATATAGGAATCGCCCTGTACGTCCGTACATCCATCCGTCCGTCCGTACATCTTTCCGTCTGGACAAATTCTTGTGTGCGCAACTCCTCCTACATTAATGAACCGATTTTGATGAAACCTTCATCTCTACTAAGTGAACATGTGCATATTCCAAACTTTTTGATCTGCGACAATTTTAACCAGGTTATCTCTCTTGAACTTTGATTTAATAGTATGGGTTTCTATATGAAATTCTTGTGTGCGCAACTCCTCCTACATTTATCAATCAATTTGGACAAAACTTTTCAGACATCATCACTACTAAGTGAACATGCGCATATTCCAAGATTTTTGATCTGCGACAATTTTAACCAGGTTATCTCCCTTTGACTTAGATTTATTGTGTCTTTCCATCCGAACAAATTCTTGTGTCCGCAACTCCTCCTACATTAATGAACCTATTTTGATGAAACCTTTCAAACATCATCTCTACTAAGTGAACATGTGCATATTCCAAACTTTTTAATCTGCGATAATTTTAACCAGGTTATCTCTCTTGAACTTTGATTTAATATGGGTTTCTACATGAAATTCTTGTGTGTGCAACTCCTCCTACATTTATCAATCAATTTGGACAACACTTTTCAGTCATCATCACTACTAAGTGAACATGCGCATATTCCAAGATTTTTGATCTGCGACAATTTTAACCAGGTTATCTCCCTTTGACTTAGATTTATTATGTCTTTCCGTTCAAACAAATTCTTGTGTGCGCAACTCCTCCTACATTAATGAACCGATTTTGATGAAACCTTTCAAACATCATCTCCACTAAGTGAACATGTGCATATTCGAAACTTTTTGATCTGCAACAATTTTAACCAGGTTATCTCTCTTGAACTTTGATTTAATATGGGTTTCTGCATGAAATTCTTGTGTGCGCAACTCCTCCTACATTTATCAATCAATTTGGACGAAAGTTTACAGACGTCATCACTACTAAGTGAACATGCGCATATTCCAAAATTTTTGAGCTGTGGCAATTTTAACTAGGTTATCTCCCTTTAACTTAGATTTATTATGGGTTTCTACATGAAATTCTTGTGCGTGCAACTCCTACATTTATCAATCAATTTGGACAAAACTTTTCAGACATCATCACTACTAAGTGAACATGTGCATATTCCAAGATTTTTGATCTGCGACAATTTTAACCAGGTTATCTCCCTTTGACTTAGATTTATTATGTCTTTCCGTTCGAACAAATTCTTGTGTGCGCAACTCCTCCTACATTAATGAACCGATTTTGATGAAACGTTTCAAACATCATCTCTACTAAGTGAACATGTGCATATTCCAAACTTTTTGATCTGCGACAATATTAACCAGGTTATCTCTCTTGAACTTTGATTTAATATGGGTTTCTGCATGAAATTCTTGTGTGCGCAACTCCTCCTACATTTATCAATCAATTTGGACGAAAGTTTACAGACATCATCACTACTAAGTGAACATGTGCATATTCCAAGATTTTTGATCTGCGACAATTTTAACCAGGTTATCTCCCTTTGACTTAGATTTATTATGTCTTTCCGTTCGAACAAATTCTTGTGTGCGCAACTCCTCCTACATTAATGAACCGATTTTGATGAAACGTTTCAAACATCATCTCTACTAAGTGAACATGTGCATATTCCAAACTTTTTGATCTGCGACAATATTAACCAGGTTATCTCTCTTGAACTTTGATTTAATATGGGTTTCTGCATGAAATTCTTGTGTGCGCAACTCCTCCTACATTTATCAATCAATTTGGACGAAAGTTTACAGACATCATCACTACTAAGTGAACATGCGCATATTCCAAAATTTTTGAGCTGTGGCAATTTTAACTAGGTTATCTCCCTTTAACTTGATTTATTATGGGTTTCTACATGAAATTCTTGTGCGTGCAACTCCTCCTACATTTATCAATCAATTTTGACGAAACCTTTCAAACATTATCACAACTAAGTGAACATACGCATATTCCCAAATTTTTGATCTGCGACAATTTTAACCAGGTTATCTCCCTTTAACTTGGATTTATTATGGGTTTTCAAATGGGATTCTTGTGTGTGCAACTCCTCCTACATTAATGAACCGATTTTGAATGCATGTTGCACATTGTAAATGTGTTTTTCCAAATGTAAACCATATATGTGTGGGCTCTTTAAATATTCAGTGCTGTTCTGTGGAAGGCCACATGCAAATACAAATTTCAACAACAAAAAATGATCTTTATGTATACATTTCCTTATGGCCTTCGCCTACATGATCAGAAGTGCATTCCTCGAAAAACCCAAAGCGGGGGTATTAATCACCTTCAGTGATAGTTCTAGTTATATATACCGGTATACCAAAGTATTTTTTTTTTAATACCGATAACGATATTCAGTTTAGAATATTGTACAGCCCTAATATTACAATTACTTTTAAAAATGTAATAAATTCCAAAATTCAGATTACGGCATGCATTAACCCTTTACCTAACGAATCGCCTGCACCCGCCTGCGTAATATGCAGATTCAGCAGTTGAAAATATATTATTTTTCAAAAAATTCGAACAAGACCATATCATGTGACCTCACGTTGGAACGAGCTTGTTCCAGCGAGAGGTCACATGATATGGTTTTTGTTTAAATTTTTGGTAAAATTTGAAAAAATGATATCTAAAATAATAAATTTTGATATCGTCTGCATTGGATAAAGGGTTAAGAGAACGCAGATATAATTTATGTACATTAATTCACATTTATGTTGCTGCTGCAACTTTTATCAGTTGATACAGTAAAACCTGTCTTGAGAGACCACTGTCTTGAGAGACCACCTGTCTTGAGAGACCACATCTGCCAGGCACCGATTGGTTTTACTCTATAATGGACCTGCTATGGGAGACCACCTGTCTTGAGAGACCACTGTGACCTGGAACCAAATTGTATTTTTATGCCATAATGGACCTGTCTTGAGAGACCGCCCCTTTGAAGACAGAAACCATGACAAAAATTTTTTACTTGTTCTGGAATTGGAAAATCCATTGTGGTTATACTAACATAATTAAAAGTATTAAAAGCTCTTAATTGGGTTTCAATTGCTAACTCATTAAAGATTGAGATGTTTTAATAAGACCCCTTGTGAAAAGATTAGGATTATTGCTGAATAAACAATTTCATACATACCTGAAATGTAACAGATAGGAATAAAAATAAATTTGTGTTGAAAATCTTTTTGTAACAAATTGAAATGGACTGTTATAAAAATTATAAAAATAAATTAGTGTTGAAAATCTTCAATGAAGATTTTCAACACTAATTTATTTTTATAATTTTTATAACAGTCCATTTCAATTTGTTACAAAAACTTCATAAAAAAGAACAACTACAAAGTAATTACAAGAATCCATTCTTCTCCATTTCTGAATTTTGTGGTGCTTTATTCACTGACTTGAGAAAACCTGAAACCTGTTTTGAGAGACCACCTGTCTTGAGAGACCACTTTTGTGTGGCACAAAGGGCGGTCTCTCAAGACAGGTTCTACTGTACTGTACTAATCATATTTGTACATTGAAACCCTGTTAAATGAATAGCCACTTTGCCAATGGAAATTATTCAATTATCAGGAGTATTCAATTAACAGGGATTGTGTTACTTACCTGTATTCTAGAGATAAACTTAACATTTATTCTATTATATCTTGTTTGACAGAGTTCCATGAGCTCTGTCAAACAGGTTATAGTGAAAATGGCACCTGGCGAAAACCAGGGTTGGGGTATTCATATTCAGTTTTCGTATTCAGTCGTATTCGAATACAGTTTATCAAGTATTCACATGTATTCAGTATTCACTGAATGTTATGAATAATAGACTTAATTATCAGTTAACTTGTCACAATACAACCTATTTTTGTAACAATGGCCACATATCCCCATGGCTTTTTAAATTGTTGAAAGCATGGACAATAAAAATAAAAACAAAAAAACTTGTGTTATTGGACACAACTCAGTTATTCAATGATATTATATTCTAAAATTTTTGAATTTATTTAAAGTTTTTCTATTTATCCATTACTTCACAGTGAAAACACATATTTATTTATTTATTTATTTATTTATTTATTTATTTATTTATTTATTTATTTATTTATTCCTGTTTAAGGTCACCTTTGTACAGCTCAGTATGTCTAATTATGATCGGTGAAAGCATGTAAATATTATAAAGAAAATACTACTGCTGTTAGCAAACTTTCAGCCAACAGACCTCCAGGTTTAACCTTGAAGTGCATTGGCTAAAACTTTACTAGTCCTTCTTATGTGGTGTCATTGCAGTTGATACATAACGTTCAGGAGGAAATGCCAGTCTGTGATTTTTTAGAGGTAATCCACTCACATTTTGTGATGTGTTGTCCATGGAGAGTAGTCTAATTACTATGGCAACCATAGAGTGGATTTCCCGTCAGGTAATTACTTTAGTTTTCCAACAAAGCATGGTAAGCACAATTAAAGCTTCAGCTAAAGGACCATCAGTTTAAAAATGACTTTTAAGCCAACAAACAAAAAACTTAAAGGCCTTGCTCTAAATACTTCTAATTTAAAAAGTATTCGAGTATTCAAAAATGTATTCATGAATACATTGTAATGTATATTGTATTCGTATTCAAATACATTTGAAAATTTGTGTATTTGTATTCGTATTCATGAAATTTCAAAGTATTTGTATTCGAATACATTTACAAAGTATTCGCCCCAAGCCTGACGAAAACGACACCAAGTGGAGCAAAAACAGCACCAACAGTGGCAAAAATGGCACCAACTGCAGCGGCGAAAATGGCACCATGGCTTGGCGAAAACAGCACCGGTTCAGATGGCGAAAACGTCACCATTATTTAATTCATTTCATTCTGCCATTTTTTCATTCTGCCATTTTCTATGCATTGTTTTGAAACTGAGTATTTAAGCTTGCGGGTGAATTTTAGGTTCTTTCACTAATTAGCCAGGGATTTCCTGCCGAAGAAAATTAAGGACACCCTGATGTTGTTGGATGCCAGTTCACTTCTCAACTGGGATGTCCATGTTGAGAGTGGCTGCGTTCCGCTCATCATCAAGTATCGGATGAAACCCACCTCTGGGAGTGGTAGCATCTTTCGCGGGCCCGCCCACACTGGTCCACACCAGAGGAAGGGAACTTTAGAAACCACCACCATCACTGAAACCACAAGAGCCAGCGGATCAGAAACCGGGAAAGAAGAAGAAATCTCCGTCGACCAAATGCCGGGATGCTGACATCCGCAAGAAAACTCACCGCCCACATGAAGGTCCTGGGTATGATGACAAAGTGAAACACGCTATAGATAGCTTCATCAATAAACACCCCGAGGTCTACCAAGACCCTAAATTCAACTTTTGAAATTATATTATGGACATTTCATAACCGTTATGGACTCATTCACTCCACCCCCAGAGATGGCCATCGACCCCTGAAGAGACGAGCATTGGCCCCGAGTCTCTCATCTTACCCTTTTGTAAACGCCCTCCGAATTCACGACACAGCTCTCTTCTTTACTGTTGGCACAGTATTCAAAACACTGGGATGGGTTTAGTCCAAACATTGCTTAGAAGATCATGTTTTAATTTGATGGTTTGGTACGACCTCTCAAAGGACGCACCAAAGCAAAAATTAAAACACGGTCTTTTAGTTTTCGGCCATGTTTGGACTTGGAGAAGGCCTAACCTAAGAATTCTGGGCCAAACCCAGGCTCCACAAAGTTCAGGGCTCCGGGGTTATTACTACCCAAACAGGATTCACCATACAACCCCCTTGTTTACTATTGAAGTCACAACCTTGGGGTTTGTCCAAACATGGCCTTAAAGCCCATATTTTAATTTTATGGTTTGGTACATCCTTTCAAAGGAGCACCAAAGCAAAAAATTAAAACACGGTCTTTTAGGCCATGTTTGGACTGGGGGCAGTCTTAACCCGAAAATCCCAAGACCTGGGGTTACTCTTACTCAATTAAGTTAATTATTGTCGGTCAAGTTTATTATGTTATGCCAGTCAACTAACTTCATTGATAACGCTACTTAATCCAGCTGCCCCAGAGGGGTAAAGTTACACTTCCACTTGTGTAGGCTTGTTGTCAATAGAGCATATTTTGTTACTGCAGTCAATTAAGGTCAGTGATAGCGAATTTGATCCAGCTGGCCGATAGAGATAAGTTACAAGTCAAGACAGTCACTTAACACAAACGCACTTCTTTTCCATTTTTTTTTTCTCTCTTTTCCACAATTACCATTGCAGAATTATTATAACCGCTATGAATACTTGCATGAAAAAGACACCACATCACCCTCGGGTAGAGGTAGCACCTTTGTCGAGAGGGCCCCCTCTCACACTAGTTGATGAAATCACCAATAAGAGCACCAAAGCCTCCTCCTTTGGCCTTTCCTCCTCTGCTGCTTCCTGTTGTGGTCGGCATCTGTGAAAAAGCTTCAACTAATTACTTCAATGGTTTCGGCGCCCGAAACCATTTGATCTCACGTTATATTCATGTCGTAAAAGAGGAATTTCTCCAATTTCATAGGCCAGACAAACTAAGTGCTGAAGCTCTTACCCAACAAATTGTGAGAGAAATAAAATCACTTGGATGAGGTAACGTAAATTTTGTTGCCCAGTGTTATGACGATGCAAGTGTTATGTCAGAACACCTATCTGGTGTTCAAACCCGTTTGAGGTTGCAGTTTCCCAATGCTTTCTATGTTCATTGTTATGCACATCGATTAAACCTGGTTCTCGTTGATGTATGTAGAAGTGTTAAATCAGCAGGTGAATTTTTTGCTCTAGTGGAATGTTTGTATGTGTTTATGTCCCGTTCAAGTGTGCATAGATGATTTATGGAAATTCAGGAGAGGGATAACGTGCATGCTAAAGAACTTGCTCGTCTTAGTGACATGCGCTGGTCATGTCGCTACCATTCACAGACTGCCCATATACAAAAAATATATATTAAAATGTGAAGGATTATTTATGTGTTTGATGCCCCCCCCCCCCCCCCCCCCCCAAAGCAAACCCTGGTTACGTGCCTGCTCAATTGCCCAATCCACATGTATTTTCATCAGGCTTGCGCCGTCTGTATAAATAAATAAATGTTGTAGTTGTATATTGTATTGGCGAGAATAACTCATGGCAAAATGTGTAATATACTGTGTGCAAATTCGATACTATTGTATATATGAGAAAAGCTAAAAAAAATCAAAATGCCGATCAGAGGAAAATTAAATATTTGATCGTGTATCAGAGTGTTGTTCTTCTTTTGGTTTGGTTCCCTTTTCACCAGCTGCATTTGGTGCCGTTTTCGCCAATTTGGTGCTGTTTTTGCCAGCCACACTTGGTGCCGTTTTCGTCAGTTGGTGCCGTTTTCGCCAACAAGAGTTGGTGCCGTTTTTACACGCTGCCGTTTTCGCCTGCACCCTGTCAAACAAGCAGGGTTTCCGCTAGGGGAAAGGGAATGAGGCTGTTAGCGTGGCTACCGATGATCGTCGGTACTACAGGCCGACCATGGTTTGGCACGTTGTAGGAAAATTTTGAATTCCAGAATCCCAAAACCCCCATTTCCTTGCATCTGAGAGGATATTTTGCATCTTTTCACAGAGATATTTCTGTCCGATTTTGCACATTGACAGCCAGTAATTTCCGATGAATAAGATGTAAATAAGAGAAAATAGTTGCTCAACCGAAAAATAATTCGTATTTGTGATGTTCTATTCACCCAGGGCATTTCGTCCCAATAAAACTGTTAAGCCATGGCATTTTCATTGGGACTAAACATCCAGGGCGAATAGAAAGTGTGAGTAGGAAAGGTAGCTTTGCCCATAATTTAGAAATTCAATTTTAAATTAGAGGCGAAACGAATCAACGCTTTTGAGATATTTTAGGAGACACAAGCACTGCGCAAAAATGTCATTGCACGTGCATGGTACAAATTTTGACATTTGCGGCCAATCTGAAAACGAATACTTGATATTACTATTGTTTGATGTCTTTGATGTTGAAAAACGCTTTGAAATCAATTACTTTTCAGGTGCTGCGACAGAACGGTGAAACGGACATGCGTTTTTTTTCAGTGAAATATGTGTACGGAAATTGGCAAAAGAAGTTTAGAAATAGCAATTCTACAAGCTAGGAACTACAGTAGAACCTGTCTTGAGAGACCACCTTTTGGGCCACACAAAAGTGGTCTCTCAAGACAGGTGGTTACTCATAACAGGTTTTAGGTTTTCTCAAGTCAGTGAATAACCAACCACAAAATTCTGAAATGGAGAAGAATGGATTTTTGTAATTACTTTGTAGTTGTTCTTTTTTATGAAGTTTTTAACAAATTGAAATGGACTGTTATAAAAATTATAAAAATAAATTAGTGTTGAAAATCTTCATTGAAGATTTTCAACACAAATTTATTTTGAATGTAGGAAAAAAAGTAACAGGAAAAAAAGTAACAGGAAAAAAAGAAACAGGAAAAAAAGTAACAATTATAATAATACAACAGGAAAAAAAGTAACAGTGTTTTTTCATTATTTCATTTTTCATTATAATAATTATAATAATAATTTTATTTTTTATTTTTTTAATTATTTTGTAATTGGAGATCATGTGTGCTATGACAATGTTGTTACAAGGATATCCATCATGCTTTCTTTGATGTACAACAATGTTCTTGAAACAAATGAACACACATTGTAATAAACACACAGCAAGTGTGGTTACTTTCAAGTATTCTCTTCTTTGATGTACAACAATGTTCTTGAAAAAATAAACACACAGCAAACTATATATTGGACAGCAGTTTGAATTAGTCATTAAATGTTCTTGAGTCATCATGGAAGTCATTGAGAGTAATAAGAGGGGCAAAAAACTTTGTCATGAAGGTTTCATGTACACTGTATCTGTAAGAAGGAAGAACAAGGTCTGGTGGAAATGCACTAAACGTGCTAAATCAGACTGCCGTGCAAGTCTCTGTACTACTACAGATTTCAACAACCCAGAAATAGTTAGACAACACAACCATCCTCCAGAAAATGTCAGTATCTCATATACCAAATTGAGAAATGAAATGCGAAAACAAGCAGCGTCTTCCTTAGATAAGCCATCACAGATCCTCGCAACAGCTGTTTCAAATGCTGAAAGTGAAGTCAAGTTGATGCTGCCAGACTTAGATAATGCCAAACGGAGTCTGAGATACCACAGAAGAAGTCCTCCTGTCCCCAAAAGTCTGTCTGAGCTGACCATTCCAGAAGAGTTTCAGAAAATATCAGACTCTGAACAATTCCTTTTCTTTGATAATGGACCTGATGCAAGTGAGCGTGTGGTTGCATTTGCAACAAATAGTGGACTCAATTATCTTGGCAGTGCAAGTACTTTATTTATGGACGGTAATTTTGCAATGGCTCCTCCACTATTTCAGCAAATTTATGTTGTTAGGGTTATTCAACAGGTGTCAGTTGGTTTGCTGCCTGTTATCCGCAAACAGAAGTCAGCTGAATCCCTGAATAGAAAACTGAAAAATCTGTGTGGTTTATATTCCCAAGGTTCACTTACTATTTCAGCTTTTCTTACTGGCATTGGCCAGAATATTAGATTACACAAGGTGTGATATGTAATAATCTAACTAAATCATAATTAAGTTTGTTAAATTATTTTATAACTATGTACTATGTAGTACTTATACTGATATGTAATAATCTAACTAGTTTCAATAATATAACTAAATCATAATTAAGTAATCTATCACTTTTATGAAATAAAAATAAGAAAGTGTGACTCTTTTTCCTGTTTTTTTTTTTCCTACCCAAATCTGTTACTTTTTTTCCTGTTACTTTTTTACCTTATAAAAATAAGAAAGTGTTTCTTTTTTTCCTACCCAAATCCTATCTGTCACATTTCAGGTATGTATGAAATGGTTTATTCAGCAATAATCCTAATCTTTTCACAGGGGTCTCATAAAAACATCTCAATCTTTAATGAGTTATGTAACTGAATAGCAATTGAAACCCAATTATGAGCTTTTAATACTTTTAATTATGTTAGTATAACCACAACGGATTTCCCAATTCCAGAACAGGTAAAAAGGTTTTGTCATGGTTTCAGTCTTCAAATATGCGGTCTCTCAAGACAGGTCCATTATGGCATAAAAATACAAGTTGGTACCAGGTCACAGTGGTCTCTCAAGACAGGTGGTCTCCCATAGCAGGTCCATTATAGAGTAAAACCAATCGGTGCCTGGTAGATGTGGTCTCTCAAGACAGGTGGACTCTCAAGACAGTGGTCTCTCAAGACAGGTTTTACTGTAAATGTATTCTCAAGGGACGGGCAGATCAATGCGAATTTTAAAGTCTCTGTTATGTCGGGAAGGTGACCTGGTGGGGGAATGTGGCCGTTTGACGGCCACTGTGCCGGTATAGCAGAAACCCTGAACAAGATATAATAGATTAAATGCCTGTATTGGTTGTACTGGGGACAAATAGGTCTATAAACAAAGGAAACTGGGGATAGTCAGGGTAATTCGTCAACAGGTTACAACATTTTTATTCAATTAACAGGAGTTTAGTCTGTAACCTATATTCAATTAACAGGTCGAATTTGTACTGGAGGAATGGTAAATAATTTTGTTTTGGGAAATTATATTCAATTAACAGGGTTATTCAGTTAAGAGATATCCAATAAAGTGGGTTCCACTGTATTTTGTGTTACAGTGTTGCTAATCTCCTCGTGCAACCTTTGCCCATTCAATGTTTAATAGGTCAGTAGGCATATGATGCTTACTAAAGCAGCTGGTTGTAGAGAATAGTAGGATTAAATATTATAAATACAAGTGTCAAAGTCCTAAAAATAAGAAAACAATTTATTCTCTTTTCACTTTCAGTCTTACTGGCATCATTTGTTGGATATGATGAGAGAATTCAAATAAATGATATCATTGGTTGGCTTTATCATCACAGGAAAACTACACACACTGAATGATTTCAGATTCTTTTTTCTCGTCTATAAGTTCAAAGTACTGTTTGTAAGCTTGGATTGAAATGACTCACATAATACTGTATATATACATCTGCAGTCCTGGAAATGAGACGGGTGTGAGTGCGATTGCTCCCGTCAGCACCTGTGTTTTCTGTTTTACAGGAGGTAAAAATGCACTCGTTGAAAAACATTGTGGAGCACTAATATACAGCGAAGGCATATAAATGTATGTTGTTTTGAGAAAGCAGCACTCGGTGGCATTATACATTTAACCCTTTGAACACTGTGGTATCTGCCATGCCAGCAATTAGACGAGCCCGTATTCGTTATTTGGGGTAGACCAATCAATATTTTCAATGTGCAGCCTCAGGGCTGCACATTGAAATTACTGATTGGTCTACCCCAAACATTTACTGAACATTATTTATTTATTGGTGTTTGAGGTCACATATTTTTGCAAGATGGCTAATCATGACCACCACATGAGTACCAACTCAACACTAGGGGTTAGCATTAATAAGCCATGTTACCCATTTTAGGGAGGGTTTGCACCTCCCAAGCATTGGTGACTGGGTCCTATTTTACCAGTAAACCTGAGCCTGATTACCGCAGTGAACAGGCACTGCTTCATTTCACAAGGTTCCCACAGGGAATTTACTGAACAGCCATCGTATTTAATGACGTTATGATGTTTCATGTTCCTGGCTGGAAAAGTGGCTGCTCGGGTTCAAAGGATTAAGGTTTCTGGTGTTTGGTGACAGTATTACCTCGAAAATTCATATACCAACATTTTACGGATGCAATTTACTCATGTCTCTGATTTTGCGGGAGCTTAAAACTGCACCCGTCAATTTTGTTCATTTCCAGCACTGCCCAGCAGTGTATCTGTGAAAACACAAATTATCGGGATTATGATAGGGAACGGGGATGGGATAATGAAGAACATGTGGTTAGTTGGTGATACAAAGGAGAGGGTTAGTATGCTTTTCAGAGAGAATGGGGAGAATGGGGTATGGAATGCCATCAAGCAGTTCATCTCAGAGTGTTGGGAGGAGAGAAGAGGCATGGGGATAAGGAGGTATTTGGGAGAACAGGGCTAATCAAGGCCTTCTCACATGAGAACTGCGGCAAATCAGTGGCCAGCCAAAGTGTTATTATTAGGCCTAAAAAAGTTGAAAATTTGTTTCTCAGGCTCTCCCACATGATCCTTTTGACTACTGCATGCTCTCTTCTTATAAAAACTACAAAAATATAAAAATTAAATGGTTTATTTGTATGTCTGATATTTTACCCAAGTTAATAAAACTGATAAATTTGTCCCTTGAGTGCAACAAGGCTCTGCAATGCTTTTGCATTGCAAAGTCTTCTTGCACACAAGGGACGAGAGACACCACCACCCATGCTGTTGTGGACTGTAGATTATGAGGCCTAAGACAATAAACAACCAAGAACATGAACTTTTGATGACAAAGAAATAATTACAAAAAATAAAATAAAAAAACGCCCACCCGCTCGCATACAATTTTATAAAAAAAATGGCCCGAGAAACAGAAATTCTACTTTATGAGGCCTTATTATTATTGACTATGTTTATGTCATGTTTAAATATATCATAATTTTATTAATGATTTGCTCAAAACACATGTTAAACATTTCCAGTATCTCCGTTACAAAAAAAAAGTAATACAAAAAATATTACTCAGTTATTTTTCAGACTATTGTATTATATTGCTATTACTTGTGATAAAAAACATCTCTATTACTTATTACTTTATATTGCTTTCAAAATTGTAATATATTATATTAATTATTTTATTACCCCAGCTCTGAAATATTATCAAATTGTGGTTGCTATCCAGTTCCTGTTGACTTTCCTCATCAATCTCCATATCTCTTAACTTTTAGCCCCCCCTCCCCCCCCCCGCCACCCCCCGCACCCCCAGGCCACATAGTATGCACTCATATGCCATGGTTCTCTCGATGAAGAGGTCATTAACTCCCAACTGTCACAACCCATTCCCTCTCCAGCCTCCCCTCCTCATCAACCAATGCTAACCCTACATGTACCAGTCCTGAGTTAGCATGTTGGGGGGGCCTGACAGTTACTCGTCGTTGCGCGGTAGTTCTTGCAAGGTACTCAGGCTTCCTCTGCACTTAAAACTGTCTGACATGAGGTGACCCTAGATGTCAAATGTGTCATTAAACCCCATTAAAAAAAAAATTCCCCCTCCCCCTCATTTCTTTAAAAAAAATTCACCAAAATTATATCGTGATACGTGACTGACTCATCATGGCTTGTTCGAATGAGAGGGGTCCCATGATAGGCTTTTGTTGAATTTGTAAACAAAATTACTGATGCATGATTTGAAAATTACAGATTGGAAGCAGCCAATTTGTTAGGTAAGGCATTACTACAGTTAAAACTAGAAGTCCTGTCACGAATAGTGCGCTTATCTAGGTTTAATTGTGCGTTGGAATTGCGCGCAATTGCCATATCGAATGGCATCCAAAGCACGGCAGATTATCTTGGTTACTCATAGCAAACACATGCAATGTTTCTGCCAATGGACCTCCGGGTTATCCGGAGGTCCATTGGCTGAAACATTGCTTGTGCACAGGCCATATGTGCAGAATTTGATAGCTTTACTTGGGCCATAACGCGTACATTAACGCGCATATCAACGTGCTATTTGTGCGCATTTTATGACAGGACTTCTAGTTTTAACTGTAATGGTTAATTGCTTACTAGGTTGAACTGAGGTACACTTTCTGTTTTCTCGCAAAAAGTAAAAATTTCTGGTGCAATGACTGACACTCAAGAGCGACAGCTTGCCTTGAAACAGAAAGACTGAAAACAACCATCCAGCCAATTTATGCCGGCCTGTAACTGATATCCTGGGTTGATCCCCGTCTGGGACAACCCTCTTTGTGTCCTTACACAAAGCACTTTATCCCGGTTGCCTACATGGGTGCACGATGACGCCGTGTACTAAGGCGTACTGCACGTCGATGGTGCACATGTCTTCAACCGCTGTAACCCTGCTTGAGCGGTGCTTGAACGGAGTTAGAATGTTGAGCTGATAGTTGTTCGTTGATGCTCGGTGGTTCTCTCCGAGTTCTCCGACTTCCTCCACCCGTAAAACTGTCACGGTCATGATTAGCCATTTTGCATAAATATGTGACCTTAACCCTTTACCCAACACAGACGATATAAAAGTTTATTTATTAATTTAAATATCGTTTTTTAATTTTTTTCGAAAAATTTCAACAAAACCATATCATGTTACCCCTCATTGGAATGAGCTAGTACAGCACGTATGAATCATGTCCTGGAAATAAATAACTGGTATCTTTAACTTTTTTCTTTCTTTTTCAGTTCACTTCATTTAGTCAACAATAACTAATAAATAAAAGAATTGTGCAGTTCCTCTTCTGACAGAATAGCCAAAACTAAATTATTTGCAGCATGGATTCTTACTGTACTGTGTGGCCAATTGACAGATACACATACCAAGACAAATTAATGGAACAAAAATAAAATAATTTTTTATATTGCTCAACAGTGAATTTTTTTTCACCTAGTACCTTGTATTTCATCAAAAATTAACATCTGAAGATCTCATTTATTTCTGGTATTATCTTGATATCAAACAGAATATTATTTTGCTCAAAACTGATCACAGATTGCAGTGATAGTGACATAACATTGCAGGTCAACAATGAGCATCGATAAATTATTTGAATAATATTGCTCCAACTCTGAAGAATTCCAGCATCATTGTTTCACCAACAAACTATAAAGATTATTAAAGGACCACCATGGAAGTTTCCAGAAATGGTACAAATAATGACTCGGGTAACATTTCCATTGATAATTTGTATCCAGCTATTCTGCAATGTTTTCTAGTCATCCTGTTTGGATATATAGCAGGTCGGACGAATCTCATTTCTCACTCTCAAAAAGATGGCATTGGAACGTTTGTTGCATATTTTTGTCTCCCTGCTCTACTGTTTAAGAGTATGTGTGAGTTGAAGTTTGATGAAGTTGACTGGATTTTTCTACTGTCTATTTTGATATCCAAAACTACTGTGTTTGTTGCTGTGTTCCTGTTGACGATGCTTGCCAAACGACCGTTTAATTTCGGATATGCTGGGCTGTTTGCAATATTTAGCACTCAGAGTAATGACTTTGCTCTTGGGTATCCTATATGTAAGTAATAATAGACTCAGGGGTATTTGTTGTTATACCCCCCACAAAATGAAGTTTGGGGGGGAGGGAGGGGGTTTATAGGAATCAACTTGCTCTGTCGTCGTCATCGGTCCGTTGCACATGTAAACTTGTGGAGCGGACTACTTCCACAGTTTTAGTTGCATTTTCATGAAACTTCACAAAAATGACATAATTTTTTTTCAGATCGGATTCAAGATGGCCGACTGGCAGCCATATTGCATTTTGCAAAATACTTGTGGAGCAAACGACTTCTACAGTTTTTGCTGCATTTTCATGAAACTCAATATAAATTGATCGACATGATGAGGAGCAGTGCGTGACATAAATTTTTTCCAGATCGGATTCAAGATGGCCGACTGGAGGCCATATTGGATTTTGCAAAATACTTGTGGAGCGAACTACTTCCACGGTTTTAGTCACATGTTCATGAAACTTCACCAAAATGACCTGTTGTTTGTTTTGCATCGACATTTGCGAAGCAATATCTCCTGGTCGCGAACCAATATCTTAAAATGATTCACACACTGCGATACAAAGTCTTTGTAAGATTTCTGCCAGTATGACTGTCAGACATTCTCTTTAACTCTTAACCCGCTGAGAAGTTTCAAAAATATTTTTTTCAAATCTAGTCATGGCTGCTATAAAGCAGCCATGACTAGATTTGATGAAAATCTTTTGGTAACTTATCTCAAGAAATCATTGGTCAAAACCCTGATTTAATTTACAGGGGATAAAATTTAAGTAAAAATGCCTAAATTTTACTTAGTCTTGTGATAAGGTATTATCTGTCCAGGGCAGGAATATCCGCCAGCAACAGGTAAAGAGTTAATCGTTAAGATTGCTATTTCAGAACCACCAATGCAGAGACAACTGATTGGGTTATCCCACTAAGGCACCTTGTACTTTCTAGGTAACCATGTCCAGTCACTGACTCAATCATTCATTATATCAATGTCATTGGTTTTTCATGCCATAACCCCTCTAGCAACAATTTGCGCCATACACATGTGCAGTTGTTGTATTTATGTTGGATTTTCATGAATGTGAGCACGTTCAGGAAAATCCAACATAAATACAACAACTGTGCATGTGTATGGCATAAACTGTGCTCTGAAAGGAAACTTCAAAGTTTCAGTCACAGATTGACACTAATTCATTCGAGGGAATAAGTAAATCGAGGTAAGTAAACTTACTGTCTTATTAGTGTGTCAGTGATGCGAACCCATAAAAAAGAATGCATGTTGAACCCCCCTGGTTGAACTGGATTATAATGCTGTAGTCAGTGTTAAGCCCATGAAATTTGCTGCAGCAAACTGTTACAGAAGGAGAAATTGAATTTAGGAATCTGTGATCAAGAAATGTGCATGATATGGTATTTCGAACAAAAATAAAATGAAATGTGTTGGATAATAATAAACAGAAAATTAACTAACCCTGGTCTAAAACTACAAATCAATTCATATCAATTCCAATCAATGTTCCTGGAGGGGAGAAAACTGCAAATCCAGTTTTTGAAAACAAAAGATACCCTGAGATTACAGTATAGTTTTCTCCCTTTATTCCAGTGGGAACCCTGGGAAGTGGAATAGTGGTTCTTTACTGCAGTGAACAAGTTCTACTTGACTGGTAATATAGGGCCCAGAACCAATGCCAAATAAGCAACTTGGGTATAAATAACTTGCTGGACTTTATTTTACATGCGTATGCATGTTGTGGTCACGATTAGCCATTGTGCAGAAATATGTGACCTTAAACACCAATAAATAAATAAATACATCGCCGCAGTTGCAGTTATAACAAAATGTTCTGTACAAAGATTTTGCGATAAATTATTTTTCCATCATTTAAATTCATGCACTTATGATCTTGCAAGAAAAGTTTATGCCACACCCCAAGCCTGCTTCTCTCCTGAGCTCAGGTAGAGAAACAGGAAAGTTTAAATTAACCCTTTCCAACTACGGTTAACATGACGTTTTAACATCACAAGGAATCAGGTTTTGGCGAAGTCAAACGCAACCCTAATCCCTTTGAACACTGATGGTATCTTCCATATCAGTTCAAGGACAGCAACAGGAAGAGTCCATATTCATTATTTGGGGGTAGACCAATTAATATTTGCAAGGTGCAGCCTTGTGGCTGCACATTGAAAATATTAATTTGTCCACCATACACATGCACTTGACATCCATCCTATTTAATGAAATTATGAAGTATGATGTTCCAGGATGAAAAAGCAGCTGCTCGGGTTCACAGTCGGAGTAGTAATATTACGTACCGTAGTCACAACGCATGGCAATTTTTGTACACAATATTTCATACCGAAATCGCAAAGGGTTAAAGAATGAGAACAAAATGTCGCCCAGTTCATGAGGGTACGTTACTGCACCATATCAATTTTACTCGTTATCTTTGACAGATTACATCTCACCTCAGCCCTACATGTACTTATACAAATTTGTTAGAGATGGGCAATATACTGAAACACCGAACCGATACCAATATCATGGGGATACCAAAAAATCAAACCGAAACAATCATTGAATACTAAAACTATCGTAATTTTCAAATTTTCTTTAATTCGCTATTTATAAGTCCCTGTTGAGGGTAACCCTAGTATAGTGTTGCGGTAGAATGATACTATAACAACTTATTCTGTATTTTCCTGATGTGAATTCCTCTTTGGTACTATCAGCAAATCACAGTCAAGTCAGATACCAAACCGATACCGAGGTATACCCCCTAAAAATACCGAAACTGATACCAAACTCAAAGTTCCAATACCACCCATCTCTAAAGTTTTGGTGCAAAGTATTAGACATATCCCACTGCTTGTAATTTAGAAGTGCAAGAAAAAGTGTACCTCCATTATAAACAAGGTGTGTCATACAGGGCTTATATTTTGACGAGAATCCAAGAATCCATTCATGCCTTCAACCAATCTAACCCTGCCTGTACTGCATTGCAGAGTTACGATGTTCGTTAGCTGGCAGCTGCTCACCGTTGCTCTGTGATTCTCTCCAGATACTCCGACTTTCTCCACCCGTAAAACTGTCACTGACACACAGGCCTGAAAATAAGCAGCCTGACATTTGCAGAATGATGTCCCCAGAGGGTGAATTTGATGACACTATCCCATACAGTGGGCCAATTTATCCTCTGGGAACCTCCTTCTGTTCAGTTTTGAGACCCTGATTCAGATTGATGTTCACAGAGGGTGAATTTAGTGATGCTACCCTGCTGTGGGACCTCATTTTGCAGATGACAGTCTGCTTATTTTCTGGTTTGCCAGTATGTATCTGTGTATTGATATATCGTGCACTGACATTTGCAGAATGATGTCCCCAGAGGGTGAATTTGATGACACTATCCCATACAGTGGGCCAATTTATCCTCTGGGAACCTCCTTCTGTTCAGTTTTGAGACCCTGATTCAGATTGATGTTCACAAAGGGTGAATTTAGTGATGCTACCCTGCTGTGCAGGGTTGCATCACTAAATTCACCCTCTGGGGACCCCATTTTGCAGATGACAGTCTGCTTATTTTCTGGCTTGCTGACACGATATGACCTTGGCTATTAAAGTGTTGTTAAACCTTAAAAATAAATAAATAAAAGCATTCCCCCAAATTTAGATGAAATATAAGCCCTGGTCATACATGTGCAGGCTTGATAACACACCTCTGAGATGATGAACTGTCATGTGAGGGGGATCTTGGTACCAATAGAAAGTAAATTGTAACTTATGGGGTCCTGGGACACTCATAGCAGGTATGGATTCTCTAAACCATTTTTACGACAATCCAAATGAATTCTCCCAAATTTAGATGAAATATAAGCCCTGGTCATAGGTGTGCAGGCTTGATAACACACCTCTGAGATGATGAACTGTCATGTGAGGGGGAACTTGGTACCAATAGAAAGTAAATTGTAACTTATGGGGTCCTGGGACACTCATAGCAGGTATGGATTCTCCCAACCATTTTTACGACAATCCAAATGAATTCTCCCAAATTTAGATGAAATATAAGCCCTGGTCATAGGTGTGCAGGTGTGATAACACACCTCTGAGATGATGCAATGTCATGTTGGGGAACTTGTTATCAATAGAAAGTAAATTGTAACTCTTGACCAAATGTTCCCGATATTAAACTTGGTTGATGTAATTATTTTTTATCTCAAATTTTTCACAAAATTTCAGCAAAAATATATCATGGGACCCCCTCTCATTGGAACTAGCTTGACAAGTGAAGTCACATGATATGAGTTGTTGAAATTACAAAAAAAAATTCTTTCAATTGAACTTTGTATGGGCGGGTGTGAGACCTAAAGTGTTCACGCTTGCCTGAAATTTGTTAGTGCCAAGTGGAATTTCTGTTTAGTGCCAAATGAATTCTTTTAGGGGAAATGAAAGATTTTAGTGCCAAATAGGATCTTATGTACAAAATGTGAATGAGAGGTGCATAAGACCTAAAGTGTTCACAGTCGCCTGAAATTTGTTGGGTGCCAAGTGAAATATTTGTTGGGTACCTTATGAATTTTTTGCACCAAATGTAAGAGTTTATTGCTAAATGGAATCTGATTGTAAATGAGAACAAATTAACCATGTATTGCACTTTGAGTGCAACATGTTGCGATCTGCAATGCTTTAGCATTACAGATGGCATCTTGTTGCACTCAGAGTACAAGATATTAATTTAATATTACCTTACGTTTTTAGCTGCGACTAGCAGCTCTATAAGTGGCAATGTTGGTCTGTCTGTCTGTCGGTCTGTCTGTCGGTCGGTCTGTCGGTCGGTCGGTCGGTCGGTCTGTCTGTGACCAACAAGTTTCAAAACTCAATAACTTTTGAAATACTTGATGGAATGACTTTATATTTGGCATGTAAGTGTATCTTATTGATGTCTACAACTGTTCAATGCATGTGTTGTTCCAAATATTTTTTTTGGAGTTACGGCCCTTGATGAACTTAGAATTATGTGAGATTGTACCACCCGTCGCAGCTACGGCGTCGATGTCGCGATTTTTAATTATTTCAGTTGCAAAACCCCACAAATAATAAAAATATGGGAAATTTGAAAAAGACAAGTGTCGCTGATTTCTTCTGAGGTGCAGTTCGTAGAATTAAGTACTTAGATGCAACTATCTGATGAATAAAAAGATAGATAACAAAAAAATTAAACTAATATAACAATAACATGATTTTGAAGGACTTTACAGTCTATTAACGGCTGAACAGAAAAGGTTAACAGCCCAAGAGTTTATTAGCGGCCTGCGACGAAGTCGAGGGCCGCTAATAAGCTCAAGGGCTGTTAGCCATTTCTGTTGAGCTGTTGATATACTGTAATGCCCGACAAAGTCATGTTATTTCTATTATTGCCACTTTCGTACATCAGGGACATTACAATTAAATTATATGGGAAATAAGATAAATAAATGAAGCTTGACGTTTTAAAATTTTTAAAAAAGCGACACTATCGTATGATTTGTTGACAAACAAACCTGGTAACATGACTATCGTCTGATTAGTCTTCGACGAAATTTGGGAAGTTAGATGTTGAAATATATCTTCGAAATGCGAACTTTAGACAAGAGTTTATTCATCAAAGATGTCATCACTTACTTTGCGTTTATCACTTCCTATATTTGATACACTATCTATCCGTGACACAAAGGGAAACACTTGAAACAAATGTGTTAATTGTGTTTACAAATTTAAAAAATCCGAATTGAATTTCAATCCAAATGGAAATTTGGGAAAAATATTGTTGATCGGCTGAGAGATGTGACGTCATTGTCTATATTTAGACATGTCGGGCTGTTATTGATGTGTTGGGCTGTTATAGTCAATAACGGCCCAACACGTCACATGACTTGTACTTGTTGAGCATTACAACGTCTCAGCGCCCGACAAAACATCGTTAATGTGCTAGGAATGCCTGCAAAAGTGGTAATAATAAACAATAAATAATTAATAAATTAATAAATAACGTAAAAGTCTTTTATTAACGTTTACAAAATAATTTCCTGTTTATTATTTACTCACTGTTTATTCACTACAAATGAACTAGTAGCAAATAATTTATTATCTTTCAGGATTTTTAAAAAGATTAAGCGAGATAAAAATGAAGAAGTAATACAGAAATGTTTTGATAAGAATCATAATAAATGGATAAACAGTTAATTCTGTTGACTCACAACAAAAACTTGCTGTGAGGGGGGTGCAGTGACCAGTTCTCGTCAGATCACCGAAGTAAAGCAACGGTGAGTCCGGTTGGTCCTCAGATGGTGACCATCTGAGCAATCGATTCAGACTCCCACATTGTGTCCTTGGGCAAGGCACTTCACCCCGATTTTCCACAGGGGGGGGGGGGGGGGGGGGGGGGGGCACATTGACGCTGTGTACTAAGGCATACTGCACGTCGACGGTGCACATGTCTTCAACCAATCTAACCCTGCCTGTGCTGCAGTGCAGAGTTATGATGTTGAGAAGCTAGCAGTTGCTCGTCATTGCTCGGTGGTTCTCTCCGGGCAGTTCAGCTTCCTCTGCCCATAAAACTGTCAGGGTCATGATTAGCCATTGTGCTTAAGTATGTGACCTTAAACACCAATAAATAAATAAATAAATAATGACTTGCTGTGAGATTACTAGACAGGCATGACTTCTGCCTCCTCTGTGTTATCAGACCACAACTTTACCGAAAAACGGAATGCTGAAATAAACCACAAAGCCTTTGACACCTACAAAACTATGTTTTAGTGTCAAATTTTAGTGCTAAGCGCATTTTTTCTAAGTTCAATTGGAGCCATTGGCACTCAGCAGCGTGAACACTGGTGGCCCTTTTGTTAAGTAAAGGGTTAATTTATTTTTGTGTCTCTCCTGTAAAAAAAATTGTAGCTTTTGAAAACTCATTCAGCGTGCATAATTTGAAAAATAACTCTAACTGACTGACCATTCCTGTGGATTGGAGATGGCTAATTCAAACGTTTCGGCTATGTAAAAATTCTTGAGAAACTGCTTTTTTATCGTCTAAAAATCTATCAAGACACAAGAAAGGCTGCTTAACTGGTAAAATGCTAGAAGCCCATATTTGGGCTTTATTCTGAACTGCAGGTACTTAAAATTAAAGGCTTCATATTCTGTGGATGTCCTTCATCATATCTTGTAAGAAAAATTACTTCCTCTCCATCGATTTGCATTGTTACAATTCATGGGAGAGTGCCTATAGGCACTCTCCCATGAATTGTAACAAGACAAATATGTGTGAAGAAATCTTGAGGCTGAGATAAAATTTAGAACTCTACCAGTTAAGTGACTCAGACTTTACCATTCAATATGCAACTTTTGGCTAACTGGTCATCCGTTTGCGTAGATTTAAATTTGCATAACCACCACGTGATCGAAACAAGCGTTCTCATCAAATTTTGCACACTGTCATTTAATATAGACATATTTTAATTGTTTTTTTTTTGTGTATTTCAGTGCAAGCATTATATGAAGACTCCCATCCAGAATACCTTAAATACATCTACTTGATTGCACCGATCTCATTAGCCTTCCTCAACCCCATTGGTTTTTTGTTTCTTGAAATACAGAAGAGGCGAGGAGAAGAAAAATTACCTGGATGTACTTCTAAAATGTCCATTGTATTCCCAGTTTTAAAAGGTGTCTTTACCAACCCGATTGTGTTCATGACTTTGGTTGGAGTTGCCGGAAATTTTATTTTTAATGAGTCTGTTCCGAGTGTGTTAGATGGCATTTTAACAGTACTAGGTATGTTTTTCATTGTCAGTTAATCTCAAACCAAAATTCTATTTCAGTATTAAGTTCATTAAAACAGAATGCACATTTTGGTACTCAATCACCCTCCACTGTGACAGTGAAACATAGGGGAACTCGGTGGCTCTGTTGTAGACTGTTGGACTTCTTTGTGGAGGTCCCGAGTTTGATCCCCGTCCGGGATGACCCGCGTTATGTTCTTGGGTAAGGCACTTTATCCTGGCTGCCTACAAAGGGGCATGATGACGCTGTGTACTGAAGTGTACCGCACATTGATGGTGCGCATGTCTTCCACCTCTGTAACCCTGCTTGAGCGGAGCTTGAACAGAGTTAGAATGTCGAGGAGCTGACAACAACAACAGCTCGATGGTTCTCTCTGGGTATTTCGGCTTCCTCCACCCATAAAATTGTCACGGTCATGATTAGCCATTGTGCATACCGTAACCCCTCTAGAAACAACTTGCGCTGTACACATGTGCAGTTGTTGTATTTATGTTGGATTTTCCTGAACGTGAGCACGTTCAGGAAAATCCAACATAAATACAACAACTGTGCATGTGTCCGATGCAAACTGTGCTCTGAAATGAAACTTCGAAGTTTCAGTCACAGACATTAAACACCAATAAACAAATAAATAGTGAAACATAGAGTGATGAGAATGTGATGTGGCTGGTCATCCTCCTGTTATAATTGCATCTTCTGCAAGCTCCTGGACTACCAGTCTAATTTAAGTAATTTGATGCAGTAAGGCCCCACAAAGTAGATCTCTATTTCTCAGACCATCTTTTGCAGAATTACATGAGGGCAGACATTTTTTATTTTATTTTTGTAATTATAATTTATTTCTTTGCCATCAAAAGATCATGTTCTTGGTTTGTTTTATGTTTTAGTCCTCATAATATGAAGAATAGCATGGGTGGTCCCTTTTATCCCTTGAGTGCAAGAAGGCTTTGCAATGCTAAAGCATTGCAAAGCCTTGTTGCACTTGAGGTACAAATGTATCCATTTTGTCAACTTGGCTAAAATATCCAACATAAACCATTCAATTATTATTTTTTAAGTTTGCATTGGTTATAAAAAAAGAGCATGTGGCAGCCAAAAGGTCCATGTGGGAGGGAATGAGAAACACATTTTAAACTTTTTTTTAGGCCTCATGGGCTGTTTATTTATCCACTTTTTGTGAAGTTTGCATGCAGACCATCGTTGATGCTATGTGAGGTTCCATTACTCACAAAGGTATACAGATATTCTTTCGCACTCCAATTATAGATATTTCAAACAATAAGTACTTTATTCACCTTGAATTCATCAAGATATTAAGACAATTATATATAGCTTCATTCTTTATGGTAATGTCATAAAAAATTTGATCAAATCAAGTTGCGATTGAGCAACATTTCCTGCATTGATTCAAAGGGGACTATTAAAATAGCCGGTGGCCATGCGTCCAGCCATCCGTCTGTTCATCCATATGTTCGTATGTCCATCTGTCCTTGCATCCGTCCCACTTTGGTTTCCCGATATTTAGTTATAGTTGACAAATCAAATTAAATTTGATATGTATGTGTATCAACATAAAATACAGGCCAAGTTCGAATTAGGATGCAGTCTGACAATTTTTGCCTGAATTATGCTCCATTTTCGACTTTGAAAACTCTATTTTTTACAGTTTCCAACCAGTTACTTAAGCTATAATTAACCAACTGTGAAATTACCACCAATGATGCACCGGAGTAATCCCAGTGCTTCATTGGTGGAAATTTTGCTAGGTGTCATAGTGGATCATCTCTGAATTATGCACATAGAAAAAATGTCAATGGAACCCCGGGAATTGAAGCAGTGCCTGTTCACTATGGTAAACAGACTCTGTTTTACTGGTAAAATAGGACCCAGTCACCAATGCTTGGGAGGTGCAAACCAGGCCTGGCATTCTTAAAAATGCAGGAGGGCTAAAAATCGCTTCCCTCGCATTGCCTAGGGGTGCGATCAGCTCTCCTCAAGCTTACAAAAGCTAAAAGTGGCAAAATAAAGATTTACTATTAGTGAATTCTGCCTAGTGGGTTTTATACATTTTATTTGGTGCTAACAGGGTAGTCTCTGAGAGACGGCTACAATGCCCCTCCCACACCTCCGGGCCTCGGCAAGGCCCGGAGGTGTGGGAGAGAGAGTGTGGCCCTCTTACAGAGACCACTAACAAAGCAGAGATCTGAAAAGATGTGGGTTTTAGGAACGAGCTGTCATGGTAATCATTATTTTCTAAGGCCAGGAGGGCTAGTTTTCGCCTTCCTAAATTTTTTTTAAGGAAAGCAGTACGCAAGCGAATAAATCGCTCTCCTAAAATTGCCAGGCCTGGCAAACCCTCTCTAAAATGGGCAACATGACTTATTC
This sequence comes from Pictodentalium vernedei, assembly GCA_031216915.1. NCBI lineage: Eukaryota > Metazoa > Mollusca > Scaphopoda > Dentaliida > Dentaliidae > Pictodentalium > Pictodentalium vernedei. The sequence goes on along the minus strand of CM062288.1, from coordinate 317,426,440 downwards.
TTAAGCACCAATAAATAAATAAATAATAAATAAAATATTAACCTGTGGATTTTGACCTGTCCACGATGGTCCAACTGTATGACAGTTCACAGGTTTGGAAAGCATCTGCGGCAAGCACAGGGCCCGTGAGCTGTCTTAGGGAGTTTGAGCATTTAAGAGAGGGATCTTCCCACAGGAACATTTTAAAACAGTGCTATCAAATAAGGTGATAAGACACAACTTTTTGACGAATGGTTTGTAGTTCCAGACGAATAACTTTTCAGTTATCTGTTTTTTCATTTAGATAACCACCAGAGGGACGATAAAATCGTTCCTCTCAAATTTTATGGCCTGAGGAGTACAGCAATGAATAAATAAATCAGTCTGAAAATGTAAGCAAACGATCTCTTCTTTTTCATTACAGGAAATGCTTTCAGTGCCTCAGCATTATTTTATCTTGGTTTAAATCTAGTCGGAAAAGTTAAAGCACAACTTGGTGTTTCATTGTTAGTTCCAGTGCTTCTCATTATAGCAAAAACGTAAGTCATTAAATACTTATAATTACTCACCAACAAAACGTAAGTCATTAAATACTTATACTTACTCACCAACAAAACGTAAGTCATTAAATACTTATACTTACTCACCAACAAAACGTAAGTCATTAAATACTTATAATTACTCACCAACAAAACATAAGTCATTAAATACTTATACTTACTCACCAACAAAATGTAAGTCATTAAATACTTATAATTACTCACCAACAAAACGTAAATACTTATAATTACTCACCAACAAAATGTAAGTCATTAAATACTTATAATTACTCACCAACAACATGTAAGTCATTAAATACTTATACTTACTCACCAACAAAACGTAAGTCATTAAATACTTATAATTACTCACCAACAAAACATAAGTCATTAAATACTTATACTTACTCACCAACAAAATGTAAGTCATTAAATACTTATAATTACTCACCAACAAAACGTAAGTCATTAAATACTTATAATTACTCACCAACAAAACGTAAGTCATTAAATACTTATAATTACTCACCAACAAACATAAGTCATTAAATACTTATACTTACCACCAACAAAATGTAAGTCATTAAATACTTATAATTACTCACCAACAAAATGTAAGTCATTAAATACTTATAATTATTCACCAACAAAACGTAAGTCCTTAAATACTTACAATTACTCACCAACAAAATGTAAGTCATTAAATACTTATAATTACTCACCAACAAAACGTAAGTCATTAAATACTTATAATTACTCACCAACAAAATGTAAGTCATTAAATACTTATAATTACTCACCAACAAAACGTAAGTCATTAAATACTTATAATTACTCACCAACAAAATGTAAGTCATTAAATACTTATAATTACTCACCAACAAAACGTAAGTCATTAAATACTTATAATTACTCACCAACAAAACGTAAGTCATTAAATACTTATAATTACTCACCAACAAAATGTAAGTCATTAAATACTTATAATTACTCACCAACAAAATGTAAGTCATTAAATACTTATACTTACTCACCAACAAAGATAATCTTGAGTTCAGTGAATTAGGACTGGAGTTTCTCAAGTTGAGGTTCACTGGAAGAGTTTTGTAAATTTTACTATAAACTGGGAATAATTGTGATGCTTTATAAAGTTAAGAAGATGGGGAGAGAGTTGGAGGGGGTGGGAGACTGGCACACCATTTCAGCAATCATCAGTGATTTGCAGGCGGGGGGTGGTCTTCCCAGGAAAATTGTTAAATTTATCACTGAACAATTCCATTCTCGTTGATTTTTGCCCGTGAATTTCATTACAGAACAAGTCAAAATAAGTTGTAGGATAACCACTATAAACTTTTTCTTTCTCTTCCTGCATTGATAAGACCAGAAGCTGACATCACTGAGAGCTTTCCAGAAAATGATGTCAGACTCTGCTCTTATCAGTGCAGGAGCAGCAGTATACTTAGTTTATTGTGGTTATGCTACAACTTATTTTGAATTGCACTGTACTCTGATAGCATGATAATAAGGATGATTTATCATTACCGTTTATCAAAATTGGTTTAATGCAGCATGAAGTAATGTTCACAGTGTTAAACATTACTAGCACTCCTTTGTCTTGCTACCTGCACAGTGTGGTGGATATTCATTGAGATCAAGCAATTCCTGGTCTTGAAATTGTGGGAGAAGAGCATTCCCCCGTAGAAAAAAGTTAGGGAATAGCGTTCCCCCAGGAAAGCATCACTGTCCCAAGCTCAATAAAAGATGCTTAAAGGCATCGCAGAACTAACTTTCTATTAAGCCTCAAATTACGTTGTCAAATAATTTAAATTTAGCATGGAATACCTTGTACTTTCATCGACTGAAACCTTTGATTGGTTCTACAGTTCAAACTTGAAGTCCTGTCACACTATTGTGCACTGTTCTGAAGAAATAGCACACTGGATAAGTGCACTCCTCAGTCCCTATCAATACCACAAGAAACACTTGCAAACTTTTCTCACATGGACCACCGGGTGCAACACGGTGAGCCATGTGATGAAACTTTGCATGCGCTTTATATTTTGTATTACTTTGCGAAAACCATCCTTGTGTATTTCAGTGGATTATTTCCTTTTACTGCAGTATGGGAGTGCGGTGGCTCAGTGGTAGACTGTTGGACTTCTATGCTAGAAGTCCCAAGTTCGATCCCCATCTGGGATGACCTACGTTATGTCCTTGGGCAAGGCACTTTAATCCGGATACCTACATGGGGACACGATGATGCCGTGTACTGAGGCGTACTGCACGTCGATGGTGCACATGTCATCAACTGCTGTAACCCTGCTTGAACAGAGCGTGGACAGAGCTAGAATGTTGATGAGCTGACAGTTGCTCGTCGATGCTCTGTGGTTCTCTCCAGGTACTCTGGCTTCCACCACCCATAAAACTGCCACGATTAGCCATTGTGCATAAGAATGTGACCTGAAGCACCAATAAATAAATAATACTGCAGTAAGGGACGCGTTAACTAACGAGCATGTTCTGTGCTAATTGTGTTCTAGTTTCAACTGTATTTATGAGCTATGTAACGTCAAAGTGGTGAAGCCATGAATATTTCTACTCTAGAGATTTGGTGATATTGGTATTTTGAGTTTGGTATCAGTATTTTTAGGGAGTGTACCTCAGTATCGGTTTGGTATCCCTTATCTGACTTAACTGAGGTTTGCTGAAAAAAGGGAGAATTCACACCAGGATATCCAGAATGCATAGTTCTTGTATCATTCTACCACAGTGCTACAAATGCCACTTCCAGTGAGCTCAACATTTGCACTCTTTTGCCAACACATATCATATCTGCAGTATTTTGTGACTTATTCCAAAAAGTATTTAACCTTTAACCCCTAGAACAATGGTAGTACAACATAATTTTCTCCAATCACTCTGTTTTTCTCTTGTGTAACTATGAATTTAACCAATTATATCTTGTTTGACAGAGCTCACTGAGCTCTGTCAAACAAGGTATATTTGGTTAAATATCAAACTGCATTATGGGAAATATTTGCTGCTGAAAACATGGCCATTTTGACATCAGTGTGTTAGAGGGTTAATGGTCTATTTCAGGTTTTTGCAATCTTAGAGCAGGTGGCTCTTAATATGTCATCATTAACTGGTAGAGTGCTAAATTATTTTTGGTCCTCAAGATTTCTTTGTGCATCTTTGCCTTGTTACAATTTATGGGAGAGAGCCAATAGGCACTCTCCCATAAATTGTTTCAAGGCAAATCGTGACAGATAAAATAATATCACTTCAAAGAAAACATGAAGCACATCCACAGAATATGAAGCCTTTAAATTGTGGTACCGGCACTTCAGAATAAAGCCTAAATATGGGCTTCCAGCACTCTACCAGTTAACTCTTTGAACTCTAGTGGTATCTTCCATGCCAGTTCAATGGCAGCAATGAGAAGAGTTCATATTCATTATTTGGGGTAGACCAGTCAGTATTTTCAACGTGCAGCCTCATTGAAAATACTGATTGGTCTACCCCACAATATTTATTCAACAGCTTCCTATATAATGTCATTATGACGTATCGTGTTCCTGGTCGGAAAAGTGGCCACTGGTGTTCAAAGGGTCAAGAGGTACTGCTGACAATAGATAAATCACATGGCAGGAAGGGAGCTCTGTGGCTCAGTGGTTAACCCTTTACCTAATATGAAAAGCAGACGACACTTGCAAAAATAATTCTTGAATAACTATTATTTTCATTTTTTGTTTCAAAAACAAGTGGGAGCTCCATTGTTTAGTTGTTAGCACCTCGGAGTCCAAGGTGCGAATGTATATGATGAACGAACGAACGAGTTGTGTCCAATAACACAAGTTTTTAGTTGAGTTGTGACGAAGTCAAACTCGACTTATAGTTTGGTGAATGGCGGGCGGGCGGGCGTAAACAATTGGTTTCCGGATGATAACTTGATAGTGGTTGAACTCACATTCATTAAACTTCATACGTAGGTTGGTCTTGGTGGGAGGAAGAACCCTATTGATTTTGGACATGCTACGTCGAAGGTCAAGGTCACAGTGACCTTGAACATAGTAAATCTTAAACAATTGGTTTCCGGATGATAACTTGATAATGGTTCAACTCACATTCATGAAACTTCATAGGTAGATTGGCCTTGGTGAGGGGAAGAACCCTATTGATCTTTTGGACTCGCTACGTCAAAGGTCAAGGTCAACGTGACCTTGAACATAGTAAATCGCAACAATTCCTTTCCGGATGATAACTTGATAGTAGTTCAACCTACATTCATGAAACTTCATAGGTGGGTTGGCCTTGGTGCGAGGAAGAACTCTATTGATCTTGGACTCACCAGATCAAAGGTCAAGGTCACAGTGACCTTTAACATAGTATATCGCAACAGTTGGTTTCCGGATGATAACTTGATAGTGGTTCAACCTAGAGTCATGAAACTTCATAGGTGTGTTGGCCTTGGTGCGAGGAAGAACCCTATTGATGTTGGACTCACCAGGTCAAAGGTCAAGGTCACAGTGACCTTGAACATAGTATATCGCAACAATTGGTTTCCGGATGAGAACTTGATAGTGGTTCAACCTAGAGTCATGAAACTTCATAGGTGTGTTGGCCTTGGTGCGAGGAACTGTTGTCACAACTCGACATTGGATCGGTGATCCTGAGCGGCATTTTTTCATTTTATTTTTATTGTCCATGTTTTCAACAATTTAAAAAGCCATGGGGATATGTGGTCATTGTTACATAAATAGGTTGTATTGTGACAAGTTAATTGATAATTAAGTCTATTGTCTGTTTTCAATGTATAAATTTCAGACAAGGTGTTTGGTGGTATATAAATAATATCAGGGATTATTAAGTCTTTAATATTGATATGAGTTGTGAATTTGTTGTTTGGAGTCCATGGGCTTGATCTGTGAAAACCTTTTATTCAGTATATGGTTCATTAATTCCAAAATATAGAAAGTATTCAAAAAGTATTCAAAATGTATTCATGAATACAGCTCAAATTTTAATGTATTTGAATACGAATACATGTATTCGTAACATTAAGTGAATACTGAATACATGTGAATACTTGATAAACTATTTTCGAATACGACTGAATATGAATACTGAATACGAACACCCCAACCCTGATTCAGGCTTGATGCCATTCCATTCAGATGTAGCTGCAATGTGAAACTTTTTGAGTCCCAGAAGATTTCAATATTAGGAATTTTAATTATGTTGTATTTTTTGTTGTAACCTGTAGTTTGTTCTCATTTAGCATATGCTAGCGTGAATACTGACCTCTGCATTACTTAAACAATTGTTCACAGGTTATTTCCAGATCAGTGTTAGTAAAATTATTACTTTACATTTTTTTTTCAGCTTAGTCTTGCCTTTTGTAACGTGGGAAGTAGTTGCTGCATTGGAAAAGTTGACCAGTACACACTGCACAAACTGCTCACAGTCATTAAGCATGTTTGGATTCCTATACGGTACATTTCCAACAGCTCCATCTGTTTTCCTTTATGCTAGTCAGTATTCCATAGCTACAGACATTGTAAGTACATTATTTCTATTCATTTTACAGTCAGTCCCCTCTGGAAGCCTGGGAAGTGTGTAACTGAAGTCCCCAAATCGTCACAAACATAGAGCCCTGCAAAGCACCCATTTTTTATTCAAATCGAATCTTGAATTGAATTGTTTGATTAACCCTTTACCTAACATGAAAAGAAGACGACACTTGCAAAAAAAATTCTGGAATAATTAATTTTTTTCATTTTTTGTTTCCAAAACATAGGTTATGACCCCTCATTGGAACGAGCTCGACGAGCTCGTTCCAATGAGGGGTCATAACCTATGTTTTGGAGACAAAATATGAAAAAATCATGAAAATTAATTGGCGATTTTTGAGAATAGCGCTGGCCGGTTTTGGCCGTTACGTTGGGTAAAGGGTTAATCAAAGACGAATCAAACCTCAAATCGAACCGGGAACATCTTGGAAATGACCCATTGGGGAGAGTGAATGTAAACTTTATTTGGTTCGACTGCGATGGCTCAAGTCCCGACTGATAAAATATTCGAACTGTATCATTCGTCGAAGGCATGCCTTGATGATGTAGTTGCAGTAAGGATTATGGTTCAAAAACCCAAACGACGACGAGAATCATCGGAAGAACTAGTCGCTAGCAACAAATCACCTTTGATATTGCCTGGAAACTTGAAATTTTCATTCACCGGTGATAGTGTCCAGTGAGACTTTAAATATTAGTATGTTGTTTCTATTTAGATAGCAGAAACTGCACTCCGTCTTTATTTTCAATATTATTTATGAACAATTTCCATCAGAACTATACGTATTGTGAGACGACCAAGATGACTGATGCTAAGATGTATCCCAGTAAAAAGACTCGAATGGAAACGAATCATGCAGCCGATTCGAATCACACATTTTTGATTTGAATTGAATCGAGTCGATTATTTGAAATCGAATCGAACCTCGAATCGACTCCGGGGCACCTTGAAAATGACCCATTGGAGGAGAGAGACTGTAAACATGATTTGTTCCGACTGAGATGGCACAAGTCCCAACTGATAAAATATTCTAACTATAGTCATCAAGGCATGCCTTCGTCGAAGCCATGCCTTGATGATGTAGTTGAAATATTACCCAGTAAGGATTATATTTCAAACACAGGAACAGCGAAAATCACAGTGCCAGCAGCAGAGCATCATCGTCATTCTTTGAAAGCCGTAAATTTTTGTGTCAACAGTTGTTGTGACAAGTAAGACTGAAATTATTATGGGTGGTGGCATGTTTTGTGAAATGGCATAGATAACTGATACCAAGCTATATCTTACCTCCAACAAGTATCTGGGAATTTCATTGGTTCAAAGACGTCACATGCAGACTGCATTTAAAACCATATACTGCCTGTCAACATCAATATACGCTGACAGCTATGGGTAATCTCCCTTTGTTCATTGATTATTCAAAATGGCGGCAGCCGATAAATGCTTCAAGTTGAAAGATTGAGTGTTAGAAGCCCATATTTGGTCTGAAGTGCAGTCTTCATATTCTGTGGATGTGTGTCATGTTACCTTCGAAATGAAACTGTTTGGTATGTATGAATTTGCCTTGTTGCAATTTATGGGAGAGTGCCTATAGGCACTCTCCCATAAATTGTAACAAGGAAAAGGCAAGTGAAGACATTGTGAGAATTCTCTCATTTAATTTTTTTCGCTGTTGTTATTAGTTCTGTGCATCGATACAGCAGTCAGTAAGATATATTCGTTACACAGTTTGTTGGTGGCCTAATATGATATAAATGATGTCAGTTCGCTCTCTTCCAATATGAAATTAACTGACACCATATATACCATATTAGGCCACCAGTAAACTGTAACTAATAATATGCATGCACATATGTCCTCATGTTTAAACACTATTCAGGGTTCTCACTCAAATGAAAAGTCCCTGAATTTTGAAAAACACTTGAATTCGTTTCTATCCTTGAAAAACACTTGATTTTCCATCACTTCCCTTGAAAAGTACTTGAATTTAGTTTACCTACAACCTCAGAGAGAATAAGTCTGAGGATAACCCTCCCCACATCCATGCGATGTCACAAAATTCACGAAATTAGGTGCATTCAGTTTTTTGTACAGAACTTCTATATGAAGGTTCTGATTTGAATAAATTTTTGTTTGAATGTTTAGTAACATGGAATACATCACATAATACAGGTTTTTTTCTCATGCATAAATTATGCAAATTAGATGAACTTTGAATTATTCAGTGCCACTTATACACAGTTTTACGATAACCCTCCCCACATACAGGCAATGTCTGTCACTCTTTAAATCACATTTATTTGATATCCATATTGTCCTTTGAGTGCAACAAGACATCATCTGCAATGCTTTCGCATTGCAGATGGCTCCTTGTTGAACTCAAGGAACAATATATATCTAGCAAGTTGGGTTTTCCAGAGTTCAAGTGAGGGAACTAATAGAGAACTACTCATTGGAGATCTTGGACCTAGACGTTGGGGCAAACCAGGGTAAAAAAAAAACGTCAGAGAAAGGGTCATGGAGGATGGTAACCTTAATTGGCGAGAGGAGGTCAAATCAAAGAGATCTTTGGGTGGCCTGCATGATAAAGAGAAGCCTGGTTTTGAAGAGTACCTTGATGGCACCTTCGGGGGGTCACTGTTGTTCAAGCTGAGGTCGCTGTCCCTGGAGCTGAGGGAAAAGATTGGGAAAAACAGTGAAAAGGAGTGCCAGATGTGTAATTTGGTCGTGGTGGAGACCCTGGAACACTTTCTTCTAGAATGCCCTAAATACCAGTCTAAAAGAATAAGATTCACTGGGTGTATAATGGGGAAGTGGGATGGGAGAATGAAGGACATGTGGTTAGTGAAAGACTCAAAGAAGAGGGTTAATATGCTAATCGGAGAGATTGGGAAGAATGGGGCAAGGGATGTCATCAAGCAGTTCATCTCTGAGTGATGGGAGGAGAGAAGAAGCGTGGGAATAGGGAGGAAGTTGGGAGTAGAGGGGTAACCAAGGCCTTCTCATCCGAGAACTGCGACAAATCAGCGGCCAGCCGAAGTGTTGTTATTAGGTCCTTGAAACTGAAATCCTTTGTATTGCTATGGTGTTGTAAGTTCATATCAGTATTATCACAGTCCTTGTAAATCATGGTCAGAGTCCCTGAAAAGTGATTACCGTATTTACTCTATGTATTGGGACACTCTATGATTTGGGACACACATTTTTTCCAGAAAACTATATTTTTTTTATGCTCCAAAGTTTGGGACATTCAGAAGATTTGTTTCCAGTTGGCCCGTCGCAAGTAGCAGACGACACTCATAAAAAATTCTTGAGTAACTAGAAATTTTCATTTTTTGCTTCCAAAACCTAGCCTATGATCCCTCATTGGAACGGGCGCAATGTGCTCGTTCCAATAAGGGATCATAAGCTATGTTTTGGAAGCAAAAAATGAAAATATAAAAAAAAATTGGACGGTAATTTTCGTATATAGTGATGGAAAACAAATCACACACAACTTTATTCAGCATCAAATCAAAACCAGGCTGTGTTCTTTCCCCATTTCTAAGAATTGGGACACCTGTGAAAATAATTATTTTTTGCTGTCCCAATACATAGAGTAAATACGGCAAATAGTTCTTTAATTTGGTTTTCTGACATCAGTGGGAACCCTGCAATTGGAATTTCATTTCATGTGTTGATTTGTTTCTTCCATTTAGATGGCTTCTGGAATGGTCATGTGTACATTTTTGTCCGCACCGTTGATGTTTGTGTCTGCCAAGATGATGTCCGTTGGAGTGAGCAGTGAACTGGATTACAAGAACCTGTTGCTGGACACATCATTTGACGCAGCTATTGTAAGCTTAATATGTTGTGTAAGTATTAATTCAATAATAAGCTTAGAAAGATTTGTTGAAAGACTTATGAACTAGATGTGGGGGTTCATTCTCACTAGACCAATTCCCACGAGACCAATTCCCAAAAGACCAATTCCCCCTAGACCAACTGATATGTTCTAGTTTTAAATTCTATATCAATAATTTGATATATTTATAAATATTTATAAATGTATTTAACCCTTTACCTAGCATGAAAAGCAGACGACACTTGCCAAAAAAATTCTTGAATAACTAATATTTTTATACTGTACCAATGACCCAGACTTAGCTGGTGCTAACTCTAACAAAACCAGGGCCAAACACAAATTTTGCCCCCCAATCCCCAAAATTTGCATCCAAAACAAAAAGAAATCATGTCCTAAAGGACCTCCATACTACGCCTCTACTGCGCATGCGCAGTGACGCAGACGTCCCGAAATTGGCGCCAATTATCATTCTCTGTTTGGCCCTTCATCAGTCAACATCTCACTGATCTTTGTGCTTGTAAATCTCAGTTTAAAGGATGCCAGACACGTAATTCTTGGAGAAAATGTGATTCTAAGGAGGATAGAAGGAGGAGAGGAAAAAGAAGTGACAAAAAATAATCAGGGCTGTACTTAAAATTTTTTGATGAAATTATGTTAAGTTGCCTATTTCTTTTCAACCTACTCACAATTGTTTACAATTGGCTGTAACATAAGTGCAAGCCCTACTTCGGAACTAACTCAAGCTTTTAGAATCTTTTCCAAACGAGTTGGAAAAGTACTAGAGTGCAAAAGCACGAAAAAGATCGAAAAAAGGGTCGAGCGAGACCAGCGCTCGAAATTACAGGTACTCTCTCTGCACACCTCTTGCGTTTACCGAGCGCATGCGCAACAACCGTGACGTCAATTCCTTTATTTTCCGCCATTGTTCATGGTCGGAAATTTTTGTGACTTGTGCTGTTTATGATATTAATTCTTCGTGAACAACTTATTAATCGTCTTTAGTGTGCTACTGGATTGTATCCTTTTTCAAGCTACCAAATTATTACTCTCATTTAATGTTAATTTGTATTATTATTGCTGTTTTTTTCACACTTTATCTTGCCTTTCCCCCACGTGTGAACACGACCTTCGTTCTGTTTTCCGTCGGCGGGAAGCTTGATTGTTGTATTTATATCATGCCTAAGACTATTCCTTGTACCTCTTGTTTGCAGGTGAAACATGTGGACGATTCCCATACCACATGTGTCACTTGCAACAATTGCACTCAGGCCCAATCATGTGGTATCTGTGGGGTTTGGTCCTCTAAATTTTGGGCTTCTGTTAACAAGGTGGTTCTTTCCAGAGCTAGAACCCCTCGTTCTCGGGGTAAGGGTAGCCGTGCCGTTGCAGACATTTCTGCTGGTGCACGTGGTGACTCTGTCACACAGGATTCGGATCTGACTTCTGTGGCGAGCTCCTCTGCAACTGTTGACGGTGTTTGTTCTGTGATACCTGATGAGGAGACCGCGGTCTCTTTGTCTTCGGATGTCACTATTGAGGCGTCTGTTTTCGTTGAGAGCTTTTCCGAGGTCAGCTCGGTAACCCTCTCCGATCTGCCTCCTACACCGTCGACCGTTGTTGAGGGGGTTGCTACTCCAGATCCTATTCTGTCTGATGGTGGCTCTTCCATCTCCTCTGGGGATGGTCTACAGTCTCGGGGGACCGAGGCTGTATCTGCTGGTGTGTCTGTGTGTTCTCAGCCTCCCCCATCCTCACGACGAGGCAGTGCGGGTTTGCTGTCTGCTCCGTCTCATCTGGCTAGGTTTGCTCCTAGTCGGTTGAGCCGGCCGGTCGCTTCGGCAGCGATTCCTCGTCCCTCGAGTGAATCGTTTATTGTTCCACCTTCGCCTGCTAGTATGCCGGCTAGCGGGATGGTGTTGGGACGTTGGCATCCAGGGCCTGCTGTTCGGCAGCAGCGGTCAGTGACATCCCCGGTTAGCTGTCACCCTCGGAACCTTCCTCCGGTGATTCCTCACTGTGTTCCGAGTCTGGGTGTCGATCGATGCTTGCCGTCGGTCTCAGAGGATAGGCAGTTGGGGCCGTCTGCTGCGCAGAGGTCAATGACAGGTTCCTGTCATTCTTGGGACAATCCTCCGGTGTCTTCTCACCGTGTCCTAGGTCCAGCTACCGATCGACGTGCGCCGTCGGTCCCTTTCGAGGATTTGCAGGCAGGGCCTTCTGTTTCGCAGAGGCCAGTGATGGCTCCTGGGCGTCACAATCGGGACTATCCTCCGGTGTCTTCTCACCGTGCTCCTATTCTGTCTGCCGATCGACGTTCGCCGTCGGTCTCTTCTGAGGATTTGGGTTCTTCTACCAGAAGGGTCCATTGGGAGGACACTCCGTCGGGCGATTTTGCTGCGACGGATTCTCAGGGTGACCTGCGCCAGGCCGTTTTGGCGCTCACCCGGTTGCTTTCTGGCAACCCTCAAGTTGGCCTCCCTGTGCCTCCTGAGGCACAACCTCCTTTGGTCGGTCGCCGAGATGTCTCGCCTGGCCCCTTGGATACTGCACAGTATTCACAGGAGGTTTCTGCTGGTCAGCCCGAGTTGGGCTACGTCTCCTCTGCTACGGAGGATGACGAGTATCTTGAAGGTGATGGTCCCCCCTCGTCAGTCTTGGGGCAGGCTTTGGATTTCGTCTTTGGCTTATTGCCGGACGTTCTACCTTCCGACCAGCCTTCTGTGACCGTCCGGCCGCGGTCCACTGTGGAGTGCCGTAACCCTGTTGAGCCTTCTAGCTCCGGGGCTTTGCGTCCTCTGCAATCGGCTCAGGTGGTTGAGTCCTTCCAGGGCTTAGACGCCAAAATGCGTTCTAAGGCCCTCAAGGGTTCCTTCTTTTCTAGAGCTGATGCCTTTCTGCCTCCATCGCGGTTTCGTGTTTACGATTCCGTCTCTCCACCAGTCTTCCAAGGGATGACTACTGTGGATGAGGATTCTTCTTCCCTCGGGTTGACTAAGCCTAAGTCGGCAGTTCTCCCGATGTCGGTAGTTGAGTCTATGGTGGGCCTGTCCCGAGAGATGCTGGGTATGTTATCTCTCGCGGACCATGTCGTCGCTGCTCTGGCTGAATATTTTCCACCAGGGGAGTTTGATGACGCTCAGGCGCCTTTTCGCGTTTTGTCACAGGCTCTTATGAACTTGACTCACGCTCACGCCTGTAACACGGCCAATTTGGAGCTGGCACGCCGGGATGCGGTTTTGGATTCTTTACCATCCCTTCCTTCTGAGCAACGTGCTGTTCTGAGGTCTGCCTCTTTGGTAGGACCTCAGTTGTTCCATAGTTCCGTGGAAGCTGTTCGTGGCGAAGTTCTTCGTCATTCGAAGGACCAGCTTTTGCTGAGACAGCTTGACCCACCTGCTGCTGCGGGTGGGGGTCGTTCCAGGCCCGCCAAGCGTGCTGCTGCGTCTGCCTCGTCGGCGACATCGGCTACGCCTTCGGCTCCGTCTGCTCCTTCTGCTCATAAGAAGCGCCGACGTGGCCAGGCCCGCTGGCAGCCTCAGGCTGGAAAGTCTCAGGACTCTGTCACTTCCCGAGGTGGTTTCTCCTCTCGGGGGCCTCGTCGAGGCCGCAAGTGAAGGTTCTCACTTCGATTCGCCTCCAGTCGGAGGAAGGCTGTCGCTGTTTTACGACCGTTGGACAGAGATAACGTCGGACTCTTGGGTCCTCGACGTCATTCATTCCGGTCTGCGACTGTCCTTCCATCGGCACCCCAGTTTATCTCGGGTGCCCCTTCCGACTCAGGTCCCTTCAGATTCTCTGCGTCGGGACCTTCTGGTGCAGGAGATCGACAATCTCCTCACCAAAGGGGCGATCGAGGTGGTCAGGAACACCCTTTCACCGGGGTTTTACTCGAGACTTTTCTTGGTGCCGAAGAAAAACGGCCAATTTCGTCCTGTCATCGATCTGAGTACCCTGAACGAGTACATAATTGCTCCTCGTTTCAGTATGGAGACTTTCCGGTCGGTTCGACGTTCAGTTCATCAGGGCGATTTTGCGGCCAGTATTGACCTGAAGGATGCCTACTTCCATGTACCCATTCATCTGGCGTCACGGAAATACCTTCGGTTCTCGTTTCGGGATCGAGTTTTTCAATTCAGAGCTCTCCCGTTCGGTTTGAACCTGGCTCCTTGGGCCTTCACCCGACTGATGTCACATGTGCTTGCTTTCCATCGCACTCAGTCGGCGGTGACTTCGTCCGCCTACCTAGACGACATCCTCCAACGGCACCACGATGCTGCTGTTCTGGAGTTCGATGTCCGGCAGTTTCTTTGCCTGCTAGCGTCGCTGGGTTTCAGAGTCAATCGCGAGAAGTCGGATCTTCTTCCTTCTCAGCGATTCCGTCATTTGGGGATGGATTTCGCCACTCTTCACAATGTAGTGTCGGTTCCCCAGGCTCGGGCGACGATTCTTTCCGCCTTGACTCGGGACCTGCTTCAATCTTCCTCGGTCTCGGCCAGGACTTTCCTTCGGATGCTGGGCCTTTGCGGTTCGGTGACCGATCTCATTCCGCTCGGTCGCTTGTTTGTCCGACCTCTCCAACACTTCCTGTTGGATCATTGGCGTCCGAATGTAGATCCGCTGGACCTGGAACTCACTATTCCTCGGTCTCTGCTTTGTCACCTCCGCCCTTGGGCAGATATTCCCTGGCTGACACAGGGTGTTCCGTTGGATCTTCCTTTGGCCGATCGCATCCTTACTGCGGATGCCAGCGATCGGGGCTGGGGTGCGACGTTGGACCCTCTCGGTCTGTCTACTCACGGAGAGTGGGACAGCAAGCAGGTGGGCCTTCATATCAACCAGAAGGAGCTCCTTGCTCTTCTGTTGAGTTTTCGGCTTTGGATCCCTCATCTGTCGGACCATGTTGTCCTACTTCTTTCGGACAATTCGACAGTAGTGGCCTACATACGGAATCAGGGAGGCACTCATTCGATTCCTATGTATCGGCTGTCTCGGGATCTTCTTCTGTTGGCGCGGGATGTGAACGCTCGGGTGTCCATTCGACACATTCCCGGGCGTCTCAACGTCCTAGCAGACTCCCTGTCCCGACGCGACAATGTCCTTCCAACCGAATGGATGCTACATCGGTCGGTGTTTCAGGCGATTTGCGAGCAGTGGGGTCGTCCTCAGGTCGACCTTTTCGCTACTCGCTGGAATCATCAGGTAGAGACTTTTGTCTCCCCTTGTCCAGATCCTCTGGCATTTGCAGTAGACGCTCTGTCTCTGGACTGGACAGGCTGGGTCGGCTATGCCTTTCCTCCTGCACCGATTCTTCCTCAAGTTTTAGCGAAGATTCGTGCTTGCAGTTGCAGGATCATTCTGATCACACCCCTGTCTCCACAGAGGGTGTGGATCAATCTGCTGCGGCCTCTATTGGCCGATCGACCGATTCGTCTACCTCTACGTCGCGATCTTCTTTCACAGGGTCGTCCCAGGAAGTATCACAACAACCTGGCGAGCCTGTCCCTTCACGCCTGTCTTTTATCAGGTCCAGTCTCCGACGTAGAGGTTTTTCGAGACGATCAGTGGAGTGCATTTCTGCATCGCGGCGACCTTCCACTGGAATGACTTATGCCGCCAAGTGGAAGGTTTTCTGCCGCTGGTGTTCAGATCACAATGTGAATTACCGTGATCCGTCTATCGCTCAAATTGCGGATTTTCTGGTTTTTCTTTTTGACTCCAAGGGCCTCCAGCCTATTACGATTAAGGGCTATCGGTCTATGCTGTCTGATACTTTCTCTTATGTGGGAAAGCGGTGTATCGGTCGTAATCTTTTCCTCTCCAAACTTATTCGGCACTTTTCTTTGAAGAGGCCTCGAGTTTTGCGTCTTACACCCAAGTGGAACTTGGCATGGGTGTTGCACTGTTTGGAGGGGGCGCCTTTCGAGCCTTTATCTGAGACCGACATGCGTTTTCTCACCTATAAGACGGCTTTTCTTCTAGCGTTTGCTTCTGCTCGTCGAGTCAGTGAGCTTCCTGCGCTATCTGTTGATTCTGCCTTCTTCCGAAATGAGGCTAACAGTGTCACATTCACTACTGATTGCTCTTTTCTGGCTAAGAATCAACTCCCCGATTCGGTACCTCCTCCCATCTGCATTCGGGCTCTCCCTGCTGTAGATGGACGGAGGCCTCTTCTTTGTCCTGTTCGTGCGGTCAAGACTTACATTACTCGCACTCAGTTCATTAGGAGGGATCGGAAGAGATTCTTTCTGTCTCTCATTCCTAAGCGGCAGTCTATCTCTTCCCATTCTATTTCCAGGTGGATCTGTCTTGCAATCAAGCTGGCTTATTCTCGCTTGTCTGCATCGGATCTTGTTTCGAACCGGCTTAATGCTCACGAGGTTCGTGCCATTTCTACATCCTGGGCGTTCTCCAATTCTGTTTCGCTCCGTGATGTTATGAATGCGGCTTACTGGAGGAATGCTTCTACCTTCTCCTCCTTTTATCTCCGCCACCTTCAGCAGCAATCTGAGGACCTTTATTCTTTAGGCCCTCTCGTTGCTGCTCAGGCTGTTGTGCACCCTCGTTAAATTGTTTTTGTCGAGGTTGCGCTTCTCTCAGCCTTGTTCTTTTCAGGTGCCTTCTCTCTTTCTTCATTACAGGTTTTAGTTTTTGTTCTCTGCCATCCTTGCTTTCGTTCTGCTACTCTTGTTGGTATTGGTTATGTGATTCACCTCCTCCTATTGTTTATTCAGCCAATTGTAAACAATTGTGAGTAGGTTGAAAAGAAATTAAAATTTTTTAGTAAATTTTGTTTCTTAACATACCTACCACAATTGTTTACCGGAGGCCCACCCTCCTTGGGGATATCTTTGATATCGATGCCTCCCCGCTAAATCACAAACTTCTCGTTGGCGGAAATACGGAATTGACGTCACGGTTGTTGCGCATGCGCTCGGTAAACGCAAGAGGTGTGCAGAGAGAGTACCTGTAATTTCGAGCGCTGGTCTCGCTCGACCCTTTTTTCGATCTTTTTCGTGCTTTTGCACTCTAGTACTTTTCCAACTCGTTTGGAAAAGATTCTAAAAGCTTGAGTTAGTTCCGAAGTAGGGCTTGCACTTATGTTACAGCCAATTGTAAACAATTGTGGTAGGTATGTTAAGAAACAAAATTTACTAAAAAATTTTAATTTTCGAGGCATGGGCCTCTTGTTGTCATTCTTGCTAATTGTTGCACTGCTTATTCAGTGTTTCCTCTCCCCTAGCCTTCTTAAGTCCCCCCTTGCAATTCTCCCATGCTTTTGGCATATTTTTGAGAAATTTCATTTCTAAAATTTCCTGGGAGAGTTGCTTGGTTACAGAATGTTTTCTGTTATTTTCCCCATAGTTACGTTTTCACCCATGGGTGTATAACGTTTGTGTTCTGCATCTTCCATCTGATGTTCTACAGATTCTCCCCTGGGAGTCTCTGTTTTGCATCAGATAGAGTGTAATTGATGACTGATTCCGGGCCAGTTTTTTCACTGCCTGGAGTCATGTTTTCTGGTGTTTTTACACTGTTTGTTTTCATTGGCAACAGCCTTTTTTGAGGGGGGCTGTTTGCCTTTGCTGTAGTTTATCTCACTATAAGATACATTTGTATTATCCGAAAGTGTCTCATTAATTATTTAATATAAATTTAAAATTTTTGACCACACTTTGCCATCGGATCCATCGGGGCTCAACGTTACTTTTCAGCAACTTGGGCTTCGCTGAAAAAATATTTTTTCAAAATTATTTTGTTTTGCAATTGTTTTTTCATTTATTAATGGATCATGTTATTATGTATCTTTGTGTCAGGGGTTTTTGCGAGTAACTAGGACTTATTGTTGTTCTTTCACAATGAAGGGACGTTGTTCAAATTGTAATAGGAAGAAATCTTCCTCTGACTTTCATGATCATTGTATTAATTGTAGTCAGTGTTCTCGCATTAATCCCTGTCCTATATGTGAACATTGGGATGAGAAACATTGGAAACGTGTGTCACGATATGTTGTTTCTGGAGAAAGAGCGATTCCGGCTCTTTCTCCACAAGGTCACTCTACTCTCTCAGTTTCTATTTCAGAGGAACCAGAACAGGGTGATGTTTCCATGTTATCTTCTTCAAGTGTGCGTCCGTCGTCACAAATGAATTCAGAGCTAGCGGCAAAAGTGCTCATGGAGATTAGACAAATGTCGTCCGCTAGCTCGCCCGGTGTAGCGTCCATTCACTGAATGGTTCGGCAGCCGGGTTCGTCCGATGCGGTCCAAAAGGAAATGTTGGGTGATGCGAGCACTATAAACATAATAGATGCACACCCAGTGACGGCGGATAGTAAGCGAGAACGGAGGAAGCCTTTGAGTCCGGTTCCTAGCTCGTCCAGGTCCAGCCGGGCCGCGAGCGAGAGAGGCCCCTCTCTCGTACAACAACATCTGGGACCAGATGTTGTGGTACAAAATGTGTCTTTAGCGGAGCATACGTCCGTCGCTCGGGACGCTCCGTTGTATAAGCAGTCTGCAGAGACTGTTAAGGCTTCCTCTTCTCGTCAGCGCACACGACCGCACCTTGGCTGCGTGACCGCCGATATATTACCAGCTTCGCCGATCAAGGATTTTTCGGCGACCAGGTCACACCATCCGGCAGCCAGGGATTCGAGACCGATGGACTCCGGACGTTCGCATAGGAAAAGTATGCGGGAGCCATCTGATGCGGAGCTGCCCTCGGCGAAGCAGCGAAAGACTGCGCCTCCGCAGGTCTCGACGCCGAACATTCTTGTGCAGATAGCACAGCTTATCGCAGCATCCCAGCAACCGACAGAAACGGTGTCGGATCGAGAATTATCCGACGGCGCTGGGTCGGTCCGCTCCGCCGAAGCATCGGGGGCGGACGACCGGGAACATCATGAGGTCCGACCGGATGGTGAAAGGGATACGGATGACTTGGAGCTATCCCTTTCGGAACAACATAAAGCTGCCGTGGACTTCATCCGGCACTTTCTCCCTCAAGTTGTTCCATCGGGCCAGACTGCTGCGCTTCCGGACAAGAGAATTATAGCGTCATTGGACTCTGAATTTTTTGAGCGGTTCAGGGACATCGCTCCCGAGTTTCCGTCGCAGTCCAATAATGTTGCAAGAACATTTGAATTATTGAACGACGCTATATTTAAACTTGCTTCCAGGACGGGGAAAGCAGGTTTCTTGTCCGCTAATACTCTCAACCTGCCTTTCATTAATGCAAGGAATAAATTCGATACGGCAGGACAGGGTATACCGAGAGTTCCTCTGCGTATGGACGACGAGGCGCGACAGGGGCGAGGTGCGGGTCGTGGAAGACGTGGTTTCTCCTACCGCAGGCCTCGCAGGTCCAGGAGGTGATGGCTTAAACCTCTATCGCGTTCCGGTTGGCGGAAGGTTGTCGAGCTTTTCACAAGAATGGGCGTCGATTACGGACGACCCTTGGGTGAGAGGAGTGACTTCGGAAGGTCTAAAGATATCCTTCAAACGAAAGCCTCCATTAACTCGAAGTCCAAAGTGGACTCATCTTCCGTCAAATCCGCAGAAAAGAGACGCTCTTTTATCAGAGGTGCAGTCTCTTTTAATGAAGAACGCAGTAGAGGTCGTAGAAAACCAGGAATCTCAGGGATTCTACAGCCATCTGTTTCTGGTTCCGAAACCAGGCGGCTCGTTCCGTCCAGTCATAGATTTGAGCTGGATAAACAAGCTGATCGTCGCTCCGAAGTTTTATATGGAGACGATTCGATCGGTCAGAGCGAGTATTCGGGTGAACGATTATGCAACGAGCATAGATCTCAAAGATGCGTACTTTCACGTCATGGTACATCCGACATTCCGAAAGTATCTACGCTTCGCAGTCCTAGGAGTGGTGTATCAATTCCGGGCGATGTGCTTCGGATTGAATCTAGCACCCTGGGCTTTCACTCGGGTAATGAACTCGGTAATGATCTACTTCCGAGCTCATTCGTCTGCGGTAACGTCGGCCTACCTGGACGACATTCTTCAGAGGTACGGCAACGAGTTAACGCTTCAGAACGATGTTCAGAATCTTCTTCTATTGCTCCGACGTCTCGGTTTTATAGTAAACGAGGAGAAGTCGGATCTGGTGCCGTCCAAGTCATTCACTCATCTGGGAATGAGCTTCGAGACGCACAACAATCTCGTTCGTCTGCCGTTAACCAGAGCGAAATTAGTCAGTTGTTACGCTCGCTATTGTCTGCACCAGACAAAGTCACGGCGAGAGAATTTATGAGACTGATAGGTCTGTGCGGAGCCGCCGCGGATCTCATTCCGATGGGGCGGTTACGCACACGTCCTCTTCAAATTTTCCCGACTCAGAATTGGAGTGTGAAAATTCATTCGCTCGATGTAGACGTTCTCTTGTCAGATCAAGTGAAACAAGAGATTCAGACTTGGGCAAACATTCAGTGGTTAACTCAGGGAGTTCCGCTGCAGTTGCCGGATCCGAGTTTTACCGTTATGACAGATGCCAGTCAAACAGGTTGGGGTGCATCATTAATCCCAACGGATTCGAGATGCCAGGGTCTTTGGGATCCGCAATTCCTGTGCAAGCACATAAACATCAAGGAAATGATGTCAATTTGGCTTGCGTTACGTCACTGGATGGACATTATTCACGATGCTCATGTCCAAATCCTATCCGACAATACGACAGTAGTGGCGTATATACGGAATCAGGGAGGCACTCATTCAGTTCCGTTGTTCAATCTAACGGAAAGAATCCTTCTGTTTGCGTTAGAACATCACGTTCTTCTTTCGGTCCGTCACATACCGGGTCGTCTGAATGTGCTAGCAGACTCCCTTTCACGAAAGGGTCGCTTGTTGCCGTCGGAGTGGACTCTCAACAAACAAGTATTCAATCAGATTTGCTACCAATGGGAACGGCCAATGATAGACTTATTTGCGACACATCTCAACAATCAGTTGCAGACGTATGTGTCTCCGTGTCCAGATCCAAGAGCATTTGCAGTAGACGCTCTGTCGATCCCTTGGGACGGAATGATAGGATATGCGTATCCTCCAGCGCCGTTAATTCAACAAGTATTGCTAAAGATAAAACAATCTCAATGCAAGATTCTGTTGGTAGCATCTCTGTCGCCACAGAGACCGTGGATAAATCTACTCAGGTGTCTGTTGTGGGACCTACCGCGGAAGCTTCCTCCACGGGAGGATCTTCTTTCGCAGGGGAAATCGCGCCAACTCCATCACAACCCGCAAGGTCTCAACCTTCACGTTTTTCCGTTGTGCGGTCCTTCTTGCATGGCAAGCACTTTACAGGACGAGCAGTGGACGCGATTTCTAACTGTAGGAGGACCTCCTCTTCGCTAAACTATGCGGCTAAGTGGAAGGTTTTTCGTCGTTGGTGTAGGGATCATTCTGTAGATATATTCGATCCCTCTATACCAGACATTGCAAACTTTCTAGTATACTTGTTTGACGAAATCAAACTGCAGCCTGTTACTATAAAGGGTTATAGATCTATGTTATCTGATACCTATGCACATCATGATAGTTTACAAATTGGATCTAATGTCTCTTTATCGAAGTTGGTTAGAAACTTTTCGATAAATAGACCCAGAACTCTTAGATTAATTCCTAAGTGGAATTTAGCTTGGGTTCTTCTTAAATTGAAGGAAAAGCCATTTGAACCTCTTGGGACAGTAGATTTCAAATTCTTATCTTATAAGACAGCTTCTCTCTTAGCTTTCTCTTCTGCTAGAAGAGTCAGTGAGCTTCATGCACTATCGGTGGATGATTCTCATTATCGTAGTGTTGGGAATACTATCGCCTTCACTACTAATGTGGGTTTTTTAGCTAAGAATCAGGCTCCTAATAAATATCCGGAACCTATTGTTATTAAGGCTCTTCCGTCTTCAGACGGGCGTAGGCCTTTACTCTGTCCTGTTAGAGCATTACGTATCTATAAACAGAGATCTCAGTTTATCAGAAAGGGACGGAAACGTTTCTTTCTGTCTTTGATGCCTAATAGAAAGGATATTTCAGTCCATTCTATTGCTAGATGGATTCAGTTAGCTATCCGTACTGCTTATGAAGATTTATCTTCTTCTCAGCAGTCTGTGCTTAAGATTTCTGCTCATGAAGTAAGAGCTCTTGCTACTTCCTGGGCTTATGCTAATAGTGTTGCTATTACAGATTTAATGAAGGCTGCTTATTGGTCTCAGCCATCCACATTTACGAATTTTTATCTCAGAAATATTGAGTCCATTTCTGGAGACCTGCATTGTTTAGGTCCGTTATCTGTTGCTCAGAATGTCGTCCACTAAACAGTTGCAACTATAGTTATGCAGGCTTTCTGTTCCGGCAGGGACTCCATCCGGCTGCCCTCTTCGCTCTGGGCTATTTGACCCAGGGCAAGGGGAAGGGGGGGGGGGTGGGGGGGTGGGGGGGGTGTTCCCTTAGGTCACCTGCTTTATAGTGAAAAGTAAGGGAATGCCTCCTCCAAGTCAGTATTTCTGAGTCGCTTCCGGGATGGTTTTAAAGTGTAATATTAATGTTTATATTCATTTCATGTCTTATTTTTAAAGTGTAGCTCGGTGTGAAGCATTTGTATATGTCAAGTGTCAAACGGGCTTTAATATACAATACTCGGACACTTTTAAATGACTATAAAGAGTCTCAATTCTCTGGACTACTTTATTTATTGGCTTGCTTTAAAAATAATTAGTATAAGGGTTATACTGGATGTTAATAGAGAACATGAATGTTATTGTGCTCAATTATTAAGGGTAGTGTATCTTTCTAATTTAATATTAAATAAGAAAGATACATGTAAAGCCTAATACTCCTTTTCTCCTTAAGGGGTTACCTCTTTACTATATAGTTGAGCTTATTGGATTTTCCTCTATGTCCTAGGCCCTCCAGCCTGATTACTATTCAGCTAAGTCTGGGTCATTGGTACAGTATAAAAATTTTAAAAAATTTATAGTAATTTATATATTTTTTATACTTACCAATGACCCAGACGGGGATGGCCCTCCCTGGAGTTGGGAACTCTTGCCTCCCTGCTGAGTACATAGCGCTGACCAGGCACTGCCAGTAAGAATGATAATTGGCGCCAATTTCGGGACGTCTGCATCACTGCGCATGCGCAGTAGAGGCGTAGTATGGAGGTCCTTTAGGACATGATTTCTTTTTGTTTTGGATGCAAATTTTGGGGATTGGGGGGCAAAATTTGTGTTTGGCCCTGGTTTTGTTAGAGTTAGCACCAGCTAAGTCTGGGTCATTGGTAAGTATAAAAAATATATAAATTACTATAAATTTTTTAACTTTTTTCATTTTTTGTCTCAAAAACATGGGTCGTTCTAATGAGGGGTCATAACCTATGTTTTTGAGACAAAAAATGAAAACAATAATGCAAATTAATTGGCGATTTTTGAGAATAGCGCTGGCCGGTTTTGGCCGTTACGTTGGGTAAAGGGTTAATGCTATTGATATTCAAGCCTGAAAATAAGCAGTCTGTCATTTGCAAAATGAGGTCCCCAGAGGGTGATGCTTTCCCATACAGTGGGCCAGTTTATCCTCTGGGTACCTCTTTCTGCTTATGTTTGAGACCATGATTCAGGTTGAGGTTCACAGAGGGTAAATGTAGTGATGCTACCCTGCTGTGCAGGGTAGCATCACCAAATTCACCCTCTGGGGACCTCATTTTTCAGATGACAGTCTGCTTATTTTCTGGCTTGTTGATATTTTATGGATGTTGGGCAAATTTTTCATAACAATTGTTATAGTGATCACACACTTTCAAAGACTGCAACTCTTTTTATTGTTTTGTGGTTAACAGATGTTGAGCTGAATCCCTTAACAAAACAAACACAATCCTTTGTGTGTATTGATGTTATAAATCTATATTTTTTGTAAAATGTTATATGTACTGAGCTATTCTGAAATGTTATAAGCCTATATTTTTTGTATGTTATGCATATGTTATGCAAATAAAAAATTTTTTGTCAAATAAAGTGCTTATCAGTAAATAAATGTTTTCTTAATTATCCTTAATCAGAAAGCTCCGATAATAAATGTGCCTCGAGCATACATGTATTAATTTTTATCAGACGTATTAATAATGCAATAATGCATTCTGACATGTTGAATATTTATAAACAACCTTTGGGGGGGGGGGGGGGGGGGGGGGGGGGGGGTTGGGGGCGGGGGTCGGAAGGCTGATCACATCTATTACTTGTGAACACAGCAGCTTGAACAAATGTAATCAGATTTTCCCGAAACTTGCTATAGGCATACATTGTGAGAAGCATATACATGTTGTTTTTTAGCTCAACTTGACAAAGTCAAGCTGAGCTATTGCCATTACTTCTCGTCCGTCGGCGTACGTATGTACATTAGTAAGTACGTACGTCCACAATTTCCTTTGGCACACCTCACAGGTCGCATTTATGATCAGATTTCTTTGAAACTTGGTATGCTTGTTTGGGGTGATCTCTAAATGGGAGCTATCGATTTTCTTCAATTTCCGTCAACACATGTTGCCACGGCCAATGTTCTTAGAACTTAGTTTAGGCAGACCTCAATATTTCCCTTTGGCACACCCTACAGGGCACATTTATGATCAGATTGCTTTGAAACCTGGTATACTTGTTTGGGGTGACCTCTAGATGGGAGCTATTGATTTTCTTCGATTTCCGTCAAAAAATGTTGCCGCAGCCAACGTTCTTAGAACTTAGTTTAGTCAGACCTCAATATTTCCCTTTGGCAAACCCTACAAGGCACATTTATGATTGGATTGCTTTGAAACCTGGCATGCTTGTGTGGGGTGACATCTATATGGGAGCTGTCGATTTTCTTCCATTTCTGTCAAAAAATGTTGCCACTGACCTTTAAACTTAGTTTAGTCAGACCTCAATATTTCCCTTTAACACACCCTTCAGGGCACATTTATGATCGGATCACTTTGGAACTTGGTATGTGTGTTCGGGGTGACCTCTAGATGTGAGCTATTGCTTTTTTTCATTTCCATAAAAAACTATTGTCGTTATCAACAGCCTTTGAACTTACTGCATTTGTGCATCAACTTATCCCTTTTGCACTCTCTGCAGGGTATATTTATGAATTTCCTTAACTCCCCCCCCCCCCCCCCCCAAAAAAAAACCAAAAAACATTGCGACAAGCATTGATCTTCTACTTAGTGCATTTGTGCATTCACATCTTCCTTTGGCATGTCTCAGAGGGCACATTCATTATCAGGTTGTTTTGAAACTTTGTATGCTTATGCAGGGTGACAAAGATAGGAGCTATTGATTTTCTTTTCATTCCATCAAAAACTGTTGCTGTTAGCAACAATCTTTGAATTTATTGCAGTTGTGCATCAACATTCTTTGACATGGCCTGCAGGCCACATTTATCATCGGATTGTTTTTGAACTTGGTGTGCTCATTAGGCAAGACCTTTAGATAAGAGCTATTGATTAGCATTCATTTCCGTGAAAAAAGTTGCCATTTACAATAACCTCTGAACTTACTGCATTTGTGTATCAACATTCTTCCTTTAGCCAGTCTTACAGTTTACATTTAAAAATGCATGGATTACTCTGTCGTTGTGCACACAAAATGCTGTTATGTTGAAATTTCATCAAATAACATTGGTACCGATGATCTTCAATTTTGCTGTTTCATTTATAACTTACCAAATTCAAGTTTGTCAAGTTGAGCTGCAGTGTCATTGACACTTTCATTTATTTTTGCCTTGAGAAGCTTAGCTTTTGAATCTCTCATTGGAACAAGCTAAGTGAGCTCATTCCAATGAGAGGTTATCAGCTACGTTTTTGGTGCCAAAAAATCAATTTTTTGTTATTTTTATTTTAGCTTTTCTTGTTGTGTAAAAGTTTAAATAACAAATGGAGCAAGATTCTGAATGATTTTTTTTTTGGAGTATGGTTTATCCATATTGAAATGATTATGTATATATTTCAGGTGTGGGTGTTTGGAATATTTATACTGAATAAAAAGTGGCGGAAGTTACCACATCAGTTTACACTGTGCCTTGTTGTTTCACAGGTGAGTAACTCCCTTCAGTTAACCCTTTACCCAACACAGATGATATCAAAATTTATTATTTTAAATATATTTTTTTAATTTTTCAAAAAATTTCAACAAAACCATATCATGTGCCCCCGCACTGGAATTAACTCGTTCCATAGAGGGGTCACATGATATGGTTTTGTTGAAATTCTTTGAAATATTTTTTCAGCTGCTGAATTTGCATGTTATGCGGGGGAGATGTGGCCGAGTTGTTGGGTAAAAGGTTAAATATCCTCCATCATGTGGGGGGGGGGGGGGGGGAGGAGTAGGGGCAGGGAGGGCTTACTTGTTAAGGTGCAATATAAGTAAGGGAAAGTTGTTTACTTTGAAATTTCTACCACTGATATGCCATTAATTGAAATTAAATATACACAGATTATACATCAAAATGAAGGTTGTGATTTATAGAATATGAAGGCTATATACAATCGACTCACAGAGTTGACATCTGGCACCAATGGTTCCTGGAAGTCTGCTACCACATTCATACCAGAACAGATAATAAAATATTATTTCATGAGAAATATGCTTCAGGTATCCAAGAACAAAGCTAGGCATTCAAAACACTTTACGATGTAGCAACAGGACTGCATTTGAGGGAAGAACAACACTCTGCATTTTTTACTGAAGATGGGTTACATGACCAACAGACATGAACATTTCCCACAATACAACAAATTTTCATCGAAAAACAATCGCGTAATTGTAAGACATTCAAACAGGTGTCTTGATACCTTGCAAGTAATATGGCAACTATGCAGTCTCCAAATAATAAAAGTGTGTAGTATGAAGGCGATCTTTCTCATTATTAAATTTTAGATGGCATTATATGTCGATGATTTTTCAGTCCCGAAGACCCTAACCATAATGTCAACAGACAATGAAAAACAAAGCCAAGAGTTTTAGAATTTACACCCCCCCCCACCAACCCCCAGCTCCGTCACTGCATTTTGAAGAATTTTGATTTCCTAGCTTTGTTCTTGAATATCTCTGAGGCATATTTGAACACACGTTTTTCTCCTGAAATGTTATTTTATTATCAGTTCTAATATGAATATGGTATCAGGCTTCCAGAAACCATTGGTGCCTGCTGTCAGTTTTGTGAGTTGATTGCATATATTTTTCGTATTCTGTAAATCACAACTGTTATTTCTTGGGTTTCTACGAGTCAACAAATATCCTTATTACACACCCGTAACTGTATTTGTCACGACCACATGGATTTTAGGGGCATGCGGTAATTTTAACCAGAAAGCTCTAGTGCAATCCGATAAAAAGTACCCTTCGCGTGCACAAGTTCTCTTGTTAGACTGGTTCTTTTAGTTTGCAGCGTTCAGTGGAATATAACCAATGAGAACCATCGGCGATATTTATCTGTCGGAATTACAAAATGTTTGATGCACAACTAGCCTATGCTAAAAACTGTTGAAAGTCATGAAAGACACATGATCTCTGCCAAGAAATTGAACAGTGAAACTCAACCTTTGCTTTCGTTATTGAAAATCGAGGAAAACTTATTTAATTTTAGGGCAAAAATGTCCAGTTGGGTTCGATATTGCAGCCAGCCAACTTTGTTACAATGTTGCCCTCACCGCTGCGTGTTGCCGACGAGTCGACACGAGGCCTACAGTGTAACTGTAATCCTATTCGATTCACACTTCGGCAATGAAGTAGCAGGTTTGCCAACGCAAACATACTTTGAAGAGCATGTTAAGTTGAAGTAGTTCTCAGGAAGCAAGACTAAATGAATCTTGAATACTGGTTACCATGAAGTGGAAAAACAGACGCCGACACGCCGACAGCGCCTGGAGATGTTTGACAGGCTAGTACATGTAGTTACTAATTAACTATCTCCAATTCCACCCTTACTAGATGACCCCCCCCCCCCCCCCCCACCCACACACACACACACACACACACACACACACACACACACTAGCTGAATAAAGAAAATAAATTCGGAAGAATGAAAAACCTGGTTTTATAAGAAAAAATCGGTAGTTTACATTTGTGGAACCAATGTTTTTTTATGTGCTAGTGGGTGTTGGGGCAACAATTTTTTTTGTTGGGGCAGGGGGAAGGGCTTTTTTAGGAGGATATAGTATTACTAAAATATGACTTTCTGGAGTTTGTACTGGGGAAATTAAAAAATGTTACCAGCTACCCACTACAGAAATTCTGAAAAGTCTTGAGTAGGGTGGGAATGAGACCATGAAGAGGTGAGGGGTGGTAAATACATGTGGTCTGATAAATGCAATATATTGTCGATTTTATGAGATGACTTCCATGAAATTCAAAAATAATTATTAGAATATTTAAAACATGGACAATATGACAATATATTTTTATACTGTACCAATGACCCAGACATAGCTGGTGCTAACTCTTAAAATATAGGGCCAAACACAAATTTTGCCCCCCAATCCCCAAAATTTGCATCTAAAACTAAAGAAAACATGTCCTGAAAGGCCCTCCACACTTCGCCCCTACTGCGCATGCGCAGTGTCAAGGACGTTCCGAAATTGGCGCCATTTATCATTCTAAGTTTGGCCCTTCATCAGTTAACATCTGACTGATCTTTGTGCTTTTAAATCTCAGTTTAAATGATGCCAGACACATAAATATTAGTGAAATGGTGATTCTAAGGAGGATAGAAAAGGAGGAGAGGAAAAGAATGTGTGACAGAATATTATCAGGGCTGTAACTTAAAATTTTTTAATGAAATTATGTTAAGTTACCTATTTTCAAGGCAGCAGCCATTTTGTTGTCATTCTGATTATTTAGTTACACTGTTTTTTCAAGTGTTTTTCCTCTCTCTCTGTCCTTTAAGTTCCCCCTTGCTATTCTCCCATGCTTTGGCATAGTTTCTGTAATTATTATTACTAAAATTTCTTGGGAGTTTTAGCTGAATAACAGAATGAATTCTGTTCTTTCCCCATGTTTACGTCTTCACCTACGGGTGGTTAGGCGTTGTGTTCTGCATCTACCATCTGATGTTCTGCAGTTTCTTCCCTGGAAGTCTCTGTTTTGCATCAGATGGTGTATTTTTGGTAACTGATTTCGGGCCTGGGTGCCTGGAGTCTTATTTTAGTGTTTTTACACTCATTGTTTACATTTACAACAGCCCTCTGTGTGAGGGGGGGATTTCTAAATAATAATATCTTTATGTTATTTTAATCATAACTAGATACATTATTATTGTTCGTAAGTGTTGAATAAATTGTTTAAAATATTTTTAAAATTTTTGTCCACACTTAGGCTTGGGATCCATTGGGGCTCAACGTTACTTTTCAGAAACTTGGGCTGTTCTGAAAAAATATTTTTTCAAAATATTTTGATTTCAATTATTTTTTCTATATTAATGGATCATATTATTATTATGTATTTTGATTGCCAGGGGTTAGTGCGAGTACCAGGACTTGTTTTCTTTTCACATTGAAAGGATATTGATCAATTGTTTTAAGAGGAAGTCTTCCTCTGACCTTATTATCATTCTATATGTGGTCAGTGTACTCGCATTAACTCCTGTTCTGTATCGTATGATTTCGATGACAATATGGGAAGCGTATGTCACGGTATGTTGTTGGGGATTTGGACACTCCGGTCCTTTCCCCGCAGGGTCACTCTACTTTATCAATTTCTATTTCAGACGATCAAGATTAGGGTGATGTATCTGTGATGTCTTCCAACAGTGTGCCTCTGTCGTCACAATTAATGAAGGGCTAGCGGAAAAGTGCTCATGTAATACGCCAATTGCCTAAGAGGACCCTAGTAGGTTCGACGGCCTTTGACGTCCGCTAGCTCGCCCGGTGTAGCGTCCATTCACCGAATGGTTCGGCAGCCGGGTTCGTCCGTTGCGGTCTAGAAGGAATTTTGGGGTGATGCGAGCACTATAAAATTAACTTAATGCACACCCAGTGACGGCGGATCGGAGGGAGAACGGAGGAAGCCTTTTAGTCCGGTTCATAGCTCGTTCCGGTCCATCCGGACGGCAAGCGAGAGAGGCCCCTCTCTCGTTCAACAACATCTGGCCCCAGATGTTGTGGTACAAATGTGTCGTTAGCGGAGCATACGTCCGTCGCTCGGGACGCTCCGTTGTATAGGCAGTCCGCTGAGACTGCTAAGGCTTCCTCTTCTCGTCAGCGCACACGACCGCACCTTGGCTGCGTGACCGCCGATATATTACCAGCTTCGCCGATCAAGGATTCTTCGGCGACCAGGTCACACCATCCGGCAGCCAGGGATTCGAGACCGATGGACTCCGGACGTTCGCATAGGAAAAGTATGCGGGAGCCATCTGATGCGGAGCTGCCCTCGGCGAAGCAGCGATAGACTGCGCCTCCGCAGGTCTCGACGCCGGACATTCTTGTGCACATAGCACAGCTTATCGCAGCATCCCAGCAGCCGACAGAAACGGTGTCGGATCGAGAATTATCCGACAGCGCTGGGTCGGTAGCCGGGAACTCGAGGCCTGCAGACTCCGGACGTTCGCATAGGAAGTGTGCGGGAGTCAACGTACACGGAGCTTCCAGCGGCAATGCATCGTAAGTCCGCTACTGCACAGGCCTCGGGAACGGACGTGCTTTCCTTAATAGCACAGTTTATCGCAGCATCCCAGCATCAACTGAATCTGTCGCATATATTTTATCCGACGATGCTGGGTCGGGACGCTCCGCGGAAGCGGGTACGGACATCCGAAAGTTTCATCCGGTCCGACGGGATACCGAAAGGGATTCGGTGGATTTCAAGCTTTCCCTTTCGGAACAACATATGCTGCGATGCCGGATAAGAAACTGATAGCGTCGGTGGACTTAGAAATTTTTTGGTTCGGTTCAGGGACATCGTCCCTCAGTTCCGACATAGTCCAATAATGTCACACAAACTTTCGAATTATTGAACGACGCTATATATATTATTATTTTATGCTTGCTATCCAAGCATTTCTGGTTTCTTGTTCGAAGAGTTATGGAGATGTCTTTCAAAAGTGTGCCTCTGTCGTCATAGTTAATGAGGAGTTAGCGGCAATAAATGCTCATGGAATATGTCTATCGCTTACGGAGTGACATTCGCTAGCTCACCCGGTGTAGCGTACATTCATCGAATGGTTCGGCTGCCGGGTTCGTCCGTTGCGGTCTAGGAAGGAGATTTGGGTGATGCGAGCACTTTAATTACTTTAGTACTCACCCAGTGACGGCAGATTGAGGACAGATCGGAGGAAGCCAACAACATAGGGGACCGCATGTTGTGGTTCAGATATTTTATATTCGGAGCATATGTCCGTTGCTCGGGACGCTCCGTTATATTGACAGTCCGAGAGACTGTCTTTAATGCTTCCTCATCCTCACAGCAGGGCACACGACCGCACATTGGCTACGTGACCTCGAGTATCCGATCAGTTTCGGCATTCAGTGATTCCACAGTGAATAGGTCGCGCCATCCGGTAGCCAAGGGACACGAGGCCTATACACTCCGTTCGCTCGCATATTGGAAGTATGCACGGGGTAACGATCTCGGAGCTTCCTGCGGCAATGCATCGTAAGACCGCTGCTCCTCAGGCCTCAGTGACGGACGTGCTATCCGAGTTAGCACAGTTGTTTCGCAGCATCCCAGCAATTGACGGTTTCTCAGTCGAATCAGGAATTATCCGACGGCGCTGGGTCGGTGCGGTCCGCGGTTGCATCAAGCTACGGACGACCGAACGCTTTATAGGGTCCGACAGGATGGCGAAAGGGATTCGAAAGATTTCAAGTTTTCCCTTTAGTAGTATCGGAAGATGCCTTTCATATCTTCTGGCATTTCTTCCAGTGATTATTTTTCGGACTTCATTGCTGCGATCTTGGATAAGAGACTTATAGCGTCATTGGACTCGGATTTTTTGATCGGTACAGGGACTTTGTCCCTGACTTACCGACGCAGTCCAATATTGTCATTACAACATGTGTTTTATTTTTCGACGCTATATATTTATATATATATACAAGCCTGCTACTAAGCATGATAGTTTAGTTTCTTGTCCGCGTGGCTCATTTCTGCCATTTTATCTTTTTTACATATAGTTTATTTTGGCAGAGCAGGGCATACCGAGAGTTCATATGCGTCTAGACGGTGTGATTAAAGACTGCATATATTCTTTTTCGCCGTTTATGTCTTTTCCAATTTCAATGTTGGGAACGACATTATGTATAGTAGACTTAACTTAGACGCTTTATTATACGTAATCCGCCTTACTGAGGCGTTATCATTACGTCTTCAAGAAAAGATTTACGGGATATTATTCTCAATGTAATTTCTTTTGAGGGCAGTAGTTTGTTCACGTATAACTCCGCCCTTCAGTGGCTGATTGGAGTTGGTTAGACGTGATGCAGCCCTAGCTACTTCCACGCGTGGATAGTAGGTTAAGAACTCTCTCAGAGTCGCTTCGTTCTCGGAGGAGCTTCTCTTCGACGGCAACTTTCCGGCAATCCATGAATTGCTTGATTTATACATTCTCTTGTCTATCTAGTGTTACAAGAGATTCAGACTGGGGCAAACATTCGGTGGTTGACTCAGAGAGTGCCGCCGCAGTTGCCGGACCCGAGTGTGGCTGTTATGACGGTTGCCAGTCAAACAGATTGGGATATATACTGATCCCTACGGATTCGAAGTGCCAGGGTCTTTGGGTTCCGCAGTCTTTTAGCTATCAGTTTAACTTCCGCGGAATAATGTTTTTTAGGCTTGCTTTATGTCATTGCATGAACATTATTCAGAAACGCATGCCCAAATTCCTGTCCTTTAATTCGACAGTAGTGGCGTATCTCCGGAACCAGGGAGGCACTCTTTCGTTTCCGTTATTCAATTTAATGGAAAGAATCCGTCTGTTGGTTATAGTACACCAAGTTCAGTTTTGATCCGTCATATTCTGGGTCGTCTGATTGTTTTATCGCACTCCCGTTCTCTTACGGGTCGCTTGTTGCTGTCAGAATGGACTCTCAACAAACAAGTATTCAATCAGATTTGCTATCTATGGGAGCGCCCAATGATGTTTTATTTATGACACAGCTTGCTAATCATTTGCAGACGTATGTGTTGGCTTGTCCAGATCTCTGAGCTAATACTGTTAACGCTCTATTGATCTATAGGACGGAATGATAGGATACGCGTATCCTCCGGCGCTGTTGTTTTAGCAGGTATTGCTAAGATAAACAACCACAATACATTTCTGTTGATAGCATCTCTATCTTCACAGAGATCATGAGTAATTTACTCTCTTGTCTACTGTGGATCTTAACGTGAAATCTTCCTCTATGTGAGGATCTTTTTTCACTGGGTAAATCGTGTCATCTTTATCACAACCAGCAAGGTTGCAACCTTCATGTATTCCGTTGTGTGGTCCGTATTGCATTGTAAGCACTGTACTGGACGAGCTTTGGACGCGATTTCTTACTATAGGAGATCCTCTTCTTCGCTATTCTATGCGACTAAAGTGGAGGCTCTTCCGTCGTGGTGTAGGGATCATTATGTTCATATGGTTGATCCCTCCATACTACTCATTGCTATATTTTTATACTGTACCAATGACCCAGACATAGCTGGTGCTAACTCTTAAAATATAGGGCCAAACACAAATTTTGCCCCCCAATCCCCAAAATTTGCATCTAAAACTAAAGAAAACATGTCCTGAGAGGCCCTCCACACTTCGCCCCTACTGCGCATGCGCAGTGTCAAGGACGTTCCGAAATTGGCGCCATTTATCATTCTAAGTTTGGCCCTTCATCAGTTAACATCTGACTGATCTTTGTGCTTTTAAATCTCAGTTTAAATGATGCCAGACACATAAATATTAGTGAAATGGTGATTCTAAGGAGGATAGAAAAGGAGGAGAGGAAAAGAATGTGTGACAGAATATTATCAGGGCTGTAACTTAAAATTTTTTAATGAAATTATGTTAAGTTACCTATTTTCAAGGCAGCAGCCATTTTGTTGTCATTCTGATTATTTAGTTACACTGTTTTTACAAGTGTTTTTCCTCTCTCCCTGTCCTTTACGTTCCCCCTTGCTATTCTCCCATGCTTTTGGCATAATTTCTGTAATTATTATTACTAAAATTTCTTGGGAGTTTAGCTGAATAACAGAATGAATTCTGTTCTTTCCCCATGTTTACGTCTTCACCTACGGGTGGTTAGGCGTTGTGTTCTGCATCTACCATCTGATGTTCTGCAGTTTCTTCCCTGGAAGTCTCTGTTTTGCATCAGATGGTGTATTTTTGGTAACTGATTTCGGGCCTGGGTGCCTGGAGTCTTATTTTAGTGTTTTTACACTCATTGTTTACATTTACAACAGCCCTCTGTGTGAGGGGGGGATTTCTAAATAATAATATCTTTATGTTATTTCAATCATAACTAGATACATTATTATTGTTCGTAAGTGTTGAATAAATTGTTTAAAATATTTTTAAAATTTTTGTCCACACTTAGGCTTGGGATCCATTGGGGCTCAACGTTACTTTTCAGAAACTTGGGCTGTTCTGAAAAAATATTTTTTCAAAATATTTTGATTTCAATTATTTTTTCTATATTAATGGATCATATTATTATTATGTATTTTGATTGCCAGGGGTTAGTGCGAGTACCAGGACTTGTTTTCTTTTCACATTGAAAGGATATTGATCTATTGTTTTAAGAGGAAGTCTTCCTCTGACCTTATTATCATTCTATATGTGGTCAGTGTACTCGCATTAACTCCGGTTCTGTATCGTATGATTTCGATGACAATATGGGAAGCGTATGTCACGGTATGTTGTTGGGGATTTGGACACTCCGGTCCTTTCCCCGCAGGGTCACTCTACTTTATCAATTTCTATTTCAGACGATCAAGATTAGGGTGATGTATCTGTGATGTCTTCCAACAGTGTGCCTCCGTCGTCACAATTAATGAAGGGCTAGCGGAAAAGTGCTCATGTAATACGCCAATTGCCTAAGAGGACCCTAGTAGGTTCGACGGCCTTTGACGTCCGCTAGCTCGCCCGGTGTAGCGTCCATTCACCGAATGGTTCGGCAGCCGGGTTCGTCCGTTGCGGTCTAGAAGGAATTTTGGGGTGATGCGAGCACTATAAAATTAACTTAATGCACACCCAGTGACGGCGGATCGGAGGGAGAACGGAGGAAGCCTTTTAGTCCGGTTCATAGCTCGTTCCGGTCCTTCCGGACGGCAAGCGAGAGAGGCCCCTCTCTCGTTCAACAACATCTGGCCCCAGATGTTGTGGTACAAATGTGTCGTTAGCGGAGCATACGTCCGTCGCTCGGGACGCTCCGTTGTATAGGCAGTCCGCTGAGACTGCTAAGGCTTCCTCTTCTCGTCAGCGCACACGACCGCACCTTGGCTGCGTGACCGCCGATATATTACCAGCTTTGCCGATCAAGGATTCTTCGGCGACCAGGTCACACCATCCGGCAGCCAGGGATTCGAGACCGATGGACTCCGGACGTTCGCATAGGAAAAGTATGCGGGAGCCATCTGATGCGGAGCTGCCCTCGGCGAAGCAGCGATAGACTGCGCCTCCACAGGTCTCGACGCCGGACATTCTTGTGCACATAGCACAGCTTATCGCAGCATCCCAGCAGCCGACAGAAACGGTGTCGGATCGAGAATTATCCGACAGCGCTGGGTCGGTAGCCGGGGACTCGAGGCCTGCAGACTCCGGACGTTCGCATAGGAAGTATGCGGGAGTCAACGTACACGGAGCTTCCAGCGGCAATGCATCGTAAGTCCGCTACTGCACAGGCCTCGGGAACGGACGTGCTTTCCTTAATAGCACAGTTTATCGCAGCATCCCAGCATCAGCTGAATCTGTCGCATATATTTTATCCGACGATGCTGGGTCGGGACGCTCCGCGGAAGCGGGTACGGACGTCCGAAAGTTTCATCCGGTCCGACGGGATACCGAAAGGGATTCGGTGGATTTCAAGCTTTCCCTTTCGGAACAACATATGCTGCGATGCCGGATAAGAAACTGATAGCGTCGGTGGACTTAGAAATTTTTTGGTTCGGTTCAGGGACATCGTCCCTCAGTTCCGACATAGTCCAATAATGTCACACAAACTTTCGAATTATTGAACGACGCTATATATATTATTATTTTATGCTTGCTATCCAAGCATTTCTGGTTTCTTGTTCGAAGAGTTATGGAGATGTCTTTCAAAAGTGTGCCTCTGTCGTCATAGTTAATGAAGAGTTAGCGGCAATAAGTGCTCATGGAATATGTCTATCGCTTACGGAGTGACATTCGCTAGCTCACCCGGTGTAGCGTACATTCATCGAATGGTTCGGCTGCCGGGTTCGTCCGTTGCGGTCTAGGAAGGAGATTTGGGTGATGCGAGCACTTTAATTACTTTAGTACTCACCCAGTGACGGCAGATTGAGGACAGATCGGAGGAAGCCAACAACATAGGGGACCGCATGTTGTGGTTCAGATATTTTACATTCGGAGCATATGTCCGTTGCTCGGGACGCTCCGTTATATTGACAGTCCGAGAGACTGTCTTTAATGCTTCCTCATCCTCACAGCAGGGCACACGACCGCACATTGGCTACGTGACCTCGAGTATCCGATCAGTTTCGGCATTCAGTGATTCCACAGCGAATAGGTCGCGCCATCCGGTAGCCAAGGGACACGAGGCCTATACACTCCGTTCGCTCGCATATTGGAAGTATGCACGGGGTAACGATCTCGGAGCTTCCTGCGGCAATGCATCGTAAGACCGCTGCTCCTCAGGCCTCAGTGACGGACGTGCTACCCGAGTTAGCACAGTTGTTTCGCAGCATCCCAGCAATTGACGGTTTCTCGGTCGAATCAGGAATTATCCGACGGCGCTGGGTCGGTGCGGTCCGTGGTTGCATCAAGCTACGGACGACCGAACGCTTTATAGGGTCCGACAGGATGGCGAAAGGGATTCGAAAGATTTCGAGTTTTCCCTTTAGTAGTATCGGAAGATGCCTTTCATATCTTCTGGCATTTCTTCCAGTGATTATTTTTCGGACTTCATTGCTGCGATCTTGGATAAGAGACTTATAGCGTCATTGGACTCGGATTTTTCGATCGGTACAGGGACTTTGTCCCTGACTTACCGACGCAGTCCAATATTGTCATTACAACATGTGTTTTATTTTTCGACGCTATATATTTATATATATATTCAAGACGGCTACTAAGCATGATAGTTTAGTTTCTTGTCCGCGTGGCTCATTTCTGCCATTTTATCTTTTTTTACATATAGTTTATTTTGGCAGAGCAGGGCATACCGAGAGTTCATATGCGTCTAGACGGTGTGATTAAAGACTGCATATATTCTTTTTCACCGTTTATGTCTTTTCCAATTTCAATGTTGGGAACGACATTATGTATATTAGACTTAGCTTAGACGCTTTATTATACGTAATCCGCCTTACTGAGGCGTTATCATTACGTCTTCAAGAAAAGATTTACGGGATATTATTCTCAATGTAATTTCTTTTGAGGGCAGTAGTTTGTTCACGTATAACTCCGCCCTTCAGTGGCTGATTGGAGTTGGTTAGACGTGAGGCAGCCCTAGCTACATCCACGCGTGGATAGTAGGTTAAGAACTCTCTCAGAGTCGCTTCGTTCTCGGAGGAGCTTCTCTTCGACGGCAACTTTCCGGCAATCCATGAATTGCTTGATTTATACATTCTCTTGTCTATCTAGTGTTACAAGAGATTCAGACTGGGGCAAACATTCGGTGGTTGACTCAGAGAGTGCCGCCGCAGTTGCCGGACCCGAGTGTGGCTGTTATGACGGTTGCCAGTCAAACAGATTGGGATATATACTGATCCCTACGGATTCGAAGTGCCAGGGTCTTTGGGTTCCGCAGTCTTTTAGCTATCAGTTAACTCCGCGGAATAATGTTTTTTAGGCTTGCTTTATGTCATTGCATGAACATTATTCAGAAACGCATGCCCAAATTCCTGTCCTTTAATTCGACAGTAGTGGCGTATCTCCGGAACCAGGGAGGCACTCTTTCGTTTCCGTTATTCAATTTAATGGAAAGAATCCGTTTGTTGGTTATAGTACACCAAGTTCAGTTTTGGTCCGTCATATTCTGGGTCGTCTGATTGTTTTATCGCACTCCCGTTCTCTTACGGGTCGCTTGTTGCTGTCAGAATGGACTCTCAACAAACAAGTATTCAATCAGATTTGCTATCTATGGGAGCGCCCAATGATGTTTTATTTATGACACAGCTGGCTAATCAATTGCAGACGTATGTGTTGGCTTGTCCAGATCTCTGAGCTAATACTGTTAACGCTCTATTGATCTATAGGACAGAATGATAGGATACGCGTATCCTCCGGCGCTGTTGTTTTTAGCAGGTATTGCTAAGATAAACAACCACAATACATTTCTGTTGATAGCATCTCTATCTTCACAGAGATCATGAGTAATTTACTCTCTTGTCTACTGTGGATCTTAACGTGAAATCTTCCTCTATGTGAGGATCTTTTTTCACTGGGTAAATCGTGTCATCTTTTTCACAACCAGCAAGGTCGCAACCTTCATGTATTCCGTTGTGTGGTCCGTATTGCATTGTAAGCACTGTACTGGACGAGCTTTGGACGCGATTTCTTACTATAGGAGATCCTCTTCTTCGCTATTCTATGCGACTAAAGTGGAGGCTCTTCCGTCGTGGTGTAGGGATCATTATGTTCACATGGTTGATCCCTCCATACTACTCATTGCTATTTTTTAGTATACTTGTTTCACAAGATCTACTGCAGCCTGTTGTTATTTAGGTTATAGGTTTATGTTACCTCATACCTATGCACTCTACGATAGTTTACAATTGAGTCTTTTGTCTCTTTATCTAAGTCAGTTAGTAACTTTTTGATAAATAGACTTAGAATCTTTAGATTAAATTTCTATACGGATTTTAACTTCAGGTTCTTATTTAGCTAAGTAATCATTTGAGCCTCTGGAAACAGTAGTTTTCAAATTCTGACCTTTTAGACAGTAATTATGTTGGTTTCTCTTTTACTGTAGAGTCAGTGAGTTTCATGCACTATCGATGGATGATTTTCACTTTCATAGTTTCGGAATCAATACTTCCGTTACTATTTAGGTTGGATTGTTGCATAAGAGTTAGGCTCCTATTATCCGGAACCTATTATTTTAAGGTCCTTCCGTCTTCGTATGGGCATAGGCCTTTACTCTTTCCGGGTACAGTTTATGTATTTATAAACAGATATCTGTTTATTACAAGGGCGTAAGCTTCTTCTGTCTTTGATGTCTAGTAGAAGGACGTTACGCTCCATTTTATTGTTAATGGATTCTATTAACTAGCGTACTGCTTATGGTATATCATTGGCTTAGCAGTTGTGCTTAAGATTTCGGCTCATGAAGTAAGAGTTCTTCTACTTCTTGGGCTTACATTAATAGTGTTCTATTATAGATTTTTGAAGGCTGCTCATTGCGCTCAGCCATCCATTCATGAATTTTATCTCAGAAATATCGAGTCCATTTCTGGAGGCCTCTATTGTTAGGTCTATTATCTACTGCTCAGAATGTCATTCACTTAACAGTTGCTACTATAGCTAGGTAGGCTGTCTGTTTCGGCAGTGTCTCCGTTCGGCTGCCCTCTTCGCTCTGGGCTATTTGACCCAGGGCAAGAAAAAGGGGGGGGGGGGGGGAGGGTGTTCCCTTGGGTCACCTGTTTTTACTATGAAAACAAGGGGATACCTCCTCCGGAGTTAGTAATTCTGAGCTGTTATTGGGATGGTTGTTTAGTGAGAAGTTTAAGTTTATAAAATTCATTCAAGTCTTAGTTTTTAAAGTATAGCTTTTGAATATTGCATATGTCAACGGACATGATTATGCAATTCTCACACACTTTTAGGAGTATAAGAGTCTCTATTCTCTAGACTTACTTTATTATTGGCTTACTTTAAAAATTATTAGTATAAGGATTATTGGATATTAATAGAGTACATGGATGTATGAAGCTCAATTTTTGGAAGGTGTTGTATCTTTCTAATTTATCATAAATAAGAAAGATACATGTAAGGCCTATTACTTCTTTTCCCTACAGGGGATGACTCTTTTTTATTTTATTGAGCGTATTCCATTTTGCTCTATGTCCTTGGCCCTCCAGCCTTTTTACTATTCAGCTATGTCTGGGTCATTGGTACAGTATAAAAATGTTAAAAAATTTATAGTAATTTATATATTTTTTATACTTACCAATGACCCAGACGGGGATGGCCCTCCCAGGAGTTGGGAACTCTTGCCTCCCCGCTGAGTACATAGCGCTTACCAGGCACTGGTTATTAGAATGATAAATGGCGCCAATTTCGGAACGTCCTTGACACTGCGCATGCGCAGTAGGGGCGAAGTGTGGAGGGCCTCTCAGGACATGTTTTCTTTAGTTTTAGATGCAAATTTTGGGGATTGGGGGGCAAAATTTGTGTTTGGCCCTATATTTTAAGAGTTAGCACCAGCTATGTCTGGGTCATTGGTAAGTATAAAAAATATATAAATTACTATAAATTTTTTAACTTTTTAGTATACTTGTTTCACAAGATCTACTGCAGCCTGTTGTTATTTAGGTTATAGGTTTATGTTACCTCATACCTATGCACTCTACGATAGTTTACAATTGAGTCTTTTGTCTCTTTATCTAAGTCAGTTAGTAACTTTTTGATAAATAGACTTAGAATCTTTAGATTAAATTCCTATACGGATTTTAACTTCAGGTTCTTATTTAGCTAAGTAATCATTTGAGCCTCTGGAAACAGTAGTTTTCAAATTCTGACCTTTTAGACAGTAATTCTGTTGATTTCTTTTACTGTAGAGTCAGTGAGTTTCATGCACTATCGATGGATGATTTTCACTTTCATAGTTTCGGAATCAATACTTCCGTTACAATTTAGGTTGGATTGTTGCATAAGAGTTAGGCTCCTATTATCCGGAACCTATTATTTTAAGGTCCTTCCGTCTTCGTATGGGCATAGGCCTTTACTCTTTCCGGGTACAGTTTATGTATTTATAAACAGATATCTGTTTATTACAAGGGCGTAAGCTTCTTCTGTCTTTGATGTCTAGTAGAAGGACGTTACGCTCCATTTTATTGTTAATGGATTCTATTAACTAGCGTA
This sequence comes from Pictodentalium vernedei, assembly GCA_031216915.1. Classification (NCBI taxonomy): domain Eukaryota; kingdom Metazoa; phylum Mollusca; class Scaphopoda; order Dentaliida; family Dentaliidae; genus Pictodentalium; species Pictodentalium vernedei. Next base: position 317,385,284 of record CM062288.1, on the reverse strand, counting down.
CTGCTTATGGTATATCATTGGCTTAGCAGTTGTGCTTAAGATTTCGGCTCATGAAGTAAGAGTTCTTCTACTTCTTGGGCTTACATTAATAGTGTTGCTATTATAGATTTTTGAAGGCTGCTCATTGCGCTCAGCCATCCATTCATGAATTTTATCTCAGAAATATCGAGTCCATTTCTGGAGGCCTCTATTGTTAGGTCTATTATCTACTGCTCAGAATGTCATTCACTTAACAGTTGCTACTATAGCTAGGTAGGCTGTCTGTTTCGGCAGTGTCTCCATTCGGCTGCCCTCTTCGCTCTGGGCTATTTGACCCAGGGCAAGAAAAAGGGGGGGGGGGGGGAGGGTGTTCCCTTGGGTCACCCGTTTTTACTATGAAAACAAGGGGATACCTCCTCCGGAGTTAGTAATTCTGAGCTGTTATTGGGATGGTTGTTTAGTGAGAAGTTTAAGTTATAAAATTCATTCAAGTCTTAGTTTTTAAAGTATATCTTTTGAATATTGCATATGTCAACGGACATGACTATGCAATTCTCACACACTTTTAGGAGTATAAGAGTCTCTATTCTCTAGACTTACTTTATTATTGGCTTACTTTAAAAATTATTAGTATAAGGATTATTGGATATTAATAGAGTACATGGATGTATGAAGCTCAATTTTTGGAAGGTGTTGTATCTTTCTAATTTATCATAAATAAGAAAGATACATGTAAGGCCTATTACTTCTTTTCCCTACAGGGGATGACTCTATTTTATTTTATTGAGCGTATTCCATTTTGCTCTATGTCCTTGGCCCTCCAGCCTTTTTACTATTCAGCTATGTCTGGGTCATTGGTACAGTATAAAAATGTTAAAAAATTTATAGTAATTTATATATTTTTTATACTTACCAATGACCCAGACGGGGATGGCCCTCCCAGGAGTTGGGAACTCTTGCCTCCCCGCTGAGTACATAGCGCTTACCAGGCACTGGTTATTAGAATGATAAATGGCGCCAATTTCGGAACGTCCTTGACACTGCGCATGCGCAGTAGGGGCGAAGTGTGGAGGGCCTTTCAGGACATGTTTTCTTTAGTTTTAGATGCAAATTTTGGGGATTGGGGGGCAAAATTTGTGTTTGGCCCTATATTTTAAGAGTTAGCACCAGCTATGTCTGGGTCATTGGTAAGTATAAAAAATATATAAATTACTATAAATTTTTTAACTTTCCAGGCACAGATTGATGTGTATTTTTAAATGACTAATTTAGGATTTTTGCTGGTATTTCTGTTTTATACAAGGATATTATTTTGCTTTAATTCTCAGCAACAAAACTTAAATCGAATGCCACCTGTGTGACTTAGCTACATGGGCATATGAGATGGGGAGGGGGGGGGGGCACTTTCACCTCCCCCCCCCCCCCCCCCTTCACCAATAAGCAGTTAATTTTGCAGTTTTCATTGAAAGGGACTGGTATTTACAGAACAGATTGTTCAGAGGGAGGGGGGTATTTTTATAATTTTGGCAAATATCCAGGCAGTGGGAAGAGCATTTTTATATGCAAATTCGAGGCAAGGACCTGCATTTTGATTTTGAAACAAAAGTTCATGGCAGTTTGATTGGTCAGCCCCCATCCCCAAGAAAATGTTCTCCAAAAGCCTATCATTATACCCCCCCCCCCCCCCCCCCCCCCCCCCCCCCCCCCCCCCCCCGCAAACAAAGTTTGGGGGGTATATAGGAATCACCCTGTCCGCCTGTCTGTCCGTCTGTCCATCCTTGAAAGCGCAACTCCTCCAAAACCGTTTGAAGAATTTTCATGAAACTTTACACAATGGAAGAACTCCATATGAAGATGTGCATGAAGTAATATAATTCCGTTCTGACTTTTCCAAGGGGAGATAATCTAACTTATACCGTCTGTCCATCCTTGTAAGCGCAACTCCTCCTAAACCGTTTGAAGAATTTTCATGAAACTTTACACAATGGAAGAACTCCATATGAAGATGTGCATGAAGCAGTATAATTCCGTTCTGACATTTCCAAGGGGAGATAATCTAACTTATACATTTCAGGCGTAGGGGGGATCACTTTGTGAGTTTGCTCACAGTACCTCTAGTTTTATCCACATTCTATCAGTCCTCTTTAAAACTACTTACTAAATGCAAATTCAGAATACCAAATTCCAAATTTAAGATTGCCAAGATATTGGAGCAGACACATAAAAAATTATTTTATTTTGAACCAGATACCAAGAAAAAAATATTGACAAAACCGTTCATAACAAACTGGTGAAGTATAGTACTAGTACAAATTAGTGTAAACATTAATCAATGTTTGAAAATATTATCAACCAAAATAAATTGAAGCTTACAGGTGACAACCCCCCCCCCCCCCTCCCCCCCGTCCCTTATTTCTCTTTCAGCCTCTGACTAAGACTCTCATTTCGTGAGCTTTCGAGAAAATGCTGTCAGGTTATAGATGGGTGGGGAGTTTGTAAAAAAGGTGTACAAACAAATTATTTGTGGAGACAAGACATGACGTTTTCTTGCAGTTATCATGCAATATATTTCTCCCTTTGTATATCTGTAGTATTATGTAGACAACCAAACGCTTTTATTTGTACGTGGAGAACCTTTCAAACAAAGGTTATCAGGACTTGAGGTAAAATAAAAAGAAGGCTAAATTTCAAGTCAGAAACTTTATAATGTTGAAAAATAAAGTGCAAACTTACCAAGACTGCAGAGTTCACTCAGAGTCAGAATGAAATCTCAAACTGCCTCAGGCTCAGTTACTCCAAACCATAAACGATCGAATGAATGCCCCGGAAGGTTAGTTATTGCACAAAATGTCTTTTCTTGTCCAGTGTGTACTTTTGTTACAGTGCAGAACAGAAATGACCGATGTCCACATGTGATAGCCTAGTGGCAGTAGTGCATGTATGCCATGTATCGTCAAGCCGAGTTCAAACTTATATTTTTAGTTTCATTCAAATTCAGTTTAAAAAGCACGAAATTTAAACAGAGCGGCCAGTTCGCACCGTATTCAAATTAAAATCCTTGTACATTTTCCATCCTCCAGATATAATGATGCCTGCACACACACTTTTGAAAACACATTTGTGACGTCTGATATGCTGAACGCAATCTTTTGAGTTTTGAGTGTTCGGATCGACATTTTTTGCAAATAAAATGAATCAACAGCGATTCTACAGGTGGCAAGGTCAAAGACTTTTTTTTTTTTTTTTCGTGGCCTGTGTAAAATAACTCATCATTACCTGCATTTTATTACTATGTTTTTTGTATTGGACCATTTGAATCTGTGAAATAACGATCGTACGAATCGTTCGCCTCACGAGAAAGTGCAATTCGATCATTCTTACAATAGAAATACCACCCATGTTTATTCCTAAATCTAAGTCCCTGTAGTATGTAGACTGAATGACTACTGCAATCTGTAGTCATTGCCACAGGAACCATGGCTGGTGGCCCCTCCTTGGAAAGAACTCCTTGAGCTCGACTCGGCGGCGTACTACGAGCTTTGACTCTTGTGCATTGTGAGTGATAATCACCAAACATTGGTATCTTTTATGGACAGGCCACGAGCCATGACTCGTTTACAAATAGAGTGACAACCATCAACAATCACATAGAAAGTTAATGATAATGTTATGTTAACCCCTTACCTGACAATAAGTTATTGTCTCGTATACACTCCTATCACTCAATCCTAACTATGTCTTCTAGTGCTAAAGTTAGATAACCCCTACAAAATTAATAGTCATTTGTCAATGTTAATGCTGTTTTAACACACGAATTAACGTTGTCAAGTGCTAGCTTCTACGCCGTCACATGACTCGCCCATCGTTCGCTTCAAAATCAAGCTAACTTACTCAGCTTTCAATACCGAAACAAATTGCACTCCCCTTTAGACCTCCCATACTGACTCTACCTCCAATTCAACTCCTCCCTCAACTGTGCCTGAACCAAGATCTTCGGACTTTATTGACGAGTTGCTTCTAAGTGTGCACCACGGCCCTGCACTTCGATTGCCTAACTCTACAACTCGTTATGAAAAACCGGATGGTGGGGGTACCACAAACACATCGGTGCTTGTGGTGCATCCACCATCTGCCGTCAGCTTGATGTGGTTACCTGACATAGCCCAAGTCATAAGTAGTGAACCAGCACATAAAACGCGTTCAGTGTCGAATAACAGCCAGAGAAAATACAATAATCAAACCAGACACAACTATGTTACCTTTATTCTTCTTGATTTTCATACCTCTCATGTATTTATACTTACTCACATATTTTAATATTCCAGTACTATCGGACTACAGTCCAAATATTCCCCTTGTTCATACCCTACTCCAAGATCCAAATTGTATTATTTTCTCACTCATCATTTTCTTCTATTCTCCGCCCCATAGACCAAATTCCAAGAAAAGGCAGCTGTTACCTCACACATCCAGACCTACTCTCAGAAAATATGATGTACCTTCCCACACATTCGTAAGTCTAAACAATGATTGACATATCAACATACAGAATGAGAGTGGGCCTATTTTATTCAGTCGCATGGTATGGCAGACACAGTGTCAAGACATTAAATCCGGATGAAAGTGTTCTCGCTGCATTGATTTATTGTTGCAGCATTTGTGGTATTTTTCTAATGATCTTTAGAATCACTTGTAACAATATCACAATACCTGTACCAAGAGTCAATGATTTAAAGTCAAACCCAATAAATTTACTTAACCCACCACACTTCCCAGTCATGCTCCTCAGCCCATATACCCAGGCAAATATATATAAAATGAACCGGTGGTCCCTCGAACCTCTCTTTTTCATTATTACATGCATCTATTGTTGTATCGCTTTATTAATCACTCTGTCGGGTGACATTGAGACGAACCCAGGTCCTAGTGATGATTCGTCATCCCGATCCTCTGAACAGCCCCACGACTACTATCATCATGCACAGAGAATTGGTGGAACATCTATGCTACACTTGAACGTACAAAGTCTTATTCCAAAAATTGATACATTATGTTGCGAGGCCTTAGAATACGACATTTGCATTTTCACTGAATCTTGGTTGGATGCCAATGACAAAAATAATGACCTCTTGTTCCCGGGATTTCAACAACCCATTAGAAAAGATCGAGACTCTAGAGGTGGTGGAATCATTATTTATTTAAAGAACGATATCCCCTTCAAAGTTCGGAATGACCTTGAGATTTTGGGCATTGAAGGCGTGTGGCTTGAGATTAATAACACAGCTTGTCACTTCCTTCTGGGGACCTTCTACCGTCCCCCAAACGCAAGTGTAGAATCATGGAACTTGATAGCTACCTCCATTGAACAGGCATTAGACACAGACTCATCAAACGTAGTTATAACCGGTGACTTCAATGACGATCAACTGACAAACCAAAACGGCCCAATACAACGCATCCTCGAGCAATATAACTTGTCGCAACTTTTAAACCAACCAACACACTTTACGGAAACCTCTACTTCCCTTCTTGATTTGATCATAACAAACAATACCTCTTTTGTTGCTGAGTGCGGTGTCGACGGTCCTCTTCACGATGACCGCATACGCTACCACTGTCCCATTACAGCTGTATTGAAGTCTCCCGTCAAGCGTTCCCAAGCACACAAACGTAAAATGTGGTTCTTTAACGAAGGTGACTACACCAATCTGAACAACACATTAATGGAAACGAACTGGAATAAGGTGCTCTCCTACTCTTCGGGCGATGATGTAACTCGTGATTTTCAGAACTATCTCAAGTCAACTGTCTCAAAATTTATCCCGCACAAATTAGTCACATGCCGGCAAAATGAGCCATCGTGGTTCCATAACGATATCAGAAAACTTATTCGCCAACGTAAACGTATTCACCAACATACAAAACGAGTTGACACACCACAGGCATGGAAAAAATATCGCAAGAAGAGAAACCAAACCACATCTGCAATTCGAAATGCTAAAGATAAATATTTCACTAAACTGGAAAAAGATCTCAACAACAAATCACAATCCTCTGCCAACTGGTGGAAGACACTCGATAAACTTATGAACAAACATAAACTAGACATTCCCGCCCTTCAATACAAGAATTGTGACCTGTCATCGAATGCTGAAAAGGCAGAAGCATTTAACGACTACTTTTGTAAGATATCCGAAGATTGACGACTCGAATGCCTTCTTACCTCCCCTTAGTCACAATATTTGCCGTCCGACCATAGAAAATATCCAAATATTGACCGATGACGTCATTGGTGCCCTAAATTCTCTAAAAACTTCAAAAGCAAGTGGACCAGACAACATAAATCCGAGAATTCTCGAAGAATGTAGAAATAGTTTGACAAAGCCACTTACAGATATCTTCAGCTACCTCTTATCCCAGTGTAATTTCCCGTCTGAGTGGAAAAAAGCTAATGTATCCCCTATATTCAAAAAGAACGATCTGAACCTAGTAACAAACTACAGGCCCATATCGTTGCTTAGCTGCATTGGCAAAGTTTTCGAAAAGTGTATATTCAAGAAAGTACTGGCGTTTCTCCAGTCAAATTCCTTGATTACTCGATTCCAGTCTGGATTCACACCCACCGATTCAACTACTCTACAACTCACAGAAATTTATAATACTATTAGTACTGCCCTCGACGAAGGTAAAGAAATCCGCCTTGTTTTTTGCGACGTTAGTAAAGCCTTTGATAAAGTTTGGCACAAGGGGCTTCTTTTTAAACTCGAACAAATAGGAATAACTGGTAATCTGCTACGGTGGTTCGAATCATATTTGAGTAATCGGCAACAGCGGGTGGTCATTAATTCTGAAGCCTCCACGTGGCGACAAATTCTGGCAGGCGTGCCTCAAGGATCCATCCTTGGTCCTTTGCTATTTATAATATACATCAACGATATAGTTAAAAACATTTCCAGCAATATCCGCTTGTTTGCTGATGATACGACTATCTACTTGATAATAGAAAATCCCAACTTAGCTGCTGATATTCTAAATCACGACATAATGCAACTTGAAAGCTGGTCAAAGCAGTGGCTCGTCGATTTTAACCCATCAAAAACTGAGTCTATGCTTATCTCACGTAAAAATATAAGGACTAATCACCCACCCCTGAAAATGTGTAACGAGACTATAGAAGAAGTTAGTTGTCACGCCCATCTTGGTTTACTTTTAAACAATCAGGGTTCATGGGATGGTCACATCGAAGCGATAGTAGCTAAAGCTTGGAAGAGAATCGGCATCGTGAGAAAATTCAAATACAGATTTGATCGCAAAACATTAGAAACAATATACCTTACTTTCATCAGACCACTTTTGGAGTACTCAGACTCTGTGTGGGACAATTGTTCTGAACTCCAATCTGAAAAACTCGAACGTATTCAGATCGAAGCTGCACGGATTGCGACAGGCGCCACACGGAGTGCCAGTAAAGAACTTATTTATGTAGAAACTGGGCGGGAAACGCTAAAAGTAAGAAGAGAGAAACATAAACTGATACAATATTTTAAAATGTTCCACAGAATGACCCCATCATATCTGTCGTTGATGATTCCCCCCTTAGCCTCCGAGTCCCATGGGTATAGTCTCCGTAACAATACCAATCTCACTGTCCCATTCTGCCGCACTCAACGACACTAGGAATCATTCCTGCCATCAACTACGCGACAATGGAATGCCCTTCCGCCACACGTGAGAGATAATAGTTCGTTGCTTATTTTCAAGTCTTACTTAAATAGAAACAAGTCGATTGTCCCTACCTACTTCAAACGCAATAAGGATCGTAAGGCACAGATACACCATTGTAGACTTCGCTTAGGCTGCAGTAACCTAAATGACCACTTGTTTAGAAATTACTTATCAGATTCTCCTGACTGTTCGTGTGGCACCCGTGAAACAAGCGACCATTTCTTATTCCATTGTCCGATTTATGCAGATATTAGAGTTAATACACTGGCGAACCTTCCTTTCACAATTACCACAGACATACTACTAAATGGATGTGTAACGTATACCGTGGAAAGAAACATAGAAATCATTGAAAAACTGCACAATTATATAAGTACCACAAAAAGATTTTACTGAATGTTCGTGCTGTGAACCTCTTCCTTTAACCAAATGGTGCATGGTGCCAAAGCAGGATTGGGAACTAAAACGCGGGCATTGTTTCGACAAGTGAGCGTTGCGGACCTGACGCAGATGCTCACTCGTCGGAGTACAGCAGGGCTGTTCCCACGACACCCTCTCACCAAATTCCATTGGGGCTTTACCTATCCGTGAGAGTAATCGGACCTCCGGGTGAGATCCTTTTGTTAAACGCTCTTCACCACTTAATTCGTCGACATGTACTGAAGCTGACCTCATTGCAGTGTCAACTGTCTCCCCCATTCCGCGACACTTAAGGAAACAGCTGCCTTGACCCTGGGTATTCTCTGTCCTTTACCCCTTCTTTTATTACAATTATTCTCAAAATAATTTCATGATGATAAAAGTGTATTAAATGCCATGAAAGTTTACTGTGCGTGTTGCCAGTTGGAAACAGCTTACATAAGTTTCGGCTTGCTGCTGAATCCAGATTTCACAAGCTCTTGTTAAATCATGTTATTTCATATCTTGTGCACTTGTATTTATTTATGAAATAAAATAATGTTTAAACTAAAGACTTAAGACTGGTTCTCTGACTAAATTGCCCGCTTCTCTCTAAAATTCTTTCAACCGTTCAAATTGTCGACTATTTAATTAAATTAGCAATTAATTACAGTGAATTCTTTTTCATGGTTGAGTGTGTAATAAATACAGAACCACACTCGAGCGTGTGGCGCTGGGATAACCACTCGAGCCTACCAGCTCTCGTGGTATCCCTGCGCCACTCGCTCTCATCCAGTAATCGTTAACCCATTCAAACATAAGTGTGGTTCTGTATATTTACTCCCACATTTGACAATATCTGAATAAAATCATCTTCTGGTGTCGACAATTTTTTATGTTTTGTATTCAAGCTTATTTGTTTTACAAGGATTGGCAAGCAAGTTACGCAACTTATAATAATGCTTCTCTGTGGCTCAATGGCGCAGGGTTGTGGGATGGCCTTTTGCAGTGGTAACTTTATGGTCTTTCTCTTCTCGAACACTACGAGGCACCTTTAGCCTGCATGGAGTTTGTCTCTCTCTCTCTGAACAGAGGACAGCCATTTTACGTCTCACCCGATAGAACTGTACACTGTGACAGCATCAACCCCACAATTGATGCTGACAGAGCATATTTGGACACCTTGAGAACTTTCCCCAACCAAGGATCTATCTTGGGACCTCTGGAATGAGAGGCCAGTGCACTTGTCTAGTGATGAACCGATTATCAAAACTTGCTATCAACTGATTACCGGTTATTTCTCTGCCGATTATGCCGAATCCGATGCCGATCTGATGGTTGAAGTAGAACACTGAAGAAAATCTGTCGGTGCCTGATATACTACAGAATTTCGTTGATAAATCATCAATTTATTTATTCATTTATTATGGTTTAATGACACATTAACAGCCGAGCTCATATCGTGTCGGTGACAGTTTTACGGGTGGAGAATCATCAATTTCAAAAGCTTAATACCACATAAGTTCCCAGAGTATGCATATTTAATGCTGGGCAATATTAGTGAAAATAATATTTGCATTTTGGTTGGGGTGTGAGGAAAGGGTTGTTATTAACGATACAATCACACGATATTGTTCTCCTGAAGATTGTGTTTTATTCCGGTAAGTAATGTTAATATGGTTTTGTGTAAGGATACAACACACGTGGCTTTATTAACCAGGAATATACTGAGAACACATACTTTGTGTCTTAAATGAATAATAATTTTGATGTTAATTTGTGTTGTGAAGTCGTATGACGCATGGTTCACACGTATGTCACTATGTATTATTCAATGTTCTTTTTTTCAACTTGTTACCTCCCCTGATGTGTTTCTCTAATGTTTACATGAACTCTACAATCTTCTGGAAATGGTGGCGATCAAGTACCGATTGCAGTTGGTAAATTCCGTAATATCTCTGCTCTGCAAATCCCTAAAATTTGTATACTGTACCAATGACCCAGACTTAGCTGGTGCTAACTCTTAAATTCTAGGACGAAACACAAATTTTGCCCCCCCCCCCCCCCCACCCAATCCCCAAAATTTGCATCAAAATAAAAAAAATAGATGTCCCATGTGGTCCTCCATACTTTTGTCCACTGCGCTTGGGCAGTGTCAAGGAAGTCTGAAATTGGAGCCAAATCCTCATTCTTTTTTTGGCCCTTCAACCAGTAACATCTCACTGATATCTGTGCTTATAATCTCAGTTAAAATGATGCCAGACACAAAATCATGAAAGAAATGGTGGATCTAAGGATGAAATAAGAGGATGAGAGGAAGAAACAGTGGAAGGATGTTTTCAGGGCTGTAACTTATAATTTTTATGCAAAATTATTTCATGTTCCCTAATTTCGGGGCATAGGCCTGACGTTTACATTCTTGTTATGAAATTTCCACAGTTTGTTCAGAGTTCCTCTCTCCCTTTCCTTTATACCCCCCTTGCTATTCTCCCATGCTTTTGGCATAATTTTTGTAATTTTTTTACTGAAATTTCTTGGGAGTTTTGGCTTGGTAACAGAATGTTTATTCTGTTTTTCCCCATGGTTTCGTCCTCACCCTAGGGTGATTAGGCGTTTCGGTCATGCATCTACCATCCGATGTACTGCAGTTTCTTCTCAGGAAGACTCTGTTTTACATCGGATAGTGTTAAAATTGGTTACTGATTTCGGGCCATATTTTCAGTGCCGGGAGTCTTGTTTCCAGTTTTTATTCACTTTTGTTTATGTTGACAACGGTTACTTCTGACAGTGATTCCTTGTCTTCTATTAGTTCTACTCATAGCCAGATACATTAATATTGTCCGTAAGTGTAACATTAATTTTTAAACATGTTTTAAAATTTTTGTCCACACTTAGGCTTTTTTGGGATCCATTTGGGCTCATCATTCCCATTGGGAACTTGGGCTCATCTTGAAATTTTTTTGAAAATCTTTTTCTTTTGAATTAATTTTCAAAATGTTTGTAATGGATTATTATTATTATGTATCTTTGTTTTCAAGGGTTGGTGCGAGTACGATGACTGTTTAATATTTTTTCATAATGAAAGAATATTGTTCAATTCTAAATCGAGGAAGTCTTCCTCTGATTCTCATGTTCATTGTATTTGTTGTAGTCTGTGTACTCGCACAAATTCTTGCTCAGTGTGTGCCAATTCAGATGACAAACAGACGTGTGTCACGGTATATTGTTAGTGGTGAGAGGTCCATGCCGACCCTCTCTCCACAGGGTCACTCGAGATTTTTCAGTCTCTTTTTCAGAGGAACAAGAACAGGGTGATGCTTCCGTGATGTCTTCAGGAAGTGTGCTTCCGTCGTCGCAATAATGAGCTAGCGGCAAAGTGCTCAAAGGAATGGGGCAAGTGCCTAACTTCCCCGGTGAAGCAATCATTCACGAAATGGTTGTGACGCTGGGTTCGTTCGTTGCGGTCCAGGAGAGGAGAAGGGGTGTTGCGAGCACTATAATCTCGGATCACACACACCCGGCGACAACGGATCGGAGGATGAAACGGAGAAAGCCAGTCTGTCCGGTAGCTAGCTCATCCAGGTCTACCCTGACCATGAGCGAGAGAGGCCCCCTCTCTCTTACAACAACATGTGGGCCCAGATGTTGTTGTATGTAACGTCTGTTAGTCGGAGCATACGTCCACTCCTCCTGCTCGGGACGCTCCGTCGCATAGACAGTCCGACGCAGCTTGTCTATTAGCTTCCTCATCCTCATGTCAGCACACATGACTGCACCTTGGCTATGTGACCGCAGATATCCAGCTTGCTTCGCCGACCAGGGAGTCCATGTCGACCAGGTCACGCCATCCGCTAGCCAAGGACATGAGGCCTTACCAGTTGGGACATTCGCCTATGAGAAGTATGCAGGAATTAACGTCCCAGGAGCTTCCAGCGGCTAAATTACGTAAGACCACGGCTCCACAGGCCTCCGTGACAGACTTGCTATCACAGATAGCTCAATTCATCGCAGTATCCCAGCAGCCATCAGAAACTTTTTCAGAAAAGAAGCTGTCTGAGGAAGCTGCATCGGTTTGCTCCCCGACATAGTCAAAAAGTGTCGACCGAGATTCTCATGTGGTCCAGTCGGATGGTAAAAGGGAATCAGCAGAGCTGAAATTTTCTCTTTCCGAACAACTTAAGGTGGCCGTAGATTTCATCCGGCAATGCCTTTTTGAAGTTGTTTCTCCGGACCAAAATGCTGCGTTACCTGATAGAAAACTGAAAGCGTCACTGGACACAGATTTATTCGGCCGGAATAGGGACATTGAGCCTGTCTTTCTGACCCAGTCCAGAAATGTCACGGACATTTGTACTTCTTAATGACGCTGTATTCAAGCTAGCCTTTAAGACTGGCAAATCAAGTTTCTTATCGTCTCATGCTCTACAGCTGCCTTTTATCAATCATAGAAATAGATTTGAAATGGCAGGCAGAGTGTGCCGTGAATTCCTCTGCGTTTAGACGACCAGGCAGACGACTTGGAGTTGTCATTGCTGGCATCTATGTCGATTTATTCCAGTACGCTGGTGATGACTATCTTGTCTAACAGAAAAATCAGTTTAGACGCATTATCTTACACAGATCACCTTACCAGAGCGTTATCATTACGTCTCGAAGGAAAGAATTCCAGGATGTTCAAAACTTCCTGAGAGTTCTTTCGAGGGCCATAGCATATTCTACGTTTAACTCCGCCTTTTCAGTGGCAATATGGAGTTAGACGTGATGCTGCCCTGGCTGCATCCACAAGAGTGGATAGTAAGGTGAAAAACTCTCTTCCAGTCACTCTGGTCTCAGGAGAGCTTCTCTTCGACGGTAAGCTTTCTACAATCTATAATCAGATTACTAAGAAAGCTTCGGATTCTCTGCTTTTAAATCCGCTTTGAAAAAGTCGGACTCAGCAGGGAGGAGTAATGCAGGCACTTCGGGGCGAATACGTCCAAAGGAAGTTCCTATAGAGGATCTAAGAAAGCCTCTACGTCTTACTCCGGAGGCCGTCAGAGTAGCGACTCAGGTAGGGTCGTAATGCTGGCTGAGATAACCGGTCAGATGCCCCTAGGTTGACTGGGCGAGGTGCGGGTCGTGGAGGATGTGGTTTCTCCTCCCGCAACCCTCGCTGGGCCAGGAGGTGATGGTCTAAACCTCTATTGCGTTCCAGTGGGCAGAAGGCTGTCGAGATTCTTAACCAATTGGTTGTCAATTACGGGCGACCCATGGGTGCAAGGGGTTATTTCTGAAGGTCTAAAACTGTCCTTCAAGGAAAAACCTCCGTTAACTCGAAGTCAACGCTGGACTCATCTTCCGTTAAATGTTCAGAAGAGAGATTCGCTTCTATCAGAAGTTCAATCTCTTCTAATCTAGTGCCCTGGGCCTTCACTTGATTAATGATCTCGGTAATGACTCATTTCTGAGCTCATTCGTCAGTGGTAACGCCAGCTTACTTGGACAACATTCTTCAGAGTTACGTCAGCAAGTTAACGCTTCAGAACGATATTCAGAGTCTGCTTCATTTGCTCCGACGTCTCGGTTTCATAGTAAATGAAAAGAAGTCAGATCGAGCGCTGTCCAAGTCATTCACCCACGTGGGAATGAGCTTAGGGACACACAACAATCTCGTTCATCTGCCTTTAACCAGAGCAATATTAGTCAGTTGTTATGCTCGCTTTTGTCTTCACTCATATGTAGTAACAGCGAGAGAATTCATGAGACTGGCAGGTTTGTGCGGACCCGCTGCGGATCTTATTCCGATGGGGTGGCTATGCACTCGTCCACTCCAGATATTTTTTACCCAGAATTGGAGTGTGAAGACTCATTCGCTCGAAACAAACATCGTCTTGTCGAATCATGTGAAATAGAGATTCATACTTGGGCAGATATTCAGTGGTTAACTTGGGAGTACCACTGCAACTGCTGGATCCGATTTTTACGATATTGACGGATGCGAGTCAAACAGGTTGGGGTGCAACTTTGAGCCCATCAGATTCGAGGTGCCAGGGTCTTTGGGATCCACAGTTCCTAAACAAGCACATAAACATCAAGAGATGATGTCAATTGGCTTGCGCTACATCAGTGGATGAACATTATTCAGAATTCGCATGTTCAAATTCTGTCTGACAATTCGACAGTTGTAGCATATATCCAGAACCAGGGAGGCAATCATTCCATTCCGTTGTTCAATCTAACAGAAAGAATCCTTCTGTTTGTCCTAGAGCATCAAGTTCTTCTATCGGTCCGTCATATTCCGGGTCGTCTGAATGTTCTAGCGGACTCCTTTTCTCGGAAAGGTCGTATATTGCCGTCAGAATGGACACTCAACAAACAAGTATTCAATCAGCTTTGCTACCTATAGGATCGTCCTATGATAGACTTATTTGCGATGCATCTCAACAATCAGTTGCAGACGTATGTGTTGTCATGACCAGATCCTCGAGCGTTTGCAGTAGACGCCCTCTCAATCCCTTAGGACGGAATGATAGGATATGCGTATCCTCCAGCGCCGTTAATTCAACAAGTATTGCTAAAGATAAAACAATCTCAATGCAAGATTCTGTTGGTAGCATCTCTGTCACCCCAGAGACCGTGGATCAGTCTACTCAGGTGTCTGTTGTGGGACATTCCGCAGAAGCTTCCTCCACGGGAGGACCTTTCGCAGGGGAAATCGTGCACACTGCATCACAACCCGCTAGGTCTCAACCTTCACGTATTTCCGTTGTGCGGTCCTTCTTGCACGGCAAGCATTTTACAGAACGAGCAGTGGAAGCAATTTCTAACTGCAGGAGGACCTCCTCTTTGCTAAATTATGCTGCTAAGTGGAAGGTTTTCTCTCAATGGTGTAGGGATCATTCTGTTGATTTTTTGATTCCTCCATTCCAGACATTGCTAATTTTTTGGTCTACTTGTTTGACGAGATCAAACTGCAGCCAAATACTATTAAGGGTTATAAGTCTATGCTATCAGATACCTGTCCTCATCATGATAGCTTACAGATTGGATCTAATGTCTCTTTATCTAAGATAGTGTAAAACTTTTCGATAAATAGACCTAGAACCCTTAGGTTAATTCCTAAGTGGAATTTAGCTTGGGTTGTTCTGAAGCTAAAAGAAGCGCCATTTGAACCTCTTGATACAGTGGATTCAAATACTTATCTTATAAGACAGCTTTTCTCTTAGCCTTCTCTTCTACTAGAAGAGTTAGTGAGCTTCATGCTCTATCTGTTGATGATTCTCACTATCGTAGTTTTGGTAATACTATTACATTGATCACTAATGTTGGATTTTTGGCTAAGAATCAGGCACCTAATAAGTACCCTGAATCTATTGTTATTAAGGCTCTTCCGTCTCCAGATGATCATAGGCCTTTGCTTTGTCCAGTCAGAGCTATGCGTATTTACAAACGTAGATCTGAGTTTATCAGAAAGGAACGTAAGTGTTTCTTTATGTCTTTGCTGCCTAATAGAAAGGACATTACGGTCCATTCCATTGCAAGGTGGATTCAATTAACTATTCGTGCTGCTTATGAAAAATTATCTTCAACTCAGCAGTCTGTGCTTAAGATTTTGGCGCATGAAATAAGAGTGCCGTCTACATCTTGGGCTTATGCTTAAAAAAGGCTAATGTCTATCTCATTTATGTAATATTTTTAAAGTGTAGCTCGGTGTGAAGCATTTGTATATGTCACGTGTCATATGAGCGCTCATATACAATCCTCGGACACTTTTAAATGAATATAAAGAGTCTCATTCTCTGGACTATCTTTATTTATTGGCTTTCCTTTAAAAAGATTAGTATAATGGGTTATACTGGATGTTAACAGAGATCATTGATGTTATTGTGCTCAATTAGAGAATGGTATTGTGTCTTTCTTTTTTGGTATAAAAAAGAAAGATACATGTAAAGCCTGTTCTCCTCTTCTCCTGGTGGGGATAATTCTGTTTACATGTAATTGAGTCTATTGGATTTTCCTTTATGCCCTAGGCCCTCCAGCCTTATTTCTATTCAGCTAAGTCTGGGTCATTGGTACAGTATAAAAATGTTAAAAAAATTATAGTAATTTATATATTTTTTATACTTACCAATGACCCAGACGGGGATGGCCCTCCCATGAGTTGGGAACTCATACCTCCCCACTGTTTACATAATACTTAACAGGCACTGGTTGAAGGAATGAGGATTTGGCTCCAATTTCGGACTTCCTAGACACTGCGCATGCGCAGTGGACAAAAGTATGGAGGACCACATAGGACATCTATTTTTTGGATTTTGATGCAAATTTTGGGGTTGGGGGCAAAATTTATTTTTGGCCCTAGAATTTAAGAGTTAGCACCAGCTAAGTCTGGGTCATTGGTAAGTATAAAAAATATATAAATCACGATAAATTTTTTAACTTTTCTGCTATGTACTACACACGTTTTTAATGGGGAAACTTTATTGAAATGGCCAGATATCAAAGGGATTTTTAATAGCTAGTGTTAAATGTACAGTAAGGTTGCCAGGCAATATTTCCACTGATGTAATAATATTAGATTCCAAACATTAATTATAGGAATAATCACCAAAAATTTAATTAATGAAGCACCGGGTACAACCCGGGTACAACCCAGTGCTTCATTAATTAAAATTTTGCTGCTGATAATTTTGATTGCAGGGTAAATGCTTGGATTATGACCAGTCCACGGCAACTGTACTGTAGAATAACTGGAAATTGACGTTTTTTAACTGCCGGTTGTCATAACCGGCTGATGCCCCATAACCTGCCGGTTCCGATTGCTGATTCCAATTATCGGTTCATCACTACACTTATCCACCCGGGCACCACTCTCTGCAAGGGATGTTTATATTCTTGTGGGAACTCTAGGAATTTGAGTAGTTCTTGTTTACTGTGTAAAATTTCAACCCACAAATATTTCCCATAATGCAACTAGGAATTTAAGCATGAAGAGCTCTGTCAAACAAGATTGAATTGGTTAAATTCCTTGTTGCATTATGAGAAAATCGTTTGCTTGAAATTTTGATGTCTGTGTGTATAGAATTAATAAATTATTTCCAACTTTCTATTCATTTATTATTTTTACAGTTCACTGCTTGTGTTGGTATGCTTATTTATGATGGACTTGACTCCTCATCAAGATGGCAACATTATGTACAGTTTGTCATTTTACTGCTTGGTGTTTTGTCAACTCGTTGCTGGACTGCAATGCTGGCATTAGCAGTCTTCTTACTTGATTGTAAAAGCATGTGTTATGTACTCCGAGTTCGCTTCTGGATCTTCTTATTTGGATTTGGGTAAGTGTTATTGGATTATACCATAATTGTTGTATGTATTCAGCATTACCCAATAGAATAGAGGCATTAAAAATATGTTAGTTAAACCACATGGAATCAAGCCTGCCCCATGTAAGAATGCATCGGTTGGTTTATCCCTTTACCTAACACGAAAGACAGATGACACTTGCAAGATAAGCTATTGCCATTACGCATGCAGAAGTCTGTCAGTCTGTTCACATTTTCCTTTAGCACAGGCTACACCTAGTAGTTCTTGTCCGATCATCACAAAATTTCATATGCTGGTTTGAGGTCATGTCTAGATGAGAGCGTCCCCTTTTGGTCGCGATCGGTCAACCGTTACGGCTGCCCGAAGCCAAAACCTTTAGTCAGTCTACAGGTCGTATTTATGAAGGGATTTCATTGAAACTTGGTAGGATGACTGTGTATAATATCTAGATGAGAATGACCCCTTTTGGTCATGATCTGTCAACCGTGACGGCTGCCGAAGCCCGAAACCCCTAAACTTTTAGCACAGTCTACAGGTCATATTTAATATGGAGGGATTTCATTGTATCTTGGTAGGATGACTCTGTATAATGTCTAGATGAGAACTTCCCCATTTGGTCATGATCTGTCAACCATGACGACTGCCCAAGCCCAAAACCTGAAAACCTTTAGCACAGTCTGCAGGTCGTATTTATGGAGTGATTTCATTGTAACTTGGTAGGATGACTCCATATAATGTCTAGATGAGAACGTCCCCTTCTGGTCATGATTGGTCAACGGTGATGGCTACAAGGGCCCGAAGCCCAAAAAACTTTAGCACAGCCTACAGGCTGTATGTATGAAGGGATTTCATTGTAACTTGGTAGGATGACTCCAGATAATGTTTAGAAGAGAACATCCCCTTTTTTGTCACAATCATTCAGCCATGATGGCTGCCCGAGCCCAAAACCCGAAAACCTTTAGCACAGACTACAGGTCATATTTATGAAGGGATTTCATTGTAAATTGGTAGGATGACTCCGTATAATGTCTAGATGAGGATGTTCCCATTTAGTTGCGATCGGTCAACTGTGATGACTACACAGGCCCGAAACCCAAAAACCTTTAGCTCAGTATACAGGCCGTATTTATGAAGGAATTTCATTGTAACTTGATAGGATGACTCGTTTTGGAACAATTTCACTGTAACATGGTAAGTTTGGTTGACAGACGTTAACTGTGAGGGCCACATACATTAACTGCGAGGGCCACATTAACCCACCCCTCTAGTTGATTCCTGTCCACCTTACTCCATCCCCCCCACCAGTTCTGTCTTACTATTTTAGAAACACAATTTCATTAATTTATTTCTGGTTTAATGTGCCGAAATTACCGTATTTACTCTATGTATTTACTCTATGTAATTATTTTCACAGGCGTCCCAATTCTTAGAAAATGGGGAAAGAACACAGCCTGGTCTTGATTTGATGCTGAATAAAGTTGTGTGTGATTCGTTTTCCATCACTATATATGAAAATCGCTGTCCAATTTTTTTTTATATTTTCATTTTTTGCTTCCAAAACATAGCTTATGATCCCTCATTGGAACGTGCGCATTGTGCTCGTTCCAATGAGGGATCATAAGCTATGTTTTGGAAGCAAAAAATGAAAATTTTTAGTTACTCAAGAATTTTTTTTATGAGTGTCATCTGCTACTAGTGACGGGCCAACTGGAATCAAATCTCCTGAATGTCCCAAACTTTGGAGCATAAAAAAAATATAGTTTTCTGGAAAAAATGTGTGTCCCAAATAAGGCTGTCACGATTGTGAATTTTCATAATCGATTATTTTGTCATAAAAATCGATGGTTATTCGATTATTTATGGTTAATATTTTTGTCTTGTTTCCTAGGACTTCGTCCATGATATAACTTGGGAGGGGTTAAAAATTAAAATATCCTAATCGTAAATGAAGCAAACGAACACCAAACCTTGAAAAATTTGACAAAACAGAATCTACATCGCATAGATTCAAATTTCAAATCACAGAAAAATGCATACCAAACTAACTAATGGCCCCATCTGCACTCAATGTGTAATGATTATGAATTTAGCCTTAGGGAATGTCCAGTCAACAAAGCTTTACACGTAGAAATGAAACTTCCGGTTGCGATACGTCGGAGAACAAAATAAATCATCATACTTTAAAAATGATGGCATTTCGAAGTTTTTCCCTCTTTACTTTCCGTATGTTAAAATTGATTATCAAGTATCAAATTGATAAAAACAAAAACAACTCAACACTTGACGATGTCTTATTGGCAAGGCATACAATGTAGCCATTGACAGTAAGGAATCATTGAGTGTTATGTTATTTTTGTTAAATTGTTATCACCGCTAATGGCAGTGAGCCAGTGATGCTGGAACCGGAAAGTTCGGCCCATGAATGATAATGATTCAGCACCTGTTCAGCGTAAAAATGCTTTCCCTTGGAGGCTCAATCTTTCCAGGGATTTATTTTATTTATTTACTCATTTATTTATTGGTGTTTGAGACTTGAACACTTTGAAAGCTAGGGTCAAATTCAACTGAGTGATCACGCATACGATGATGACTGGGTTTCGGCTAACTTTAACTCGGGTGGTGCTGCGACTTGAAGCTATATATTGGTTTTATGTTTTAACCCTGTTCACACACACATTTGTTGTCGAAATAGGTCCTTTATGTGAAACAATAGCATGTGAATCAATATTTCCCCTTTGTTTAACTGGTTGAGTGCTAGAAGCCACTATCAGGGCTTTCAAAAAAATGAGGGTACCAGAGAAAAAACCAATATTTTCATTGCTCATGTTTCATATTCAGTCAAACGCAAATTATATTTTGTTTATATACATATGTTTTATCACAAATTATTGAAGAGTGCCTTTTGGCACTCTTCAATAATTTGTAATAAAACAAATTTTGATGAACGAATTCAGACCACCAAAAATAATGTAGCCCTCAACCAGTTAACAAAAAGGTAGTATTACAGCACATGTTCAGTCAAATAATCGATCATTGAAATAAATTGTCGATTATGACCTCAATCGACGGATGATCGATTTTTCGATCATTCGTGACAACCTTAGTACCAAATCATAGAGTGTCCCAATACACAGAGTAAATACGGTATTGCGAAATGGTGTGCCCAAAATAAATGAATTTAAAGGCCTGCAGCGACAGAAATTTCCATCACTACTTTCTTTACATTTATGAAATGTGCTTTGTTTAAGGCTAAAAAAAATTAATGTTTTGATTCTCAGGCCCTCCCTCATTGGATTTGAACCTCCTCATTAGACATTTTTATTATGTTATGTTTTTTAAAGAATTTGTGAAAACTTGGAATGGTCATTTTTTCACATTTCTCGACATATAATTATTTAGCTGTGTTTGCAGTAAATTGGTTTTTCTTGTTGCAGTTTATGGGAGAGTGCCCAGAGGCACTCTCCCATAAACTGTAACAAGGCAAATTCTGATATACTGGATCATGATTTAATTATTTGCTGGTGTTTAAGGTCATATATTTCTGCACAATGGCTAATAATGGCTGCAACACCGATATAAACTCAACTTTAACCAATCATTTAGAGCCATGTTTCCCATTTTAAAGGATTCCTACCCCAAGCATTGGTTACTGGGACCTCTTCTAATGGATCATGATGCTTGACAGATCTATACCATTAAAAAGAACAATAAAATACAAATCCCTTTCGCTGTTGTTATGGCAGTTAGTTATAAAAGGTATACTATAATTACACTAAAATACAACCTTTTCTCTTTTTCAAGTGGAAAGACAGCAAAAAGATTTACTGAGTATACTCAACCCTTTACATGAAAAAAAAAAAAAATTAAAAAAAAAAATAAAAATAAAATCCTCCCTCCCTCCCTCACTGATTTGAAAAAAAATTGCCTGAGAATCAATTCATTTTTTTTATTTGGCCTTATATTTTTTTTTCCTTTTTCAGGCTTCCAATGTTTTCAACAGGTATTCTTTTAATAGCGGGAAGTGATCATTTACAGAATGAGGTTGATCCTTCATTTCACTATGGTGATGATCAAACAATACTCTCAGCTCTGATAATTGTTATTTGTTTAACAGTCACAATAATCTGTGTTATACTCCATCAGAGACATGGTAAGATGGGCAGGCTGAGGGGTTACTCAGTTCTCGAGAACTCTACATCATCAAATGACCTTACTGATGCCGAGAGCTGTAATGGGAACAATTCAAGTTCAGCTTCAAATAGAAATCTCGCCAAGAATGAATCAAGCCCCAGAGCAAGTAAGTACATTTTTTTTTTCTCTTGGTGTTTTAAGGTCACATATTTCTGCACAATGGCTAACCATGACCGTGACAGTTTTACAGGTAGAGGAAGCCGGAGTACCCGGAGAGAACCACCGAGCAACGGCGAGCAACTGTCAGCTCCCCAACATACCAACTCCACACAAGCAGGGTTAGCATTGGTTGAAGACATGTGCACCATCGACGTGCAGTACGCCTTAGCACACAACGTCACCGTGCCTCCATGTGGGCAATGGGGGTGAAGTGTCTTGCCCAAGGACACAGTGCGGTTGCCGCAGGTGGGATTCGAACCGAGGACCTCTCGGCTTGCAGCCTGCACCTCTACCAACTGAGCCACCGTGCCCCCAGCAAGTGAGTATAAAGCCAGTGTATAAAGATGAACTGTTCCAAACTTATAACACTTATGTGTGGTTACAGCATTGGAATTCAAACTGAAAGGTCCATGGTTTGATCATCACTAGGGGTAACTGTAACTCTTTATTTTGAACTTCTGCTGAAATCTATTAACCCTTCACCTAACATGAAAAGCAGACGACACTTGCAAACAAAATTCTTGAATTACTATTTTTTTTCATTTTTGTCTCAAAAACATAGGTTATGACCCCTTGTTGGAACGAGCTCGTTAAGCTCGTTCCAACGAGGAGTCATAACCTATGTTTTTGAGACAAAAAATGAAAAAAATAATAAAAATCAATTGGAGATATTTGTGAATAGTGCTGGCTGGTTTGGGTCGTTACTTTGGGCAAAGGGTTAACTGGTTGAGTGCAAGAAGCCACTATCAGGGCTTTCAAAAAAAATTAGGGTACCAGAGGAAAAGCCAACTTTTTACTTGCTCATGTTTCATATTCAGTCAAATAATAATATTTTGTTTATATAAATTCATTTTATTGTAAGTTATTGAAGAGTGCCTGTGGGAACTCTTCAATAATTTGTAATAAAACAAATTGTGATGAACAAATTCAGATGGCCCAAAATAATGTAACCCTCAACCATTTAACAAAATATAGCAGCCAAGATCATTACTGTTATCCAAAAATATGATCACATTACACCAATCCTCAAATCCTTGAACTGGTTACTAGTTGAACCTTGCATCAGATATAAAGTATTAACCCTTTACCTAACCTGAAAAGCGGACGACACTTCCAAACAAAATTCTTGAATAACTATTTTTTTTTCATTTTTTGTCTCAAAAACATAGGTTATGACCCTTCATTGGAACAAGCTTGATGAGCTCGTTCCAAAGAGGGGTCATAACTATGTTTTTGAGACAAAAAATTTAAAAATATTAAAAATTTATTGGCGATTTTTGTGAACAGCGCTGGCCAGTTTTGTCCGTTACGTTGGGTAAAGGGTTATTGATAGCACAGAACATCATCCACAGAGATCAGGCCTCCACTTACTTAAAACAAATTGTCAGTTTAAACAAACCGGTATGGAATCTCAGATCATCTTAAGAATCTTTGTGTCATGCATCGAGTAAAATCTACTGTGGGTAGGAGATCTACTGCGGGTAAAAGATCCTTCACTTTTGCATCTCCCTCACTGTGGGTTGCACTCCCTCCGAGTTCATGGAAAACCTCCTATACTGAAAGCTAAAAAAAAATGTTCATACCCATCTCTTTCAGATAGCCTTTGGCTGCTGAATCTTTTTTCTCTTTGATTGTCAGTTTTGTATTGTGAGTGCTTTTGAACATAAGTAAATTTTATTATTAATTATTGTGTCCTTAGGCAAGGCACTTAATCCTGATTGCCCACGTTTGGGCACTGAACAGAGGCACAGTGCACTATGGTTCACTTGCCTTCTACCAGTGCTTTCCGTGCTTCTAATATGTTGGGACTGACAATACTTGCTGCTACTCAATGGTTCTCTGGGTACACCGGCTTCCTCCACCCTAAAACTGTCTGACTTGAGGTGACCTTGGGTGTCGAATGTGTCATTAACAAGCCAGAAAATAAGCAGATTGTCATCTGCAAATGAGGTCCCCAGAGGGTGAATTTAGTGATGCTACCCTGCACAGTAGGGTAGCATCACTACATTTACCCTCTGTGAACCTCAATCTGAATCAGGGTCTCGAAGCTAAACGGAAAGAGGTACCCAGAGGATAAATTGGCCCACCGAGGACCTCATTCTGCAAATGTCAGACTGCTTATTTTCAGGCCAGGTCATTAAACACCATAAACCCCCCCAAAATGAAACATAATCGGACATATCTGCTCAATGCTGTTCATAGAAATTGCCTTTCAAATATCAGTATTTTTTCAATTCTTCCCTCCAAACATAGCTTATGACACCACATTGGAACAAGCCCATTGAGCTTGTTCCAATGAAGGGTCACCAGCTATGTGTTTGAGGCAAAAATGAAAGTTATTCAAGAAACTTTTTTTTTTGCAAGTGTCGTTTTCTAATGTAACATAATGAGTTTAACTACTGGTCGAGTTTTCAGCCTGTTAACCCTTTACCCAACGTAACGACCAAAACCGGCCAGCGCTATTCTTAAAAATCGCCAATCAATTTTCATTATTTTTTCATTTTTTGTCTCAAAAACATAGGTTATGACCCCTCATTGGAACGAGCTCGTCGAGCTCGTTCCAATGAGGGGTCATAACCTATGTTTTTGAGACAAAAAATGAAAAAAATTAGTTATTCAAGAATATTTTTTTGCAAGTGTTGTCTGCTTTTCATGTTAGGTAAAGGGTTAAAGAATGTACAGAGGGATTGGATACTCGACAACCAAACATTTCGACATTGGCAATTCCTTGCTATCCAATTGAAACACTAGCACCCAACTGGCAAGATTGAAGTTTTTGAGCCACCAATTTCAAGTGCAGTACGCTCATCAACAATATTTACCTTTTCCATGCCACCAAACTTCTTGATGTTGGCACATGAAAAATTACAGCGAGAAATGTACTTGACAATTGTGTAGTTCAGATTGTGTCAGGAGGCTAGCTGGTTTTCTCGACAGTTGTCATTATTGGAAATGCATGCATGCAAGCCTGAATATAAGCAACCTGTCATTTGCAAAATGAGGTCCTCAGAGGGTGAATTTGCTGATGCTATCCCATACAGTGAGCCAATTTATCCTCTAGGTACATTTTTCTGTTTTGGCTTGAGACCTTGATTCAGACTGAGGTTCACAGAGGGTAAATTTTGTGATGCTACCCAGCTGTGTAGGGTAGCATCACCAAATTCACCCTCTGGGGACCTCATTTTGAAGATGATCGTCTGCTTATTTTCAGGCGTGCAAGCTGGAGGTGGTAGTCTTTTGAATTTATGTAAAAAAAAATTCACCATTGATGAGTTATTAAACCACTGCACCATGATGTTTCAATGGTAAAGTTTTCAGCAGTAAATATTTCACATAATGCAGTTTGATATTTAACCAAATATTCCTTGTTTGAGCTCTGTCAAACAAGTCATAATTGGTTAAATTCATCGTTGAACAAGAGAAAAACAGCGATTGAAGAAAATTTTTATTATATCATCCAAGCCAGAAGAGAAGCAGACTGTCATTTGCAAAATGAGGTACCCAGAGGGTGAATTTAGTGATGCTAACCTGCACAGCAGGGTAGCATCACTAAATTTACCCTCTGTGAACCTCAATCTGAATCAGGGTCCCAAAACTAAACAGAAAGAGGTACACAGAGGATAAATTAGCCCACTGTATGGAATAGCATCATCAAATTCACCCTCTGGGGACCTCATTCTGCAAATGTCAGGCTGCTTATTTTCAGGCCTGATATCATCAGAGTGCTAGGGGTTAACATTGAGTATCAGATGGATATTTGTGACATGTTATCACTTCATTTGTTGCGATTTTCAGGACCTTTATCATTTTTTAGCTGCTACGAGCAGCTCTGTATGTGGCAATGTTGTTCTGTCTGTCGGTTGGTCAGTCGGTCAGTCTGTCACCAACGAGTTTAAAAAACACCATAACTCCTAAAATACTTGATGGAATGACACCATACTTGGTATGTAAGTGTATCTTCATGATGTCTACACCCTCGCAATAGCACATGTCATTCGGATGATTTCTGTCACATTTATGGACTTGTCACCAACGAGTTTTAAACATCATTGGCATTTCATGAAACGTGACAGCTTCGGCACTGTGACAGTGCGCTCTAGTTGGTTGAGTTGTATTAACAACAAAGACCTATGGTTTGGTGACAGTCGGTGTTCGTTAAAGGCATACCTGTGTGATGTAGCTGGAATATTACCCAGTAAGAATTATACTTAAAACACAGAAATTGGTACGAGAATTATTGATACTAGGCACTGTACAGGGCTAACTGCTAGCAACAGCTCATCGTTGACATTGTCTGGAAACTTTATAAATTTGCTTTCAGTTGTGGTAGTGACTAGTGAGACTTGAACTAGCATGGCTAGTGGCATGGGATGCTGATGCTGTTGATACTAATATAGTAGAGTTTACACCCAGTCTTTATATTTTTATACTGTACCAATGACCCAGACATAGCTGGTGCTAACTCTTAAAATATAGGGCCAAACACAAATTTTGTCCCCCAATCCCCAAAATTTGCATCTAAAACCAAAGAAAACATGTCCTGAAAGGCCCTCCACACTTCGCCCCTACTGCGCATGCGCAGTGTCAAGGACGTTCCGAAATTGGCACCATTAATCATTCTAAGTTTGGCCCTTCATCAGTTAACATCTGACTGATCTTTGTGCTTATAAATCTCAGTTTAAATGATGCCAGACACATAAATATTAGTGAAATGGTGATTCTAAGGAGGATAGAGAAGGAGGAGAGGAAAAAAATGTGTGACAGAATATTATCAGGGCTGTAACTTAAAATTTTTTAATGAAATTATGTTAAGTTACCTATTTTCGAGGCAGCAGCCATTTTGTTGTCATTCTGATTATTTAGTTACCCTGTTTTTTAAGTGTTTTCCTCTCTCCCTGTCCTTTAAGTCCCCCCTTGCTATTCTCCCATGCTTTTGGCATAGTTTTTGTAATTATTATTACTAAATTGTCTTGGGAGTTTTAGCTGAATAACAGAATGAATTCTGTTCTTTTCCCCATGTTTACGTCTTCACCTACGGGTGGTTAGGCGTTGTGTTCTGCATCTACCATCTGATGTTCTGCAGTTTCTTCCCTGGAAGTCTCTGTTTTGCATCAGATAGTGTATTTTTGGTAACTGATTTCGGGCCTGGGTGCCTGGAGTCTTATTTTAGTGTTTTTACACTCATTGTTTACATTTACAACAGCCCTCTGTGTGAGGGGGGGATTTCTGGAAAATAATATCTTGATGTTATTTTAATCATAACTAGATACATTATTATTGTTCGTAAGTGTTGAATAAATTGTTTAAAATATTTTTAAAATTTTTGTCCACACTTAGGCTTGGGATCCATTGGGGCTCAACGTTACTTTTCAGAAACTTGGGCTGTTCTGAAAAAATATATTTTTATACTGTACCAATGACCCAGACATAGCTGGTGCTAACTCTTAAAATATAGGGCCAAACACAAATTTTGCCCCCCAATCCCCAAAATTTGCATCTAAAACCAAAGAAAACATGTCCTGAAAGGCCCTCCACACTTCGCCCCTACTGCGCATGCGCAGTGTCAAGGACGTTACGAAATTGGCGCCATTAATCATTCTAAGTTTGGCCCTTCATCAGTTAACATCTGACTGATCTTTGTGCTTTTAAATCTCAGTTTAAATGATGCCAGACACATAAATATTAGTGAAATGGTGATTCTAAGGAGGATAGAAAAGGAGGAGAGGAAAAGAATGTGTGACAGAATATTATCAGGGCTGTAACTTAAAATTTTTTAATGAAATTATGTTAAGTTACCTATTTTCAAGGCAGCAGCCATTTTGTTGTCATTCTGATTATTTAGTTACACTGTTTTTTCAAGTGTTTTTCCTCTCTCCCTGTCCTTTAAGTTCCCCCTTGCTATTCTCCCATGCTTTTGGCATAGTTTCTGTAATTATTATTACTAAAATTTCTTGGGAGTTTTAGCTGAATAACAGAATGAATTCTGTTCTTTCCCCATGTTTACGTCTTCACCTACGGGTGGTTAGGCGTTGTGTTCTGCATCTACCATCTGATGTTCTGCAGTTTCTTCCCTGGAAGTCTCTGTTTTGCATCAGATGGTGTATTTTTGGTAACTGATTTCGGGCCTGGGTGCCTGGAGTCTTATTTTAGTGTTGTTACACTCATTGTTTACATTTACAACAGCCCTCTGTGTGAGGGGGGGATTTCTAAATAATAATATCTTTATGTTATTTTAATCATAAATAGATACATTATTATTGTTCGTAAGTGTTGAATAAATTGTTTAAAATATTTTTAAAATTTTTGTCCACACTTAGGCTTGGGATCCATTGGGGCTCAACGTTACTTTTCAGAAACTTGGGCTGTTCTGAAAAAATATTTTTTCAAAATATTTTGATTTCAATTATTTTTTCTATATTAATGGATCATATTATTATTATGTATTTTGATTGCCAGGGGTTAGTGCGAGTACCAGGACTTGTTTTCTTTTCACATTGAAAGGATATTGATCAATTGTTTTAAGAGGAAGTCTTCCTCTGACCTTATTATCATTCTATATGTGGTCAGTGTACTCGCATTAACTCCTGTTCTGTATCGTATGATTTCGATGACAATATGGGAAGCGTATGTCACGGTATGTTGTTGGGGATTTGGACACTCCGGTCCTTTCCCCGCAGGGTCACTCTACTTTATCAATTTCTATTTCAGACGATCAAGATTAGGGTGATGTATCTGTGATGTCTTCCAACAGTGTGCCTCCGTCGTCACAATTAATGAAGGGCTAGCGGAAAAGTGCTCATGTAATACGCCAATTGCCTAAGAGGACCCTAGTAGGTTCGACGGCCTTTGACGTCCGCTAGCTCGCCCGGTGTAGCGTCCATTCACCGAATGGTTCGGCAGCCGGGTTCGTCCGTTGCGGTCTAGAAGGAATTTTGGGGTGATGCGAGCACTATAAAATTAACTTAATGCACACCCAGTGACGGCGGATCGGAGGGAGAACGGAGGAAGCCTTTTAGTCCGGTTCATAGCTCGTTCCGGTCCATCCGGACGGCAAGCGAGAGAGGCCCCTCTCTCGTTCAACAACATCTGGCCCCAGATGTTGTGGTACAAATGTGTCGTTAGCGGAGCATACGTCCGTCGCTCGGGACGCTCCGTTGTATAGGCAGTCCGCTGAGACTGCTAAGGCTTCCTCTTCTCGTCAGCGCACACGACCGCACCTTGGCTGCGTGACCGCCGATATATTACCAGCTTCGCCGATCAAGGATTCTTCGGCGACCAGGTCACACCATCCGACAGCCAGGGATTCGAGACCGATGGACTCCGGACGTTCGCATAGGAAGTATGCGGGAGCCATCTGATGCGGAGCTACCCTCGGCGAAGCAGCGATAGTCTGCGCCTCCGCAGGTCTCGACGCCGGACATTCTTGTGCACATAGCACAGCTTATCGCAGCATCCCAGCAGCCGACAGAAACGGTGTCGGATCGAGAATTATCCGACAGCGCTGGGTTGGTAGCCGGGGACTCGAGGACTGCAGACTCCGGACGTTCGCATAGGAAGTGTGCGGGAGTCAACGTACACGGAGCTTCCAGCGGCAATGCATCGTAAGTCCGCTACTGCACAGGCCTCGGGAACGGACGTGCTTTCCTTAATAGCACAGTTTATCCCAGCATCCCAGCATCAACTGAATCTGTCGCATATATTTTATCCGACGATGCTGGGTCGGGACGCTCTGCGGAAGCGGGTACGGACGTCCGAAAATTTTCATCCGGTCCGACGGGATACCGAAAGGGATTCGGTGGATTTCAACCTTTCCCTTTCGGAACAACATATGCTGCGATGCCGGATAAGAAACTGATAGCGTCGGTGGACTTAGAAATTTTTGGTTCGGTTCAGGGACATCGTCCCTCAGTTCCGACATAGTCCAATAATGTCACGCAAACTATCGAATTATTGAACGACGCTATATATATTATTATTTTATGCTTGCTATCCAAGCATTTCTGGTTTCTTGTTCGAAGAGTTATGGAGATGTCTTTCAAAAGTGTGCCTCTGTCGTCATAGTTAATGAAGAGTTAGCGGCAATATGTGCTCATGGAATATGTCTATCGCTTACGGAGTGACATTCGCTAGCTCACCCGGTGTAGCGTACATTCATCGAATGGTTCGGCTGCCGGGTTCGTCCGTTGCGGTCTAGGAAGGAGATTTGGGTGATGCGAGCACTTTAATTACTTTAGTACTCACCCAGTGACGTCAGATTGAGGACAGATCGGAGGAAGCCAACAACATAGGGGACCGCATGTTGTGGTTCAGATATTTTACATTCGGAGCATATGTCCGTTGCTCGGGACGCTCCGTTATATTGACAGTCCGAGAGACTGTCTTTAATGCTTCCTCATCCTCACAGCAGGGCACACGACCGCACATTGGCTACGTGACCTCGAGTATCCGATCAGTTTCGGCATTCAGTGATTCCACAGCGAATAGGTCGCGCCATCCGGTAGCCAAGGGACACGAGGCCTATACACTCCGTTCGCTCGCATATTGGAAGTATGCACGGGGTAACGATCTCGGAGCTTCCTGCGGCAATGCATCGTAAGACCGCTGCTCCTCAGGCCTCAGTGACGGACGTGCTATCCGAGTTAGCACAGTTGTTTCGCAGCATCCCAGCAATTGACGGTTTCTCGGTCGAATCAGGAATTATCCGACGGCGCTGGGTCGGTGCGGTCCGCGGTTGCATCAAGCTACGGACGACCGAACGCTTTATAGGGTCCGACAGGATGGCGAAAGGGATTCGAAAGATTTCGAGTGTTCCCTTTAGTAGTATCGGAAGATGCCTTTCTTATCTTCTGGCATTTCTTCCAGTGATTATTTTTCGGACTTCATTGCTGCAATCTTGGATAAGAGACTTATAGCGTCATTGGACTCGGATTTTTCGATCGGTACAGGGGCTTTGTCCCTGACTTACCGACGCAGTCCAATATTGTCATTACAACATGTGTTTTATTTTTCGACGCTATATATTTATATATATATACAAGCCTGCTACTAAGCATGATAGTTTAGTTTCTTGTCCGCGTGGCTCATTTCTGCCATTTTATCTTTTTTACATATAGTTTATTTTGGCAGAGCAGGGCATACCGAGAGTTCATATGCGTCTAGACGGTGATTAAAGACTGCATATATTCTTTTTCGCCGTTTATGTCTTTTCCAATTTCAATGTTGGGAACGACATTATGTATAGTAGACTTAACTTAGACGCTTTATTATACGTAATCCGCCTTACTGAGGCGTTATCATTACGTCTTCAAGAAAAGATTTACGGGATATTATTCTCAATGTAATTTCTTTTGAGGGCAGTAGTTTGTTCACATATAACTCCGCCCTTCAGTGGCTGATTGGAGTTGGTTAGACGTGATGCAGCCCTAGCTACATCCACGCGTGGATAGTAGGTTAAGAACTCTCTGAGTCGCTTCGTTCTCGGAGGAGCTTCTCTTCGACGGCAACTTTCCGGCAATCCATGAATTGCTTGAATTTTACATTCTCTTGTCTATCTAGTGTTACAAGAGATTCAGACTGGGGCAAACATTCGGTGGTTGACTCAGAGAGTGCCGCCGCAGTTGCCGGACCCGAGTGTGGCTGTTATGACGGTTGCCAGTCAAACAGATTGGGATATATACTGATCCCTACGGATTCGAAGTGCCAGGGTCTTTGGGTTCCGCAGTCTTTTAGCTATCAGTTTAACTTCCGCGGAATAATGTTTTTTAGGCTTGCTTTATGTCATTGCATGAACATTATTCAGAAACGCATGCCCAAATTCCTGTCCTTTAATTCGACAGTAGTGGCGTATCTCCGGAACCAGGGAGGCACTCTTTCGTTTCCGTTATTCAATTTAATGGAAAGAATCCGTCTGTTGGTTATAGTACACCAAGTTCAGTTTTGGTCCGTCATATTCTGGGTCGTCTGATTGTTTTATCGCACTCCCGTTCTCTTACGGGTCGCTTGTTGCTGTCAGAATGGACTCTCAACAAACAAGTATTTAATCAGATTTGCTATCTATGGGAGCGCCCAATGATGTTTTATTTATGACACAGCTTGCTAATCAATTGCAGACGTATGTGTTGGCTTGTCTAGATCTCTGAGCTAATACTGTTAACGCTCTATTGATCTATAGGACGGAATGATAGGATACGCGTATCCTCCGGCGCTGTTGTTTTAGCAGGTATTGCTAAGATAAACAACCACTATACATTTCTGTTGATAGCATCTCTATCTTCACAGAGATCATGAGTAATTTACTCTCTTGTCTACTGTGGATCTTAACGTGAAATCTTCCTCTATGTGAGGATCTTTTTTCACTGGGTAAATCGTGTCATCTTTATCACAACCAGCAAGGTCGCAACCTTCATGTATTCCGTTGTGTGGTCCGTATTGCATTGTATGCACTGTACTGGACGAGCTTTGGACGCGATTTCTTACTATAGGAGATCCTCTTCTTCGCTATTCTATGCGACTAAAGTGGAGGCTCTTCCGTCGTGGTGTAGGGATCATTATGTTCATATGGTTGATCCCTCCATACTACTCATTGCTATTTTTTAGTATACTTGTTTCACAAGATCTACTGCAGCCTGTGTTATTTAGGTTATAGGTTTATGTTACCTCATACCTATGCACTCTACTATAGTTTACAATTGAGTCTTTTGTCTCTTTATCTAAGTCAGTTAGTAACTTTTTGATAAATAGACTTAGAATCTTTAGATTAAATTCCTATACGGATTTTAACTTCGGTTCTTATTTAGCTAAGTAATCATTTGAGCCTCTGGAAACAGTAGTTTTCAAATTCTGACCTTTTAGACAGTAATTCTGTTGGTTTCTCTTTTACTGTAGAGTCAGTGAGTTTCATGCACTATCGATGGATGATTTTCACTTTCATAGTTTCGGAATCAATACTTCCGTTACTATTTAGGTTGGATTGTTGCATAAGAGTTAGGCTCCTATTATCCGGAACCTATTATTTTAAGGTCCTTCCGTCTTCGTATGGGCATAGGCCTTTACTCTTTCCGGGTACAGTTTATGTATTTATAAACAGATATCTGTTTATTACAAGGGCGTAAGCTTCTTCTGTCTTTGATGTCTAGTAGAAGGACGTTACGCTCCATTTTATTGTTAATGGATTCTATTAACTAGCGTACTGCTTATGGTATATCATTAGCTTAGCAGTTGTGCTTAAGATTTCGGCTCATGAAGTAAGAGTTCTTCTACTTCTTGGGCTTACATTAATAGTGTTGCTATTATAGATTTTTGAAGGCTGCTCATTGCGCTCAGCCATCCATTCATGAATTTTATCTCAGAAATATCGAGTCCATTTCTGGAGGCCTCTATTGTTAGGTCTATTATCTACTGCTCAGAATGTCATTCTCTTAACAGTTGCTACTATAGCTAGGTAGGCTGTCTGTTTCGGCAGTGTCTCCGTTCGGCTGCCCTCTTCGCTCTGGGCTATTTGACCCAGGGCAAGAAAAAGGGGGGGGGGGGGAGGGTGTTCCCTTGGGTCACCTGTTTTTACTATGAAAACAAGGGGATATCTCCTCCGGAGTTAGTAATTCTGAGCTGTTATTGGGATGGTTGTTTAGTGAGAAGTTTAAGTTTATAAAATTCATTCAAGTCTTAGTTTTTAAAGTATAGCCTTTGAATATTGCATATGTCAACGGACATGATTATGCAATTCTCACACACTTTTAGAAGTATAAGAGTCTCTATTCTCTAGACTTACTTTATTATTGGCTTACTTTAAAAATTATTAGTATAAGGATTATTGGATATTAATAGAGTACATGGATGTATGAAGCTCAATTTTTGGAAGGTGTTGTATCTTTCTAATTTATCATAAATAAGAAAGATACATGTAAGGCCTATTACTTCTTTTCCCTACAGGGGATGACTCTATTTTATTTTATTGAGCGTATTCCATTTTGCTCTATGTCCTTGGCCCTCCAGCCTTTTTACTATTCAGCTATGTCTGGGTCATTGGTACAGTATAAAAATGTTAAAAAATTTATAGTAATTTATATATTTTTTATACTTACCAATGACCCAGACGGGGATTGCCCTCCCAGGAGTTGGGAACTCTTGCCACCCCGCTGAGTACATAGTGCTTACCAGGCACTGGTTATTAGAATGATTAATGGCGCCAATTTCGGAACGTCCTTGACACTGCGCATGCGCAGTAGGGGCGAAGTGTGGAGGGCCTTTCAGGACATGTTTTCTTTAGTTTTAGATGCAAATTTTGGGGATTGGGGGGCAAAATTTGTGTTTGGCCCTATATTTTAAGAGTTAGCACCAGCTATGTCTGGGTCATTGGTAAGTATAAAAAATATATAAATTACTATAAATTTTTTAACTTTTTCAAAATATTTTGATTTCAATTATTTTTTCTATATTAATGGATCATATTATTATTATGTATTTTGATTGCCAGGGGTTAGTGCGAGTACCAGGACTTGTTTTCTTTTCAAATGGAAAGGATATTGATCAATTGTATTAAGAGGAAGTCTTCCTCTGACTTTATAATCATTCTATATGTGGTCAGTGTACTCGCATTAACTCCTGTTCTGTATCGTATGATTTCGATGACAATATGGGAAGCGTATGTCACGGTATGTTATTGGGGATTTGGACACTCCGGTCCTTTCCCCGCAGGGTCACTCTACTTTATCAATTTCTATTTCAGACAATCAAGATTAGGGTGATGTATCTGTGATGTCTTCCAACAGTGTGCCTCCGTCGTCACAATTAATGAAGGGCTAGCGGAAAAGTGCTCATGTAAATACGCCAATTGCCTAAGAGGACCCTAGTAGGTTCGACGGCCTTTGACGTCCGCTAGCTCGCCCGGTGTAGCATCCATTCACTGAATGGTTCGGCAGCCGGGTTCGTCCGTTGCGGTCTAGAAGGAATTTTGGGGTGATGCGAGCACTATAAATTAACCTAATGCACACCCAGGGAGGGAGAACGGAGGAAGCCTTTTAGTCCGGTTCATAGCTCATTCCGGTCCATCCGGACGGCAAGCGAGAGAGGCCCCTCTCTCGTTCAACAACATCTGGCCCCAGATGTTGTGGTACAAAATGTGTCGCAAGCGGAGCATACGTCCGTCGCTCGGGACGCTCCGTTGTATAGGCAGTCCGCGGAGACTGCTAAGGCTTCCTCTTCTCGTCAGCGCACACGACCGCACCTTGGCTGCGTGACCGCCGATATATTACCAGCTTCGCCGATCAAGGATTCTTCGGCGACCAGGTCACACCATCCGGTGGCCAGGGACACGAGGCCTGCAGACTCCGGACGTTCGCATAGGAAGTGTGCGGGAGTCAACGTACACGGAGCTTCCGGCGGCAATGCATCGTAAGACCGCTACTGCACAGGCCTCGGGAACGGACGTGCTTTCCTTAATAGCACAGTTTATCGCAGCATCCCAGCATCAACTGAATCTGTCGCATATATTTTATCCGACGATGCTGGGTCGGGACGCTCCGCGGAAGCGGGTACGGACGTCCGAAAGTTTCATCCGGTCCGACGGGATACCGAAAGGCATTTGGAGGATTTTGAGCTTTCCCTTTCGGAACAACATATGCTGTTGTGTATGTCATCTGACTTGGTCTTCTACAGCTTCTTTCGTCGGACCAGAATGCTGCGATGCCGGATAAGAAACTGATAGCGTCGGTGGACTTAGAAATTTTTGGTTCGGTTCAGGGACATCGTCCCTCAGTTCCGACATAGTCCAATAATGTCACACAAACTTTCGAATTATTGAACGACGCTATATATATATTATATAACCAAGCATTTCTGGTTTCTTGTTCGCAGAGTTATGGAGATGTCTTTCAAAAGTGTGCCTCTGTCGTCATAGTTAATGAAGAGCTAGCGGCAATAAGTGCTCATGGAATATGTCTATCGCATACGGAGTGACATTCGCTAGCTCACCCGGTGTAGCGTACATTCATCGAATGGTTCGGCTGCCGGGTTCATCCGTTGCGGTCTAGGAAGGAGATTTGGGTGATGCGAGCACTTTAATTACTTTAGTACTCACCCAGTGACGGCAGATTGAGGACAGATCGGAGGAAGCCTGTTAGTCCGGTTCCTGGCTTGTCCAGGTCCGTCCGGGCTGTGAGCGAGAGAGGTCCCTCTCTCGTCCAACAACATAGGGGACCGCATGTTGTGGTTCAGATATTTTACATTCGGAGCATATGTCCGTCGGTCGGGACGCTCCGTTATATTGACAGTCCGAGAGACTGTCCTTAATGCTTCCTCATCCTCACAGCAGGGCACACGACCGCACATTGGCTATGTGACCTCGAGTATCCGATCAGTTTCGTCATTCAGTGATTCCACGGCGAATAGGTCGCGCCATCCGGTAGCCAAGGGACACGAGGCCTATACACTCCGTTCGCTCGCATATTGGTAGTATGCACGGGGGTAACGATCACGGAGCTTCCAGCAGCAATGCATCGTAAGACCGCTTCTCCTCAGGCCTCAGTGACGGACGTGCTATCCGAGTTAGCACAGTTGTTTCGCAGCATCCCAGCAATTGACAGTTTCTCGGTCGAATCAGGAATTATCCGACGGCGCTGGGTCGGTGCGGTCCGCGGTTGCATCAGGTACGGACGACCGAACGCTTTATAGGGTCCGACAGGATGGCGAAAGGGATTCGAAAGATTTCGAATTTTCCCTTTAGTAGTATCGGAAGCTGCCTTTCATATATTCTGGCATTATCTTCCAGTGATTGTTATTTCGGACTTCATTGCTGCGATCTTGGATAAGAGACTTATAGCGTCATTGGACTCGGATTTTTCGATCGGTTCAGGGACATTGTCCCTGACTTACCGACGCAGTCCAATATTGTCATTACAACATGTGTTTTATTTTTCGACGCTTTATATATATATATACAAGCCTGCTACCAAGCATGATAGTTTAGTTTCTTGTCCGCGTTGCTCATTTCTGCCATTTTATCATTTATACGAATAGTTTATTTTGGCAGAGCAGGGCATACCGAGAGTTCATATGCGTCTAGGCGGTGTGGTTAAAGACTGCATATATTCTTTTTCGCCGTTTATGTCTTTTCCAATTTCAATGTTGAAAACGACATGATGTATAGTAGACTTAACTTAGACGCTTTATCATACGTAATCCGCCTTACTGAGGCGTTATCATTACGTCTTCAAGAAAAGATTTACGGGATATTATTCTCATGGTAATTTCTTTTTAGGGCAGTTGTTTGTTCACGTATAACTCCGCCCTTCAGTGGCTGATTGGAGTTGGTTAGACGTGACGCAGCCCTAGCTACATCCACACGCGTGGATAGTAAGGTTAAGAACTCTCTCAGAGTCGCTTCGTTCTCGGAGGAGCTTCTCTTCGACGGCAACTTTTCGGCAATCCATGAATTGCTCGATTTACACGTTCTCTTGTCTATCTAGTGTTACAAGAGATTCAGACTGGGGCAAACATTCGGTGGTTGACTCAGAGAGTGCCACCGCAGTTGCCGGACCCGAGTGTGGCTGTTATGACGGTTGCCAGTCAAACAGATTGGGATATAATACTGATCCCTACGGATTCGAAGTGCCAGGGTCTTTGGGTTCCGCAGTCTCTTAGCAATCAGTTTTCTTCCGCGGAATAATGTTTTTTAGGCTTGCTTTATGTCATTGCATGAACATTATTCAGAAACACATGCCCAAATCCTGTCCTTTAATTCGACAGTTGTGGCGTATCTCCGGAACCAGGGAGGCACTCTTTCGTTTCCGTTATTCAATTTAATGGAAAGAATCCGTCTGTTGGTTATAGTACACCAAGTTCTGTTTTGGTCCGTCATATTCCGAGTCGTCTGATTGTTTTACCGGACTCCCATTCTCTTACGGGTCGCTTGTAGCTGTCAGAATGGACTCTCAACAAACAAGTATTCAATCAGATTTGCTATCTATGGGAGCGCCCAATGATGATTTATTTACGACACAGCTTGCTAATCAATTGCAGACGTATGTGTTGGCTTGTCCAGATCTCTGAGCTAATGTTGTTAATGCTCTATTGATCTATAGGACGGAATGATAGGATACGCGTATCCTCCGGCGCTGTTGTTTCAGCAGGTATTGCTAAGATAAACAACCAAAATACATTTCTGTTGATAGCATCTCTATCTTCACAGAGATCATGGGTAATTTACTCTCTTGTCTACTGTGGGTCTTAACGTGAAATCTTCCTCTATGTGAGGATCTTTTTTCACTGGGTAAATCGTGTCATCTTTATCACAACCCGCAAGGTCGCAATCTTCATGTATTCCGTTGTGTGGTCCGTATTGCATTGTAAGCACTGTACTGGACGAGCTTTGGACGCGATTTCTTACTATAGGAGATCCTCTTCTTCGTTATTCTATGCGGCTAAAGTGGAGGCTCTTCCGTCGTGGTGTAGGGATCATTATGTTCATATCGTTGATCCCTCCATACTACTCATTGCAATTTTTTAGTATACTTGTTTCACAAGATCTACTGCAGCCTGTTATTATTTAGGTTATAGGTTTATGTTACCTCATACCTATGCACTCTACGATAGTTTACAATTGAGTCTTTTGTCTCTTTATCTAAGTCAGTTAGTAACTTTTTGATAAATAGACTTAGAATCTTTAGATTAAATTCCTATATGGATTTTAACTTCGGTTCTTATTTAGCTAAGTAATCATTTGAGCCTCTGGAAACAGTAGTTTTCAAATTCTGACCTTTTAGACAGTAATTCTGTTGGTTTCTCTTTTACTGTAGAGTCAGTGAGTTTCATGCACTATCGATGGATGATTTTCACTTTTGTAGTTTCGGAATCACTACTTCCGTTACTATTTAGGTTGGATTTTTGCATAAGAGTTAGGCTCCTATTATCCGGAACCTATTATTTTAATGTCCTTCCGTCTTCGTATGGGCATAGGCCTTAACTCTTTCCGGGTACAGTTTATGTATTTATAAACAGATATCTGTTTATTACTATGGGCGTAAGCTTCTTCTGTCTTTGATGCCTAGTAGAAGGACGTTACGCTCCATTTTATTGTTAATGGATTCTATTAACTATCGGTACTGCTTATGGTATATCATTGACTTAGCAGTTGTGCTTAAGATTTCGGCTCATGAAGTAAGAGTTCTTCTACTTCTTGGGCTTACATTAATAGTGTCGCTATTATAGATTTTTGAAGGCCGCTCATTGCGCTCAGCCATCCACATTCATGAATTTTATCTCAGAAATATCGAGTCCATTTCTGGAGGCCTCTATTGTTAGGTCTATTATCTACTGCTCAGAATGTCATTCACTTAACAGTTGCTACTATAGCTAGGTAGGCTGTCTGTTTCGGCAGTGTCTCCGTTCTGCTGCCCTCTTCGCTCTGGGCTATTTGACCCAGGGCAAGAAAAGTGGGGGAGGGGTGGGGGGGGGGGAGGGTGTTCCCTTGGGTCACCTGTTTTACTATGAAAACAAGGGGATACCTCCTCCGGAGTTAGTAATTCTGAGCTGTTATTGGGATGGTTGTTTAGTGAGAAGTTTAGGTTTTTAAAATTCATTCAAGTCTTAGTTTTTAAAGTATAGCTTTTGAATATTGCATATGTCAACGGACATGATTATGCAATCCTCAGGCACTTTTAGGAGTATAAGAGTCTCTATTCTCTAGACTTACTTTATTTATTGGCTTACTTTAAAAATTATTAGTATAAGGATTATATTGGATATTAATAGAGTACATGGATGTATGAAGCTCAATTTTGGAAGGTGTTGTATCTTTCTAATTTATCATAAATAAGAAAGATACATGTAAGGCCTATTACTTCTTTTTCCCTACAGGGGATGACTCTATTTTATATTATTGAGCATATTCCTTTTTGCTCTATGTCCTTGGCCCTCCAGCCTTTTTACTATTCAGCTATGTCTGGGTCATTGGTACAGTATAAAAATGTTAAAAAATTTATAGTAATTTATATATTTTTTATACTTACCAATGACCCAGACGGGGATGGCCCTCCCAGGAGTCTTGCCTCCCCGCTGAGTACATAGCGCTTACCAGGCACTGGTTATTAGAATGATTAATGGCGCCAATTTCGGAACGTCCTTGACACTGCACATGCGCAGTAGGGGTGAAGTGTGGAGGGCCTTTCAGGACATGTTTTCTTTGGTTTTAGATGCAAATTTTGGGGATTGGGGGGCAAAATTTGTGTTTGGCCCTATATTTTAAGAGTTAGCACCAGCTATGTCTGGGTCATTGGTAAGTATAAAAAATATATAAATTACTATAAATTTTTTAACTTTCAATATTATTTAGGCGTAAAAAAATTAAAAATCTGTTTCTCAGGCCCTCCCGCATGGTCCTTTTGGCTGCCGCATGCTCTCTTTTTATAGCCAATGTAAACTTAAATAAAATAAAAATTAAATGTTTTGTCTGATATTTTACCCAATTTAAAAAATTGATAAATTTGTCCCTTGAGTGCAAGAAGGCTTTGCAATGCCATAGTATTGCAAAGCCTTCTTGCTCTCAAGGGGCGAAATACATCACCACCCATGCTATCCCGTAGATTATGAGGCTTAAAATATAAAACAATAACATGAACTTTTGATGACAAAGAAATAATTACAGAAATAAAAAATAAAATAAAAAAACGCTCGCCCGCATGCAATTTTACAAATAATGGCCTGAGAAACAGAAGATTTGCTTTGTGGGGCCTTATGTACCATTTCCATCAGAACTATTTGTTTTATGAGATGACTCATACCAAGCTATACTCCAGTGAAACGATTGAAATGGAAATGAATTGGGAAGCTGATTTCGATTTGAACTGAATAGCAACTTAAGTTTAGGGCTGCACGGTATATCGATAAACCGATATATACCGGTATTCAAACCAATATTGATTGAAACGATTGAAATGGAAATGAATTGGGAAGCTGATTTCGATTTGAACTGAATAGCATCTTAAGTTTAGGGCTGCACGGTATATCGATAAACCAATATATACCGGTATTCAAACCAATATCGATTGAATACCGGTGTAATTACAAAAATATTGTTTATCGTCATCATTTATTTACCCACAATTTAATTTTCAAGATGTTTTGAGTTTTTTAACTGTAGCTCCGAATGAATAATATTATCTCTTTATCCAAGGAATCATCTGCTTATGCCCTTGTAATATATACTCGCCCAAAAAAGAAAGTGTGCATTACAGAAATTGATCAAACTCAAAAAAAATAATTTTGTAGGTGTAAAGAGTGTTAACGTGTTCATGAATAAGTTATATTGAACACAAAAACAGCTTTCCCCGTTAAAATTGCATAAACGTTAAATGACGTGCTGCACGTTTGTGAAAAGGCATGTTTTGCACATGGAGAGTCTGAAAATTCATGCAGCAGTGTGAATCCTTGGGTATTTAAACACTAAAGTAAGGCCTTCCTATCGTTCACATTCAAACTTGCGCTGCTGTTAAAACGACTCCACATTTGCATGCCAAGATTGACAATGAATCAACGTTTCCTTGCCCTGGGTATGATTAGAGCTGGCAGAACACACAGAGAGGTTGCCCAGCATTTGAACTGCCACTGTAACACTGTAGACAGGCTAGTCCATCGACATGCACAACATGATGACATTCGAGACCGACCCCGCTCCGGGAGACCCCGAGTTACCACCCCTGCACAAGATCGGTATATCCGTGTCGTCCATCTCCGGAACCGGCAACAAACGGCAACAACGACAGCCAGGAACATCCCTAACCTGAGACGGATTCATCCTCAAACAGTAATCAACCGGCTGAGAGAATATGGCTTACGTCCTCGAAGACCTGCAATTCATCCGATTTTGACGTTACGTCATCGTCGTGCTCGACTGCAGTAATGTAGACTACATCTCAGGCATCCCTTACACTGGTGGCGATGTGTTTTATTCACAGATGAATGTCGTTTCCATCTTTCGTCATCAGATGGCCGCCAGAGAGTTTACAGACGTGGAAACGAATGCTACGCAGATCCATGTGCCGTGGAGCGAAACCGTTATGGGGGAGGGTCTCTCATGGTGTGTGGTGGCATCACTGCCCATAACAAAACTGAGCTGGTCATTATTGATGGCAATCTCAATGCAGCCAGATATCGTGATGAAGTGCTTACACCTGTTGTTGTCCCATTTCTGCAACGTCATGGCTCCGGCGTCATTCTACAGCAGGACAATGCCTGACCCCACGCAGCTCGTGTTGTTCAACAGTATCTGCAGCAACAACAAGTGGATGTTCTTCCCTGGCCCGCAAATTCGCCCGATATCTCACCCATTGAGCATGTATGGGACGAAATGAAACGTCAGCTACGCCGGCTTCCCCATGCACCGTCAACGCTTGTGGAACTCCAAAGACAGCTTATCAGAATATGGAACAACATCCCACAACACTTCCATGCTAACTTGTTCGCTTCCATGAGGCGTAGATGCACAGCAGTAGTCGATGCAGACGGAGGTCATACCAGATATTGAGTGTGTGACTTTTGTGTTTGACCCGTAGTGTCTTTGACTCTCCATGGCACCAAGAGTATTCGTCGTAGCGTAATGAAATTTCTCGTGTTGATCACAAATTGATTCATCTGTGATTGAATAAAATTTCCATGAATGAAAATGATATATATCGTTTTTTAGTGTTATTTTTTAGCATGCACACTTTCTTTTTTGGGAGAGTATACAAATTCAGCAGTTGAAAAAATAATTTTCAAAAATTTCAACAAAACTATATCATGTGACCCCTCACTGGAATGAGCTCGTTGAGCTCGTTCCAATGAGGGGTCACATGATATAGTTTTGTTGAAATCTTTGGGGAAAATCTGATAAATTAATTTTAAAAATAATAAATTTTGATATCGCCCGTGTTAGGGAAAGGTGTTTCAAATCGCATCATCAAGGCATGCTAATTCGTTCCAACTGTGATGCCTCAAGTCTCGATTGTGGTACTTGTGGTCATATAAATGAACAGTTTTACGATATACTGAATGTCATGCAGCCTTACTTAAGTTCAAAATTGAATTGAATCTCAAAGCATTGATAGGCTCTATTACAAAGAATGAATTCTAAAGTATACTGAAACTGTACTCATGGGAGTGCAAAAATTCAGTAGTTTTCAGTTTTTGAGAGAAGTAAATGGTCATTCCCTGACAGAAATTTCTGAAAATCTACCCCCCTTTTTACAGAAAATGAGGATTGTTTTCACAAAGTTTCTTCATCAAAAACTTTTGCTTTTGAAGTGGGTCAGTCCTTATTTACTTTGGTAGGCAGGTTTTACTTTATTTGTGTAATATCTCAGTGTAATACCTCAGGACCTTGGTGCATGTCTTTTAAAGTAGTCAGTACAGTGGAACCCTGTTAATTGAACAGCCAGTTCGGCAATGAAAAATATTCAATTAACAGGAGTATTCAATTCACAGGGATTATGTCACTTCCCTGTATTCTAGAGATAAACGTGGCA
Source organism: Pictodentalium vernedei (assembly GCA_031216915.1). Lineage (NCBI taxonomy): Eukaryota > Metazoa > Mollusca > Scaphopoda > Dentaliida > Dentaliidae > Pictodentalium > Pictodentalium vernedei. The sequence goes on along the minus strand of CM062288.1, from coordinate 317,342,031 downwards.
TTTATTCTATTATAACTTGTTTGACAGAGCTCTATGAGCTCTGCCAAACAAGATATAATAGATTAAATGCCTGTATTGGATGTTCTGAGGTCAAATAGGCCTATAAACAAAGGAAAACTGGGGAGAGTCAGGGTAATTTTTCAACAGGTTACAAGATTTTTTATTCAATTAACAGGAGTTTACTCTATAACCTATATTCAATTTACACGTCAAATTTGTACTGGAGCAGGGCTTATATTTCAACGAGAATCCGAGAATTGATTCGCACAATAAAACCGGCAAGAATCCATGTAGATTCTTGCTGCACCTCTTCTAGGATTCGTGTGAAAAAAATTGAGTCAATTTAACCCTTTAACTAACACAGCGGCAACAATTTAACCAACAGAAGGCTATCATAACCTGAAATATCCTGACACTTTGTTAATAAAATCTTACAAATATGACTCTCATTGGAACCGGCTTATTGAGCCCGTTCCAACGACAGCCATATTTGTAAGATTTTATTGGTAAATATTGTTCATTTAATTATTTTATCATTTATTTATTGTTTATTGTTTAAAAATTATCAAATTTAGTTTTAAAAATTAAAAAGGTGTGTTGGGTAAAAGGTTAACATGTGTTATCAGTATACGACAGTGGTTCAACCATGGTGGCATCATGGGATCCTGGGACACTCATAGTAGGTATGGATTCTCGCAACCATTTTCATGAGAATCCAAATGGATTCTCACAAATTTAGACGAAATATAAGCCCTGTGGAGGTATGGTAAATGGTTTTGTGTTGGGAAATTATATTGAATTAAGAGGGTTATTCAGTTAAAAGATATCCAAGTAAGTGGGCTCCACTGTATAACTATGAACGGATTGGCTATACTTGACTCCATCACAATACAGTATAACCACTGATACTAAAAATGATCTTTTGTTTACTTTTGTACATTTTAAAATATAAAAAAGACTTTTCAATTTGTTCAGACGAAGAAATAACATTTGTGGCGCCTGCAGCTGGTAAATATTCTAAAAGATGCCAATTCATGCTTGAGAAAGCTCACAATTGCTATTATGCACAGCTACAACCATGAAAGGATTGTATATACTTGACTATGTCACAATACAGTATAAACATTGATGCTGAAAATGATTTTTTGTTTACTTTTGTACACTGTAAAACATAAAAACAGATTTTTCAATTTGTTCAGTCAAACAAATATCGTTTGTGATGCCTGCAGCTGGTAAATATTTTAAAAGATGCTAATCCGTGCTTGAGAAAACTCTCAATTGCTATTATGCACAGCTTTTGTGTCAGGCTTCCATACAAATCCTTGCTACAAAAAAGTTGAGCTATATGAGGCCAATATAAAAAAATTCTGTTTCTCAGACAATCGTTTTGACAAGGGAGGGAGGTTTTTTGATATAAAAGTGTTCCAATAAACAGCACTGAAGACATAGTTGGAATTATCTAAGGAATATAACTCTGTGCTATGGGGAGCATAATGATTCAGTGGTTACGGAATTGAACTTCAATCTGAAAGGTCCACGGTTCGATCCCCACCAGGGGCAACTGCGTTGTGTCCTTGGCCAAGATACTTAATCCCAGCTTCCCACATGGTAGCACGGTGGTGCAGTGGACTAAGGCATACGGCACGTCAATGGTGCACTTGTCTTGAACCAATGCTAACTCTGCTTGTGTAAGTAGAGCAAGCCAGAAAATAAGCAGACTGTCATCTGCAAATTGAGGTCCCCAGAGGGTGAATTTAGTGATGCTACCCTGCACAGCAGGATAGCATCACTAAATTTACCCTCTGTGAACCTCAATCTCAATCAGGGTCCCAAAACTAAACAGAAAGAGGTACACAGAGGATAAATTAGCCCACTGTATGGGATAGCATCATCAAATTCACCCTCTGGGGGCCTCATTCTGCAAATGTCTGGCTGCTTATTTTCAGGCCCGTTGGGGAGTGTGACATTTGCTCACCATTGCTCGGTGGTTCTCTCCACATACTCCACCCATAAAACTGTCCAACACGAGATGACCCTGGTTGTCAAAAGTTTCGTTAAACTCCAAAAAATAAATAAATAAATACTCTGTGTTAGGATGTTAAAAAACATTTTCAGCTTTTCAGCATCGAAAATGTTTGTGTAATGCAGATGGGAACTTGACCAGCTATATCCTGTGTGACAGAACTCAGTGAGCTCTGTGACACAAGATATCATTGGTTAAATTATTTGTTCTACATGTGCAGCTGCAAGATAAATGATAAAACTATAGAATCAAGGGGCTGTCAGTAGAATTCTTTGGTGGATGGATAACAGTCAGTTAAAAGGGATTTACCCTGTAGTGTTAAGGCAGTTAATAGGATATATTTATATTCAAGGTATGGTAGGTGGATTAGTGTTTTGAAAGTTATATGCAGTTAACAGGATTATTCTATTGAACAATAGTTGATTAAGTAGATGTCACTGTATGACATTAACAAGAATGTAAACTAGTGATGAACCGATTATCAAAACTTGCTATCAACTGATTACCTGTTATTTCTCTGCTGATTATGCCGATTTCGATTCCGATGGTTGAAGTAGGACACTGAAGAAAATCTGTTGGTGCTTGTTATCCTACAGAAATTTCATTGATAAATCATTAATAACGAAAGCTTAATACCACATAAGTTCTCAGAGTATGCATATTTAGTGCTGGGCAATATTAGCCAAAATAATATTTGCATTTTGGTTGGGGTGCGGGGAAAAGATCGTTATTAATAATACAATCACACGATATTGTTCTCGTGAAGATTTTGTTTTATTCCGGTAAATAGTGTTAATACGGTTTTGTGTAAGGATACAATACACTTGGCTGTATTAACCAGGAATATACTCAGCACACATACTTTGTGTCTTAAATGAATAATAATTTTGATGTTAATGTGTGTTGTGGACTCGTATGACGCATGGTTTACACGTTTGTCAAAATGTATTATTCAATGTTCTTTTTTCAACGTGTTACTTCCCTTGATATGTTTCTGTAATGTTTTCATGAACTCTACAATCTTCAGGAAATGGAGATGATTTATTGAAATGGCCAGATATCAAAGGGATTTTTAATAGTCAGTGTTAATTATAGAATAACCAGAAACTGCCGTTTTTTAACTGCCGGTTGTCATAATCGGCTGATGCCCCATAACCGGCCGGTTCCAATTGCCGATTCCAATTATCGGTTCATCACTAATGTAAACTTGATATATACTAAAACTAGGGTCATGAGTAAGCTAATGTTAAAAAATTATCTTCGAGGGAAGTACATGTATATAGTCAGTCCCATTTCCAGAATATTGCCACATCATGCACCTTTTACACAAAGCAATAATTGTATTCACAGAATATCTTTATAGGGAGCATTGGTAGTGAAGCAGTACTTGTTTACTGGGGCAGACAAGTTTTTGTGGAATAATACAACTCATTCAAGTCTCATATAATGGGTTATATTTCGATAAAGGACTTACTTTATTCCTATTCTGAAGTCACAATACAACCATTGCAGAAAGTGATGTTTTGTTTACTTTAATTTATGCACTGTAAAATACAAAAATGGACTTTTTAATTTGTTCAGGTGGAGAAATGTTCATGCTAACACCTATAGCTGGTAAATATCCTAAACAAATAAATCCATGAGTAAGGAAACTCATGAATGCCAGTATCTGTCATGCACAACTTATGTGTCGGTCTTCCGTACAAAGCTTCTTCATAAAGTGGTGGTATATAAGGCCTGTATGAAAAAATTTATTGCTTCTCATAAAATTCTTCTCAACCTTTTTGACAATGGAAGGCAATTTTTTTTCTATACCTTAAAGGAGGACTCAAAATACAGTGGAACCCTGTTAATTGAATAGCCACTTTGTCGATGGAAATTATTCAATTAACAGGAGTATTCAATTAACAGAGATTGTGTCACTTTCCTGTATTCTAAAGATAAACTTAGCATTTCTTTCTGTCAATCCAAATATAATAGATTAAATCCTGTATTGGATGTACTGAGGCCAAATAGGTCTATAAACAAAGGAAAACTGGGGAGAGTCTGGGTCATTTCTTGACATGTTGCAAGATTGTTTATTCCATTAACAGGAGTTTACAATTAAAGGTCATATTTGTACTGGAGATATGGTAAATGGTTTTGTGTTGGGAAATTATATTCAATTAACAGGATTATTCAGTAATGAGATATACAAATAAGTGGGCTCCACTGTAGTTGTAATTGTCTCAAAATTTAAATATTTTGCCCTCTAGTGTTAACCCTTTACCTAATGTAACGGCCAAAACCGGCCAGCGCTATTCTCAAAAATCGCAATTTATTTTCATTATTTTTTATCTCAAAAACATAGGTTATGACCCCTCGTTGGAACGAGCTCGTCGAGCTCGTTCCAACGAGGGGTCATAACCTATGTTTTTGAGACAAAAAATGAAAAAAATTAGTTATTCAAGAATTATTTTTGCAAGTGTTGTCTACTTTTCAGGTTAGGTAAAGGGTTAAAAAATCAACTATTTCAGCAGCAAGATTTTCCAATAATGCTGCTGAAAATTTAAGCAACTTATCTTTTTTGGTAGAGCTCATTGAGTTCTATCAGACAGAATATAACTGGTTAAATTTTTAGCCCTACAGGTGCAAAATAGTCTCATTGGTTTCTGTTAACCCTTTACCCAACGTAACGGCCAAAACCGGCCAGCGCTATTCTCAAAAATCGCCAATTAATTTTCAAAATATTTTCATTTTTTGTCTCAAAAACATAGGTTATGACCCCTCGTTGGAACGAGCTCATCGAGCTCGTTCCAACGAGGGGTCATAACCTATGTTTTTGAAACAAAAAATGAAAAAAATTAGTTATTCAAGAATTTTTTTGGCAAGTGTCATCTGCTTTTCATGTTAGGTAAAGGGTTAACCCTTTACCCAACATAATGGCTAAAAACGACAAAACTATTCTCAAAAATCACCATTCAGTTTTCATTTTTTTCTTCACATTTTGTCTGGTACATAGTTTATGACCTCCTCAAAGGAATGAGCTCATTCCAGTGAGGTGTTATCAGGTATGTTTTTGATGCAAAAAATGCAAAAAATGCAAAAAATTAGTATTGGAGAATTTTGTTTCTTTGTCTCATCTGCATTTCGTGTAAGTCAAGGGTTAAATTACTTGTGCTAGGGGATTAAAATTTCGACTCTAGAAAATTAACTTTAGTCATTGTAGACATACATGTACAACATTTTTCGGCTGAACGACAAAACTTTTGATGGGATAAAAGTAACTCAGATTAACAAGAACTTGTTATGACGTAAAAAAAAGTGATAGGAGATGTGACCGAGATAAAAGATTTTTTTAACCCTTTACCCAACGAATCGCCCGCATCCGCCCGTGTAATATGCAAATTCAGCAGTTGAAAAAATATTATTTTTCAAAAAATTTCAACAAAACCATATCATGTGACCCCTCGTTGGAACGAGCTCGTTGAGCTCGTTCCAACGAGGGGTCACATGATGTGGTTTTGTTGAAATTTTTGGAAAAATTTTAAAAAATGATATTTAAAATAATAAATTTTGATATCGTCCACGTTGGGTAAAGGGTTAATAGCCAAAAGGATGAGGTTAAAGAGTCGGTGATCAAATTTTTAACCAAACATACAGTCAGTCATCTGGTTAAAAATCATGGAGAGTGTTAGTCACTGTGTTTTGTCTATTGAACTTTGCATAGTTTTTAGGGTGTAGGCTACACATTTGGTGAACCAGTGGCAGTTTTGATGTGTCAGATTTCAGAATAACTCAATTCTTTGTTTTGAGGTCCATTATATACTGTGGTATAAATATGGTATAATGTGAGATTCTGGTACAAACAGGAACTTCTCATTCTGTTGGTAGTAAGTGGAATTCCAATTCATTTTGGTAGAAACTAGAATTCCATTTTCTGTTGGTAGAAACTGAAATTTTTATACTGTACCAATGACCCAGACATAGCTGGTGCTAACTCTTAAAATATAGGGCCAAACACAAATTTTGCCCCCCAATCCCCAAAATTTGCATCTAAAACTAAAGAAAACATGTCCTGAAAGGCCCTCCACACCTCGCCCCCACTGCGCATGCGCAGTGTCAAGGACGTTCCGAAATTGGCGCCATTTATCATTCTAAGTTTGGCCCTTCATCAGTTAACATCTGACTGATCTTTGTGCTTTTAAATCTCAGTTTAAATGATGCCAGACACATAAATATTAGTGAAATGGTGATTCTAAGGAGGATAGAAAAGGAGGAGAGGAAAAGAATGTGTGACAGAATATTATCAGGGCTGTAACTTAAAATTTTTTAATGAAATTATGTTAAGTTACCTATTTTCAAGGCAGCAGCCATTTTGTTGTCATTCTGATTATTTAGTTACACTGTTTTTTCAAGTGTTTTTCCTCTCTCCCTGTCCTTTAAGTTCCCCCTTGCTATTCTCCCATGCTTTTGGCATAGTTTCTGTAATTATTATTACTAAAATTTCTTGGGAGTTTTAGCTTAATAACAGAATGAATTCTGTTCTTTCCCCATGTTTACGTCTTCACCTACGGGTGGTTAGGCGTTGTGTTCTGCATCTACCATCTGATGTTCTGCAGTTTCTTCCCTGGAAGTCTCTGTTTTGCATCAGATGGTGTATTTTTGGTAACTGATTTCGGGCCTGGGTGCCTGGAGTCTATTTTAGTGTTTTTACACTCATTGTTTACATTTACAACAGCCCTCTGTGTGAGGGGGGGATTTCTAAATAATAATATCTTTATGTTATTTTAATCATAACTAGATACATTATTATTGTTCGTAAGTGTTGAATAAATTGTTTAAAATATTTTTAAAATTTTTGTCCACACTTAGGCTTGGGATCCATTGGGGCTCAACGTTACTTTTCAGAAACTTGGGCTGTTCTGAAAAAATATTTTTTCAAAATATTTTGATTTCAATTATTTTTTCTATATTAATGGATCATATTATTATTATGTATTTTGATTGCCAGGGGTTAGTGCGAGTACCAGGACTTGTTTTCTTTTCACATTGAAAGGATATTGATCAATTGTTTTAGGAGGAAGTCTTCCTCTGACCTTATTATCATTCTATATGTGGTCAGTGTACTCGCATTAACTCCTGTTCTGTATCGTATGATTTCGATGACAATATGGGAAGCGTATGTCACGGTATGTTGTTGGGGATTTGGACACTCCGGTCCTTTCCCCGCAGGGTCACTCTACTTTATCAATTTCTATTTCAGACGATCAAGATTAGGGTGATGTATCTGTGATGTCTTCCAACAGTGTGCCTCCATCGTCACAATTAATGAAGGGCTAGCGGAAAAGTGCTCATGTAATACGCCAATTGCCTAAGAGGACCCTAGTAGGTTCGACGGCCTTTGACGTCCGCTAGCTCGCCCGGTGTAGCGTCCATTCACCGAATGGTTCGGCAGCTGGGTTCGTCCGTTGCGGTCTAGAAGGAATTTTGGGGTGATGCGAGCACTATAAAATTAACTTAATGCACACCCAGTGACGGCGGATCGGAGGGAGAACGGAGGAAGCCTTTTAGTCCGGTTCATAGCTCGTTCCGGTCCATCCGGACGGCAAGCGAGAGAGGCCCCTCTCTCGTTCAACAACATCTGGCCCCAGATGTTGTGGTACAAATGTGTCGTTAGCGGAGCATACGTCCGTCGCTCGGGACGCTCCGTTGTATAGGCAGTCCGCTGAGACTGCTAAGGCTTCCTCTTCTCGTCAGCGCACACGACCGCACCTTGGCTGCGTGACCGCCGATATATTACCAGCTTCGCCGATCAAGGATTCTTCGGCGACCAGGTCACACCATCCGGCAGCCAGGGATTCGAGACCGATGGACTCCGGACGTTCGCATAGGAAGTATGCGGGAGCCATCTGATGCGGAGCTGCCCTCGGCGAAGCACCGATAGACTGCGCCTCCGCAGGTCTCGACGCCGGACATTCTTGTGCACATAGCACAGCTTATCGCAGCATCCCAGCAGCCGACAGAAACGGTGTCGGATCGAGAATTATCCGACAGCGCTGGGTCGGTAGCCGGGGACTCGAGGCCTGCAGACTCCGGACGTTCGCATAGGAAGTGTGCGGGAGTCAACGTACACGGAGCTTCCAGCGGCAATGCATCGTAAGTCCGCTACTGCACAGGCCTCGGGAACGGACGTGCTTTCCTTAATAGCACAGTTTATCGCAGCATCCCAGCATCAACTGAATCTGTCGCATATATTTTATCCGACGATGCTGGGTCGGGACGCTCCGCGGAAGCGGGTACGGACGTCCGAAAGTTTCATCCGGTCCGACGGGATACCGAAAGGGATTCGGTGGATTTCAAGCTTTCCCTTTCGGAACAACATATGCTGCGATGCCGGATAAGAAACTGATAGCGTCGGTGGACTTAGAAATTTTTGGTTCGGTTCAGGGACATCGTCCCTCAGTTCCGACATAGTCCAATAATGTCACACAAACTTTCGAATTATTGAACGACGCTATATATATTATTATTTTATGCTTGCTATCCAAGCATTTCTGGTTTCTTGTTCGAAGAGTTATGGAGATGTCTTTCAAAAGTGTGCCTCTGTCGTCATAGGTAATGAAGAGTTAGCGGCAATAAGTGCTCATGGAATATGTCTATCGCTTACGGAATGACATTCGCTAGCTCACCCGGTGTAGCGTACATTCATCGAATGGTTCGGCTGCCGGGTTCGTCCGTTGCGGTCTAGGAAGGAGATTTGGGTGATGCGAGCACTTTAATTACTTTAGTACTCACCCAGTGACGGCAGATTGAGGACAGATCGGAGGAAGCCAACAACATAGGGGACCGCATGTTGTGGTTCAGATATTTTACATTCGGAGCATATGTCCGTTGCTCGGGACGCTCCGTTATATTGACAGTCCGAGAGACTGTCTTTAATGCTTCCTCATCCTCACAGCAGGGCACACGACCGCACATTGGCTACGTGACCTCGAGTATCCGATCAGTTTCGGCATTCAGTGATTCCACAGCGAATAGGTCGCGCCATCCGGTAGCCAAGGGACACGAGGCCTATACACTCCGTTCGCTCGCATATTGGAAGTATGCACGGGGTAACGATCTCGGAGCTTCCTGCGGCAATGCATCGTAAGACCGCTGCTCCTCAGGCCTCAGTGACGGACGTGCTATCCGAGTTAGCACAGTTGTTTCGCAGCATCCCAGCAATTGACGGTTTCTCGGTCGAATCAGGAATTATCCGACGGCGCTGGGTCGGTGCGGTCCGCGGTTGCATCAAGCTACGGACGACCGAACGCTTTATAGGGTCCGACAGGATGGCGAAAGGGATTCGAAAGATTTCGAGTTTTCCCTTTAGTAGTATCGGAAGATGCCTTTCATATCTTCTGGCATTTCTTCCAGTGATTATTTTTCGGACTTCATTGCTGCGATCTTGGATAAGAGACTTATAGCGTCATTGGACTCGGATTTTTCGATCGGTACAGGGACTTTGTCCCTGACTTACCGACGCAGTCCAATATTGTCATTACAACATGTGTTTTATTTTTCGACGCTATATATTATATATATATATACAAGCCTGCTACTAAGCATGATAGTTTAGTTTCTTGTCCGCGTGGCTCATTTCTGCCATTTTATCTTTTTTACATATAGTTTATTTTGGCAGAGCAGGGCATACCGAGAGTTCATATGCATCTAGACGGTGTGATTAAAGACTGCATATATTCTTTTTCGCCGTTTATGTCTTTTCCAATTTCAATGTTGGGAACGACATTATGTATAGTAGACTTAACTTAGACGCTTTATTATACGTAATCCGCCTTACTGAGGCGTTATCATTACGTCTTCAAGAAAAGATTTACGGGATATTATTCTCAATGTAATTTCTTTTGAGGGCAGTAGTTTGTTCACGTATAACTCCGCCCTTCAGTGGCTGATTGGAGTTGGTTAGACGTGATGTAGCCCTAGCTACATCCACGCGTGGATAGTAGGTTAAGAACTCTCAGAGTCGCTTCGTTCTCGGAGGAGCTTCTCTTCGACGGCTACTTTCCGGCAATCCATGAATTGCTTGATTTATACATTCTCTTGTCTATCTAGTGTTACAAGAGATTCAGACTGGGGCAAACATTCGGTGGTTGACTCAGAGAGTGCCGCCGCAGTTACCGGACCCTAGTGTGGCTGTTATGACGGTTGCCAGTCAAACAGATTGGGATATATACTGATCCCTACGGATTCGAAGTGCCAGGGTCTTTGGGTTCCGCTGTCTTCTAGCTATCAGTTTAACTTCCGCGGAATAATGTTTTTTAGGCTTGCTTTATGTCATTGCATGAACATTATTCAGAAACGCATGCCCAAATTCCTGTCCTTTAATTCGACAGTAGTGGCGTATCTCCGGAACCAGGGAGGCACTCTTTCGTTTCCGTTATTCAATTTAATGGAAAGAATCCGTCTGTTGGTTATAGTACACCAAGTTCAGTTTTGGTCCGTCATATTCTGGGTCGTCTGATTGTTTTATCGCACTCCCGTTCTCTTACGGGTCGCTTGTTGCTGTCAGAATGGACTCTCAACAAACAAGTATTTAATCAGATGTGCTATCTATGGGAGCGCCCAATGATGTTTTATTATGACACAGCTTGCTAATCAATTGCAGACGTATGTGTTGGCTTGTCCAGATCTCTGAGCTAATACTGTTAACGTTCTATTGATCTATAGGACGCAATGATAGGATACGCGTATCCTCCGGCGCTGTTGTTTTAGCAGGTATTGCTAAGATAAACAACCACAATACATTTCTGTTGATAGCATCTCTATCTTCACAGAGATCATGAGTAATTTACTCTCTTGTCTACTGTGGATCTTAACGTGAAATCTTCCTCTATGTGAGGATCTTTTTTCACTGGGTAAATCGTGTCATCTTTATCACAACCAGCAAGGTCGCAACCTTCATGTATTCCGTTGTGTGGTCCGTATTGCATTGTAAGCACTGTACTGGACGAGCTTTGGACGCGATTTCTTACTATAGGAGATCCTCTTCTTCGCTATTCTATGCGACTAAAGTGGAGGCTCTTCCGTCGTGGTGTAGGGATCATTATGTTCATATGATTGATCCCTCCATACTACGCATTGCTAGTTTTTAGTATACTTGTTTCACAAGATCTACTGCAGCCTGTTGTTATTTAGGTTATAGGTTTATGTTACCTCATACCTATGCACTCTACGATAGTTTACAATTGAGTCTTTTGTCTCTTTATCTAAGTCAGTTAGTAACTTTTTGATAAATAGACTTAGAATCTTTACATTAAATTCCTATACGGATTTTAACTTCGGTTCTTATTTAGCTAAGTAATCATTTGAGCCTCTGGAAACAGTAGTTTTCAAATTCTGACCTTTTAGACAGTAATTCTGTTGGTTTCTCTTTTACTGTAGAGTCAGTGAGTTTCATGCACTATCGATGGATGATTTTCACTTTCATAGTTTCGGAATCAATACTTCCGTTACTATTTAGGTTGGATTGTTGCATAAGAGTTAGGCTCCTATTATCCGGAACCTATTATTTTAAGGTCCTTCCGTCTTCGTATGGGCATAGGCCTTTACTCTTTCCGGGTACAGTTTATGTATTTATAAACAGATATCTGTTTATTACAAGGGCGTAAGCTTCTTCTGTCTTTGATGTCTAGTAGAAGGACGTTACGCTCCATTTTATTGTTAATCGATTCTATTAACTAGCGTACTGCTTATGGTATATCATTGGCTTAGCAGTTGTGCTTAAGATTTCGGCTCATGAAGTAAGAGTTCTTCTACTTCTTGGGCTTACATTAATAGTGTTGCTATTATAGATTTTTGAAGGCTGCTCATTGCGCTCAGCCATCCATTCATGAATTTTATCTCAGAAATATCGAGTCCATTTCTGGAGGCCTCTATTGTTAGGTCTATTATCTACTGCTCAGAATGTCATTCACTTAACAGTTGCTACTATAGCTAGGTAGGCTGTCTGTTTCGGCAGTGTCTCCGTTCGGCTGCCCTCTTCGCTCTGGGCTATTTGACCCAGGGCAAGAAAAAGGGGGGGGGGGGGGGGGAGGGTGTTCCCTTGGGTCACCTGTTTTTACTATGAAAACAAGGGGATACCTCCTCCGGAGTTAGTAATTCTGAGCTGTTATTGGGATGGTTGTTTAGTGAGAAGTTTAAGTTTATAAAATTCATTCAAGTCTTAGTTTTTAAAGTATAGCTTTTGAATATTGCATATGTCAACGGACATGATTATGCAATTCTCACACACTTTTAGGAGTATAAGAGTCTCTATTCTCTAGACTTACTTTATTATTGGCTTACTTTAAAAATTATTAGTATAAGGATTATTGGATATTAATAGAGTACATGGATGTATGAAGCTCAATTTTTGGAAGGTGTTGTATCTTTCTAATTTATCATAAATAAGAAAGATACATGTAAGGCCTATTACTTCTTTTCCCTACAGGGGATGACTCTATTTTATTTTATTGAGCGTATTCCATTTTGCTCTATGTCCTTGGCCCTCCAGCCTTTGTACTATTCAGCTATGTCTGGGTCATTGGTACAGTATAAAAATGTTAAAAAATTTATAGTAATTTATATATTTTTTATACTTACCAATGACCCAGACGGGGATGGCCCTCCCAGGAGTTGGGAACTCTTACCTCCCCGCTGAGTACATAGCGCTTACCAGGCACTGGTTATTAGAATGATAAATGGCGCCAATTTCGGAACGTCCTTGACACTGCGCATGCGCAGTGGGGGCGAGGTGTGGAGGGCCTTTCAGGACATGTTTTCTTTAGTTTTAGATGCAAATTTTGGGGATTGGGGGGCAAAATTTGTGTTTGGCCCTATATTTTAAGAGTTAGCACCAGCTATGTCTGGGTCATTGGTAAGTATAAAAAATATATAAATTACTATAAATTTTTTAACATTTCACTTTTTCTTTATTGAAACTGGAAATCCATTTTCTGTTGGTAGAGACTGGAATTTCGCTTTCTGTTGGTAGAAACTGGAATTTCGCTTTCTGTTCGTAGAAACTGGAATTTCGCTTATGTTGGTAGAAACTGGAATTTCGATGTCTTCTGGTAGAATCTGAGATTTTACTGGTAGAAACTGGAATTTCAATTTTTTCTTGTAGAATCTCAGATTTTACTAAAAGAAACTGGAATTATAGTTTCTGTAGGTAAACTCTCAAACTTGTTTGGTTTAGCACAGAAAATGACCTGAGGCTTTGCATCTCGTATTCTTGTGCCCAACCAAACTTGTGCAATAAACATTAACCCATTCAGACGCTTGTGCGGTTCTGTCTATTTAGCAACTAAATACACTGTAACATATTAAGGTGTCGAAAATTCTCAGAAAGCAGTCTTTCAGAATGACAAAATTTCTTTTGGAAAATGACTAATGACAGCTAAAGTGTTAACATATTTGGATTCTTTGTGCAAGAGCCATGTATATCTCTTTGCATGCTGCTGGCAGATATTCCTGCCCAGCACAGGGTTTCTCTTGTTATTGAAATAAGTATAAGTTGGGCACATTTAATCATATTTGCCCCATGTAAACAGATTGGATTTTTTCACCAATGATTTCTTGTGTTACATTTAAATTACTTTTTCATCAAATCTAGTCATGGCTGCTTTACAGCAGCCATGACGAGATTTGATGAAAAATATCTAGAAAATACTTAGCAGGTTGAGAGAAAGCAGCAGCAGCCATGACGAGATTTGATGAAAAATATCTAGAAAATACTTAGCAGGTTGAGAGATGCTCCATACTGTACTGGGCAAAGGGAGATGAGCTTAGAAAAGCATTGCTTGAGTAAAAAGGGAAGCTTCCAAAATGCATTCATTTTCTGCTATGCACACAGAGAGTTTTTGTTTTCTTTTTGCTTTTCTTGTTCTCAGTGAGGAAAATGAGTGAAGAGACTTATTCCCTTTGTCATACAGTTTCAACAACAATATCAGTGAAGCAGGGAATGACTGCTTGTGTCGTAATGTTGTCTTACTGACAGTTTTTCTGCCAAATGCAGTTTTCACATGGTCATCGTAGCAGTAGCAGTAGTGTCATCAAAATTATAATCATAATTAACCCTGTACCGAATGCAGACGATCTCAAAATTTATTATTTTAGGCCCCAAAAAATAAAGTATGTTTCTCAGGTCCTCCCGCATGGTCGTTTTGGCTGCCGCATGCTCTCTTTTTATAAGCAATGCAAACTTGAAAACAAGAAAAATTAAATGGTTTTTGTCTAATATTTTACCCAAGTAAATAAAATTGATAAATTTGTCCCTTGAGTGCAACAAGGCTTTGCAATGTTTTAGCTTTGCAAAGCCTTCTTGCACTCAAAGGACAAAATAAACCACCCATGCTATTGTGTAGATTAAGAGGCCTCAAACAAACCAAGAACATAAACTTTTGATGGCAAAGAAATAATTATAAAAAATAATATAAAAAACGCCTGCATGCAATTTTACAAAAAATGGCCTGAGAAGCAGAAAATCTACTTTGTGAGGGCTTAATTACTTTTTTTTTAAATTAAAAAATTTTTTTTTAAACAAAACCATACCATGTAACCCCTGATTGGAACAAGCTTGATGAGCACGTTACACTGAGGAGTCACCTGATATGGTTTTGTTGAAATATTTTGAAAAATTTCTTTCTTACAATTGCTGAATTTGCAGATTACATGGGCTAATGTGGGCGATTCATTAGGTAAAGGGTTAAAGAAGCTATTAATTGAAAATAGAATATGTTTTCATTTTTTGGAATTCAGTAAAAAAAACTTTTCCACAATCCTTTCCAATTGAAGGATTATAAGCTGAGTTTGAATGCTTTTTTGAGAATAGTTATTTATTTATTAGGGTTTAATGACACTTTAACAGTCATGGTGATATCGTGTCGGGGACAGTTTTACAGGTGGAGGAAGCCGGAGTACCCAGAGAGAACCGCTGAGCAACGACGAGCATCTGCCAGCTCCCCAACATTGTAAGACCGCACTGCAGCACAGTCAGGGTTAGATTGGTTGAAGACATGCGCACCATCGACAAGCAGTATACCCTAGTACCGGTACACGTCATCACTGTGCCCCAATGTGGACAGTCGGGGTGAAGTGCCTTTCCCAAGGACACTTTGTGGGAGTCCAAATCGATCACTTAGACGGTCACCCATCCAAGGACTAACCGGGCTGGACTTTGCTTAACTTCGGTGATCTGATGAGAACTGGTTACCGCAATGCCACGGCACCCCCTTTTGAGAATAGTACTGGCTTGTTTTGATCATTACATTGGATGAAGAGTTGATATAGATAAGATTTATTCTAAGGCTGTTCAGTGAACTGGGTTAGTTACTCGGTTAATAATGAAATTGTTTACAATCAGAAAGTGTGACTAGCACTGTGCATATAACTTTCTGGTTATAAAAAATTGGAAACTGGCATATCACACACAACATGAAAATGTATACTGACCAAGACTGTAAAGATTCACATGGTTATAGTTGGTTACATGTTACCTTGGGGTGCAGAATTCAAGCAACTAATGGAAATATTTATACTGGATTGTGGAAATTTTTGTAACCCTTTACCCAACATAACGGCCAAAACCGGTCAGCGCTATTCTAAAAAATCGCCAATTAATTTTCATTTTTTGTCTCAAAAACATAGTTATGAGAGTATGACCCCTCATTGGAATGAGTTCATTCCAATGAGGGGTCATAACCTATGTATTTTTATACTGTACCAATGACCCAGACTTAGCTGGTGCCAACTCCAACAAAACCAGGGCCAAACACAAATTTTGCCCCCCAATCCCCAAAATTTGCATCCAAAACAAAAAGAAATCATGTCCTAAAGGACCTCCATACTACGCCTCTACTGCGCATGCGCAGTGACGCAGTCATCCCGAAATTGGCGCCAATTATCATTCTCTGTTTGGCCCTTCATCAGTCAGCATCTCACTGATCTTTGTGCTTGTAAATCTCAGTTTAAAGGATGCCAGACACGTAATTTTTGGAGAAAATTTGATTCTAAGGAGGATAGAAGGAGGAGAGGAAAAAGAAGTGGCAAAAAATAATCAGGGCTGTACTTAAAATTTTTTGATGAAATTATGTTAAGTTGCCTATTTTCGAGGCATGGGCCTCTTGTTGTCATTCTTGCTAATTGTTGCACTGCTTATTCAGTGTTTCCTCTCCCCTAGCCTTCTAAAGTTCCCCCTGGCAATTCTCCCATGCTTTTGGCATATTTTTGAGAAATTTCATTTCTAAAATTTCCTGGGAGAGTTGCTTGGTTACAGAATGTTTTCTGTTATTTTCCCCATAGTTACGTTTTCACCCATGGGTGTATAACGTTTGTGTTCTGCATCTTCCATCTGATGTTGTACAGATTCTCCCCTGGGAGTCTCTGTTTTGCATCAGATAGAGTGTAATTGATGACTGATTCCGGGCCAGTTTTTTCAGTGCCTGGAGTCATGTTTTCTAGTGTGTTTACACTGTTTGTTTTCATTGGCAACAGCCTTTTTTGAGGGGGGCTGTTTGCCTTTGTGGTAGTTTATCTCATTATAAGATACATTTATATTATCCGAAAGTGTCTCATTAATTATTTTATATAAATTTAAAATTTTTGACCACACTTTGCCATCGGATCCATCGGGGCTCAACGTTACTTTTCAGCAACTTGGGCTTCTCTGAAAAAATATTTTTTCAAAATTATTTTGTTTTGCAATTGTTTTTTCATTTATTAATGGATCATGTTATTATGTATCTTTGTGTCAGGGGTTTTTGCGAGTAACTAGGACTTATTGTTGTTCTTTCACAATGAAGGGACGTTGTTCAAATTGTAATAGGAAGAAATCTTCCTCTGACTTTCATGATCATTGTATTAATTGTAGTCAGTGTTCTCACATTAATCCCTGTCCTATATGTGAACATTGGGATGAGAAACATTGGAAACGTGTGTCACGATATGTTGTTTCTGGAGAAAGAGCGATGCCGGCTCTTTCTCCACAAGGTCACTCTACTCTCTCAGTTTCTATTTCAGAGGAACCAGAACAGGGTGATGTTTCCATGTTATCTTCTTCAAGTGTGCGTCCGTCGTCACAAATGAATTCAGAGCTAGCGGCAAAAGTGCTCATGGAGATTAGACAAATGTCGTCCGCTAGCTCGCCCGGTGTAGCGTCCATTCACCGAATGGTTCGGCAGCCGGGTTCGTCCGATGCGGTCCAAGAGGAAATTTTGGGTGATGCGAGCACTATAAACATAATAGATGCACACCCAGTGACGGCGGATAGTAAGCGAGAACGGAGGAAGCCTTTTAGTCCGGTTCATAGCTCGTCCAGGTCCAGCCGGGCCGCGAGCGAGAGAGGTCCCTCTCTCGTACAACAACATCTGGGACCAGATGTTGTGGTACAAAATGTGTCTTTAGCGGAGCATACGTCCGTCGCTCGGGACGCTCCGTTGTATAAGCAGTCCGCAGAGACTGTTAAGGCTTCCTCTTCTCGTCAGCGCACACGACCGCACCTTGGCTGCGTGACCGCCGATATATTACCAGCTTCGCCGATGAAGGATTCTTCGGCGACCAGGTCACACCATCCGGCAGCCAGGGATTCGAGACCGATGGACTCCGGACGTTCGCATAGGAAAAGTATGCGGGAGCCATCTGATGCGGAGCTGCCCTCGGCGAAGCAGCGAAAGACTGCGCCTCCGCAGGTCTCGACGCCGGGCATTCTTGTGCAGATAGCACAGCTTATCGCAGCATCCCAGCAGCCGACAGAAACGGTGTCGGATCGAGAATTATCCGACGGCGCTGGGTCGGTACGCTCCGCCGAAGCATCGGGGCGGACGACCGGGAACATCGTGAGGTCCGACCGGATGGTGAAAGGGATACGGATGACTTGGAGCTATCCCTTTCGGAACAACATAAAGCTGCCGTGGACTTCATCCGGCACTTTCTCCCTCAAGTTGTTCCGTCGGGCCAGACTGCTGCGCTTCCGGACAAGAGAATTATAGCGTCATTGGACTCTGAATTTTTTGAGCGGTTCAGGGACATCGCTCCCGAGTTTCCGTCACAGTCCAATAATGTTGCTAGAACATTTGAATTATTGAACGACGCTATATTTAAACTTGCTTCCAGGACGGGGAAAGCAGGTTTCTTGTCCGCTAATACTCTCAACCTGCCTTTCATTAATGCAAGGAATAAATTCGATACGGCAGGACAGGGTATACCGAGAGTTCCTCTGCGTATGGACGACGAGGCGGAAGACTTAGAGCTATCATTACCGTCGTCAGCTTCTATTCCAACCGCGGTGTTGGAAACAGCTATTGCGTCTAACAGAGCCAATTTAGATGCCTTATCTTACGCAGATCACCTTACTAAGGCGTTATCACTGCGCCTTCAAGGGGAAGAGTTTCAGGATATACTATCCTCTTTAAGACTTCTTTCAAGGGCAGTAGCTTATTCCACGTGTAACTCCGCCCTTTCAGTGGCAAATCTGGAGTTGGTTAGACGTGACGCAGCCCTAGCTACATCCACACTAGTGGATTCTAAGGTGAAGAACTCTCTTAGAGTCGCTTCGGTCTCAGGAGAACTTCTCGTTGACGGCAAGCTTTC
Source organism: Pictodentalium vernedei (assembly GCA_031216915.1). NCBI lineage: Eukaryota > Metazoa > Mollusca > Scaphopoda > Dentaliida > Dentaliidae > Pictodentalium > Pictodentalium vernedei. The sequence continues at coordinate 317,323,400 of CM062288.1, read as the reverse complement.
CGCTATTTATGATAAAATTAAAAAGAAAGCTAATGATTCTCTGTTGTTCAGATCGGCTCCTAAGAAGTCGGATACAGCAGACACGAATAAGACAGGCACTTCTGGGTCTAATGCGCCCAAGAGAGGTTCCTATAGAGGTTCCGGTGCGTCCTCTTGGTCTTATTCGAGAGACCGTCAGGATAGCGACTCTCGTTCGGGACGTCCTTCAGGCCGGGACAATCGGTCGGACGCCCCGAGGTCGACGGGGCGAGGTGCGGGTCGTGGAAGACGTGGTTTCTCCTACCGCAGGCCTCGCAGGTCCAGGAGGTGATGGCTTAAACCTCTATCGCGTTCCGGTTGGCGGAAGGTTGTCGAGTTTTTCACAAGAGTGGGCGTCGATTACGGACGACCCTTGGGTGAGAGGAGTGACTTCGGAAGGTCTAAAGATATCCTTCAAACGAAAGCCTCCATTAACTCGAAGTCCAAAGTGGACTCATCTTCCGTTAAATCCACAGAAAAGAGACGCTCTGTTATCAGAGGTGCAGTCTCTTTTAATGAAGAACGCGGTAGAGGTCGTAGAAAACCAGGAATCTCTGGGATTCTACAGCCATCTGTTTCTGGTTCCGAAACCAGACGGCTCGTTCCGTCCAGTCATAGATTTGAGCTGGATAAACAAGCTGATCGTCGCTCCGAAGTTTTATATGGAGACGATTCGATCGGTCAGAGCGAGTATTCGGGTGAACGATTATGCAACGAGCATAGATCTCAAAGATGCGTACTTTCACGTCATGGTACATCCGACATTCCGAAAGTATCTACGCTTTGCAGACCTGGGAGTGGTGTATCAATTCCGGGCGATGTGCTTCGGATTGAATCTAGCACCCTGGGCTTTCACTCGGGTAATGAACTCGGTAATGATCTACTTCCGAGCTCATTCGTCTGCGGTAACGTCGGCCTACCTGGACGACATTCTTCAGAGGTACGGCAACGAGTTAACGCTTCAGAACGATGTTCAGAATCTTCTTCTATTGCTCCGACGTCTCGGTTTTATAGTAAACGAGGAGAAGTCGGATCTGGTGCCGTCCAAGTCATTCACTCATCTGGGAATGAGCTTCGAGACGCACAACAATCTCGTTCGTCTGCCGTTAACCAGAGCGAAATTAGTCAGGTGTTACGCTCGCTATTGTCTGCACGCAGACAAAGTCACGGCGAGAGAATTTATGAGACTGATAGGTCTGTGCGGAGCCGCCGCGGATCTCATTCCGATGGGGCGGCTACGCACACGTCCTCTTCAAATTTTCCTGACTCAGAATTGGAGTGTGAAAATTCATTCGCTCGATGTAGACGTTCTCTTGTCAGATCAAGTGAAACAAGAGATTCAGACTTGGGCAAACATTCAGTGGTTAACTCAAGGAGTTCCGCTGCAGTTGCCGGATCCGAGTTTTACCGTTATGACGGATGCCAGTCAAACAGGTTGGGGTGCATCATTAATCCCAACGGATTCGAGATGCCAGGGTCTTTGGGATCCGCAATTCCTGTGCAAGCACATAAACATCAAGGAAATGATGTCAATTTGGCTTGCGTTACGTCACTGGATGGACATTATTCACGATGCTCATGTCCAAATCCTATCTGACAACACGACAGTAGTGGTGTATATACGGAATCAGGGAGGCACTCATTCAGTTCCGTTGTTCAATCTAACGGAAAGAATCCTTCTGTTTGCGTTAGAACATCACGTTCTTCTTTCGGTCCGTCACATACCGGGTCGTCTGAATGTGCTAGCAGACTCCCTTTCACGAAAGGGTCGCTTGTTGCCGTCGGAGTGGACTCTCAACAAACAAGTATTCAATCAGATTTGCTACCAATGGGAACGGCCAATGATAGACTTATTTGCGACACATCTCAACAATCAGTTGCAGACGTATGTGTCTCCGTGTCCGGATCCAAGAGCATTTGCAGTAGACGCTCTTGGGACGGAATGATAGGATATGCGTATCCTCCAGCGCCGTTAATTCAACAAGTATTGCTAAAGATAAAACAATCTCAATGCAAGATTCTGTTGGTAGCATCTCTGTCGCCACAGAGACCGTGGATAAATCTACTCAGGTGTCTGTTGTGGGACCTACCGCGGAAGCTTCATCCACGAGAGGATCTTCTTTCGCAGGGGAAATCGCGCCAACTCCATCACAACCTGCAAGGTCTCAACCTTCACGTTTTTCCGTTGTGCGGTCCTTCTTGCATGGCAAGCACTTTACAGGACGAGCAGTGGACGCGATTTCTAACTGTAGGAGGACCTCCTCTTCGCTAAACTATGCGGCTAAGTGGAAGGTTTTTCGTCGTTGGTGTAGGGATCATTCTGTAGATATATTTGATCCCTCTATACCAGACATTGCAAACTTTCTAGTATACTTGTTTGACGAAATCAAACTGCAGCCTGTTACTATAAAGGGTTATAGATCTATGTTATCTGATACCTATGCACATCATGATAGTTTACAAATTGGATCTAATGTCTCTTTATCGAAGTTGGTTAGAAACTTTTCGATAAATAGACCCAGATCTCTTAGATTAATTCCTAAGTGGAATTTAGCTTGGGTTCTCCTTAAATTGAAGGAAAAGCCATTTGAACCTCTTGGGACAGTAGATTTCAAATTCTTATCTTATAAGACAGCTTTTCTCTTAGCTTTCTCTTCTGCCAGAAGAGTCAGTGAGCTTCATGCACTATCGGTGGATGATTCTCATTATCGTAGTGTTGGGAACACTATCACCTTCACTACTAATGTGGGTTTTTTAGCTAAGAATCAGGCTCCTAATAAATATCCGGAACCTATTGTTATTAAGGCTCTTCCGTCTTCAGACGGGCGTAGGCCTTTACTCTGTCCTGTTAGAGCACTACGTATCTATAAACAGAGATCTCAGTTTATCAGAAAGGGACGGAAACGTTTCTTTCTGTCTTTGATGCCTAATAGAAAGGACATTTCAGTCCATTCTATTGCTAGATGGATTCAGTTAACTATCCGTACTGCTTATGAAGATTTATCTTCTTCTCAGCAGTCTGTGCTTAAGATTTCTGCTCATGAAGTAAGAGCTCTTTCTACTTCCTGGGCTTATGCTAATAGTGTTGCTATTACAGATTTAATGAAGGCTGCTTATTGGTCTCAGCCATCCACATTTACGAATTTTTATCTCAGAAATATTGAGTCCATTTCTGGAGACCTGCATTGTTTAGGTCCGTTATCTGTTGCTCAGAATGTCGTCCACTAAACAGTTGCAACTATAGTTATGCAGACTTTCTGTTCCGGCAGCGACTCCGTCCGGCTGCCCTCTTCGCTCTGGGCTATTTGACCCAGGGCAAGGGGAAGGGGGGGGGGGGGGGGGGGGGTGTTCCCTTAGGTCACCTGCTTTATAGTGAAAAGCAAGGGAATGCCTCCTCCAAGTCAGTATTTCTGAGTCGCTTCCGGGATGGTTTTAAAGTGTAATATTAATGTTTAAATTCATTCATGTCTTATTTTTAAAGTGTAGCTCGGTGTGAAGCATTTGTATATGTCAAGTGTCAAACGGGCTTTAATATACAATACTCGGACACTTTTAAATGATTATAAAGAGTCTCAATTCTCTGGACTACTTTATTTATTGGCTTGCTTTAAAAATAATTAGTATAAGGGTTATACTGGATGTTAATAGAGAACATGAATGTTATTGTGCTCAATTATTAAGGGTAGTGTATCTTTCTAATTTAATATTAAATAAGAAAGATACATGTAAAGCCTAATACTCCTTTTCTCCTTAAGGGGTTACCTCTTTACTATATAGTTGAGCTTATTGGATTTTCCTCTATGTCCTAGGCCCTCCAGCCTGTTTACTATTCAGCTAAGTCTGGGTCATTGGTACAGTATAAAAATGTTAAAAAATTTATAGTAATTTATATATTTTTTATACTTACCAATGACCCAGACGGGGATGGCCCTCCCTGGAGTTGGGAACTCTTTCCTCCCCGCTGAGTACATAGCGCTGACCAGGCACTGCCAGTAAGAATGATAATTGGCGCCAATTTCGGGACAACTGCGTCACTGCGCATGCGCAGTAGAGGCGTAGTATGGAGGTCCTTTAGGACATGATTTCTTTTTGTTTTGGATGCAAATTTGGGGGATTGGTGGGCAAAATTTGTGTTTGGCCCTGGTTTTGTTGGAGTTGGCACCAGCTAAGTCTGGGTCATTGGTAAGTATAAAAAATATATAAATTACTATAAATTTTTTAACTTTTGAGACAAAAAAATTATTCAAGAATTTTTTTTTGCAAGTGTCATATGCTTTTCATTTTAGGTAAGGGGTTAAAGTGAATTCCAAAAATGAAAACATATTCTATTTTTAGTTAGTAGCATGTTATAATCCTTTAACATTCAACATTCTTGGGATATTACTTTGACACATGTCTTGGTGAATATCTTGCCATTTTGTCATTTACACAAGAAGCCGACAAAGAATGATCACTATTTTAACCCTTTACCCAGTGCAGATGATATCAAAATTTATTATTTTAAATATCATTTTTCCAAATGTTTTGAAAAATTTCAACAAAACCATATCATGTGACCCCTCATTGGAATGAGCTCGTGCCAACGAGGGGTCACATGATATGGTTTTGAGGAAATTTTTTGAAAAATAATATTTTTTCAACTGCTGAATTTGCATATTCCGCGGGCAGATGTGGCTGATTCGTTGGGTAAAGGGTTAACAAAGGGCGCTTACTCAGGTGGACCTCTGGAACAAAAACATTGCTTGCTAAAATTCACTCTTGTAGTTTTCTTTTGGCCTGAAGGTTCATGTTGGTTTATAGATGTGTTATTTTTAGTTATCTATGCACTGATTCTATTTTTCTTAATGCTGGGAACAATTCATGGCAGTTTTCTGGTATCACTTGTAGTAATTCTTTGAATCCTTTTCAAAATGGAGATTTTTCGTGTATGGTCTCTTAACCCTTTACCTAACGAATCGCCTGCATCCGCCCGCGTAATATGCAAATTGAGCAGTTGAAAAAATTAAATTTTTTAAAATATTTCAACAAAACCATATCATGTGACCCCTCATTGGAACGAGCTCATTGAGCTCGTTCCAATGAGGGGTCACATGATATGGTTTTATTGAAATTTTTTGAAAAATTTTAAAAAATTATATTTAAAATAATAAATTTTGATATCGTCTGCGTTGGGTAAAGGGTTAACTCAACCATATTTGGCAGCTGGTATGTCCATAGAAAAAGTGTCTAATAATGTGTTGTGATTGGTCAATTTCAGTTTGAGGTATTGTCAATATTTTATATCACTCAGCGGTGATGTGTGTGCATTACATATCAGATTTTCTCCCCAGCTTGATCCACCTTAGAACTAAAATAGTTTATCATATACACATGTACTTCTTGCTTAAAAGATATCACCATAAAGTGAATTGAAATCAGACCTACAACTATCCTGATCACTTTTTTAGGCAGGTTTGTTTCATTCTTTACCAGACATGACAAGCAAACAATTCTTAAAAACAAATTCTTGTGGAGCTAACAGATTTAATTTTGTCTCAAAAACGCAGCTGATGGCCTCTCATTTTGACCAGCTTGTTTTAAGGAGGAGTCATAAGCTATATTTTGGAGGCAAAAATTGCACAAATGATAAACTTTGACTGTCACCTTTTGTGAATGACACTGACACTCATCCAGGGGGTGGTCATCAAAGTTTGTACACATGTTTCTTTTCAACCTACTCACAATTGTTTACAATTGTCTGTAACATAAGAGCAAGCCCTACTTCGGAACTAACTCAAGCTTTTATAGAACTTTTTCAAACAAGTTGGAAAAGTAATAGAGTGCAAAAGCACGAAAAAGATCGAAAAAAGGGTCGAGCGAGACCAGCGCTCGAAATTACAGGTACTCTCTCTGCACACCTCTTGCGTTTACCGAGTGCATGCGCAACAACCGTGATGTCAATTCCTTTTATTTCCGCCATTTGTACATGGTCGGAAATTTTTGTAACTCGTGCTACTTTGCTATTTTTCTTCGTGAACAACTTATTATATGTGGTCTGCATTTCATTGTGTGCAAGTGGATTGTATCCTTTTGTCAAGCTATCCAAATTGTTTTTGATTAATGTTATTTTTTATCATTATTGCTTGTTTCTTCACACTTAATCTTGTTTTTCCCCCCACGTTTTAACACGACCTTTGTGCTGTTTTCCGTCGACGGGAAGCTTGATTCCATTATTTTCATTCATATAATGCCAAAGACTATTCCTTGTACCTCTTGCTTGCAAGTGAAGCATGTGGACGACTCTCATTCCACATGTGTCACTTGCAACAATTGCACTCAGGCCCAATCATGTGGTATTTGTGGGGTTTGGTCCTCTAAATTCTGGGCTTCTGTTAACAAGGTGGTTCTGTCCAGAGCTAGAACCCCTCGTTTTCGGGGTAAGGGTAGCCGTGCCGTAGCAGACATTTCTGCTGGTGCACGTGATGACTCTGTCACACAAGATTCTGATCTGTCTTCTGTGGCGAGTTCCTCTGTCAGGAACACCCTTTCATCGGGGTTTTACTCGAGACTTTTCTTGGTGCCGAAGAAAAATGGCCAATTTTGTCCTGTCATCGATCTGAGTATCCTGAACGAGTACATTATAGCTCCTCGTTTCTGTATGGAGACTTTCCGGTCGGTTCGACGTTCAGTTCATCAGGGAGACTTTGCTGCCAGTATCGACCTGAAGGATGCCTACTTCCACGTACCCATTCATCTGGCGTCACAGAAATACCTTCGGTTCTCATTTCGGGATCGATTTTATCTATTCAGAGCTCTCCCGTTCGGTTTGAACCTGGCTCCTTGGGCCTTCACCCGACTGATGTCACATGTGCTTGCTTTCCACCGTACTCAGTCGGCTGTGACTTCGTCAGCCTACCTGGACGACATCCTCCAACGGCACCACGATGCTGCTGTTCTGCAGTTAGATGTCCGGCAGTTTCTTTGCCTGCTAGCATCGCTGGGTTTCAGAGTCAATCGTGAGAAGTCAGATCTCCTTCCTTCTCAGCGATTCCGTCATTTGGGGATGGATTTCGACACTCTTCACAATGTAGTGTCGGTCCCCCATGCTCGGGCGACGATTCTTTCTGCCTTGACTCGGAACCTGCTTCAATCTTCCTCGGTCCCGGCCAGGACTTTCCTTCGGATGCTGGGCCTTTGCGGTTCGGTGACAGATCTCATTCTGCTCGGTCGCTTGTTTGTCCGACCTCTCCAACACTTCCTTTTGGATCATTGGCATCCGAATGTAGATCCGCTGGACCTGGAACTCACTATTCCTCAGTCTCTGCTTTGTCACCTCCACCCTTGGGCCGATATTCCCTGGCTGTCACAGGGTGTTCCGTTGGATCTTCCTTTGGCCGATCGCATCCTTACTGCGGATGTCAGCGATCGGGGCTGGGGTGTGACGTTGGATCCTCTCGGTCTGTCTACTCACTGCGAGTGGGACAGCGAGTAGGTGGGCCTTCATATCAACCAGAAGGATCTCCTTGCTCTTCTGTTGAGTTTTCGGCTTTGGATCCCTCATCTGTCGGACCTTTTTGTCCTACTTCTTTCAGACAATTCGACAGTAGTGGCTTACATACGGAATCAAGGAAGCACACATTCGATTCCCATGTATCGGCTGTCACAGTATCTTCTTCTGTTGGCGCGGGATGTGAACGCTCGGGTGTCCATTCGACACATTCCCGGGCATCTCAACGTCCTAGCAGACTCCCTGTCCTGACGCGATAGTGTCCTTCCAACCGAATGAATGCTACATCGGTCGGTGTTTCAGGTGATTTGCGAGCAGTGGGGCCATCCTCAGGTCGACCTTTTCGCTACTCGCTGGAATCATCAGGTAGAGACCTTTGTCTCCCCTTGTCCAGATCCTCTGGCATTTGCAGTCGACACTCTGTCTGGATTGGACAGGTTGGATCGGCTATGCCTTTCCTCCTGCACCGATTCTTCCTCAAGTATTAGCGAAGATTCGTGCTTGCAGTTGCAGGATCATTCTGATCGCACCTCGGTCTCCACAGAGGGTATGGATCAATCTGCTGCGGCCTCTGTTGGCAGATTGGCCGATTCGTCTACCTCTACGTCGCGATCTTCTTTCCCAGGGTCATCCCAGGAAGTATCACAACAACCTGGCGAGCCTGTTTCTTCACACCTGTTTTTATCAGGTCCAGTCTCCGACGTAGAGGTTTTTCGAGACGAACAGTGGAGTGCATTTCTGCATCGCGGCGACATTCCACTGGCATGACTTATGCAGCGAAGTGGAAGGTTTTCTGCTGCTGGTGTGCAGATCACAATGTGGATTACCGTGATCTGTCAATCGCTCAAATTGCGGATTTTCTGGTATATCTTTTTGACTTCAAGAGCCTCCAGCCTATTACGATTAAGGGCTATCGGTCTATGCTGTCTGATACTTTCTCTTATGTGGTAATCTTTTTTTCTCCAAACTCATTCGGCACTTTTCTTTGAAGAGGCCTTGAGTTTTGGTCATAAGCTATGTTTTTGAGACCAAAATTGGAAACATAATAAATTTGAATGGAATTTACATTTAGTAATAATTATAAATAAATTTGAATGGAGTTTACGTTGGGTAAAGGGTTAATGCTGTTAATCATCAACGGTATGGCAATTATTCAGCTATCTATTTGGACAAGTGATTTATCGGTTAACCAAGGTTAATCCTCGTGATTAATCGATCAAGAAAATCCCTTAACTGTTTCAGCCCTACTGGTGTCACATGATATAGTTTTGATGAAATTTTTGGAAAAATTTGAAAAAAACAATAAATTAATAACTTTTGATATTCTATGTGTAGGTAAAGGGTTAACTGTCGTTTTGACTTCTTCTTATAGACTGATGAATTTCCCTTTTTGATCAAATGATTTTGTAGCAGTTTGAAAGGTTATTGGGTTGGGAGGGTTAATTCTGTCACCTAAGAAATTAGAAGCAGACATTTACGGACACTTGAGTTGTGCATGGTACTCTATAATGCTTTCCAATTATTTGCACAATGTTATAGCCTCAAATGAGCAGTCCCATTGTGCTGCAGTCATTCCGCAGCAGACAGCCATCACCAATACAGTGGATCCCTGTTAATTGAATAGCACTTTGCCAATGAAAAATATTCAGTTAATAGGAGTATACAATTAACACTTTTCTTGATGAATTAGCTGCATTTAATTTGCTGTAATTTACAAAGTTGTTGAAAAAAATTTATATATTTTTTTTTAATTTCTACAAAACTATATCATGTGACCCCTCTCATTGGAACAAGCTTGTTGAGCTCTTTCCACTAAGGGGGCACATGATATGGTTTTGATGAAATTTTTTGAAAAATTTAAAAAAAAACCCAATAATTAAAATAATAAATTTTGATATCCTTTGCATTGGATAAAGATGCTGATAGTGACCATAAACACCAATAATAATAATAAAATGTATAAGTCAAATTTGTATTAAAGGTCTTGTAAATGATTTGGTGTTTGAAAATCATATGAAGTTAAGTGGGCTCCACTGTATTACAAGGAATCACAACAATTTTACATACAGATAGCTAATTGCAGATGTGCCATTATTTGTGTTGCTAAACCCTCTGAACTCTGATGTCAAAATACCAAAGTTTTGAGCAGCATATTTTTCCCAGGATGCAACTAGGATTTTAACCAATTCAGTCTTATTTGGCAGAGCTCGGTGAGTTGCATTATGGGGAAAACTTGAAGGTTGAAATTTTGGTCTTTTGACATCGGAATTTAGATGGTTAAAAAGTACAATTTGTTGCTTTTGTATGCAGCTTTGAAATCCTGCTTGTTTATCGTATATTTAGTACTGATTTATTCATTTATTTGGGTTTAACGACACAAAGTAGCCAAGGTCATATCGTGTCGGTGACAGTTTTACGGGTGAAGGAAGCCGGAGTACTCGGAAAGAACCACGAACATTGTAACTCCGCATTGCAGCACAGGCAGGGTAGATTGGTTGAAGACATGTGCTCCATTGATGTGCAGTACGCCTTAGTACACGGCGCCATCATGCCTCCATGTGGACAATAAGGGGTTAAGAGCCCTGCCCAAGGACACAATGCTGGAGTCTGAATCGATCGCGCAGATGGTCACCCATCCAATGATTAAGCGGGCTCAACGTTGCTTAACTTTAGGTGATCTGATGAGAAGCAGTTACCACAGTGCCACCACACCCCTATTTAGCACTGATGTTGGGATAGCAAAATTTCAAGCAACAAATTTTTACCATACAGCAACTAGGAATTTAACCAATTCAATATTCTTTCGCAGAGCTCATTGAGCTCTGCCAAACAATATCGAGTTGTTTAAATTTATAGTTGCATTATGGAGAAAGTTTGTAGCTTGACATTTTGACATCAATTTACAACGTTAATTTATATATTATCCTTTTGTGGATTTTACTCTCCAGTTTCACCTGTCTAAAACCCCCAAAATTTACGTTAATTATATCGCCAAGTTACAGGGATGTTTCCAAATTAGAGGGTGTAATACAGTAAAACCTGTTTTGGTAGACCAATTTGACCTTGTACCGTTTGGTTATTTATTTATTTATTTATTGGTGTTTAAGGTCACATATTTCTGCACAATGGCTAATCAAGACCACGACAGTTTTACGGGTGGAGGAAGCTGGAGTACCCAGAGAGAATCACTGAGCAATGGCGAGCATCTGTCAGCTCCCAACATACCAACTCCACACAAGTAGAGTTAGCATTGGTTGAAGACAGGTGCACCATCGACGTGCAGTACGCCTTAGTGTACAGCACCACCAAGCCCCCACATGGGCATTGGGGTGAAGTGTTTTGCCCAAGGACACAACGCAGTTGCTGCAGGTGGGATTCGAACCGAGGACCTCTCGGCTTTCAGCCTGCACCTCTACCTACTGAGCCACCGCGCCCCCATACCGTTTGGTTGTTTTTACTCAGAAATGGACCTCCCAGGCTTGTCACTTTGAGGCGGATGATCACCCCATGCCGCAGTCGCACGCCTGAGTTCAAAATTCCATGGACGGTCTGCCTAATCCCGATTTCTGCGGCCCATTAATTCAGTCGAAGGCACCTCAAAATCGGTCGCCTCAAACGGCAATTTTCGCAGATTAAAGGAGGTACATGTAACAAAAGTGCAGTTTGTGAAGTTATACATTATGTGATGACGTACATCATAATGACACAAACCACATACAGTACATGGAGAGTATATTATCACTAAATCACCTGCAGAGTGGAGATTCCACACAAGCAATAATTGCAAATTTGTTACAAAGCATAATAAGCAGAGGCAAAGTTTCAACCAATGGACCTCCAGGTTAAACCCGGAGGTCCATTGGCTGAAACATTGCTCGTGTTTTTTGTCCATATGTATAAAATTGGAAAGTTATAGTTTGGGTAATAACTTCATTCTGTGGGTGATTTAGTTACAATCCACTCTCCACGTACTGTACCTTAAAATGATATTAGTCGTCTACCCAGCAGGCTGAAACAAAATGGCCTCCGCAAATCATAAATGATCCTCCTGGAGTATGTGAAATCAAAATGGCCCTCAGGTGGTGATTTGAGGCGAACCATAATGGCTCTCCTGCAATTTTCAAAATGACAAGCCTGCCTGTCATCATAGACCACCTGTTTTGAGAGACCATGTTTGGTAAAAAGGGTGGTCTTTCAAGACAGGTTCCACTGTAAAAACTTTTGTTTTCTATACTTTTTTTGTCTGATTTATTTATTTATTGGGACTTAACCCTTTACCCAACGCAGACGATTTCAAAATTTATTATGTTAAATATCATTTTTTAAATTTTTTTAACAAATTTCAACAAAACCATATCACGTGACCCCTCTTTGGAACGAGCTCGATGAACTCGTTCCATAGAGGGGTCACATGATATTATTTTGTTGAAATTTTTCGAAAAATAATATTTTTTCAGCTGCTGAATTTGCATATTACGTAGGTGGATTCGGGCAATTCGTTGGGTAAAAGGTTAATGACATTTTTGACTGCCTGAGTTACCTTGTGTTGAACAGTTTTACAGGTGGTGGAAGCCGGAGTACCCAGAGAGAACCACCGAGCAACAGCGAGCAACTGTCAGATTCCCTAACATACCAACTCCACACAAGCAGGGTTAACATTGGTTGAAGGCATGTGCACCATCGATGTGCAGTATGCCATTGTACACAGCCCCATCATGCCCCCACATGGACAGTGAGGATTAAGTGCCTTGCCAAAGGACAGACTGCAGTTACCCCTGGCGGGGGCTTGAACCAGGATCCTTACAGTTTGAACTCTATTGTCATAGCCACTGATCCATAGCGCTCCCTATTTTGTCTAATTTAATTTATTATGCCTCATGTTTGTAACATCAGCCGCGATTGGTTAATTTGACATCTTCTAAAAGTGATAGCACTGGAGTTTTGGGGCAAAACACGGGTACTATCAGGACTTTCTTCCCTGGAGACAAGAGAACAAAGAAAATGTAAGCTCCACTTCCATTGATCAACGTCAATTACACACGCTCTGATTGGAATTTCTCAACACCAAACGCTGGCGCCGTATCCATTTAACTTTTTCATCATCGATAGACACAAACTTACCAACAAATAAATCATCTTCAGTGGATGTGTTTTAAATTTTAACTGCAAACAATGAATTCAAAAGAATCAGAAATATTAAAAACTCACATGTTGTTCACTACTTCAGTGAATCATGAATAGGAGTTATGACTTCAATCAATTATATTTCCACACGTTTAGTACTCTTCGACCTCACTGAGCCTCCGCCTCAAGTTCAAAATAAATTGTTTCACTCCGCTTAATTCCAACAACTGTCATCGTCCAAGAAACATGAATTTATATTCCATTAATCTATACCACTTATCACACAAGCATTAATAATGAATTATAACATGAACAGAATGATGGCGCAGTTGTAAATACTGGCATTTGGTGATATAGAAACTCCCAAAACGACGGCACTACTGACAAGTCATTTTCGAATTTTGTGATCTGGATTCTCCAAAAGAGACGTCATTCGTTCGAAATGATGTCATGTTTTTGGATTCAACTACATTGTTATTACAAGATTAATGGCATGTTGCAGTTAACGCTGAAAGTTATTTTTTGTTCGGCATAATAAAATAATTAGAACGTTTCATTTCTTGTTCTATTGGTCGATAGTACCTGAGTTTGTGTGATTTCTGAAATAAAACCTGAAGCAGCAAGCTGCTTCAGGTTTGATTTCAGAAATCACACAAACTCAGGTACTATCGACCGATAAAACATGAAAAGAAATGTTCTGATATTATAAAAGAGGGGATTGAGAAGATATTCTGAGGCACCAGTCAAGCCATGACAAGCCAAATAATGGCATTGCTAACAGTCCGTATTATAAAACTTCAGTGGTACTGAACCGTAACCAACTTGAGTCAGGAGTGCATTGGCTCTCTGGTTATGGCATTGGACTTCAAACCAAAAGGTTCATGGTTCAATTCCCAGAAGTCACTGTCCATGGATAAGGCACTTCATCCCTATTGCTCATGAGGGAGCTCAGTGGCACTGTATACTAAGGCACATTGCACATCAATGGTGCACATCCACGCTTGTGCAGAGTTAGTACGTTTGGGAGTCTGGTCATTGCTCACCGCTGCTTGGTGGTTCTCTCTGAGTACTCCGGCTTCCTCCACCCGTAAATCTGGCCGACAAGAGGTGACTCTGGTTGTCGAAAGAATCATTAAACCCCAATAAAAAAAAAAATAACCAACTTGAGTCAGCGATGTTTGTAAAATTAGACCAGTCTAAAGGCTAGTTAGGGACGCGGTGGCTCAGTTGGTAGAGGTGCAGGCTGCAAGTCAAGAGGTCCTCGGTTCGAACCCCACCTGCGGCAACCGCGTTGTGTCCTTGGCCAAGATACTTCACCCCCATTGCCCACGTGGGGACACGGTGTTGCTGTGTACTAAGGCATACTAAACGTCAATGGTGCACCTGTCTTCAACCAATGCTAACCCTGCTTGTGTGGAGTTGGTATGTTGGGGAGCTGACAGTTGCTCGCCATTACTTGGTGGTTCTCTACGGGTACTCCGGCTTCCTCCACCCATAAAACTGTCACGGTCATGGTTAGCCATTGTGCAGAAATATGTGACCTTAAAACACCAATAAATAAATAAAGGCTAGTTGTATGTTCTGACAGCTCCTCATTATCGCTGTAGACTGCCCATTTATTCTGGAATGCCAGGAAAAGAATCTCAACTTTTCCAAATTCATATAATATCTGTCTCAGACAAGGCTTTCATGAGGGATGTGAGAGTTCAGCTATTTCGATTTTCCTCACTAAAATGTTGAAATTTTATTTTCTGTATAAAGTTGCAGGAAAATGGTCTTGAAGATCATTTCCCTGCAATTTCATAGAAAAAAAGATACCAGTCAATATTGTTTCCCTATGAGAACCTCAGAGAAGTGAAGCAATGTTTGTTTACAATATATGATTTTACTGGTAACATAGGATCTTGTCATCAATGCCTGGTGTGGACGTCCTCTAAAATGGCAGTATAGGTATAAACGATTGGATGGACTTGACTTTATATCCATGTTGTGTTCACAATTAGCCATTCTGCCCATGAAAATAACCTTAAACAGCAATAAATTAATTTAATAAAGAGGGGATTTAGTAGATATTCTGAAGCACGAGTCCAGCCATGACAAGCCAAATAATGGCACTACTAACAGCAATTCAGTTCATTTGTTTTTCTTTCCAATATAAATTATGTTGAAGCTATACATTAAATTTAGGAGTTTCAACTGATATGCCAGACACTTCATCTCCATTGCCCGCATGGGGGCACGATGACGCCGTATACTAAGGCGTATTGCACGTTGGTGGTACGCATGTCTTCAACCAATCTAACCCTGCCTGTTCTGCAGTGCGGAGTTATGATGTTGGGGAGCTGGCAGCTGCTCGTCGTTGCTAGGTGGTTCTCTCCGGGTACTCCGGCTTCCTCCACCCGTAAAACTGTCACGGTCATGGTTAGCCATTGTGCATAAATATATGACCTTAAACATCAATAAATAAATAAATAATTCAACTGATATTTCATCTTTCTGGGATGAATAACACTCTCATGTCTGTGTCATGGTGTCACAGTTTTGTGTATGTGGATTTTAGAGGTGACATTTTATAATTTTATGAACGTGAGCTATAAACTGCCTTTACACAGATCACTCTGGAGAGAACTTTCTACCTTGTCTGTTTGAAAATACTTTACATACCAAGTTTTATCAAACTAATCCACCTTAAACATACAAAATTCTGAATTATTGAAAGTGAAAGTCTGATATCCATATTAGGATGAGGATGGGGGGATGGGCACAGAGACCTTTTGGGAAGTCCATGCATTTTTATCCACAGGCTGCGGGCATATCCTGAAGATCGAAATAATTAACTTGGGGAAAGGTAATGAAGTGCTGTCCATCTCGCATTGATGTAACTGGAGGAAGGAGAGGGGATATTTTTTCAAAATTTTCAAATAATTTTGACGATTGACAGCATGTCAGTTTTTACCATGCCTTAGTTGGCACTCCATGCAAATTGTAGAATTCAGAATTTTTTTTTTTTTTTGGGGGGGGTGGGGTGGGTGGTTAGGCTTCAGATGGCTGGGCTGTTGAGATTTTTGTAGGCCATTGGCTACCCAACTGAGTGATTTACAGTAAAGCTGATTTAGATCTCCACTCCTGTGGGAACCCCAAGTAGTGAAGCAGTGCTTGTTTACTGTGGTAAACAAGCAACTGTTTTACTGGTAAAACATGGGACCATGGTGACTCAGTAGGAAGAGGTGCAGGCTGCAAGCCAAGAGGTCCTCAGTTTGAATCCCACCTGCGGCAACCGCGTTGTGTCCTTAGGCAAGACACTTCACCCCCATTGCACACGTGGGGTCATCGTGGCATTGTGTACTGAGGCGTATTGCACGTCGATGGCGCACTTGTCTTCAACCAATGCTAACCCTGCTTTTATGGAGTTAGTATGCTGGGGAACTGACATTTGCTCAGTGGTTCTCTCCGGGCACTCTGGCTTCCTCCACCTGTAAAACTGTTGTGGTCATGATTAGCCATTGTGCAGAAATATGTGACCTTAAACACCAATAAATAATAATAATAATACTGGTAAAACAGGACCCAGTCACCAATGCTTGGTGTGGAAGTTCCCTAAAATGGATAACATGGATATAAATGATTGACTGAGCTTGTCTTTATCTCCATGTTGTGGTCATGATTAGCCATTGTGCAGAAATATGTGACCTTGAATACCAATAAATAAATAAATATTAAATATTTAAATCTCCAGCATTGTTAGATATGACTATGAGCTGAAAACGGCCAGTGCAATTCTCAAAACTCGCCAATTAATTTTCTTTATTTTTTCATTTTTTGTCTCTAAAACATAAGTTATGACTCCTCATTGGAACAAGCTCGTTGAGCTTGTTCCAATGAGGGGTCATAACCCATGTTTTTGAGACAAAAAGTGAAAATAATAGCTATTCAAGAATTTTTTTTTGAGTGTCGTCTGCTTTCCATATTAGGTAAAAGGTTAAAAAAATTAAAAAACAATAAGTCCCAATTACACCCACAGCAAAGCATCTTTTAAGATCTCTGCTACATGTATGTTAGTGTTCTTTGTAAGGCGGCCACACTGCCCCTCCCACATCTCCGGGCCTTGCTAAGGCCCTGCGGTGTGGGAGGGCCAGTGTTGCCATCTCACAGAGACCACCTTGTTAGCAGCACCAAATAAAATGTACAAAGCCCACTTGACAGAATTCATTAACAGTAAAACTTTATTTTGCAATTTTAGCATTTGTAAGCTTGAGGAGAACTAATCGCTCGCCTAGGCCATGCAAGGGGAGCAAGTTTTAGCCCTCCTGCATTTTTATACTCCCGTTTTGAAAAAAACGGTCGTATTATGGTATACCGCTGTCCGTCCATCCGTCCGTCCATCCATCCACACATCGTACAATAACTCGAAAATGCTTCGAGCAATTTTTGTGATTTTTTGGTGAAAAGTATATGTTGATGGAAGGAAGCGTTCTTTCGATTTGTGTCACTGTCCGATTTGTCATTCCAGAGTTATGGGACTTTATTTGTCAAAATAGAGGCAATTTTCCACATGTTGAACAATTTTTTCTTGAAGTTATGATCTCTATAGACATAAGATATATACATGAAATTCAAATAATTTATTTACAAATTAATGAACACAGTATGTTGTTGGTTATGATTATTGTACAAGAATATAAAAAAAACCTGACAAGTACACCTGTATACTCATATTGTGTGCTTCCCTCTTGTAATTAACTGGTTGAGTGCTGGAAGCCACTTTCATGGCTTTCAAGAAACATGAGGGTACCATACTAAAGTCTTCATATTCTTTACACAAATTTCCTATTCAGTCATAAGCAAATACAATTGTGTTCATATAGATTTGCATTATTAAAAATTATTGGAGAGTGCCTTAAGGCAAATCTATATGAACAAATTCTGACTTCCAAAAATAATCTAGCACTCAACCAGTTAATAATGGGCGTATCATGCGCTGATGGCACAGATGTTTATTAAGAATGCCAGGCCTGGGCTACGCTGTTATTCTACAGGAATTTAGTTATGCTAATGGTACAGTTTGACAGGGACAAAAGTGAACTTACTCAGCATGCTGTAACTTCAACATAGTGCACAATACAGTCACATGACTTCTAGTTTCAACTGTATACAGTTGAAACTAGAAGTCCTGTCACGAACTGTGTGCTTATCTAGGCTTAAATGCGCGTAGGAATTGCGCGCAATTGCCATATCGAATGGCATCCAACGCACGGCAGGTTCACCTGGTTACTCATAGCAAACACAGGCAATATTTCTGCCAATGGACCTCCGGGTTAAACATTGGCTGAAACATTGCTTGTGCACAGGCCATATGTACAGAATTTGATAGCCTTACTATGGTAATAACGCGTAGATTAACGCGCAGATCGACGTGCTATTTGTGCGCATTTCATGACAGGACTTCTAGTTTTAACTGTATGTTCATGACTGGTCAACAAGGAAGTTTATAGTCGACTAATTCTTCGGTAAAGGCCAAGAATAGAGGACTGCGAATTTACGAGGATGTAATTACAATATGGCGACCAACAAATTAGGGTCAATTTGGGATGGATACAGGTTAGCTAACCCGTACCCATCCTAAACTGACCCTAGAATGCAAAGAAGGCAATGATTAGAATACGGCGACCGATGCATTAGGGTCAGTTTAGGATGGGTACGGGTTATCTAACCCGTACCCATCCTAAACTGATCCTAGGATGCAAAGAAGGTAATGATTCCTCCCATGTGATGTCACAACGAAACATCCGCAGCTCCATTTCAGAATGCAATCAGAAATTCATTTGTTTCAAAAACCTGTCTCAGAGAAAAGGGTTAAAGGTGATGATTTTTGTCAGTTGGTATCGGTGTTTTGGGCTAATTTTGTGTAAAACATGTCTTAGAATGATAAGAAACTCCAAAAAGATGTGAAATTTGTTTTATTTTCTTAAAAAACGTGTGGTCCTCTATTCTTGGCCTTTACTAATTCTTCTAATCGAATCGATGTTACCTAATCAAAAACACTACTCAACATGCACAAGAAAAAAGAAGGTATTTTGGCTTACTTTTCAATGTTTTTTTTTTCAGGTCCAAGTATAGAAGATATTGTCCTCTTCCCAGAGAAAAATTCCGTAGCAACTGCAGAAAACCGTGAGAACCCCCTTCAGAAAATTTTAAATGTCAAAACCTGTACAGATGGCAGTTGCTCAAAAAAACAGAGGAGAGCCTGTGCCAGAAGAATACAGGAATTTTCTGGTAGTGTTAATGCAGAGAATGATGATGAAATTAATATTGTTCAGCCAAAACCTTCCGTATCAGATGATTATCAGATTGGTCGACATCTTGTCTTGCTTTTGCTGTTAAGTCTTTCTATGTTTATTGTAAGTATTTGTATGCCCCCGAAATATTTTTTCAGGGGCTTAGAGTGTTTGTCATTTCCATCTGTCTGCCGGGAAGATTTTCGTGTCACTCCATAACTCTGAGATGCTTTGTTGGATTTTGATGGAACTTGGCATACATGTTGCTTATGGGGAGGTGATGTGTCATGCATAACAAAAGTTTTGTTCGATGGATGTCAAGGTCATTTCCATCTGTCCATCTGTCTGTCAGAAAGATTTTCATGTCTGCTCCATAACTCTGAGATACTTCGTTGGATTTTGTTGAAACTTGGCATACATGTTGCTAGTGTTCAACCATTGATCGGAACCAGCCACCACCATCGGCCGATTGTGGGCAATCGGATGACAACGGCAACGGCTCCTGGAACATCGGTTCAACCGATTGTTGCAAAGCATTTTGTGATGATTCATTAACCACATTTTATTTTCTTCTGCAATTGCTAATGTAAAATGATGTCAATGATACCATTCAATAAAGTTGAGAAACAACCACAATGCCTCTTTACGGGATATACAAGTTAAACGACGTTAAGCTTACAATTGGGTGTACTTGTGGCAAGCGCCAGTTCATACCAGAAAAGTGAAGATTGCACTCCATTGATTCAGGTCACAGTAAAATTACCAGTCGCAGGCGCTTGGGCTGTAAACGTGGCTCTGAGAGCCACGTTTACCGCCCAAATGTGCACGACTGGTAATTTTACTATGACCCCAGTCAACGAGTTTAACACTGTGAAAAATGTTCAGTTTGATGTAGTTCTTTCGAGCCTTGAGTTGTCTAGCAGTGAACAGTATTACAATCGGCATCAGAATCGCTCGATTGTGAGCTCAAATAATCGGTAATCGGTCAGCGACCATTTTTGGTAATCGGTTGAACACTAAATGTTGCTTCTTGGGAGACGATATGTCAAACACAAAATTTTTTTGTTTGATGGAGGTCAAGGTCACAGATCAAGGTCATTGTCATGGGGATATAGTCACTTCTGAGTGACAATCTCTTGTTCATTATACATCTAATCTAGGGTGTCAATTTTTATTACCTGCGTTGCCAGCGGCAGAGCAGGTCTAGTAACCGCTCGACTCTGTCCATCCATCAGTCCGTCCATCCGTCAATCCATCCGAAACACTTCTTCTGTCAAAGTTTTCTTGGCTTCTATGAAAGGGAATGATTTTATATTTGATCTGCTGCTTCATAATGATGAGTTGTATCGTGTATCTAATTTTCAGATCAATTGCATGCAGTCTTGGCTTGTTCTGTTAGAGAATTTCTGTTTTTTGTGCTGTCAGGAAGTATCGTTATCCTCTCACAAAAGCGGTATCATTAACTCCTTGCATACTGCTGACGGATATTGCCAATGAAATAAGGATAATTTGGGCATGTAATTCAAATTTTCCTCCAGTATATTGAATGGACTTTTTCGTCAATGATTTCTCGAGTTAGCTTTAGATGAAGTATCTTGAAAATAATCAGCGGGTTAAGAGTTAATTATTTAATCCTTTACCTAACATGAAAAGCAGACGACACTTGAAAAAAAATTCTTGAATAACTTATTTTATTCATTTTTTGTCTCAAAAACATAGGTTATGACCCCCTCATTGGAACGAGCTCGACGAGCTCGTTCCAATGAGAGGTCATAACCTATGTTTTTGAGACAAAAAATGAAAATTAATTGGCGATTTTTGAGAATAGCGCTGGCCGGTTTTGGCCGTTATGTTGGGTAAAGGGTTAATATGTTTGAGAATTGTGCCTGTAATTTTTATTTTTGTGTGTAGTCAGCAGCACATCTCGGCTCTGCCTTGCAAGCTATATTAACCCTTTACCCAATGCACACGATATCAAAATTTTTTATCTTAAATATACTTTTTTCAAATTTTTCACAAAATTTCAACAAAACCATATCATGTGACCCCTCATTGGAACGAGCTCGTTCCAACGAGGGGTCACATGATATGGTTTTGTTGAAATTTTTTGAAAAATAATATTTTTTCAACTACTGAATTTGCATATTATGCGGGCAGATGTGGCCGATTCGTTGGGTAAAGGGTTAAAAATGTTTGTGTGAAAAGGGTCAAATAATAGAATTATAAAGATGAATTATTGAATTATAAACTGTAACATTTCAAGATTTCAAACTAATCAATTTTTTGCTTTGTGAAAAAATTGTAACACAAACAAAGTGATTCAACAAACTTCAAATTCCGATAATAGTAATGCAGAGATATGAGATATGCATCACACAAGTAATCTCCCTTGATATACATGAAAATATCAAAAAAAGTCCATCTCTAATGTTGAACATAGCACATAAAACTGTTTTGTTCATCCAACAAATTTAGAAAATCTTCTCCAATGATATTAGCAAATACTTATCAGATACTTCAATACTCATCAGGCCCCACAAAGTCGATCTTCTTTTTCTCAGGCCACTTACATGCAGGCTGTTTTTTATTTTATTTTTTATTTTTACAGAGAGAGATTCTTTCAGGAGCATTATTAAGTTTTCACCATGTCCATCAGTTCATCCATCTGTCCATCCGTCGTGTGTCATCATCCAGTGACCGTCCGTTAACTTTTGGTTTCCATCAAATAATTAAAGATCTGCTTATTTGATCAAATCAGTATTTTAGGGATTACTTGTGAATGACCAGACAATGCTTCCTTTTGATTTTGGTCCATGGCAGCCATATTGAATTTGGTTTCCGTCAAATAACTAATTAGTGCTCATGCGAATCATTTTTATTTTTTAATTATGCCTTGTTGGTGTCTAGAGGAAGTTCCCTTTCTATTCGGACCTGTCAACTGAACCAAGATGGCGCCAGTGGCCAATTAATTATGTTGGCGATCTTGAATTTGGTTTCCGCCCAATAACTAATGAATACTGACTCGAATCAATTTCATTTTTTGGTTATGCATTATTAGTGTCAAGAGGAAGCTTCCTTTTGATTTGGATCAGCTAGCTGATTCAACCAATTCAATACGGCTTCTGACTCGAATCATTTTTATTCACTCAAGGGACAAATTTATCAATTTTATTAACTTGGGTGGGGCGTGGTAGGTAGAGGTCAGGCTGCAAGCCGAGAGGTCCTCGGTTCGATTCCCACCTGCGGCAACTATGTTGTGTCCTTGGGCAAGACACTTCACCCCATTGCCCACATGGGGGCACGGTGACACTGTGTACACTAAGGCGTACGGCATCTCGATGATGCACTTGTCTTCAACCAATTCTAACCCTGCTTGTGTGGAGTTAGTATATTGGGGAGCTGGCTATTGCTTGCCGTTGCTTGGTGGTTCTCTCCGGGTACTCCGGCTTCCTCCACCCATAAAACTGTCGTGGTCATGATTAGCCATTGTGCAGAAATATGTGACCTTAAACACCAATAAATAAATTATTAACTTGGGTAAAATATCAGACATAAACCATTTAATTTTTGCATGGCGGGGGTTCGAACCCACGCCGAGAGAGTTTCCTTCGACACCAACCGCCTAGCGAAACTATACTGAACCACGCACACCACTCGGCCACCAACAGACCCCCGCTGGTCGTTTGGTGCCAAAGGAAACTCTCTCGGCGTGGGTTCGAACCTCCTTCACATGCAAATCTTTCCGACACAAAATAACCCTGGCCAGCTATTGAAAGTATCATTAACTGGTTAAGTGCCACTATCAGGACCTTAAAAAAAATGAAGGTACCAGATCAAAAGCAAACATTGGCATGGCAGGGATTTGAACACATGCCAAGGGAGTTTTCTTCGGCACCAACCACCTAGCAAAACTATACTGAACCATGCACACCACTCTGCCACTGACAGACGTTGCTTAACTTCGGTGATCTGATGAGAACTGGTTACAGTGATGCCACAGTGTCTGGCCAGACACTCGGGGGTCTGTCGGTGGCCAAGTGGTGTGCATGGTTCAGTATAGTTTCGCTAGATGCTTGGTGCTGAAGAAAACTCTCTCGGTGTAGGTTTGAACCCCCGGCTTGCCAATGTAAACAAAACCAGCATTCTTTCTTAATTCTATGGCATCCGGGAAATTTGAAAAAGACAAGTGTCACTGATTTCTTCTGAGGTGCAGTTTGTAGAATTAAGTTCTTAGATGCAACTATCTGATGAGCAAAAGCAAACATTTTCCTTGCTCATGCTTGATATTCATTCAAATGCATATAATATTTTATTTATATAAATTTGTTCTATTATAAATTTCTGGAGAGTGCCTGTGGATGTGGTGCCTGTGGGCACTCTCCAATAATTTGTAATAGAACACATTTTGAGTAACAAATTCAGGCCAATAAAAATAATCTAGTCCTCAGCCAATTAAACGTCAGTAAATAAAAAATATCCTGTTAGAGAAGGAATGTGAAATTTATGCATATTATTAGCTCACCTTACTTTCAGTCAGGAGAGCTATAGTGATCACTCACCGTCCGTCATCTGTGAACATGGTGTTTGCGTCTTCTCCTCCCAAACTGCTGAACCAATTTAATTGATATTTGAGATAATAGTTTGTTATGACATCGCAGTTTGATTTTGTTCAAATTAAGTTGCCTCGCCCGTGGGTAGGGCCACCCCCAAAAAGTGTGCTGAAATCTTAAAAAATCTTCTCATGAACCAGCAGTAGCAGAGACTTGATATTTGGTGTGCAGCTTCCTTTTGAGGTGTAGAATCAGATTTGTTCAAGAGAAGTTTGTGGGGCTATACTTGGAATCATAATGAGAGGGGAAAGAATATTTGCCCTCCCAAAATTTCTATTTTCCAAACCGAGAGTCAAATTTTGACCAAATTTAGTATGAGGGCTTATTGGGTCATAAGTACTTAATTTATGCCAAAAGAATTTTCCCGTCGCCCCATGGGGACTGCAGGAGCTAAAAATAGAAAAAAATTAAAATGCCCATATCTCCAAAACTACAAGGCGCTGAGAATTCTTATTTTTTGTGAAGCTTCCTTAGGACCAACAGAATGGAATGGTAAAAAAAAATTGCCATCGGTTTTATCATGGGGTACTTTTTGGGGACTTTGAAAAAGTGCTGAGTCAGCAATTTTAGCTCAACTTTGACGAAGTCAAATTTGAGCTATTGTCATGGCCCGTCGTCCGTCGTCCGTCTGTCCGTCTGTCCGTACGTCAACAATTGGCTATGGCCCGGGCTAGAGGTCGTATTTATGAACCGATCTTTACGAAACTTCTTGGGTACCTTTGTTATGACCGTGGGACGAGAACGAGTGTTTTTGGGTGCGGTCCGAAATTCAAGATGGCTGCCAGCCGCCATTTTGTACCGATGATGCAGAAATCTGTTTTTTGTACAGAACTTCCATATGAAAGCTCTGATTTGAATAATTTTTTGTATGAATGTTTAGTACCATGGGGTACATCACATATAATACGGGGTTTTTTCTCGTGCGTAAATTGTGCAAATTGGACTAATTTTGATGTTTTTTGGTGTCAATTTCAGCATGTAAGTGCAAATTCCAATACGGCTCGGGCTAGAGGCCGTATTTATGAACCGATCTTTACGAAACTTCTTGGGTACCTTTGGTATCACCGTGGGACGAGAACGAGTGTTTTTGGGTCCGGTCCGAAATTCAAGATGGCCGATGGCAGCCATTTTGTACAAAATTAGGTGCAATCAGATTTTTGCACAGAACTTCCATATGAAAGCGCTGATTTGAATAATTTTTTGTGTGAATGTTTAGTACCATGGGATACATCACATATAATACGGGTTTTTTTCTCGTGCAGAAATTATGCAAATTAGATGAACTTTGATATTTCAGTGCGACTTACACACATTAAGTACACATGTCAATACGGCTCAGACTTGAGTCTGTATTTATGAACTGATCTTCACGAAATGTCTTGGGTACCTTTGTTATCACCTTGGGACGAGAACGAGTGTTTCTGGGTGCGGTCTAAAATTCAAGATGGCTGCCAGTGGCCATTTTGTACCGAAATTAGGTCTAATCAGTTTTTTGTACACAACTTCTATACAGCTCAGACTAGAGGCCATATTTATGAACCAATCTTTACGAACCTTGTTGGGTACCTTTGTTATCACCGTGGGATGAGAGCGAGTGTTTTTGGGTGTGGTCCGAAATTCAAGATGGCCACCAGCAGCCATTTTGTACCAAAATTAGTGCAATCAGTCTTTTGTACAGAACTTCTGTATGAAAGTTCTGATTTGAATAAATTTTTGTATGAATGTTTAGTAACATGGAATACATCACATATTCTAAGGGTTTTTTTTCGTGCAGAAATTATGCAAATTAGATGAACTTTGACTTATTCAGTGCTACTTGCACAATGTGAGCACACATGTCAATACGGCTCAGGGTAGAGGCTGTATTTATGAACCGATCTTCACAAAACTTCTTGGGTACCTTTGTTATCACCTTGGGACGAGAATGAGTGTTTCTGGGTACGGTCCAAAATTCAAGATGGCTGCCAGTGGCCATTTTGTACCAAAATTAGGTCCAATCAGTTTTTTGTCACAAGTTCTATACAGCTCGTATTTATGAATTGATCTTCACAAAACTTCTTGGGTACCTTTGTTTTCACCTTGGGACAGGAACGAGTGTGTTTTGGGGTGCCTTTGTTATCACTGTGCTAT
The DNA here is from genome assembly GCA_031216915.1 of Pictodentalium vernedei. NCBI lineage: Eukaryota > Metazoa > Mollusca > Scaphopoda > Dentaliida > Dentaliidae > Pictodentalium > Pictodentalium vernedei. The sequence goes on along the minus strand of CM062288.1, from coordinate 317,297,757 downwards.
GAGAACAAATATTTTTGGGTTTAGTCAGACCCACTCTGGGACTCAAAGATTTCTTTTCTAGTTTAGAATCTGACTGTCACCCGCCTTTACAATACTTTACCTATACATTTGTTACAGGCAACGGTCAGTATTTATGTACAGACCATTACAATACTTTATATGTACCTTTGTTATCAGGTCATTACCTAGATGTTTGTCATTGCTGTGTCACATACTATACATGTGCATGTCTTTGTCTTGACAAGTTGAGCTACAGTGTCATTGACACTTTCATTTAACACTGTGGGTAAAGGGAAAAACATATAAGACTACTTTTCTCCTAAACCACTGCTCCAAAAGCTTTCAAATTTCACATATAACATCTTTGGAAGATTGTTTCACATGTTTATTGAAATCAATTGCCTGGGTCGATATTTGGGCTCTCTATGGGAGCCCAAATGTTTAAATTAGTGCAGTATGACGAGTATTTTTTTTAAATCTTCTTCTTCAGATCTACCAATAAGAATCTTTTGATATTTGGTATGCAGCATCCTTAGAGGGGTGAGATTCAAGTTTGTTGAAGCCAAGTCCCTGGGTTCATATTTAGGCTGAAAATTTGGGGTCCCGTTGTGGACTTAGAAATTTTGGACCAAAATCTGGAATTTTTTTTGTTGTTTTTTTATGCATCTCGGTCAATTTTAAGACAAAAAAAAATAGTTTTTTTTACACTGAAAATTTGGGGCCCGGGTGGGACCAAATCCTGAAATTTTTGTTTTGTTTTTTATGCGTTTCGGTCAATTTTAAGAGAAAAAAAAAAAAAAATTTTTTACACTGAAACTTTGGGGTCCGGTGGGACTTAGAAAATTTTGGACCAAAATCCTGAAATTTTTTTTTTTGTTTTTTATGCGTTTCGGTCAATTTTAAGAGAAAAAAAAAAAAAAAAAATTTTTTTACACTGAAAATTTGGCCCCCGGGTGGGACTTAGAAAATTTTGGACCAAAATCCTGAAATTTTTTTTTTTGTTTTTTATGCGTTTCGGTCAGTTTTAAGAGAAAAAAAAAATTTTTACACTGAAAATTTGGCCCCCGGGTGGGACTTAGAAAATTTGGGACCAAAATCATGAAAAATTTTTTTTTTTTATGCGTTTCGGTCAATTTTAAGAGAAAATTTTTTTTTTTTTTTTTTTACACTGAAAATTTGGGGTCCGGGTGGGACTTAGAAAATTTTGGACCAAAATCTGTAAATTTTTTTTTTTTTTTGTTTTTAAATTTTAAGAGAAAATTTTTTTTCTTTTTTACACTGAAAATTTGGAGTTCGGGTGGGACTTAGAAAATTTTGGACCAAAATCCTGAAATTTTTTTTTTGTGTTTTTTATGCATTTCGGTCAATTTTAAGAAAGAAAAAAAAAAAAAATTTTTTTTACACTGAAAATTTGGGGTCCGGGTGGGACTTAGAAAATTTGGGTCCAAAATCCTGAAACTTTTTTTTTTTTTTTTTTGCGTTTCGGTCAATTTTAAGAGAAAATTTTTTTTTTTTATACATTGAAAATTTTGGACCAAAATCTGTAAATTTTTTTTTTTTTTTTTATGCATTTTGGTCAATTTAAGAGAAAAAAAAATGGGGTCCGGGTGGGACTTAGAAAATTTGGGACCAAAATCCTGAATTTTTTTTTTGTTTTTCGGTCAATTTTAAGAGAAAATTTTTTTTTTTTTTTACTCTGGAAAATTGGAGTCCGGGTGGGACTTAGAAAATTTTGGACCTAAATCTGTAAATTTTTTTTTTTTTTTTTATGCGTTTTGGTCAGTTTCAAGAGTAAAAAAAAAAAAAAATTTTTACACTGAAAATTTGGGGTCTGGGTGGCACTTAGAAAATTTGGGACCAAAATCCTGAAATTTTTTTTTGTTTTTTATGCGTTTCGGTCAATTTTAAGAGAAAATTTTTTTTTTTTGCACTGAAAATTTGGGGTTCGGGTGGGACCGAAATTAGTTTTTTATGCGTTTTAAGAAGAAAAAAAAATTTAGGCTGAAAATATTTTGTTTGGGGAAAAAATTCTGTTTTTCATGCGTTTATCTCAATTTTGTGACGTAAAAGTGCAGGAACTGAAAATAGAAGGAAAATCCTATATATTGTGTGGGCACAATCGCTTCATCTAGTTGATATATGCTTTTCTTAGGAGGGGCGTATACAGCTTATTCAAGTCCCTGGTTTGATATTTAGACTACCATGTCAGTGAGCACCCGCAGGCCCCCTGGGGCCTCTTGTATTATTATTCAAATAAATAGAGGGGCGCGGTGGCGTCGCGGTAACCGGTTCTCATCAGATCACCAAAGTTAAGCAACATCGAGCGCGGTTAGTAGTTGGATTAGGGACCATTTCAGCGACTGATTCACACTCCTTGGGCAAGGCACTTAACCCTGATTGCCTACATGGGGGGGGGGGGGGGGGGGCATGGTGACGCTAAATGATGCACTAAAGCGTACTACACGTCGACGGTGTGCATGTCTTAAACCAATCTAACAACCCTGCCTGTGCTGTGGTGCAGAGTTCAGAGTTACGATGTTGGAGAACTGACAGCTGCTCGTCATTGCTCGGTTGTTCTCTCCGGGTACTCTGGCTTCCTCCACACACTAAACTGTCACCGACATGATATGACCCTGGCTGTTAATGTGTCGTTAAACCCTAATAAAAAAAAATATAAAAAAATAGAGACTTGGCAAAATGGATAATTCACAGACTTGTTTTGTAAATATTAATGAAGAATAAGGCCTAAAAAAATTAAAAATCTGTTTCTCAGGTCCTCTTGCATGGTCCTTTTGGTTGCTGCATGCTCTCTTTTTATAACCAATGTAAACTAAAAAAAAATAAAAATTAAATGGTTTATGTCTGATATTTTACCCAAGTTGAAAAAAATTGATAAATTTGTCCCTTGAATGCAAGAAGGTTTTGCAATGCTTTAGCATTGCAAAGTTTTCTTGCTCTCAAGGGATGAAATACACCACCACCCATGCTATTCTGTAGATTATGAGGCCTAAAACATAAACCAAGAACATTAACTTTTGATGGCAAAGAAATAATTACAGAAATAAAAAATAAAATAAAAAAATGCTCTCCCGCATGCAATTTTACAAATATTGGCCTGAGAAACAGAAGATCTACTTTGTGAGGCCTAACTGTTCAATATTTATCTTTCAATATAATTAGGTCCTGTTGGTAAAAAGATATTGATTCCTTTGTCTCTTCCAGGGAGGCTTCCTTTGTATTTGGAGAATATTTAATAAAGATTTTTCGGGAATATACATAGAAGTAGAATTTTTAGATGGAGTTTTAAATTATGGACAGGTAAGTTTAGACTTTGTTAACCCTTTACCCAACGTAACGGCCAAAACCGGCCAGCGCTATTCTCAAAAATCGCCAATTAATTTTCATTATTTTTTTCATTTTTTGTCTCAAAAACATAGGTTATGACCCCTCGTTGGAACGAGCTCGTCGAGCTCGTTCCAACGAGGGGTCATAACCTATGTTTTTGAGACAAAAAATGAAAAAATTTAGTTATTCAAGAATTTTTTTTGCAAGTGTCGTCTGCTTTTCAGTTAGGTAAAGGGTTAACCTTTGAACAGTCATGTCAAAACACCAGGGGGCGTGGTGGCACAGTTGGTAGAGGTGCAGGCTGCAAGCCGAGAGGTCCTCGGTTCGAATCCCACCTGCGGCAACCGCATTGTGCCCTTGGGCAAGACTTCACCCCCATTGCCCATGTGGGGGCACGGTGATGCTGTGTACTAAGGCATACTGCACGTCGATGGTGCACCTGTCTTCAACCAATGCTAACCCTGCTTGTGTTGAGTTGGTATGTTGGGGAGCTGACAGTTGCTCGGTGGTTCTCTCTGGGTACTCTGGCTTCCTCCACCCGTAAAACTGTCACGGTCATGATTAGCCATTGTGCAGAAATATGTGACCTTAAAACACCAATAAATAAATATGTCAAAACACCAAAATGCAATCAATAGTTTTTTCCCACCATGCAAGTCGGAATTTAACCAATCCAATCTTGTTTGACAGAGCTCAGTGGCTCAGTAAGGCCCATGAATTGATTCCCTCCAGGGGTAATTGTATTGTGTCCTTGGGCAAGGTACTTCATCCGATTGCCCATGTAGTGACATGGTGTTGCTGAGTACTAAGGCATTCTGCATGTCGAGGGTGCACTTGTTTGTAGCAATGCGTTTTATTTTGCAAACAAATATTACTCTTTGAACAGTGATGATTTTTTTACATAACGGTGTCTGTTACTGCTGATGGTTCTATGTGATGCTGTCAGTAGTGGTTTCTAAGTCATTCTTTGTTTCTTATGAAAATTTGTTAACCCTTTACCCGACGTAGACGATATCCAAAATTATTATTTTAAATATCATTTTTTTAAATTTTTCAAAAAATTTTAACAAAACCATATCATGTGATCCCTCATTGGAACGAGCTCAATGAGCTCGTTCCAATGAGGGATCACATGATATGGTTTTGTTGAAATATTTTGAAAAATTTAATTTTTTCAACTGCTCAATTTGCATATTACACGTGCAGATTCGGGCGATTCGTTAGGTGAAGGGTTAATCCCTTGGACTTTTGACATAATAAATATGTTACAAGATATGTTTTTGGCTGATACATTTCCATACAAGGCTCTGAGTGTTCATATCAGGTTTGACTTCACCTCACCTGATTTGAACTCCCATTGCCTTGTATGGAAATGTATTAGTCAGCTACATGCCATGTAACTTACAATATGCTCACTAGGAGAAGTGAAAAAGAAGAAATACATTTTGGACAAAAGCAGACGACAAACTTTCGTTGTAGATTTTTTCTATCGAGTGTTCTTTAACTCCATTGCAGACTGGGTGGACTCTACCTCATCTTCTCTGTGTATCTGGCACAAATTTCATGTTGGTTCAACAACATTTGTCGTAAAATGATTTGACTCATTTGTAGAAAAAGGAACATGTAAAAAATCTTAATTAATTGATAGTTTGTGGATTTAGAACGCATTTTATTGTCCGAGGTGGAAAAAGAGAATGCAGTTCTCACCCGGCTTCACACTCTATGCATTTTGTCCGTATCACACTCCATCTGATATTGCAGACAAGAATGGACTCCACAGAAGAGAATGATGTAACAAAAGATACTGCTGAAAAGACTGATGTTACAAAAACGCTGAAAGAAAATACTCAGGGTATTTTATGTCAGCATTTTGTTACACCATATTGCTGGAAATGTGTGCTCATGTTACCTCCTACATTTTGACAATTCTATGTTTGCTGTAAACGATGACCTCCAGCTGAGCAGTATACTCAAAATACCATCCAATATTTATACTGGTGTGCGTGCATGTGTTTTTACACTGAATATCATGACGATACTGAGGTAAATCATCCTAAAAATATTGATACTGAACCTGAACTTGAAATTTTTTTTGTCCACCCAACTCTAAGTGATAGGTATATAATAATATTTAATACACTTCATCAAATATTGTATATAACTTTGTCAATTTGCTGTCATGCTCGGAAGATTACTTGCTTCTAAGCGTCTTTCATTTTTGACTAATTCTTATTCCGTTACGCTAAGTGCCGTACCAATGTGTATCGCATCATGGGAACATAAGATTTAGCATCACGCTTATGTTAAATGTTGAATGGGAATTATAAAATTGATCAAGATACGCATACGTCTTACAGATCGATTTATTATTTGGCAAGTGGCCGCCTAGCTCCTAATCACGAAACCCATCTATAAAATCGCCATTTCATATCTTCCTTGGGTGGCAACAAGTAAAGATATGTTCCGCATTACATGTTGTTCACTGTTTTTAATTGTAAATTATGGACAAACAATGCCGTATCATATCTTCCTTAGGTGGTAACAAGTGAAGATATATTCCACGTTATTACACACAAAATTTGTTCTCAGCCTTAGAATTAGGAGCACTCAATCATTTATCTCAACCTCCCCCTGGTAACAGAGGTGGAAGCGAATTCACATACAATATTCACACATTCAACCATACCTTGACCCGAATTGTTTAAACGCGTTGTTCTCCATATTCAAGTGTATTGCTTGTAAAATCACCATACCACATCTCCCTTGGGTGGTAAAGATATGTTCCCCGTTTCATGTTGTTCCCCGTATCCGAGTCTATTACGTACAAAATAACCGTATCATATCTTCCTTGGGTGGCAACAAGTAAAGATATGTTCCGCGCTTGACTTTGCTTTTTCTATTCAATTGTAAATTATGCAAAAAATACCGTATAATAATATCTACCTTGGGTGGCAACAAGTAAAGATATGTTCCACGTTATTACGCAAAAAGCAAATATGAATTAGACACTATTTCTAAAACCTCGCCCTGGTAACAGAGGCAGAGGCAAGTAAGTACGTATACCGCATTCACATATCCAACCTCTCCTTGGCCTGAGTCATTCAATCATTTAAAAGCGCGTGTCCATATCTGCGCCCCAATACCCAACCCGCGTCAATCAGTACCGCTGATGAAAAATAGAATCTTTTTATACCTTCCTTGTGTAGTTCAGGCAAATATTTATTCAGGCAAATATTATTATATAGGTAGTAAATATGCTAAAGTATTAAATACGTTAGCATATTTAATACATATATAATAATATTTGCCTGAACATGACGGCAAATTGATGAAATAATATTTAATATCTAGAGATTATTATGACAGTGAGGCGTGGTGGCTTAGTGGTAGACTGTTGGACTTCTATGCTAGAGGTCCCGAGTTCAATCCCCATCCAAGACGACTCACGTTGTATCCTTGGGCAAGGCACTTTATCTCGGTTGCCTACATGGGGGGGCACCATGATGCTGTGTACTAAGGCATACTGCACGTCGATGGTGCACATGTCTTCAACTACTGTAACCCTGCTTGTGCGGAGCTTGAACAGAGTTAGAATGTTGAGGAGTTGACAGTTGCTCATCATTGCTCGGTGGTTCTCTCCGGGTACTCCGGCTTCCTCCACCCATAAAACTGTCACGGTCACGATTTAGCCATTGTGCATAAGTATGTGACCTTAAACCCCTGTAAATAAATAAATATATTATGACAGTAAAGCGATTTGATTTGTTTTATTCCCTCAAGTTGACAAGGTCAGATTGCTGGATCACACAAGCCTGCTTGACTGGGTGGACTCTGTGTACCTCATCTTCTTGCCGTCTTCTTATTGACGTGGTCAGATTGCTGGATCACACAAGCCTGCTTGCGTGATCCTGCAATCTGACCTCGTCAATGAGAAGACGGCGAGTGTGATCAGGCGATTCAACATCGTCAGCGAGATGGAATACAGCTAACTAGATCACCTTACTTTCATAATGATCTTTTTATTATATGCCGTTTTGGAAATTCACCTTTCACACTAGTCATCAATATACAGTTCATTAACCCTTTACCCAACGAATCGCCCACATCCGGCCACATAATTTGCAAATCTAGCAGCTTAAAAAATATTTTTCGAAAAATTTCAACAAAAACATATCATGTGACCCTCTTTGGAACGAGCTCATCGAGCTCGTTCCAACGAGAGGTCACATGATATGGTTTTGTGGAAAATTTTGGAAAAAATTTAAAAAATGATATTTAAAATAATAAATTTTGAAATCGTCTGTGTTGGGTAAAGGGTTAAGAACATTATTAGAAATTCACCTTATTCTATAGTGCTTATTTATGCAAATGAAGCGAACCTAGAAATGGTTGATAACCTGGGTGGACTCGATTATGTTCTTCAGTGCCATCCTCATTCTTAGACCAACCATCTGATATGGAATTGGAAAACCACTCATTGTGATCCAGCGATCAGAATTTGATGGGTGAAAAAACACGCTGTATCATTGATAGGCATATAATAAAACAAGATTTTACATTTTAATTCAGGGACTGATGGTGTTTGCTGTGTTTGGTTTTGATGTTGAGCTTATTATTGAGCCTCTGTGGAGAAGGTAAGAACAAAAAATTGTTTCAAGTCCTAAAAACACACGGACATTTGGGCATGTGATAGGATCTGCGAAGCTTCAAAATTCCATTTGATTTGAAATCTTAAGTTAGTATTTGGTTCAGTTTGAATTTAGCTGCCCCCAATTCATATTTTTATACTGTACCAATGACCCAGACATAGCTGGTGCTAACTCTTAAAAATCTAGGGTCAAACACAAATTTTGCCCCCCAATCCCAAAAATTTGCTTCTAAAACCAAAAGAAATCATGTCCTGAAGGACCTCCATACTTTGCCCTTACTGTGCATGCGCAGTGTCAAGGACGTTCCGAAATTGGCGCCAATTATCATTCTCTGTTTGGCCCTTCATCAGTCAACATCTCACTCATCTTTGTGCTTGTAAATCTCAGTTTAAAGGATGCCAGACACGTAATTATTGGAGAAATGGTGATTCTAAGGAGGATATAGAAGGAGGAGAGGAAAAAGGAGTGACAAAAAATAATCAGGGCTGTACTTAAAATTTTTTATGAAATTATGTTAAGTTGCCTATTTTCGAGGCATGGGCCTGTTGTTGTCATTCTTGCTATAAAGTTGCACTGCTTATTCAGTGTTTCCTCTCCCCTGGTCTTCTAAGTCCCCCTTTCTATTCTCCCATGCTTTTGGCATATTTTTGAGAAAGATCATTTCTAAATTCTCTTGGGAGAATTAGCTTGGTTACAGAATGAATTCTGTTATTTTCCCCATGTTTACGTTTTCACCCATGGGTGTATAACGTTGTGTTCTGCATCTACCATCTGATGTTCTGCAGATTCTTCCCTGGAAGTCTCTGTTTTGCATCAGATAGTGTGTTATTTTGATGACTGATTTCGGGCCAGTATTGTCAGTGCCTGGAGTCATGTTTTCTGGTGTTTTTACACTGTTTGTTTACATTGGCAACAGTCTCTTTTGAGGGGGGCTGTTTGCCTTTGGAGTAGTTTATCTCACTATAAGATGCATTATTATTATCCGTAAGTGTTGCATTAATTATTTAAGATAATTTTAAAATTTTTGACCACACTTAGCCTTGGGATCCATTGGGGCTCAACGTTACTTTTCAGAAACTTGGGCTTCGCTGAAAAAATATTTTTCAAAAATTATTTTGATTTTCAATTGTTTTTTCAATATTAATGGATCATGTTATTATGTATCTTTGTGTTTAGGGGTTTGTGCGAGTACTAGGACTTGTTGTTTACTTTTCATAATGAAAGGATATTGTTCAAATTGTAATAGGAAGAAATCTTCCTCTGACTTTCATGATCATTGTATTAATTGTAGTCAGTGTACTCGCACTAATCCCTGTTCAATATGTCAATATTGGGATGTCAAACATTGGAAACGTGTGTCACGATATGTTGTTAGTGGAGAAAGGCCTATGCCGGCTCTTTCTCCGCAGGGTCACTCTACTCTATCAGTTTCTATTTCAGAGGAACAAGAACAGGGTGATGTTTCCATGTTATCTTCCGCAAGTGCGCTTCCGTCGTCACAAATGAATACAGAGCTAGTGGCAAAAGTGCTCATGGACATAAGACAAATGTCGTCCGCTAGCTCGCCCGGTGTAGCGTCCATTCACCGAATGGTTCGGCAGCCGGGTTCGTCCGATGCGGTCCAGGAGGAAATGTTGGGTGATGCGAGCACTATAAACATTCAACGTGCACACCCAGTGACGGCGGATAGTAGGAGAGATCGGAGGAAGCCTTCGAGTCCAGTTCCTAGCTTGTCCAGGTCCAGCCGGGCCGCGAGCGAGAGAGGCCCCTCTCTCGTACAACAACATCTGGGACCAGATGTTGTGGTACAAAATGTGTCACAAGCGGAGCACACGTCCGTCGCTCGGGACGCTCCGTTGTATAGGCAGTCCGCTGAGACTGCTCAGGCTTCTTCCTCTCACCAGCGCACACGACCGCACCTTGGCTACGTGACCGACGATATTCTTCCAGCTTCGCCGATCAGGGATTCTTCGGCGACCAGGTCACGCCATCCGGTAGCCAGGGACACGAGGCCGGTTGACTCCGGACGTTCGCATAGGAAGAGTATGCGGGAGTCACTAGATGCGGAGCTACCCTAGGCGAAGCAGCGAAAGACTGCGCCTCCGCAGGCCTCGATGTTGGACGTGCTTGTTCAAATAGCACAACTTATCGCAGCATCCCAGCAACCGACAGAAACGGTGTCGGATCGGGAATTATCTGACGGCGCTGGGTCGGTACGCTCCGTCGAAGCATCGGGTGCGGACAACCGGGAGCATCATGAGGTCCGACCGGATGGTGAAAGGGATATGGATGACTTGGAGCTATCCCTTTCGGAACAACATGAAGCTGCCGTGGACTTCATCCGGCGCTTTCTTCCTCAGGTTGTTCCGTCGGGCCAGATTGCTGCGGTACCGGACAAGAGAATTATAGCGTCATTGGACACTGATTTCTTTGAGCGCTTCAGGGACATCGCTCCCGAGTTTCTGTCTCAGTCCAATAATGTCACAAGAACATTTGAATTATTGAACGACGCTATATTCAAACTTGCTTCCAAAACAGGAAAAGCGGGTTTCTTGTCCGCCAATGCTCTTAACCTGCCTTTCATTAATGCAAGGAATAAATTCGATACGGCAGGACAGGGTATTCCAAGAGTTCCTCTGCGTATGGACGACGAGGCGGAAGACTTAGAATTATCATTACCGTCGTCTACGTCTATTCCAACCGCGGTGTTGGAGACGACTATTTCGTCTAACAGAGCCAGTTTAGATGCTTTATCTTACGCAGACCACCTTACTAAGGCGTTATCACTGCGTCTTCAAGGGAAAGAATTCCAGGATATACAATCCTCTTTAAGACTTCTTTCAAGGGCAGTAGCTTATTCCACGTGTAACTCCGCCCTTTCAGTGGCAAACCTTGAGTTGGTTAGACATGACGCAGCCCTAGCTACATCCACACTCGTGGATAGTAAGGTGAAGAACTCTCTCAGAGTCGCTTCGGTCTCCGGAGAACTTCTCTTCGACGGCAAGCTTTCTGCAATTTACGATAAAATTACTAAGAAAGCTTCAGATTCTCTGCTGTTTAAATCTGCTTCTAAGAAGTCGGACACGGCAGATAAGAGTAAGACAGGCACTTCTGGGTCTAATGCACCCAAGAGAGGTTCCTATAGAGGTTCCGGTGCGTCCTCTTGGTCTTATTCAAGAGACCGTCAAGGCAGCAACTCACGTGCGAGACGTCCTTCGGGCTGGGACAACCGGTCGGACGCCCCGAGGTCGACTGGACGAGGTGCGGGTCGCGGAGGACGTGGTTTCTCCTCCCGCAGGCCTCGCAGGTCCAGGAGGTGATGGCTTCAACCTCTATCGCGTGCCGGTTGGCGGAAGGTTGTCGAGTTTTCCACAAGAGTGGGCGTCGATTACGGACGACCCTTGGGTGAGAGGGGTGATTTCGGAAGGTCTAAAGATATCCTTCAAGCGAAAGCCTCCATTAACTCAAAGTCCAATATGGACTCAACTTCCGTCAAATCCGCAGAAAAGAGATGCTCTGTTATCAGAGGTGCAGTCTCTTTTAAGGAAGAACGCGGTAGAGGTCGTAGAAAGCCAGGAGACACCGGGATTCTACAGCCATCTGTTCCTGGTTCCGAAACCAGACGGCTCGTTCCGTCCAGTGATAGATCTGAGCTGGATAAACAAGCTGATCGTCGCTCCGAAGTTTTATATGGAGACGATTCGATCGGTCAGAGCGAGTATTCGGGTGAACGATTATGCAACAAGCATAGATCTCAAAGATGCGTACTTTCACGTCATGGTACATCCGACATTCAGAAAGTATCTACGCTTCGCAGTCCTAGGAGTGGTGTATCAATTCCGGGCGATGTGCTTCGGATTGAACATAGCACCCTGGGCTTTCATTCGGGTAATGGACTCGGTAATGATGTATTTCCGAGCTCATTTGTCTGCGGTAACGTCGGCCTACCTGGACGACATTCTTCAGAGGTACGGCAACGAGTTAACGCTTCAGAACGATGTGCAGAATCTGCTTCTATTGCTCCGACGTCTCGGTTTTATAATAAACGAGGAGAAGTCGGATCTGGTGCCGTCCAAGTCATTCACACATCTGGGAATGAGCTTCGAGATGCACAACAATCTCGTTCGTCTGCCGTTAACCAGAGCAAAATTAGTCAGTTGTTACGCTCGCTATTGTCTGCACGCAGACAAAGTCACAGCGAGGGAGTTCATGAGACTGATAGGTCTGTGCGGAGCCGCTGAGGATCTCATTCCGATGGGGCGGTTACGCACGCGTCCTCTCCAAATTTTCTTGACTCAGAATTGGGGTGTGAAAATTCATTCGCTCGACATAGAAGTTCTCTTGTCAAATCAAGTGAAACGAGAGATTCAGACTTGGGCAAACATTCAGTGGTTAACTCAGGGAGTTCCGCTGCAGTTGCCGGATCCGAGTTTTACCATTATGACGGATGCCAGTCAAACAGGTTGGGGTGCATCATTGATCCCAACGGATTCGAGATGCCAGGGTCTTTGGGATCCGCAATTCCTGGGCAAGCACATAAACATCAAGGAAATGATGTCAATTTGGCTTGCGTTACGTCATTGGATGGACATTATTCACAATGCTCATGTCCAAATCCTATCCGACAATATGACAGTAGTGGCGTATATACGGAATCAGGGAGGCACTCATTCAGTTCCGTTGTTCAATCTAACGGAAAGAATCCTTCTGTTTGCTCTAGAACATCAAGTTCTACTTTCGGTCCGTCATATACCGGGTCGTCTGAACGTACTAGCAGACTCCCTTTCACGAAAGGGTCGCTTGTTGCCGTCGGAGTGGACTCTCAACAAACAAGTATTCAATCAGATTTGCTACCAATGAGAACGGCCAATGATAGACTTATTTGCGACACATCTCAACAATCAGTTGCAGACGTATGTGTCCCCGTGTCCGGATCCAAGAGCATTTGCAGTAGACGCTCTGTCGATCCCTTGGGATGGAATGATAGGATATGCGTATCCTCCAGCGCCATTAATTCAGCAAGTATTGCTAAAGATAAAACAATCTCAATGCAAGATTCTGTTGGTAGCATCTCTGTCACCACAGAGACCATGGATAAATCTACTCAGGTGTCTGTTGTGGGACCTACTGTGAAAGCTTCCTCCACGGGAGGATCTTCTTTCGCAGGGGAAACCGCGTCAACTTCATCACAACCCGCAAGGTCTCAACCTTCACGTTTTTCCGTTGTGCGGTCCTTCTTGCATGGCAAGCACTTTACAGGACGAGCAGTGGACGCGATTTCTAACTGTAGGAGGACCTCCTCTTCGCTAAACTATGTGGCTAAGTGGAAGGTTTTTAGTCGTTGGTGTAGGGATTATTCTGTTGATATTTTTGATCCCTCCATACCAGACATTGCAAACTTTCTAGTATACTTGTTTGACGAAATCAAACTGCAGCCTGTTACTATTAAGGGTTATAGGTCTATGTTATCTGATACCTATGCACATCATGATAGTTTACAAATTGGATCTAATGTCTCTTTATCTAAGTTAGTTAGAAACTTCTCAATAAATAGACCCAGAACTCTTAGGTTAATTCCTAAGTGGAATTTAGCTTGGGTTCTTCTTAAACTAAAGGAAAAGCCATTTGAATCTCTTGGGACAGTAGATTTCAAATTCTTGTCTTATAACACAGCTTTTCTCTTAGCTTTCTCTTCTGCTAGAAGAGTCAGTGAGCTTCATGCACTGTCGGTGGATGATTCTCACTATCGTAGTGTCGGGAACACTATCACCTTCACTACTAATGTGGGATTTTTAGCTAAGAATCAGGCTCCTAATAAATATCCGGAACCTATTGTTATTAAGGCCCTTCCGTCTTCAGACGGGCGTAGGCCTTTACTCTGTCCTGTTAGAGCGTTACGTATCTATAAACAGAGATCTCAGTTTATCAGAAAGGGACGAAAACGTTTCTTTCTGTCTCTGATGCCTAATAGAAAGGACATTTCGGTCCATTCTATTGCTAGATGGATTCAATTAACTATCCGTACTGCTTATGAAAATTTATCTTCTTCTCAGCAGTCTGTGCTTAAGATTTCGGCTCATGAAGTAAGAGCTCTTTCTACATCTTGGGCTTACGCTAATAGTATTGCTATTACAGATTTAATGAAGGCTGCTTATTGGTCTCAGCCATCCACATTCACAAATTTTTATCTCAGAAATATTGAGTCCATTTCTGGAGACCTGCATTGTTTAGGTCCAATATCTGTTGCTCAGAATGTCGTCCTCTAAACAGTTGCAACTATAGTTATGCAGGCTTTCTGTTCCGGCAGTGACTCCGTCCGGCTGCCCTCTTCGCTCTGGGCTATTTGACCCAGGGCAAGGGGAAGGGGGGGGGGGAGGGTGTTCTCTTAGGTCACCTACTTTATAGTGAAAAGCAAGGGAATGCCTCCTCCGAAGTCAGTATTTCTGAGTCGTTTCCGGGATGGTTTTAAAGTGTAATATTAATGTTAAAAATTCATTCATGTCAGATTTTTAAAGTGTAGCTCGGTGTGAAGCATTTGTATATGTCAAGTGTCAAACGGGCGTTAATATACAATCCTCGGACACTTTTAAAAATATAAAGAGTCTCAATTCTCTGGACTAACTTTATTTATTGGCTTACTTTAAAAATAATTAGTATAAAGGGTTATACTGGATGTTAATAGAGAACATAAATGTTATTGTGCTCAATTATGAAGGGTATTGTATCTTTCTAATTTAACATAAAATAAGAAAGATACATGTAAAGCCTAATACTCCTTTTCTCCTTGAGGGGTTGACTCTATATTATATAGTTGAGCTTATTGGATTTTAATCTATGTCCTAGGCCCTGCAGCCTTTTTACTATTCAGCTATGTCTGGGTCATTGGTACAGTATAAAAATGTTAAAAAATTTATAGTAATTTATATATTTTTTATACTTACCAATGACCCAGACGGGGATGGCCCTCCCAGGAGTTGGGAACTCATACCTCCCCGCTGAGTACATAGCGCTGACCAGGCACTGCTTGTAAGAATGATAATTGGTGCCAATTTTGGAACGTCCTTGACACTGCGCATGCGCAGTAAGGGCAAAGTATGGAGGTCCTTCAGGACATGATTTCTTTTGGTTTTAGATGCAAATTTTGGGGATTGGGGGGCAAAATTTGTGTTTGGCCCTAGATTTTTAAGAGTTAGCACCAGCTATGTCTGGGTCATTGGTAAGTATAAAAAATATATAAATTACTATAAATTTTTTAACTTTCCTTTAAATCTTCACTAGAATTTCACTTGGTATCAGTCGTGCCACAAAACGTAGCTGAGATAGAAATTGTACTTGAAATAATGTTGAAAATAAAGACCGAGTGTAATTTTTTTTAATATTTGCAAATATGCTGACTCAGCATTTTTTTGATACCCTCGACAAAACACCCTAACAAAACCGACGGCAATTTTTTTTTACCATTCAATTATACTGGTCCTAAGGAGGCTTCATACCAAATAACAGTTCTCTTTTCCACGTGGTTGGGAAATATGGGCGTTTGAAAATATTTCTAATATTTCCAGGGTTTCCATGGGGATACAGGAATTTGTTTTTGCATGAGTCAAGTACTTATGACCCAATAATACCACATACCAAATTTGGTTCAAACCGGACCATCGGTTCGGAAAATAGAAATTTTGGGTGGGGCCAAAAATCTTAACCCTCCCATTACAAAGCTAAATATTGCTCCACGAACTTCGTTTGAACAAACTTGATTCTACACCTCAAAAGGAAGGTCCATAACAAATATCAAGTCACTGTACACACAAGTTCCTGAGAAGAAGATTTTAAAAATATTTTGGAGCATTTTCCCCCTCTCCCTCCCTATGGGGCTGGGCATGTTGAGTTGAACAAAAATGCAATGCCCCTTCGGGACCATCACTCACACAAATTTTTACTTGAATTGGCCAAGTGGTTTTAGAGGACGACGGATGGTCGGTCAACAGACAGAAAGCGATGAGATTAGCTCAGCTTGACTTTGTCAAGATGAGCTAAAACAGCATCAGTACTCTGCATTTTTCTGGGCCCAAAATTCATCAATTCACCTTTTTCCTCTTGAATATTCTGCAATGATGCAACAAATAAAGTAGAATGCTTCAGAAGTTTTTCTAAGCAATATACAATTTTCACTTCAGTTTGTCACTTTTCAAGGGGAGTAACTCTCCTTCAATTATTCAGTATATGTCCTGTTATACCAATCAATAGAAAGAGAAACCAAATGAAACAGGCAGGGATATATAATCTGTTAATGATCTGAAAAGACTTGCCAGGTGGTACCAAATTTTCGGACATGCAAGATTCAACAAGATACGGATGTTAAACCAGAACAACAGTGGTGTGCAATTAATGTCACCTTGCATATCCGTAACTGCGCTGTGTATAATGGAGTCTGAATTTGTGGAGAACAAAAGTTCCATCAATAAAGTATGTACAATGTGCATATACTTCAAGCTTGTTTGCACAATAAAATCTACTTATAACAGGTAGAGTGCTTGAAGCACATATTTGGACTTTATTCTAATGCTTTATATTCTGTGAATGAGCTTCATACAGTAGAATCCTCTTAATTGAATATACATTTTACTAGTGAAAATTATTCAGTTAACAGGAGTATACAATTAACAGGATTTGGTCAATTTCCTGTGTTCTGGAGGTAAACTGAGCATTTATTCTATTATATCTTGTTTGACAGAGCTCTTAGAGCTCTGTCAAACAAGATATAATAGAGTAAATGTCTGTATTGGATGTATGAGGCCAAAAAGGTTGATAAATAAGGGGAATTTGGTGCATGTCACAGCAATTTTTTCGACATATTACAAAAATTTATATACAATTAACAGGAGTTTACTCTACAACCCATATGCAATTAACAGATCAAATTTGTACTGAAGGTATGGTAAATGGTTTTGTGTTTGAAAATTATATTCAATTAACAGGGATATACAATTAAGAGATATCCAATTAAGTGGGCTCCACTGTATTAACATAAAAAAGCATCTTACCCAACCACCATCCTTGCTAATTCCATTCCCACTGGTCGTTACCACTGCTGAAAGCAAATTTAAAGTTCCCAAGCAATATCGACAATGAGCTCACAGTTGATTGCGGCTAGCCCCGTGTAGTGCCCAGTACAGAATTCTCACACCTGTTTCTATTTTTGAATTAAAATCCTTACTGGGTGATATTCCAAATACATCATCAAGGCATGCCTTCGGTGAAGCAGGGCTTAAAATTTGTCTGGCATCACGCGAATCTAACATCATTCTCGCGAAATATTTTCACGCGAATCCATTTAAACCATGATATGAAATCCCCCATGAGGACCCGGGAAGTAAAGCCAATGATTGAGGTGGAAATCCTCTAAAATGTGCAACATGAGGTATAAATGATTGAAAACCCTCGACTTTATATCCATGTTGCGGTCAAGATTAGCCATTGTGCATAAGTATGTGACCTTAAACACCCTTAAATAAATAAATAAATAAATAATGATATGAAATTCTTCAAAAACTAGCTGAATGTTGCTGGTGAGATCACGAAATAAGTTGTCAAAATCTCCACCCATGATTTACCACATGCTTCACATTTTCTTGAGTTTGGTATCAAATCAAGTCATGGCTGCTACAGCAGCCATGACTTGATTTGATACCAAACTCAAGAAATATGAATAGACAGTTTTTCATAATTATATATTTTATGATAACCCAGGTCAGAACTTCATCATGAATCAACGACATCATACATAAAGTGAATCCAAGCAGTAAATTGACGCGAATCCACTTGGATTCGCGCCAGTGTAGTTTGCCAGAATCATTACGAGAATCGATTCGCGTGTAATTTTAAACCCTGGTGAAGGCATGTCTTGATGATATAGTTGGAATATTTTAATAGTCAGGCCTTCAGGACGCCTGTATTCGATTCAAAGTTTGATTTGATTTTGAATAATAGACACAGTTTGATTCAAGATTTGATTTGAATCAAAAATATTTTATTTTCAGGCCTCCAGCACATGATATTGCATTTAAAGGAACAATAAGCTGCTAATTTGGAAAAATATTGACTCTCAGATTTTGCTTGTATGTGAAAGAGCATGTAAAAAAAACACTGCATGCAAAAGTACAAAACATCAGAAGCCGTGCAAAATTATGTAAATCTGTAATTAAAACACTTTAATGCAGATGAAATTTCAGAAAACATGACATTGCGAAGATATAAACTAAGTTACTCGAAGGTTATCAAAGGTAAACAAATCACTATGACAATATTTCTGAATAATTGGTTTCTAATTTTAACTCTGCTGCTGTTCCAATAAATGACTGCCACAATCAATAACTGTGCATTATTTTAGCACTAATTGGGCATAATTAGATAAAAAATGTATCATTTCCAATAAATTGCAGTTGTGTATACATTAAAACCCACAGTATGTTTATCGACAATAGCAGTCTAAAAGAGATTTCATGGATGCATAAGCATCAATAGACCCAGGTAAACACAAACTTCTAGAAAAAAACTGCCTCGGTATTTTCTGTAAGTGATTAACTAACGATATTTTTTCAAATATTTGAAACATTTCAACAAAATTATATTATGTGATCCCTCATTGGAGTGAGCTTGATGGTTTTGTTAAAATTGTTTTTAAAATAATATTTATCTTCTTCTTTGGAACTGCTGATCTGATGTGAACCAAACTTAATAGAAATGGTCTTTGGAAGGTCTTCTACAATTGATCCTCATTTTGTTCCTTTCACAAGAGAAACATAGCTGCCACATGCATTCTTGGATTCTAGTTGGTGGATTTTCAAAAATTTTCTCCTCTGAGACTACAAGGCCAAATGTTTAGAAGTGTCACGTGATTGATGACTGGGACACCCTCAACCAACGATCCTCATTTAATGTTGATTGGGTTGCAAACATGTCCACAATTGCAGCTTACAGTTGTAATAGAAACCCTGGGAAATTACATTTTCATCTCTGGAACTACTGAGCCGATGAGATCCAAACTTGACAGAAATGGTCTATGGGAGTTCCTCTACAAAAGATTCTCACTTTGTTCCTGTCAGATGGAAAATATGGCCACCAGAGGCATTCTTTGATTCTGATTGTCGGATTTTGAAAAATCTTCTCCCCTGAAACCACAAGGCCAAATGTTTTAAAACTTCACATGATTGATGACTGGGACACCCTATACCAACGATCCTCATTTAATGTTGATCGGGTTGCAAACATGACTGCAAATGCAGCTTGGAAGGCGTATGGGAAATCACATTTTCCTCTTCTTCTCTGGAACTGCTGAGCCGATGTGAACCAAACAGGCTAGGAATGGTCTATGGGAGGTTCTCTACAAATGATCTTCATTTTATTCCCGTTGGATGGAAAACATGGCCGCCAGAGGCATTCTGATTCTGATTGTTCGATTTTGAAAAATCTGCTCCTCCATAAACAACAAGGCTGAATGTTTTGAAACTTCACATGATTGATGACTGGGACACCCTCTACCAATGATCCTCTTTTAATGTTGATTGGGTTTGTGGCTTATGGCTTGCCATTGCATTACAGACCATATAACCCTTTACCCAACGTAACGGCCAAAACCGGCCAGCGCTATTCAGAAAAATCGCCAATTAATTTTCTTTATTTTTTTCATTTTTTGTCTCAAAAACATAGGTTATGACCCCTCTTTGGAACGAGCTTGTTCCAACGAGGGGTCATAACCTATGTTTTTGAAACAAAAAAATGAAAAAAAAATTAGTTATTCAAGAATTTTGTTTGCAAGTGTCGTCTGCTTTTCATGTTAGGTAAAGGGTTAAAATATCCTCTCCTCTCCACTAGTCGATTGCATAATAGGGTGTCTAAAAATAGGATAAGCTAATTGGCTTTGAGGGGAACTTTTTAGTGTCCATGGTAATTACTTCAACAATAACAAGTGCAGTTGTCAATGATGATCTTATGGACAGTCATATGTGTTGACTGATTATATGGTACAAATGATTTTAACAAACAATACTTTATTAAGCAATTTTTTTTTTTTTAATGATATCTGACTTTAATGCTTTGCAAGTATCTACAAACATTTGCACACACGTAACAGAATATATTATATTTTAAAAAAATATATACGCAAGCACTCTTTCAAAGCACTATAATATCGATCGGGTTTTGTGATTAATGATATCTGACTTTAATTCTTTACAAGTATCTTTTAACATTTGCACACATGAATGACAGAATATATTATTTTTTTTAAAAAATATATACAGAAGCACTCTTTCAAAGCACTATAATATCGATCGGGTTTTGTTTGCACTTTTGAATAGAAAATCTCTGCTAATATTCCATGGAGTTAGCACTAAACTGCTAATGGGTAAAAATACACAGTATGTGATAGGTGGACTACTACCAAATCACTTTTCAGGTGAATGTTTTACAGAACTCATATTTTTTTACACAAACTGATTTTTTTAAGGGCCACCAGATTTATCTACACATCCTTCAAGAGACAATTTGCTTGCTTGTCTGCTGTATATCGGTGCCTGTAAGTTGAAGTTGAGAGGATAATTCACTCTGTGTGTGATTTGATTGTAATCCACCCTGCACTTATCTACACACACGAAATAAATTGTGTGAACAAACTAGACACTTTGCAAGAAGCATTTATTTATTTATTTATTTATTTATTTATTTATTTATTTATTTATTTATTTATTGGTGTTTAAGGTCACTTTTCATCAGCTATGGCTAATTGTGCCCACCGGTCGCAATTAGCCATAGTTGCAGAAAAGTGACATTAAACACCAATAAATAAATAAATTGTGACCACAACAAAGGTCTATAGTCAAGTTTAGCCGATCGTTTACCCCCTTTGGTGCCCATTTTAGTGGACATCCATCCCAGGCTCTGGTGACTGGGTCCTATTTCACCAGTAAAGCTGAACTTTCTTACCATAGTAAATAAGCACTGCTTCACTTCCCGTTGCCACGGGGAAAGAAGCACTATTAAATATTATCACAGTGTACATTATTGTCTAAGAAATTCTGTGGAAATGCAATGAACCCCCCCCCCCCCTCCCCCAAATATTTCAGACAGCACACCTCTTGAGTGAGGTAGTGATCCATTGAACATGTGTTTGTTTAAACACACAAGAATAATTTAACTGGGTTTTTTTTTAACAATTTTTTTGTGGTTGGGAGACGTGATTTGGTTATACTCATGCAACACGTGTTTTTTTTATCTTGTTTAAAAAATAGCTTTCCCTGGTTAAACTTTCGTTTCTCCATTGCTGGTGACATTTATCTTTTTGGCGAGGGGATAACTGCTTCCAATTTTCGTGAAGTGACACAAACAATTCACGATTCTCTTTAAAATTTAATCGGGGTCCTTTTTTTAGAATTTCACTTCTTTTTTTTTAAAACAAAGTACAAAGAACTGTTTCGACCAGGGGAGATAAGTTTGACCAGTATTTTTATTTTTTTCTTCATTTTTTTTTTCATGTCACTGATGATGTTGCGTGTCCTGCCAAAATATTTTTTTGTCAAGAGTGGTATCTTTTAAAATGGACACATTTTTCGGTAAATTTAACTGATAATTTTCTGTTGGTAAACAATTTTTACTGTCAGTGCAGTCCAGGATGTAATGGATGGACACGATGGGGAAACCCCTTTGAAGTGCTTGCCTTATCGGAATGGGAATCTTTTTCTCTTTCAGTGCTCCATCACAGGTGAAAACAACATAAACTTTGGTTGACATTCCTTTACCGTGATCATGGAGATCGTTCCAATGAGAGGTCATAAGCTATGTTTTTTTATTAAAAATTTAAAACATAATAACATTTGAATGGAGATTTTTGTGTATAGTGCTGGCCGAATTTGGCTGTTGACGTTGGGTAAAAACAGAAAGCTTGCTAGCAGTTTTCATGCTTTTTCCTGCATGTTGGACGATTAATTTTTTTAATGAATAATACATTCTCATTTTAGTTCATCTAAACTATTTCGGTAAAATGCTTATGCTACAATAAAAATTAAATCACCAGATTTTAACTTTGAAATGTTCGGGCACTCTGCACAATATACAATCCATAATCCCGTATCAGAAAAGCTATTGCCACAGCGAAATGCCAGGATGTATCGCCAAGACTGTCACATTGTTGTTTCAAAAACACCGTCACCAAGAACACATTTTATTCACTGAAATACTTGTACTATTCCATAATTTTATTTAAAAAATACAGATGAAGTGTTACGAGAATAATGAAGACAAGAGCATTTCGACGGAGATAATCTGACCTTCAATTATACGGAGGGGAGGGGGGGGGGGGGGGAATCCGAATCATATATCAGCGAAAATTTTATTTTAATATGAACACAAATCGAAAATCTCACGAATTAACGAATGGATTTTCTCAATTCCTATATTAAACCGCAGTGCAGAGTTCTAGAAATGAAAGATATTGCATTTGTATCTGAATATTTTATTAAATGTAGGGTTTAGAAATTTTCAGACTGAACAATATAATTGCTAATCAGGTACAGTCTCTGAAAGATTTTTCTTGCCAAACATTAATTGGTTATGTAATCCTTCTCACATGACCGCACTAAAACAGCTTTTCATACCCAGTCGTTTCTACACAAATGACGGGGTAATTAACAAGTTTTTTGTATGCAATGTACACGTAATGCTAAGATGAGGGCGTTTTTGTTATCAATGTGCTTGAAATTAATTTGCATTCACAACAAACTTGTTGTCCATCATTTATGCTGTATTTTTGTTTAAATAAATAGCTGATTCCTATTGGGGGACAAATAATGAATTAGTCTACATTCATTTTTATCATGTTTGAAAACAAATCGATGTATTAATTGCATAAACACAGAATGTTTTTCATATGTGACTGGATATCAGTAATTCGGTTTCATCGAGAAACGAACTGCCTTTGATGTCTGGATATTTTTATACTGTACCAATGACCCAGACATAGCTGGTGCTAACTCTTAAAATATAGGGCCAAACACAAATTTTGCCCCCCAATCCCCAAAATTTGCATCTAAAACTAAAGAAAACATGTCCTGAAAGGCCCTCCACACTTCGCCCCTACTGCGCATGCGCAGTGTCAAGGACGTTCCAAAATTGGCATCTGACTGGTCTTTGTGCTTATAAATCTCAGTTTAAATGATGCCAGACACATAAATATTAGTGAAATGGTGATTCTAAGGAGGATAGAGAAGGAGGAGAGGAAAAGAATGTGTGACAGAATATTATCAGGGCTGTAACTTAAAATTTTTTAATGAAATTATGTTAAGTTACCTATTTTCAAGGCAGCAGCCATTTTGTTGTCATTCTGATTATTTAGTTACACTGTTTTTTAAGTGTTTTCCTCTCTCCCTGTCCTTTAAGTTCCCCCTTGCTATTCTCCCATGCTTTTGGCATAGTTTCTGTAATTATTATTACTAAAATTTCTTGGGAGTTTTAGCTGAATAACAGAATGAATTCTGTTCTTTCCCCATGTTTACGTCTTCACCTACGGGTGGTTAGGCGTTGTGTTCTGCATCTACCATCTGATGTTCTGCAGTTTCTTCCCTGGAAGTCTCTGTTTTGCATCAGATAGTGTATTTTTGGTAACTGATTTCGGGCCTGGGTGCCTGGAGTCTTATTTTAGTGTTTTTACACTCATTGTTTACATTTACAACAGCCCTCGGTGTGAGGGGGGGATTTCTAAAAAATAATATCTTGATGTTATTTTAATCATAACTAGATACATTATTATTGTTTGTAAGTGTTGAATAAATTGTTTAAAATATTTTTAAAATTTTTGTCCACACTTAGGCTTGGGATCCATTGGGGCTCAACGTTACTTTTCTGAAACTTGGGCTGTTCTGAAAAAATATTTTTTCAAAATATTTTGATTTCAATTATTTTTTCTATATTAATGGATCATATTATTATTATGTATTTTGATTGCCAGGGGTTAGTGCGAGTACCAGGACTTGTTTTCTTTTCACATTGAAAGGATATTGATCAATTGTTTTAAGAGGAAGTCTTCCTCTGACTTTATTATCATTCTATATGTGGTCAGTGTACTCGCATTAACTCCTGTTCTGTATCGTATGATTTTGATGACAATATGGGAAGCGTATGTCACGGTATGTTGTTGGGGATTTGGACACTCCGGTCCTTTCCCCGCAGGGTCACTCTACTTTATCAATTTCTATTTCAGACGATCAAGATTAGGGTGATGTATCTGTGATGTCTTCCAACAGTGTGCCTCCGTCGTCACAATTAATGAAGGGCTAGCGGAAAAGTGCTCATGTAAATACGCCAATTGCCTAAGAGGACCCTAGTAGGTTCGACGGCCTTTGACGTCCGCTAGCTCGCCCGGTGTAGCGTCCATTCACCGAATGGTTCGGCAGCCGGGTTTGTCCGTTGCGGTCTAGAAGGAATTTTGGGGTGATGCGAGCACTATAAATTAACTTAATGCACACCCAGTGACGGCGGATCGGAGGGAGAACGCAGGAAGCCTTTTAGTCCGGTTCATAGCTCGTTCCGGTCCATCCGGACGGCAAGCGAGAGAGGCCCCTCTCTCGTTCAACAACATCTGGCCCCAGATGTTGTGGTACAAAATGTGTCGCAAGCGGAGCATACGTCCGTCGCTCGGGACGCTCCGTTGTATAGGCAGTCCGCTGAGACTGCTAAGGCTTCCTCTTCTCGTCAGCGCACACGACCGCACCTTGGCTGCGTGACCGCCGATATATTACCAGCTTCGCCGATCAAGGATTCTTCGGCGACCAGGTCACACCATCCGGTAGCCAGGGACACGAGGCCTGCAGACTCCGGACGTTCGCATAGGAAGTGTGCGGGAGTCAACGTACACGGAGCTTCCGGCGGCAATGCATCGTAAGACCGCTACTGCACAGGCCTCGGGAACGGACGTGCTTTCCTTAATAGCACAGTTTATCGCAGCATCCCAGCATCAACTGAATCTGTCGCATATATTTTATCCGACGATGCTGGGTCGGGACGCTCCGCGGAAGCGGGTACGGACGTCCGAAAGTTTCATCCGGTCCGACGGGATACCGAAAGGGATTCGGAGGATTTCGAGCTTTCCCTTTCGGAACATCATATGCTGTTGTGTATGTCATCTGACTTGGTCTTCTACAGCTTCTTTCGTCGGACCAGAATGCTGCGATGCCGGATAAGAAACTGATAGCGTCGGTGGACTTAGAAATTTTTGGTTCGGTTCAGGGACATCGTCCCTCAGTTCCGACATAGTCCAATAATGTCACACAAACTTTCGAATTATTGAACGACGCTATATATATTATTATTTTATGCTTCCTATCCAAGCATTTCTGGTTTCTTGTTCGAAGAGTTATGGAGATGTCTTTCAAAAGTGTGCCTCTGTCGCCATAGTTAATGAAGAGTTAGCGGCAATAAGTGCTCATGGAATATGTCTATCGCCTACGGAGTGACATTCGCTAGCTCACCCGGTGTAGCGTACATTCATCGAATGGTTCGGCTGCCGGGTTTGTCCGTTGCGGTCTAGGAAGGAGATTTGGGTGATGCGAGCACTTTAATTACTTTAGTACTCACCCAGTGACGGCAGATTGAGGACAGATCGGAGGAAGTCTGTTAGTCCGGTTCCTGGCTTGTCCAGGTCCGTCTGGGCTGTGAGCGAGAGAGGTCCCTCTCTCGCCCAACAACATAGGGGACCGCATGTTGTGGTTCAGATATTTTACATTCGGAGCATATGTCCGTTGGTCGGGACGCTCCGTTATATTGACAGTCCGAGAGACTGTCTTTAATGCTTCCTCATCCTCACAGCAGGGCACACGACCGCACATTGGCTACGTGACCTCGAGTATCCGATCAGTTTCGGCATTCAGTGATTCCACGGCAAATAGGTCGCGCCATCCGGTAGCCAAGGGACACGAGGCCTATACACTCCGTTCGCTCGCATATTGGTAGTATGCACGGCGTAACGATCACGGAGCTTCCAGCGGCAATGCATCGTAAGACCGCTTCTCCTCAGGCCTCAGTGACGGACGTGCTATCCGAGTTAGCACAGTTGTTTCGCAGCATCCCAGCAATTGACAGTTTCTCGGTCGAATCAGGAATTATCCGACGGCGCTGGGTCGGTGCGGTCCGCGGTTGCATCAGCTACGGACGACCGAACGCTTTATAGGGTCCGACAGGATGGCGAAAGGGATTCGAAAGATTTCGAGTTTTCCCTTTAGTAGTATCGGAAGATGCCTTTCATATCTTCTGGCATTATCTTCCAGTGATTATTATTTCGGACTTCATTGCTGCGATCTTGGATAAGAGACTTATAGCGTCATTGGACTCGGATTTTTCGATCGGTTCAGGGACATTGTCCCTGACTTACCGACGCAGTCCAATATTGTCATTACAACATGTGTTTTATTTTTCGACGCTATATATATATATATACAAGCCTGCTACTAAGCATGATAGTTTTGTTTCTTGTCCGCGTTGCTCATTTCTGCCATTTTATCATTTATACAAATAGTTTATTTTGGCAGAGCAGGGCATACCGAGAGTTCATATGCGTCTAGACGGTGTGATTAAAGACTGCATATATTCTTTTTCGCCGTTTATGTCTTTTCCAATTTCAATGTTGGGAACGACATTATGTATAGTAGACTTAACTTAGACGCTTTATTATACGTAATCCGCCTTTCTGAGGCGTTATCATTACGTCTTCAAGAAAAGATTTACAGGATATTATTCTCAATGTAATTTCTTTTGAGGGCAGTAGTTTGTTCACGTATAACTCCTTCAGTGGCTGATTGGAGTTAGGTAGACGTGACGCAGCCCTAGCTACATCCACACGCGTGGATAGTAAGGTTAAGAACTCTCTCAGAGTCGCTTCGTTCTCGGAGGAGCTTCTCTTCGACGACAACTTTTCGGCAATCCATGAATTGCTCGATTTATACGTTCTCTTGTCTATCTAGTGTTACAAGAGATTCAGACTGGGGCAAACATTCGGTGGTTGACTCAGAGAGTGCCGCCGCAGTTGCCGGACCCGAGTGTGGCTGTTATGACGGTTGCCAGTCAAACAGATTGGGATATAATACTGATCCCTACGGATTCGAAGTGCCAGGGTCTTTGGGTTCCGCAGTCTTTTAGCAATCAGTTTAACTTCCGCGGAATAATGTTTTTTAGGCTTGCTTTATGTCATTGCATGAACATTATTCAGAAACGCATGCCCAAATTCCTGTCCTTTAATTCGACAGTAGTGGCGTATCTCCGGAACCAGGGAGGCACTCTTTCGTTTCCGTTATTCAATTTAATGGAAAGAATCCGTCTGTTGGTTATAGTACACCAAGTTCAGTTTTGGTCCGTCATATTCCGGGTCGTCTGATTGTTTTATCGGACTCCCGTTCTCTTACGGGTCGCTTGTTGCTGTCAGAATGGACTCTCAACAAACAAGTATTCAATCAGATTTGCTATCTATGGGAGCGCCCAATTATGATTTATTTATGACACAGCTTGCTAATCAATTGCAGACGTATGTGTTGGCTTGTCCAGATCTCTGAGCTAATATTGTTAACGCTCTATTGATCTATAGGACGGAATGATAGGATACGCGTATCCTCCGGCGCTGTTGTTTTAGCAGGTATTGCTAAGATAAACAACCACAATACATTTCTGTTGATAGCATCTCTATCTTCACAGAGATCATGAGTAATTTACTCTCTTGTCTACTGTGGGTCTTAACGTGAAATCTTCCTCTATGTGAGGATCTTTTTCACTGGGTAAATCGTGTCATCTTTATCACAACCAGCAAGGTCGCAACCTTCATGTATTCCGTTGTGTGGTCCGTATTGCATTGTAAGCACTGTACTGGACGAGCTTTGGACGCGATTTCTTACTATAGGAGATCCTCTTCTTCGCTATTCTATGCGGCTAAAGTGGAGGCTCTTCCGTCGTGGTGTAGGGATCATTATGTTCATATTGTTGATCCCTCCATACTACTCATTGCTATTTTTTAGTATACTTGTTTCACAAGATCTACTGCAGCCTGTTATTATTTAGGTTATAGGTTTATGTTACCTCATACCTATGCACTCTACGATAGTTTACAATTGAGTCTTTTGTCTCTTTATCTAAGTCAGTTAGTAACTTTTTGATAAATAGACTTAGAATCTTTAGATTAAATTCCTATACGGATTTTAACTTTGGTTCTTATTTAGCTAAGTAATCATTTGAGCCTCTGGAAACAGTAGTTTTCAAATTCTGACCTTTTAGACAGTAATTCTGTTGGTTTCTCTTTTACTGTAGAGTCAGTGAGTTTCATGCACTATCGATGGATGATTTTCACTTTCATAGTTTCGGAATCAATACTTCCGTTACTATTTAGGTTGGATTGTTGCATAAGAGTTAGGCTCCTATTATCCGGAACCTATTATTTTAAGGTCCTTCCGTCTTCGTATGGGCATAGGCCTTTACTCTTTCCGGGTACAGTTTATGTATTTATAAACAGATATCTGTTTATTACAAAGGGCGTAAGCTTCTTCTGTCTTTGATGTCTAGTAGAAGGACGTTACGCTCCATTTTATTGTTAATGGATTCTATTAACTATCGGTACTGCTTATGGTATATCATTGACTTAGCAGTTGTGCTTAAGATTTCGGCTCATGAAGTAAGAGTTCTTCTACTTCTTGGGCTTACATTAATAGTGTCGCTATTATAGATTTTTGAAGGCCGCTCATTGCGCTCAGCCATCCACATTCATGAATTTTATCTTAGAAATATCGAGTCCATTTCTGGAGGCCTCTATTGTTAGGTCTATTATCTACTGCTCAGAATGTCATTCACTTAACAGTTGCTACTATAGCTAGGTAGGCTGTCTGTTTCGGCAGTGTCTCCGTTCGGCTGCCCTCTTCGCTCTGGGCTATTTGACCCAGGGCAAGAAAAAGGGGGGGGGGGGGAGGGTGTTCCCTTGGGACACCTGTTTTACTATGAAAACAAGGGGATACCTCCTCCGGAGTTAGTAATTCTGAGCTGTTATTGGGATGGTTGTTTAGTGAGAAGTTTAGGTTTTTAAATTCATTCAAGTCTTAGTTTTTAAAGTATAGCTTTTGAATATTGCATATGTCAACGGACATGATTATGCAATCCTCAGACACTTTTAGGAGTATAAGAGTCTCTATTCTCTAGACTTACTTTATTTATTGGCTTACTTTAAAAATTATTAGTATAAGGATTATATTGGATATTAATAGAGTACATGGATGTATGAAGCTCAATTTTGGAAGGTGTTGTATCTTTCTAATTTATCATAAATAAGAAAGATACATGTAAGGCCTATTACTTCTTTTTCCCTACAGGGGATGACTCTATTTTATTTTATTGAGCGTATTCCATTTTGCTCTATGTCCTTGGCCCTCCAGCCTTTTTACTATTCAGCTATGTCTGGGTCATTGGTACAGTATAAAAATGTTAAAAAATTTATAGTAATTTATATATTTTTTATACTTACCAATGACCCAGACGGGGATGGCCCTCCCAGGAGTTGGGAACTCTTGCCTCCCCGCTGAGTACATAGCGCTTACCAGGCACTGGTTATTAGAATGATTAATGGCGCCAATTTCGGAACGTCCTTGACACTGCGCATGCGCAGTAGGGGCGAAGTGTGGAGGGCCTTTCAGGACATGTTTTCTTTAGTTTTAGATGCAAATTTTGGGGATTGGGGGGCAAAATTTGTGTTTGGCCCTATATTTTAAGAGTTAGCACCAGCTATGTCTGGGTCATTGGTAAGTATAAAAAATATATAAATTACTATAAATTTTTTAACTTTCCCGTCGTCTTTAATTATCCTCGCAAAGGGGGTTGTGGACCCCCGAAGACAATGTGTTCACCGGGTGTGACGAAAGGGGGATTTAAATGGAGCGTAAACGTAATGGAAACACTACGGGAAATCACATTTTCATCTTCTCTGGAACTACTTATCCAATGTGAACCAAACCTGGCAGGAATGGTCTATGGGAGATTCTCTACAAGTGTTACTCATTTTATTCCTGTTGGATAAAAAATGTGGCCACCAGAAGCATTCTTTGATTCTGATTGGTCGATTTTGAAAACTCTTCTCCTCTGAAACTACAAGGTCAAATGTTTTGAAACTTCACATGATTGATGACTGGAACACCCTCTACCAATGATCCTCATGTAATGTTGATCGTGTTGCAAACATGGCTGCAATTGCCTATGGAAAATCACATTTTTATCTTATCTGAAACTACTGAAACTACTTGGCCAGTGTGAACCAAACTTGGCACAAATAATGTATGGAAAGTCCTCTGAAAACAAACATCATTCTGTTTCGCACAGATGAAGTAGCATTGCAGCCAGCTGCGTTCTTTGATTTTGATTAGAATAACCAGGCTTGGCAATTTCAGGAGAGCGATTTTTTAGCTCTCCTTACCGCCCTCCTGAAAGAATTAAGGAGAGCGAAAAATTGCCCTCCTAAATATTTTGGTCTGGGATGATTGAGATTACATATATTATGCTCACATTAAATTTTTGTTGTAAAGCAAAAATGTAATTTAACTTCGAAGTCACATAACATCACGTAATTTCATTTTGAAAGTGGTTTAGTGGTAAAAGGTAATGGCTGCAACCATACCCAAACACAGTTGCAATCATTTGAAGCAAAATGGGTCACAGCAATAGTTTTTTTTCTGTCAGTTTCAAGTTCAACGGCTGACATCACAGTTTGAGGGGCAATTATTCAAGGAATATCGACACTATAATATACTACCATTACTACTATCCTGTCACTTGAAGCACTTGCACCAGGATGTGACTGTAGATTCAAGCAGACCTGTTGTCCAAGAAAGTCATACGCCTACCACTACCACCTTCAACCCCCTTGGGGGTTGAAGGTGGTAGTGGTAGGCGTATGACTTTCTTGGACAACAGGTCTGGGTACACACACAGGTCTTGTCAAGTGTGTGTTCGGTTGTTGAGTGAGACATCTAGATGTCTAAGAGATTTCGCTTTACCTTAGTATAAAGTTAATAAAATCACTGATGTAGTCTGTTGGTTTCAGTTTCAATGAGTTCGTTCAATTGGATACTTAAAATGCTGTGTAAAGCTAATTGCTCTCCTAAGCTGATTGAGGAGAGCGATTTTTTGCCCTCCTGCATTTTTCAGAATGCCAGGCCTGAATAACTGAGGGATATGTAGTTCTGCCAGGTGAGCGATTACAGGCCCTTTAGAGTCTCTTGTTATATATTTTGTCACTCACTAATAATTCAAATCCACAGACATTTTGGATGCTAGGTTGAAATATTGTTTTTTCTCTTAACCCTTCTCCTAACACATTCGCCATACAGGCCTGAAAATAACCTGTCTGACATTTGCAGAATGAGGTCCCCAGAGGGTGAATTTGATGATGCTATCCCATACAGTGGGCCAATTTATCCTCTGGGTACCTCTTTCTGTTTAGTTTTGAAACCCTGATTCAGATTGAGATTCACAGAGGGTAAATTTAGTGATGTTACCCTGCTGTGCAGGGTAACATCACTAAATTCACCCCCTGGGGACCTCATTTTTCAGATGGTAGTCTGCTTATTTTCTGGCTTGAGTACTGAATTAACTGGTAGAATGTTGTATTATTTTTAGTCATCAAAATTTGTTCACAAGCCCAAGCCTGAAAATAATTTTCATTTCGCCTCCAGACAAAATGTCAGACACCAAACGAATCAAGTCTATCATTTGAGAATGACATCTGACTTATTATAAAATGGAGTTTGAGTATTCAAAATAATGTGTTTTGGGTGTACATGGACCTTCATCTTAAAACTGCTCAGAATTCATCCAACCATACCTTGTTTGGAAGGGCTCAGTGAGCCCTGCCAAACAAGGTATGAGTGGGCACGGTGGCTCAGTAGGTAAAGGTGCAGGCTGCAAGCCGAGAAGTCCTCAGTTTGAATCCCACCTACGACGGTTGTGTCCTTGGGCAAGACACTTCACCCCCATTGCTCATGTGGGGGCATGGTGACGCTGTGCACTAAGGCATACTGTTATCGCCTGGCATACTGCACGTCGATGGTGCACCTGTCTTCAACCAATGCTAACCCAGCTTCTGTGGAGTTAGTATGTTGAGGAGCTGACAGTTGCTCGCCGTTGCTTGGTGGTTCTCTCCGGGTACTCCGGCTTCCTCCACCTGTAAAACTGTTGTGGTCATGATTAGCCATTGTGCAGAAATATGTGACCTTAAACACCAATAAATAAATAACAAGGTATGATTGGTTTCATTCTGAATTGGAACAGAATTACTCTTCAAAAATAATTTAGATACATGTATGGCCATGTCAGATCATATCTCTTCACATGCTGTTAATACTGATGAGATGTCCAGTCACTTTTTTCACACTTCCCAACTTGCCAGGACCAGAAATCACAATACTCATTAATTTTAGGCTTGCCAGTTATGTACATGATTTCCAACATGCATGATGTTCTGATCACTGAACTTCCTTGATAACTTTGGCATCAGACATTTTGACTGATGATTTTAAACCTCAGTCTGACATTGGCCTTTTTGTATCTGATATTGTCCTTGTCTGACAACTTATTTTCTGGTATGCACAAGCCTTAAAACTTTACCTTGGTAGCTTTGCCTCACAAAATCAGCAGAGCTTTTCTGATATCGAGTTGTGCGTCATCCGTCTGTCGTCCAGCATCAACATTTTGTTTGTCTGAGCCATGGTCTGTATTCATCAAGGTCACAGGCGACATGGTAAAGGTAACGCTCAGGAAAACGTCAACATTTTGTTTGTCCAAGCCATAATTTCTTTACCACTAGATATTTTTTAACAAAACTTTATAACAGTATGTATTGGCAATAGACAGTGTGCCATCAATCACAAAAAAAGGTCTGTATTAAGGTCACAGACTACCTGGTCAAAGTAACACCAATGTATTTGCCAAATTTTATTATGTTTTCAATTTTTGTCTAATAAACAAAGCTAATGAGCCTTCATTGAACAAGCTCAACAAACTTGTTCCAATGAGGGGCCATAAACTATGTTTTTGAGACAGAAAATGATGATGTTGTCTGCTATCCATGTTGGGTAAAGGGTTATCAGAATCAGAGATTGGGATCAAATGTTACCCTGTATATGGTTGCCCCTGAAAGTAGTTGCCCTGGGCAGAGCTATCTTGGCCGAGAGGCCTCTTATATTAATTTATGGGAGAGGGCCTGTAGGCTCTCTTCCATAAATTATTACACGGAAATTCCCTGCAGACGAAATAATTTATCTTCAAAGATAATGTGAAGGACATCCACAGAGTTTGAAGCCTTTGAGTTACGATACCTTTACTTGAGGGTAAAGCCCAAATATGGGTTCCAGCATTGATCTAGTTACCGTATTTATTCTATGTATTGGGACAGCTAAAAATAATTATTTTCACAGGTGTCCCAATTCTTAGAAAATGGGGAAAGAATACAGCCTGGTCTTGATTTGATGCTGAATAAAGTTGTGTGTGAATCGTTTTCCATCACTA
Source organism: Pictodentalium vernedei (assembly GCA_031216915.1). Classification (NCBI taxonomy): domain Eukaryota; kingdom Metazoa; phylum Mollusca; class Scaphopoda; order Dentaliida; family Dentaliidae; genus Pictodentalium; species Pictodentalium vernedei. The sequence continues at coordinate 317,264,197 of CM062288.1, read as the reverse complement.
TATACGAAAATTGCCGTCCAATTTTTTTTTATATTTTCATTTTTTGCATCCAAAACATAGCTTATGGTCATAAGCTATGTTTTGGAAGCAAAAAATGAAAATTTTTAGTTACTCAAAAAAAATTTTTTATGAGTGTCGTCTGCTACTAGCGATGGGCCAACTGGAAACAAATCTCCTGAATGTCCCAAACTTTGGAGCATAAAAAAAATATAGTTTTCTGGAAAAAATGTGTGTCCCAAATCATAGAGTGTCCCAATACATAGAGTAAATACGGTACTATGAAAAGAATGAAGCGACTTACTCGACCGATGTTGATTACAGAATGAAAACATTAATTGATCATCAAAGGTAAATAAATTACTGTTGATAGATCTTCCATTAGGATACAGTGCTGGGAGCTGTATTAACCCTTTACCCAACGAATCGGCAACATCCTCTCACGTAATATGCAAATTTAGCAGCTGAAAAAATACTATTTCTCAAAAAATTTCAACAAAACCATATCATGTGAGCCCTCTTTGGAATGAGCTTGTCAAGCTCATTCCAATGAGGGTGTCACATGATATGGTTTTGCTGAAATTTTTTGAAAAATTAAAAATGATATTTAAAATAATAAATTTTGATATTGACATCATTGTGTAAAGGGTTAAGGGACAGTACAGAGTACAGAGAATGAGCAAAGTTCAGTGTTTTTATTTCACCTACTTCAAATAAGTAGTGAGCATTTGTGGTGACTCCAGTTGTGTCAGTGTCTATGTCGAATATTAGTGCATCCAATTATGAAAGGATTAGCATTTAGGTAATTTATTAAAGTCCAGTGGGCCCAGGGTTTTTACATTGCATATATAGGTTGTAGGGGCCTATCACAACAGTGTCCAACCCTAATACTGTGTTTTTTTTTCCTAATTTTACCTACATTTTTCGGTCCAATCTCACTTATTTATGGTTGTAAAAATTTGCATTTAAGTCAGCTTTTGTGTAGATTGTGAGGCCTTAACTTCTCATTACTGAGTATTTTTTTTATTTGAATAACATCTTTAGGTATTAACCCCCTACTGTATGCGAAAAATTTAATGGACATTTCTTTTTAGTTAAAATTCTCAGGGTTTTTTTGGACTTGGTCAAACTTTAGTTGTGAAAGTTTGTGTTAAAGTTAGTTTTGATTCTATGTCTTTCTTGGTGTTTGATATTGTAGATTTGGATTACTGAAGCCCATTATAGTAATATTTAACCCTCTTTTTAGGTATCTTTTGGGAATATAATGGGCATTTTTAGCCAAAACTTAGCTATTTTTTGTTTGTAAGAATTAGCATTTAGGTCAGCTTTTATGCACATTCTGCACTGATGGTATCCCATACAGTGGGCCAATTTTGGGTACCACTTTCTCTTTAGGCCTGAGACTGTGATTCAGATTGAGATTCACAGAAGATAAATTTTCCAAATTCACCCTCTGAGGACCTCATTCTTCTATGACAGTCTGGTTAAACTACATGTGTCAGTATGCCTCCGTGAGCAAAAAAAGTATGGAAAACTGATTGAAGGTCAATAACTCCATGAAAAATCATTGGACCTGGACCAAACTTGAACTCGATTTATAGTTACCCATGACAAAGCCACATACCAGAAATCAGACAGTTATCATGTATGATGAAAAAAAAGTCTGGAAACCTGTTATTTTGGAATAATGGAATGATGGAAAGAAAGAATGATGGATGATTAAGGATAACACTATATATCCCTGTCCATTTTATGGCAGGGCATAAAAAGTACAAGATTCTCCTCATAATTGGACAATGATTAATGCTCTGCACACTGATGTTGAAATATCAAAATTTCGACGTGCAAATTTTTCCCACAATGCAACTAGGAATTTTACCATCAAACTTCAGATTTAACCATTTCATGATGCTCTGTTAAACAGAAATAAATTGGTTAAATTCCTAGTTGCATTATTGGAAAATGTGCAATTGAAATTTGGGTATTTTGTCATCAATCCTGGAGGACGAAAATAAAATAACCTTGTTGATGTCATATTTTTAGTTGAGTTTTGAAAAAAAACACTTGACTATTGGTATGGCGAGAGTAGATCGCTGGGCTGATGTACTGCAGCAGAATTATTGGGCTGACTTGGTCATTTTTTGCAAATTTTGTGCTTGATAGCGTGATAACTTAAACAAGCGTCAACCGAATTGATTCATTTTTGTTACATGGCTTTCTAAGAAAATTATCTCAATCGAGTTTGAAAACAATCTCAGTCTGATTTAAGACAGCAAAATTATTGGGCTGACTTGGTCATTTTTTGCAAATTTTGTGCTAGGTAGCATGATAACTTAAACAAGCATCAACCCATCCAATTCATTTTCGTTTTGTGGGTTTCCAGTAACATTTTCTTGATCAAGTACGAAAATAGGCGCAGTCCATTTTTGTAGTTCATAGCCACTGTTGCGTTAGCCACGAAACCTCAACCCCACATTGGCAATGCAAACTCTTGTTTCCAGCATCAAACAATTCGCATTTTTTCTCGGCCTTAAAAACCCACCAAGCCATAAATTCAATAAAACCTACCAAGTCCTAAATACCAGTCAGGGTACTTCGTCTTGCATATGAAATGCTATCCAAGATGGTCAAAATATTGTAGCCTTTTTTCTTTAGGTCAGTTCAGACAAACAAGACACAATTATGAGCCACGTTTGAAATTTTTTGAGCCTTCTCTCCTCACTTATTAAATAATTTTATTACTTTCCAAAGTGTGATTTACTAGGATTTCCGGGTTTGATTATAAACGATAACTTCACAAGTGAATTATGCAATCAACAATTGTGTCATGTATCTGTGTGCGGAAACGAAGATGCTTTGCCATGGGTGTAATGGAGACTTCATTGGGGTTTTTTGGGGCTTTTTTTTAACCCTTTACCTAACAGGAAAAGCAGACGACACTTCCAATAAAATTCTTGAATAACTGTTATTTTCATTTTTTATCTCAAAAACATAGGTTATGACCCCTCATTGGAACGAGCTCGATGAGCTCGTTCCAATGAGGGGTCATAACCTATGTTTTAGAGACGAAAAATAATGAAAAGTAATTGGCGAGTTTTGAGAATAGTGCTGGCCGTTTTTGGCCGTTATGTTAGGTAAAGGGTTAAATAATATAATTATTGTTAATAATGAAAAGTAATAAACAGAGTAATCACTTGACTGGACTGGTTACGTGAAATAATTCAAGCGAGGCAAGGGACTATATTGTAAAAAACTCATGTTTGTACAACGTCCCTCACCTCTCCTGAAATATTTCACATAACCAGTCCAGTCAAGCGATTACTCTTTATTTATTGTCTACTTAAATGTGTAGAAGACCTCTATATTTTACTGAGTCAGTCCTTGGAGAAATGCATTGAAGAAATAATATCACTTACACCATGTAAATTAGATGACACACAATTGCATTTTTTTACATGCATCTCGTAAGTTCTGTAACAAAAAAGCAATTAGGCAAAACAAAAAGAAATTTTGAGATACGCTTGTGAGAAAATCAAGCTGATATTCAACATTCACAACAAACACCAGTAGCATCACACTTTAACATCAATGATAATTTTTTTTGCCGTTTTTAAAAGTTTATGGATCATTTAAATTCCCCATTTAGATTCATGGATCAAAATAAGCAGTATCTCATCGCATTTCGCTATGCAAAATTCAGGAAAAGCTTTGCAATCATTAAATATACATAGTGAAATGGGATGCACATTCTCAAGTCCAACATCATGGTGGTCAATGGGCATTAGTCCTAACTTATAACTGCTTGTCTGGTAGAAACATGATGACTCATTGGCAAATCAGCAGTTCATAGACCACCAGCATGGACCAAATCAGCAGTTCATAGAATACCTGGTGGTCCATGAACTGCCGATTTGCCTCCAGGTCCTCAAGTAGCCACTCAAGTAAAACAGTTAATTGGGGATAGAAGCCCACTCACACGATGGGAGAGTACCAAATCAGTATGTCTGTACCGTACATGCATGTACTGGTAACACATGGATCAAACCACTTGAAACTTTGAAAGTTGCAGTAGTGAAAGAGTTAAAATTCCATGCCTGTTAGTGCCAGGCAGCACTACAGAAATTTACAGACCCATGTAATGCTGCTACTGCATGTTAATAGCAGCATTACCCGACTGTATAAATTACTTTTTCTTCAAGTAGGCCTACCATTAATATACATGGAACTATGTGCCAAATGCTTTCTAGGAAACAAAAGCACTCATTATTGTATATTGAATTTGAATCATAAAAATGTTACACAATTTTCAGGAAATGCGAAAATTTTTTGAAAATGTATAGCATTTCGCTATGCAAATAAAAAAAAGTATTTTGATCCCTGTTCAGATTTTGACAGTCAATTCTCTGAAAATTGGGAATGCAAATACAGAGTTCATTTACTTCAAGGGATCTATAACTGCCACCGCTAATCCCATTAGGCCTGAACAGAAAAGATTTTTAATTATATTCTGTTCAGTTTGTAAATTATGTTGATGGTTGCAACCAGTTTGTTGGGTAAAGGGTTGATCCTTAAATCCTCATACAGCTACAAACTGCCCCTTTTATATTGCTCTGTAAGAGTTGTCCCAAGTGTGTTTTTCCTCAATAACTCTACCCGTAGGATGCGTTTATCTTGACAGTGTTTTATGTCATTGTTGGCTGCCTGAATAATGTAGAAATACTTTTAACCCTTTACCTAACGAATCGCCCGCATCCGTCCGCGTAATATGCAACTTCAGCAGTTGAAAAAATATTATTTGTTCAAACAATTTCAACAAAACCATATCATGTGACCCCTCATTGTAACAAGCTTGTAGAGCTCATTCCAACGAGGGGTCACATGATATGGTTTTGTTGAAATTTTTTGAAAAATTTCAAAAATGGTATTTAAAATAATAAATTTTGATATCGTCTGTGTTGGGTAAAGGGTTAAGGCATCTGCACTCTGATGTCAAAATGCCAAAGTTTTCAGCAGCAAAGTTTTCACACAATGCAACTGAGAATTTAACAAAAATATATGTTGTTTGACAGAGCTCAATGAGCTCTGTCAAACAAGATATAATTTGTTAGATTTTTCATGCTCTTGGGCAATATGGAGTCAGTGACAAAATGTTTTTAAATACTACCAGAGTGCTAGGAGTTAAGTCATCTGCAGTTGTGTTTCTACGGAAGTTATTAATGTAAATTAACCTGAAGACTTAAGGGTTAAACTGGCTCTACTGTAATAAATATTATGTATTTAGGTGGAGGAACGTGGCGCTTTGTACTGAGGTGTAATGCACATCGTTGGTGAACTTGTTTTCAACAAATGCTAACCCTACTTGTGTGAAGTTAGTACAGTGGTGAGACAGTTGCTCGCTATTCCTCCACCTGTAACATTATTTGACACGAGGTGACCCTGGCTGTTAAAAGTGTCATTAAACTCCAATAAATAAATTATGTTTGTAGATGGAGGAAATTCATTTATGGTGCAGAAGTGGTTTTATTGCCAAAGATGTCTGAATTAAGTGAAGAGTGTACAAGAGTCTGTAAGCAGTTTAGGACATATCACCTCGACAACTGTAAAAAAGACATTGTCAAGGACCAATGGTGAGTAATGGCTCTTCTATTTACCATGTATTTTTTTCGTTTCTCTACTCAATTTTACAAAATTGGGCAAGTGTATTTTCAGTTGAATAATATTTTGGGATGGTGGTCAGAGAAGCTTTTTATATGGCCGTTCATATTAGCGAGCCGTATTATGGTATGGCAATGTCCGTCTGTCTGTCCATCCATCCATCTGTTAGCTTTTGTTTGTCCATGCGATAACTTGAAAACAATACATCCAGCAGATACTTTATGGTTGATTAGTCATGACTAGAAGATGGTTCCTTTCAATAACCAGCATTCTGGCATATCCAATATGGCAACCACGGCAACCATCTTGGATTTTCAGGAACTTTTGATTGTCCACTTGATAACTTGAAAACTATAGATCCAACAGATGCTGCTTTTTTATGATTGGTTAATCATGACTAGAGGATGGTTCCTTTCGATAACCAGCATTCTGGCATATCCAAGTTGGCTGCCATGGCAGCCCTCTTGGATTTTTGGGGACTTTTGATTGTCCATTTGATAATCCAACAGATAGTGTTTTTTTATGGTTGATTACTCATGACTAGAGGATGGTTCCTTTTGATAAGCAGCATCATTGTCCGTCCGTCCATCCATCCGTTAACTTTTGTTTGCCCACATGATAACTTGAAACAATACATCCAACAGATACTGTTTTTTTTTATGGTTGAGTAGTCATGACTAGAGGATGGTTCCTTTCAATAACCAGCATCAATGTCCGTCCGTCCGTCCGTCCGTCCGTCCATCTGTCTGTACATTCGTCTGTCCGACCTTCCATTAACTTTTATTTGTCCATGCTATAACTGGAAAACAATACATCCAACAGATACTGTTGTTTATGGTTGATTAGTCATGACCAGAGGATGGTTCCTTTTGATAACCAGCATTCTGGCATGTCCAATATGGCTACCATAGCAACTATCTGGGAGTTTTGGTGACTTTTGATTCTCCACGCAATAACTTGAAAACAATACATTCAACTTTAATGGGTCGTAAGCCAGGAATGTACAATTATTTTTGAAGGAATTATTGACCTTTTGTTCAACTAAAAATTTCTGCACAAGCGCAATTTCTTCATAGGCAGCCGTATATTGATCCACCGCCTGCAGTTCTTATTTCTCTTTGCTTGTACTCATTCAGTACAGTCGCCATGGGCTGGTCACTTTCCACACGTGGGCAATATTTCCACGGATGCAATAATATTAGATTCCAAACACTAATTACAGGAATAATCATCAAAAATTTAATTAATGAAGCACCGGGTACAACCCGGTGCTTCATTAATTAAAATTTTGCTAATGATGATTTTTCCTGTCATGTAAACAGATGCGTGGACATAACTGCCCATGTGTGGATTATGACCAATCCACGGCGCCTGTACTGTAATACCAGCCAATGACATTAATTCTTAAAATGCTTTCTGGGAGAACTTGTGAAACTGCTTTTCTGAAACTTGTATTCAGGGTTCACGTGAGGCCTTGCATTCAAGAAATGGCATTGAATTTGACTAAGGGTCATTCAAGGCCTTGAAATCCTGGAACATGTGTCATGAAGCCTTGAAATGCCTTGAATATTCATGAAATAAAAATACTGTCCAAGCATGTAATCATTCCTATTAATGCCACAGTTTGTGAATACAAATTCCTAACTAGCCACTTTGGGTCATTACAGCCTCCTCCCACCTTGTAGTTAACCCTTCATCCAATCGTAAAGGCCAAAACCGACCAGCGCAATTCTAAACAATCTCCAATTAATTTTCATTATTTTTTCATTTTCTGTCGCAAAAACATAGGTTATGACCCCTCATTGGAACGAGCTCATCGAGCTTATTCCAATGAGGGGTCAAAACGTATGTTTTTGAGACGAAAAATGAAAAAAATTAGTTATGGCCATAAAAAAAACCTCTGTTTCTCAGGCCCACGCGCATGCTCATTTGTGGTGTGCATGCATCCTTTTTATGACCCCCCAAAATCTTTTTTTTTAAAATCGAGATATTGTGCTCATTTCGGTAAATCGATAGTACCAAACGCTTGCATTAGCGAAATCTAAATTAACACAATCCAAGCTTTTTCTTCATCATACGTTAATAAAGTAGGTGGATTTTAGCAATATTCACGACAGAAAATGTTTTATTCTGCAAGAGGTAAGTCATAATGACAGCCAGAACGACAGTGTCTTTCACTGTTTCAGACTGACAACAAACAGTCACAAAGGGGAATGGTCAATTTGCATCAACCCCAAACGACCCAAAGTCGCTTCACACCATCCTATAAAATGGTGCAATTCAGCTTTTGAGCTTGTTCCAATGAGGGGTTATAACCCATGTTTTTAAGACAGAAAATGAAAAAAATTAGTTATTCAAGAATTTTGTTTGCAAGTGTCGTCTGCTTTTCATTTTAAGTGAATGGTTAATTAAATTTTGGAATTATAATATTTTATATTGTCTCCATGGTAAGATTCAATTTACCGTATTTACTCTATGTATTGGGACACTCTATGATTTGGGACACACATTTTTTCCAGAAAACTATAATTTTTTTATGCTCTAAAGTTTGGGACATTCAGGAGATTTGTTTCCAGTTGACCCGTCGCTAGTAGCAGACGACACTCATAAAAAAATTCTTGAGTAACTAAAAATTTTCATTTTTTGCTTCCAATGAGGGATCATAAGCTATGTTTTGGAAGCAAAAAATGAAAATATAAAAAAAATTGGACGGCGATTTTTGTATATAGTGATGGAAAATGAATCACACACAACTTTATTCAGCATCAGATCAAGACCAGGCTGTGTTCTTTTCTCATTTTCTAAGAATTGGGACACCTGTGAAAATAATTATTTTTAGCTGTACCAAAACATAGAGTAAATACGGTAATTCGAGTTTTACTGATTCGGAAATTTTTTGAACGTCGAAATATTCTCAAAATGATACTAAGGAGATCTGATGATAGAAAAAAAGGTCAAGGAGGTTCCACTGCTGGAATTTCTTTGATTCTGTTTTTGGAATATTTCACTCTTTCATTGACTTGACCCAACCTGCGAGTCACCATTGAATTCAATACTTCAGTATAGACTGGCAATATATATTGCTGGGATCGCGGTGGCTCCGTGGTGGACTGTTGGACTTCTATGCTGGAGGTCCCAAGTTCGATCCTCCCCCCGGGACTACCTGTGTTGTGTCCATGGGCAAGGCACTTTATCCCGGTTGCATACATGGGGACTCGATGACGCCGTGTACTAAAGCATACTGCATGTCGATGGTGCACATGTATTCAACCTCTGTAATCCTGCTTGAGCGGAGCTTGAACAGAGTTAGAATGTTGAGGAGCTGACAGTTGCTTGTCAATGCTCGGCGGTTCTCTCTGGGTTCTCCCGCTTCCTCCACCCGTAAAATTGTCACGGTCACGATTAGCCATTGTGCATAAATATGTGACCTTAAACACCAATAAATAAATAAATAAATAAATAAATAAATAAATAATATATATTGCTGTAAGAAGGTGTAATACCTACAATTTTAGTTGCGATAAGATTTGACTCGATTTTAAATCCTCTTTCTGATTCAATTCGGTACATGTTTCAACCTGAATTTTGAAATTCGGAAGACCTAAAGGTGTACTTTCTCCAGCTCGGTATATGTTCTGCACCGGAGATATCCAAGTCTGCAAATAAGTTTTTTGGTGCCTATCATGTGACAGGTATAAACAGTTTTGTGACTGTCATTCTGTAATTGGTACCTGACACATGGATTTCAGTCCAATAACTCAGAGAAATCTTGTGTATTTTGGTCTATAGAGTAGTGTAGGCTCATGGCAACAGGTGCTTGTTAATACAGTGGAGCCCACTTAATTGGATATCTCTTAACTGAATAATCCTGTTAATTGAAAGTTACCCAACACAAAACCATTTACCATACCCCCAGTACAAATTTGACCTGTTAATTGAATATAGGTTATAGAGTAAACTCCTGTTAATTGAATAAAAAATATTGTAATCTGTTGAGAAATTACCCTTACTTTCCCCAGTCATTGTTTGTTTATAGACCTATTTGGCCTCAGTACATCCAATTCAGGCATTTTATCTATTATATCTTGTTTGACAGAGCTCATGGAGCTCTGTCAAACAAGATATAATAGAATAAATACTCAGTTTATCTCTAGAATACAGGAAAGTGACACAATCCCTGTTAATTGAATACTGCTGTTAATTGAATAATTTTCATTGGCAAAGTGGCAATTCAGTTAACAGGGTTCCACTGTAGTACTTAATCCACTTTATTTGCACATGTAGATATTATCAAAATCTCACCCGGTTAGGCCTAAAAAAAGTTAAAAATCTGTTTCTCAGGCCCTCCTGCATGGTTCTTTTGGCTGCCGCACGCTTTCTTTTTATTACCAATGCAAACTTAAAAAAATAAAAATTAAATGATATTTTATATCTGATATTTTACCCAAGTTAATAAAATTACTAAATTTGTCCCTTGAGTGCAACAAGACTTTGCAGTGCTTTAGCATTGCAATGCCTTCCTGCACTCAGGGTATGAAATACATCACTACCCATCCTATTCTGTAGATTATGAGGCCTAAAACATATTTGTCAAAAAATGTCAACAAAACCATATCATGTGACACATCATCAGACTCCCGCGTTGTGTCTTTTGGCATGGTACTTAACCCTGATTGTCCACATGGGGGGAATGTGATGCCGTATACTAAGGCGTACTGCACGCCGATTGTGCACATGTCTTCAACCAATCTAACCCTACCTGTGCTGCAGTGCGGAGTTACAGCCTCATCGTGCCCCCATCATGTGGACAATCTGGGTTAAGTGCCTTGCCCAAGGACACAATGCGGGAGTCCGAACCGATCGCTCAGACAGTCCCCCATCCAAGAACTAACCAGGCTTGACGTTGCTTAACTTCAGTGATCTGACGAGAACCAGTTACCGCAATGCCACCACCCCCCCCACCCCCCCCTTCATGTCTATATAAACAATTATTAGAACGACACTTAGCAATTCATTTCACAACTATCAACAAAAGAACACATATTATCACCAACCAAATGTGCGAGGATACCCATTCTTACTATTCCATCCCATGAGTTCCAATGTGTTCTATGTGCCTACTGGCACATAGGACACATTGAAATTCAGGGGACAATTTTCAGCTATCGCTAGGGATTCAAATTGTAATTGCGTAGCATGATTTGTAGAAAATTCCAGTGAAGTTTCGCTTCTGTTTAAAAACTATCCGTCAACTATTTCCATTCCGCACATATGTGTGGAACATATTTTCATTTTCCACATGGTTTAGTGTTGTTGTAGATGGGGATTACATAGAACAGGTGTGTAATAAAATAAAACATTGTACACACGCATACATTTTCCCCCAAAAATTGGCCTGAGAAACAAGCTCTACTTTGTGTTGCCTAAATAAGAATATTGTATTTTTTTGTTTTTCAGGTACAAGTTGAAAATATATAGAAATGTATTTACTGGTTGTGATCTAGTCAATTGGTTGGTGAAAGTTGGCTTGTCTGACAGTCGCCACGATGCTGTCACTTATGGCGGGCAGTTACTAAGGAGCCGAGTATTTATGCATGTTACGAATGAGCATAACTTTTATGATCTTTCATACTTTTACAAATTCCTTGATGAGGATGATACAGAAAATTCCACGCCAGACGTCAGTTTAAACAACTGAGAAATTCCTTGATGAGGATGGTACAGAAAATTCCACGCCAGGCATCAGTTTAAACAACTGAGAAATTCCTTGATGAGGATGGTACAGAAAATTCCACTCCAGACGTCAGTTTAAACAACTGAGCATGTTGTATGTTATGTCTTGTGAAGGCCTCAGATCATCCGTCTAATTATGTTTGGCATTTGCTGCATTTAAGAGCTGTATTCTTACCCAGTTTTTGTAGAAATTTGCACACAGACGACCGTTGTTGTAATTTGATGACAACCATTTTTTGACCCCTCATTGAGCTCGTTCCAATGAGGGGTCAAAACCCATGTTTTTAGGACAAACAATGAAAAAAATTAGTTATTCAAGAATTTTGTTTTTAAGTGTCGTCTGCTTTTCGAAAACAAAAAAGAAATTAGTTATTCAAGAATTTTGTTTGCAAGCGTCGTCTGCTTTTCATCTTAGGTAAAAGGTTAATTAAATTTTGGAATTATAATATTGTATATTGTCTCCAATATACAATATTATAATACACAGGTATACAGGTATTCTTTCTTGCCCCAGTTATAAATATCCCAAACAATAAGTATTTAAGGCTCAAAAAAATAATCTGTTTCTCAGGCCCTCCCACATGATCCTTTTGACCTCCGCATTAGTGTTGTGCGGTTTTATTTTTCTTGTTTCGGTTCGGTTTCGGTTCGGTTTTTAAAAAAAAACTCGGTTTATAGGTCGGTTTTCGGTTTTTTATAGTAAGACATCTGCAGTTTCCAACAGAAACTATGTACTGTCGATATAATGCCCATACTGTCATATTTTCAATGATGATTTAATTGGCATCGACTAGCATTTGTGCTAAGTGTGTAAATGGCAGGCATTATCAAAACAAAATAATATAAAACAAAATAAAATGTAACAGTGTTCGTAGAACATCACCACTCACCAATTCTAGGCACATGCCCCCCCCCCCCCCCCCCCACTCCACTGGTCTTTAAGTACAGGCATAGAGAGTCTATGATGAATTGATATTAACACATGGGTGTGAAAAGATCTAATTCACAATTTCCCAGGGCTCTGTTCAGTGCTCACTCCTGGGTGGGGCCCTGGGCAGCCTAACAAAATGACCCTACCAGGCATTGCAAATAATAACAAGCGTTGCCAAGTGGGTCACCTTGACACCCATCCTAACATATTTGACAATGAACTGATGTATGGACTCTTTTCAATATCCCCCCCCCCCCCCACAGTGGTGACTAGTGCCACCACCCGCCCTAGTAAAATAATCAGCAATCATTTCATGTCAGCCTGGAACAGGAAAGTCATATTGTTTGTAGCTGGGTGGGCTTCAAAACGAACCACTTTATCAAATACCTATTGTCCCCCCCCCCCCCCCCCCCCCCCCCCCCCCCCCCACACACACACCTCGCGCACGTAATGGTTTTAGCTCAACAGAATTGATTTCACAATCACAAATTCACTGGTGTACTGTTATATAATATATATTGTAACTTTTTTTGCATTTGCCTCTTGCCATTCCAATTTCTATTTCTACCGCTGATTTGTTCCTTTGGTTGGCCCCCTTAAAGTAAGTTGCATGGGAATGCAATTGTGGAACGTTGACAGCGATATTACGGAACGCAGCTTTTTCCCAGGGATATGGACGATTCGGTCTTGGGACGTTTCGGCCTTGGGATGTTTCGGTTCAAGATGTTTTCGCCTTCATATATTGAACTAAATAGAATAAGAACTTGCGGTTTCGTGTTTTTAGTGGGCCGAAGCCTTCAGGACAAATCGTCTCAGGTTGGAACGTCCCAGGACTGAATTGCAGTAAAACCTCTTCCCGGATAAGCACATCAAGGGAGGCAACAGACTACATCCAAAACACGTGGTAGGGCAACCCGTGACAAATGTTATTTTCGAATACGACAATGTAATGCCAAGACCTTTTTCTGATATGATATTATTCCCTGTCCAACAGATTATAGATAAGTAATTTTAATTAAACTGATTGACTATGTCATACAAACCTGTTCAAAAAACGAAGCCAATTGCGCTAGGTATTTCCTGTAATCAGTGAAATGTAGGCGTGTTGGCTGTCTCACAGAAAACACAACCCATTTTTACGTCAACGATGTGTGATTGACAACTTGTCATACATCATTCTCGAGTGATCTGGACATGCTGCAGTGACCCCTTTACACCCAGAATGTGGCGTGCATTGACGACACTGTTATTTACTGACAAAGCTTGACATTTTAGACATTGTTAGTGCAAACTGAATAAAGAAAACATCTCTTCCCGACATTTTAGGAAAAAAACGAAACCGTACTCATTTACCAGTTACACGGTCTCGGTTTCGGTTTTCACGCAAAACCGAAACCGACTTATAAAACCGGTTAACCGTACAACACTACTCCACATGCTCTCTGTAAAACTTTAAAAAGATAAAAATTAAATGGTTTATGTCTGATATTTTACCCAAGTTAATAAAATTGATAAATTTGTCCTATGAGTGCAAGAAGGCTTTGCAATGCTTTGCCCTCAAGGGACGAAATACACCACCAACCATGCTATTCTGTAGATTATGAGGCCTAAAACATACACCAAGAACATGAACTTTTGATGGCAAAGACATAATTACAGAAATAAAAAATAAAATAAAAAACCAACTATGGCCTGAGAAACCAAAGATCAACTTTGTGTGGCCTAACCCATCTTGATATTAACATAATTTATGGAACTATCTGACGTAATCATAACACTATATAACACTTATAGGGGGGTCTTCATTTCCTCTTGTACAGGCTTGGCAAATTCAGGAGAGCGATTTTTTAGCTCTCCTTACTGCCCTCCTGAAAGAATTAAGGAGAGCGAAAAATTGCCCTCCTAAATATTTTGGTCTGGGATGATTGAGATTACATGTATTACGCTCACATTAAATTTTTGTTGTAAAGCAAAAATGTAATTTAACTTCGAAGTCACATAACATCACGTAATTTCATTTTGAAAGTGGTTTAGTGGTAAAAGGTAATGGGTGCAACCATACCCAAACACAGTTGCAATCATTTGAAGCAAAATGGGTCACAGCAATATTTTTTTTTCTGTCGGTTTTAAGTTCAACAACTGACATCACAGTTTGAGGGGAAATTATTCAAGGAATATTGACACTATAATATACTACCATTACTACTATCCTGTCACTTGAAGCACTTGCACCAGGATGTGACTGTAGATCCAAGCAGACCTGTTGTCCAAGAAAGTCATACGCCTACCACTACCACCTTCAACCCCCCAAGGGGGTTGAAGGTGGTAGTGGTAGGCGTATGACTTTCTTGGACAACAGGTCTGTGTACAAACACAGGTCTTGTCAAGTGTGTGTTCGGTTGTTGAGTGAGACATCTAGATGTCTAAGAGATTTCGCTTTACCTTAGTAAAGTTAATAAAATCACTGATGTAATAGTCTGTTGGTTTCAGTTTCAATGAGTTCATTCAATTGGATACTTAAAATGCTGTGTAAAGCTAATTGCTCTCCTAAGCTGATTGAGGAGAGCGATTTTTTGCCCTCCTGCATTTTTCAGAATGCCAGGCCTGCTTGTACTGTCATCAAAATGTCAATGAAATCAAGTCTTGATTGAGTAACATTTATAGCTTTGATTAACGGAAAATAAATCTTAGTGAAATTTTTCAGATTCACTTTTCCAGTCACCTGAATTATTCCAGACAAGTGAATCTAAACGTAGGTGATGACCTACTTGAGGGATAGACTGGTTCCAGGCCATAACAACATCAAATTTCTTCCAGAATTGGGCTGGTGGACTGAGGGCTTGATGTACTGTCTGTTATACAATTGACAAACGGTAGGAACAACGTTTGTCTGAAGAAGTGAGTGCCCTGAAAATTCTCTAAAACAAGTTGTACCCATTAGGGACCTGCGAGCCGGGGATAAAACTTCGAGCCGAATCTCGAGCCGAATCATCCCTCTGGTATCGAGTCGAGTCGAATCTCGAACCTTGAAACCGGCGCGATGGCGACATTCGTGCTTCCATAGTCTGCAATACCGGTACTCTGCATGCTGGATGAGTTCAGAATCAATTGGTCTGGAATCGAGTATTCTCGCACTGCGAGAATACTCGATTCCAGACCAATTGATTCTGAACTCATAGACTCGCAGTTTTATTCTACCCACTTGGTGGTCGTGGCTCGTGCTCAGCCTCATCAGCACCAAATACCATTATTATAAAAGCAAACAAGGCATGTCGGAAAATATGATAAAAAATCTCAAACTCAAAGTCTCGCGAAACACAGTATCGCGCACTAATAATGAAGATAGACATACAATATTCTCAAAAACCCGGGGACGAATATTCCCGGGGACGAATCTTCCCTGACCCTCAGAGATCGTACGGTAGCCCGGGGGTTTAATAATCAACAAAATTGGAGAGCTAATACGTTCAGAGAGCGATTTATTACACTATCGTTAGCGTATGACGGCGTGTTCTTGATGCGAGCGAGTGCACATATAATTCGCCGTTTGAACAGAGGTCGGTTCGAAAAATACGAATCGGACGGTGAGGTATCGAGTCGAATCGAATCTCGGCGATGGTTTCGAGTCGAGCCAAATCTTGAACGGTTCGCAGGTCCCTAGTACCCATGTATAAGACACCCCCCAGATTTTGACATAACTTTTCAGGTAAAAAAGTGTGACTTATACACGAACATATACAGTATCTACAATTCAGAAAAGCCTGCTCGGCATATTATGCAATGCTAGGCGGTGCTTTTATTGTGGAGTTAGAGTGTAGACTACCATTGATTAATTTGCCACCCCTTTACTCTTAATGCTTTACCTAACGAATCGCCCGCATCCGCCCGCGTAATATGCAAATTCAGCAGTTGAAAAAATATTATTTTTCAAAAAATTTCAACAAAACCATATCATGTGACCCCTCGTTGGAACGAGCTCGTCGAGCTCGTTCCAACGAGGGGTCACATGATATGGTTTTGTTGAAATTTTTTGAAAAATTTGAAAAAATGCTATTTAAAATAATAAATTTTGATATCATCTGCGTTGGGTAAAGGGTTAATCCTTTACCCAATGAATCCGCCACATCTGCTCGCATAATATTCAAATTCAGCTGAAAAAATATTAATTTTTCCAAAACTTTCGACAAAACCATATCATGTGACCACAACGAGGGGTCAAATGATATGATTTGGTTGAATTTCTTTGAAAAATTAGAAAAAAATGATACAGTGAACCCTGTTAATTGAATAGCCACTTTGCCAATGAAAATTATTCAGTTAACAGGAGTATTCAATTAACAGGGATTGTGTCACTTTCCTGTATTCTAGAGATAATCTTACCATTTATTCAATTATATCTTGTTTGACAGAGCTCCATGAGCTCTGTCAAACAAGATATAATAGATTAAATGCCTATATTGGATGTTCTGAGGCCAAATGGATCTATAACCAAAGGAAAACTGGGGAGAGTCAGGGTAATTTCTCGACATGTTACAAGATTTTTTATTCAATTAACAAGAGTTTACTCTATAACCTATATTCAATTAACAGGTCAAATTTCTACTGGAGGTATAAATGGTTTTGTGTTGGGAAATTATATTCAATTAACAGGGATATACAATTAAGAGATATCCAATTAAGTGGGCTCCACTGTATTTAAAATAATACATATCGTCTGCATTGGGTAAAGGGTTAAAGATATACAGATATTCTTTTGTGCCACAGTTGTAGATATTCCAGTCAATATATATTCAATTTGCCTTGAAAACATCAAGATATAAACACAATTAGTGGACAAAATCATAAAACTACAGCCATGGCAAGATTTCATTCATAATTATTTGGGAAAACAAAAATGTGTTGGTGAGGTCATTAACCCTTTACCCAATGCAGACGATTTCAGAATTCATTATTTTAAATATCGTTTTTTTTTTAATTTTCAAAAAAAATTTCAACAAAACCATATCATGTGACCCCTCTTTGGAACGAGCTCGATGAGGGGTCACATGATATGGTTTTGTTGAAATTTTTCGAAAAATAATATTTTTTTCAGCAGCTGTATTTGCATATTACGCAGGCGGATGTGGGCGATTCATTGGGTAAAGGGTTAAAGATTTGTTAAATCAAGTCTTGATTGAAAAACATTTTTTGCATTGATTCAAAGAAAATGAATGCTAATGGTGTTTTTTTTTTATTCAATCTGTTTAAATTTTTCAGATGATCGGAAAAACGAACCTATGGTTCCCTTTTCCAACCTAGTGACTTATTTCAGAGTATTGAATCTAAAGATAGTCAGATTTAATGGCTAGATGGGGGCATGGTGGCTCAGTTGGTACAGGCGCAGGCTGCAAGCCGAGAGGTCCTTGGTTCGAATCCCACATGCGGCAACCGCGTTGTGTCCTTGGGCAAGACACTTCGCCCCCATTGCCCACGTGGAGGGCATGCTGATGCTGTGTACTAAGCCGTACTGCACGTCAATGGTGCACGTGTCTTCAACCAATGCTAACCCTGTTTGTGTGGAGTTGGTATGTTTGGGAGCTGACAGGTATGGTTGGGGTCAGGGGTGGGGTTTTAGTTTTAGTAGCCTCTAAACCGAAAAATAGCTCCTAATTCTATTGGTTTGGCTAGGGTAGGGTTAGGGGTAGCCCCAGAGTAGGGCTTAAGGTTGGGGGTTAGGTCCTGGGGGTGGGTGGGGGGGGTTAGGGTCAGGGGTGGGGTTTTAGGGTTTAGGGTCAGGGTGGAGTAGGGTTAGGGTGTGTTTTTTGGGGTGGAGGGGTGGGGTTAGGGTTAAATATAAGTTCTAGGGTGGAGGGTGGGGTTCTGGGTAAAATAAGGTTTTGGACTTACAAAACGTTTTTTTGGTAGCCCATAAACCCGAAATGTTGGAGCGTCCATCTGTCCATCCTTATAAGCACAACTCCTCCTAAACTGTTTGAAGAATTTTCATGAAACTTTACACAATGGAAGAACTCCATATGAAGATGTGCATGAAGCAATATAATTCCATTCTGACAGGCGCAGAGGGTATCACTTTGTGAGCTTGCTTACAGTACCTCTAGTTATTATTGGGGTTTAATGACACTTTCAACAGCCAGTGTCATATAGTGTTTGACAGTTTTACTTGTGGAGGAAGCCGGAATGTCCGGAGAGAACCACTGGGCAGTAGTGATCAACTGTCAGACTCCCAGCGTACTTCCTCTGTACAACAGTGTTAGCATTGTTAGAGGGCAAGTGCATCATTGATATGTAGTAGACCTTGGTACACAGTGTTATCATGCCCCTACATGGGCAATCAGGATTATGAGTCTAGCCCAAGGACACAATGCAGTTACCCCAGGTGGGAATGGAACCATGGACCTTTTAGTTTGAAGTTGAATACAGTAACCACTGAGCCACCACACTCCTTGAATAAATAAATAAACAAATGAGTTGATTCATTTCAAGTCTTGTATTAATTATTTTGCTGAATGTAATTAAGAAGCACTTAAACTGTCTCATGCACTGAATGTACAAAGCACTAAAAAATATTGTGTATCATTTTGGCCTAAAAAATTAAAAATCTGTTTCTCAGGCCCTCCTGCATGGTCCTTTTGGCTGCCGTATGCTTTCTTTTTATAACCAATGTAAATTTTAAAAAAATAAAAATTAAATGGCTCATGTCTGATATTTTACCCAAGTTAATAAAATTGATAAATTTGTCCCTTGAGTGCAACAAGGCTTTGCAATGCTTTAGCATTGCAAAAGCCTTCTTGCACTCAAAGGTCAACATACACCACCACCCGTGCTGTTCTGTAGATTTTGAGACTTAAAACAAACTAAGAACATAAACTTTTGACGGCAAAGAAATGATTTTAAAAAATAAAATGAACCGTCCGGCAGTTTTACAAAAAATGGCCTGCGAAACAGAAAATCTACTTTGTGGGGCCTCATGTTTCATTATATATTTGGAATGATCAGATAGACTGATAGATATTTTATTTGTACAAATTTCTTACATACAAGCTAAATACAATATTGCAAAATATTTGATGTATTGTACCGGGGTGGCATGGACAAGATTGTCCGTCTTCCTGTCGCACCTAAATGAAATTATTATCAGAATTAAGACTGAAACACTACATGAAATGGCTATACAGGTGTTGTTTGGTTGTCACATGAAAGCATGGTGTTATAAAATCTACATGAGTTCTAAGTAAATTCTCATGTGTGTAAGTATCAGTTATTTCAGAGGTTGAGTCTACTGGTAGAAAAGTACTGCTATAGTTAGTTCTGACTAGGATATGTTATTTTGTTATCAAATATTGAAATGTGGACTGCAGATCAATTTGTGATGCTGTTGGGTCAGTGTGTTTCATTTCATATTTACCAGTCTATGTGAGTGGTGAGATACAAAACTTTTATTCTTATATATAGTAGGGCTGTCATGATTAATCGATTGTCAGTCGGTCATGCCGAAATCGATTAGTATTTTTCGTTGTCGAAGAATCGGTAAATTTTACCCCGTTTTAGACGTTTAATAATTTTTAAAAAAATTTATGAAAAAGCCGTTAGAAGCAATTGTCTTTCAGGTACATTCAAAGCTTTGATGTTCTGAACTTTGAACCGTCAGTGTAATAATCAAGACCGGTCGTCAGTTGCGAAGTTCGCAACTGACAACCGGTCTTGATTATTACACTGATGGTTCAAAGGTTCAGACCTCAAAGCTTTGAATGTACCTAAAGGAGGATCGTCTTCATTGTTTACTTAAGGTAGGTCAACTGACTTGAGCTTCATTTTAACAACTTCAAAAGAGTGAGATGGGGGGAGGGGGTCATCTAGGTATGATTATTTGCGACGATTAATCGATTCCTAAATTAAAAAATTGTAACAGCCCTAATATATAGTATAATCAAGGGATGCTAGTTGTATTATTAAAACAACTACTTAGGTGGAATTAGTCTGAATAACTCTAGTCTCTAATAGGGAGGCCGGAGACTCATTCCAAAGTGTTACGAATAAATCTAGTCTCTAATAGGGAGGCCGAAGACTCATTCCAAAGTGTTACTGGAAGAGCAGGTGATTAGCAAATGCCACCTCAGTGTATGGTAAAACTTAGGAGATAGAAGGAATATATTGCTACGGGTTTTTCAACTGGTCTACAGTCTGGACAGAATTGTTTTTTACATATTACAACATTCTAATATTTTGCTAAGTAACTTTTGATTAATTCTCATTTAAAGCAGTTTTTACATTTAAGATTTTTGATTGTGTGATCTAATGAATTCCAGATGATTGGAAAAGAGTGTTTTGGATGGACAGAGGAAAATTCCATTCTTGTTATACCCCCGCTTCGAAGAAGTGGGGGCTATATAGGAATTGCCCTGTACGTCCGTCCGTACGTCTTTCCGACCAGACAAATTCTTGTGTGCGCAACTCCTCCTACATTAATGAACCGATTTTGATGAAACCTTTCAAACATCATCTCTACTAAGTGAACATGTGCATATTCCAAACTTTTTGATCTGCGACAATTTTAACCAGGTTATCTCTCTTGAACTTTGATTTAACCCTTTACCCAACGTAACGGCCAAAACCGGCCAGCGCTATTCACAAAAATCGCCAATTAATTTTCAATATATTTTCATTTTTTTTCTCAAAAACATAGGTTATGACCCCTCATTGGAACGAGCTTGTCGAGCTCGTTCCAACGAGGGTCATAACCTATGTTTTTGAGACAAAAAATGAAAAAAATTAGTTATTCAAGAATATTTTTTGCACGTGTCGTCTGCTTTTCATGTAACGTAAAGGGTTAATATGGGTTTCTATATGAAATTCTTGTGTGCGCAACTCCTCCTACATTTATCAATCAATTTGGACAAAACTTTTCAGACATCATCACTACTAAGTGAACATGCGCATATTCCAAGATTTTTGATCTGCGATAATTTTAACCAGATTATCTCCCTTTGACTTAGATTTATTGTGTCTTTCCATCCGAACAAATTCTTGTGTGCGCAACTCCTCCTACATTAATGAACCGATTTTGATGAAACCTTTCAAACATCATCTCTACTAAGTGAACATGTGCATATTCCAAACTTTTTGATCTGCGACAATTTTAACCAGGTTATCTCTCTTGAACTTTGATTTAATATGGGTTTCTATATGAAATTCTTGTGTGCGCAACTCCTCCTACATTTATCAATCAATTTGGACAAAACTTTTCAGACATCATCACTACTAAGTGAACATGCACATATTCCAAGATTTTTGATCTGCGACAATTTTAACCAGGTTATCTCCCTTTGACTTAGATTTATTATGTCTTTCCGTTCGAACAAATTCTTGTGTGTGCAACTCCTCCTACATTAATGAACCGATTTTGATGAAACCTTTCAAACATCATCTCTACTAAGTGAACATGTGCATATTCCAAACTTTTTAATCTGCGACAATTTTAACCAGGTTATCTCTCTTGAACTTTGATTTAATATGGGTTTCTACATGAAATTCTTGTGTGCGCAACTCCTCCTACATTTATCAATCAATTTGGACGAAAGAAAAATTATCTTTATGTATACATTTCCTTATGGCCTTCGCCTACATGATCAGAAGTGCATTCCTCTAAAAACCCAAAGTGGGGGTATTAATCACCTTCAGTGATAGTTCTAGTTGTAGATATGTTTACAGTTTCTAGCCTGTCAGGTATTCTTTGCAGCTGATACCAGTCCTGAAATTTTGTATCTTCTCATTTTGGAAGATGGGTTCCGTGTGACTCCTGTAACTTTTGTTTGATATAATTCTTATGACCTGTTTCTGTTTTTTGAAAATAGTGTTGCCATGGTCAGCATACCCCAAACTATCAGCCTCTAGGATAGATGACTGTGAACAAGAGAAAAATATAGCATTCTTGGACAATTTTTTTCTAGTATTCTTTTCACCTTATTGATAATATGGTGTTGGATAATTTTCGACATATCATTGATGTGTGATATATAATTATATTGTTAATGTAGTTATACGTTTTGGGTCCAAATACTCAATTCCCATTGGTCAGCTGGATGAAAACGTCATGACCAAATGTAATTCATTTTCAAAAAAATACTTTTGGTCAAACTTTGTCTCACATTTACGTTCAAGTTAATGATTTGTGATATCTCAAACAACTTACAAGAAATGTCAATCGTCAGTGTGAAATTATTTCAGTGATTTTATTCTTGAACTTGTTGTCATTTCATAGGTGATTATAGTTTACTGATATGTTAAATAAATTGTTTTGAACATTCCAAGTTTCGTTGCGAAAGACAGCAATTTGAGAAATTTGGGTCAATGCCGAAAACGGGCGCTCAACTCAGAGTTGTGCGCTTTGTCTTTTGTGTGAGGGTGGTTTTTTGCTTCGTTCGTTCGTACATGTTTTATTTCGTCTTTCTGCTTTGTTTGGTAAAAAGTAGTTTAAACAGTTACGGATTGTGATTATAAGAATTGAATGCAATTTTTATAATCTTTATTGGAGTATGAACGTGTGGGAATGGGTACAAATTGTATGGATCCCTTCAGGATTCATACATAATTTGTACCCATTCCCACACGTTCATTCTCCAATAAAAATTAAAAAAATTGCATTCAATTCTTAATTAAATGTGAAATTTTTTTCTATAACAATACAGTAGAATCCTCTTAAATGAATATACATTTTGCCCGTGAAAATT
Source organism: Pictodentalium vernedei (assembly GCA_031216915.1). NCBI lineage: Eukaryota > Metazoa > Mollusca > Scaphopoda > Dentaliida > Dentaliidae > Pictodentalium > Pictodentalium vernedei. The sequence continues at coordinate 317,241,154 of CM062288.1, read as the reverse complement.
ATTCAGTTAACAGGAGTATACAATTAACAGGGATTTGGTCAGTTTCCTGGGCTCTGGAGGTAAACTGAGCGTTTATTCTATTATATCTTGTTTGGCAGAGCTCTTAGAGCTCTGTCAAACAAGATATAATAGAATAAATGCCTGTATTGGATGTAGTGAGGGAAAAATAAGGGAATTTGGTATGTGTCACAGTAATTTTTTTGACATATTACAAAAATTTATATGCAGTTAACAGGAGTTTACTTTACAACCCATATGCAATTAACAGACCAAATTTTGTACTGAAGGTATGGTAAATGGTTTTGTGTTTGAAAATTATATTCAATTAACAGGGATATACAATTAAGAGATATCCAATTAAGTGGGCTCCACTGTACCTAGAAACTGGGAATTTTTCTGACATACCATTGCCATTGCGCATTAGGGGTTTGTCATCTAATAAAGTAAAGCCCCACACAAAGTAGATTTTCTGTTTCTCAGGCTATTTTTTGGAAAACTGCATGTGGGTGGGCAGTTTATTTAATATTTTATTTTTTATTTTTGTAATTATTTCTTTGCCTTCAAAAGTTTAGGTTCTTGATTTTGTTTTATGTTTTAGGCCCCATAACTACAGAATAACATGGGTGGTGGTGTATTTCATCCCTTGAGTGTTAAATCACTGCAAAGCCTTGTTGCACTCAAAGGACAAATTTATCAATTTTATTAACTTGGGTAAAATATCAGACGTAAACCATTTAATTTTTATTTATCAAGTTTGCATTGGTTATAAAAAGAGAGCATGCGACAGCCAAAAGGACCATGCAAGAGGGTCTGAAAAACAGATTTTTAACTTTTTTGGGCCTAATACTTTGAGATTATTCCATTTGAGGTCATTATTTTTTTGGATGAAATAACATATATTTACTTTTTGTTATATTTATTGACAATTTGTTGCTACAACACCAGTGATAAATTTTTGTCCGCTCAGAATTCACTTTTTTCTCACCTTCCCTCATCCTTTGACCAGATGTATGCAGGGTTGTATCATTAGCAAATAAGAGTAAGTTAAACCCTTTACCCAACGCAGACAATATCAAAATTTATTATTTTAAATATCATTTTTTTATAATTTTTCAAAAAATTTCAACAAAACCATATCATGTGACCCCTCGTTGGAACGAGCTCGTTCCAACGAGGGGTCACATGATATGGTTTTGTTGAAATACTTTGAAAAATATTTTTTCAACTGCTGAATTTGCATACTACGTGGGCAGATGTGGGCAATTCGTTGGGTAAAGGGTTAAAGCTGTAGTCTTAAACACGTAAATGAGAAAAAGTCTTGGCCCTAAAATGGACCCCTGAGGAACACCACAATTGATATTACAACAAAACTTGATTTCTTGCCTTCAATTTTGATATATTGTTGCCTTCCTGCTAAGTAATTTTTGAACCACTCTTCGGTTTTTCCCCTTATGCCATAGTGAGCAAGTTTGTGAAGTATTGTGACATGACTTGTAGTTTCAAACGCTTTAGATAGATCACTATGTATGACTATATTACAGTCCCATGTCTTTTTATCATTATTTTCAGCTCTGTGATCTAATAGATGCAGTAAAGGGTGTGTTGTCGAATGATTTTTTCTGAAGCCAAATTGAGTTTTATAAAGGATATCAAACCTGGATAGAAATGATGACAGTCGTTTATACATAAGTTTTTCTTTAATTTTTGAGAACGATGGTAGAATACTTACTTACTGGCCTATAGTTTTCAGTGTTTTCTTGGGCTCCATTTTTGTAAATGGGTACAACTCTGGATATTTTCACTTTAATGGGTGCAATACCAGGGATCTGCAAACCACAAAATATTTTTCGAATCAAATCTCGAACCGAATCTTAAAATACAAGTTATTTCATATAGAACCAAACGGAAATTACGGAACACTGTGATGACCCTTACAAGACTAAATGAACACCTTAAACACCAATAAATAAAGATTCTCTGTAGCACTCTAACTGAAACAGCAAGGCCTATTATCCGTAGTTTTAGTTTTTGACAGCTTAAATTGTTACTTTTCACGTTCTGAAGAATGTGAATAGTAACAAGTTAAGCCTTAAAAAACTAAAACTATGGATAATGTTCTGGGCAAAATCCACTACTTACCTAACAATTAAACATTGTCAATTACCCTATTAAATAGGAATTGAGTCTACATGAATGAATTGTCTAATGACAGTTTTATGCAGTTTTCTTAAAAAAGCAGACCCTGGTTACGTGCCTGATCTACCTTAATGGGCAGAAACATATGCATGAATTTATTTTTTTCAACCTCCGCAACATCCATCTATAATACGTTGGGCAAATAGTTAAATTATGCCAGGGACTAATGTCAAACTATTGAAAGATCATTAACAAACTTTGAGAGATATTTAGATTTATAGACCAATTGAGTAATAGATAAACACCTTGTTGGAAGGATAAATGTATGATATTATTAGTTACATAGTCAGCAAGTGACCGGGTACGGGAAGGTATCTGGTCTGTAGGTTTTATACCAGGTGAGACAAAGCCAAGCCTCGTATAAAACCTACAGACCAGGTACCATCCCATACCCAGTCACTTGCTGACTATTTTACGAATTTACCCCACCGATGACCTTCAGGAATAAGGTTAATGAAAAGTTGAATAAATACCAACAATTTTACATACATTTACATATATTCACTGTCATTTCCACCTGAAAAGGATTAACCCCCTGCACACTGATGTCGAAATAGCTAAAGTTCAGGGTGCAAATATTTCCCATAATGCAACTAGAAATTTAACCAATTCAATCTTGTTTGAAAGAGCTCGATGAGCTCTGTCAAACAAGATTGAATTGGTTAAATTCCCAGTTGCATTATGGGAAAAATGGCTACTTCAAATCTGGATATTTTGACATCAGTGTGCAGGGGGTTTTTATCTGTTGAGTAAACTGTGAAGAAAATGTTTGCTTCAGAATAAAAAAATTGAAAAGAACTTTTGGTACTACAAATAATATTTTCTGTCCATTTTTCAAATATTTAATGTTTTAAATCAATAAACACAGTACCTTGAAAATATTATTGGTGCTTCAATTCTCGTATTTTAATGCAAATTTTGAAATTTCGAAGCGAGTGGAAATGCATCAAAATAGAAATGGCGTCTACTCACCGAAAAAGATATCTCTAGTCTCTAGGTCACCGTGTATTAAAGTGACACCCACCATGTACAGGTTTTACCACCGGTACGCACGTGTCTTTCTTAGCCAATAAAATCCAAGGATATATCAACAAATTGTAGGAGGTGTGGTAAATGACAATACATGTGCTATTTCATCAGTAGTTTTTTCATTAGTTTCATGGATATATATTAGACAAGTCAATGCAATTTTTGTAAGAAAGTTTTGAGCAAATGGATGAATTTTCTGGAATTGTCTATTTTACCTGGATCATATTATTTTTATACCTCATCTTCTTGCGTAGATTTTGTGATGTTCTGGGCATTTTTAGCTCAACTTGACAATGTCAAGTTTGAGCTATTGCAGGGTAGCCGCGGGTCCTTGAAAACCTGGAATGTCCTTGAATTTGAAACGCTATTTTCAAGGCCTTAAAAGTCCTTGAAAATGAGGTATATCAGTAAAAGGTCCTTGAATGTCCTTGAATTTGATCGCCGATTTATCACAAGCATAATAGCGGTCCGAAAAAGAACGAATAAATTTGTTGACAAATCCAAACAAGTAGGTGTTATTAATATTAATTAACTCTTAGCACTCGGTCGGCTCATGTTTATTAGTACAGAGGGGGGCTTCCCTGGTCGAATTATGTTTAACAACCAATGAAAACCTTTTGATTTCCACCTGAATCGTCATGAGTTTCCATATAAAGTAACGTACATTTATCAAATTTCTATGACATTATTGAGGATTCTGATCCGGATGAGGACGGTTTTCCTGGATATTCTTTCATAAGAAATATCAAAGAAGACTCGTCAGACGAATTCGAGTCGTGTGAAAGCAATTTGGAAGAAAATGTAAATGCCGGCGAATCAGCTGATCAACCAAGCACGTGTGTTCATGTTGACAAATCATTGAATTTGGGGGATTCGTTCCACCACCCATGGTTAAAAACATTTGACGAGCCCACGGGCATTCAGTTTTCTGTGGATGGCAATGAGCGTGAGTTTTTTTTTGCAGTAAATTTTTTGACAATGATTTTATTGAACTGTGCACTTCGCAAACAAATTTATATGCCAAACAATACTTTGGAAAAAACCCAAACATGAAACCATTCGCACTTGCCCGATCTTGGGTGGATACAGATGCGACTGAAATGAGGGCTTTCATAGCAGATGAAACAGTTGCCACAGTGATGAAAATGTGCGCACCTGTTTGCTTGCAAACAATAAGTAGTAAATTTTACCTCGGTTCACAACTTGTGAACCGAGGTACAATTGACTACTTATTGTAAAGGGGGTATTGTCATTGGGACGTTTCGGCCTTAGGACGTTTCAGCCTCGAGATGGTCCTTGAATATCCTTGAATTTTCTTCAAAAAGGTCCTTGAAAGTCCTTGAATTTTGTTTTCAATATTCTGGGGGAACCCTGTATTGGGATGGATTGTATTCTGCCATCCGTCTGTCCATACGTCTGTCTTAGCACTCCCTACAGGCCACAGCTCTCACCTGATCAGTACCAGATTTCATATGTAGCTTTGGGGCAATGTCATGCTTCTAAATTTTTCTGAATTTTGTTAAAAAACATGGCCACCAGTAGCCATCTTAGATTTGGCATACAAATTGTAAACAATTCCATTAGAACACCCTTCAGGCCACATCTCTCGCCCCGATCTTTTTCAGATTTCATGTGTAGCTTTGGCATGATGTCTAGATGGGAGCTATTGGATTTTTCTGAATTTTGTTGAAAAACATCTTGGATTTGGATATAAATTATCCAACAATTCCATTAGCACACCCTACAGGCCGCGACTCCCCACCGATCAGTCCTAAATTTGAGATGTGAATTTGGGGCAATGTCTAGATGGGAGCTATCAAACTTTACCAAATTTTGTTGAAAAACATGGCCGTCAGCAACCATCTTAGATTTGGCATATAAATTATCAACATTTCCATTAGCACACCCTACAGGCTTCATCTCTCACCTGATCTTTTTCAGATTTCATATGTAGCTTTAATGTGACGTCTAGATGGGAGCTATCAAATATTTCTGAATTTTTTTTAAAAACATGGCCGCCAGCAGCCATCCTGGATTTGGATATAAATTGTCAACAATTCCATTAGCACACCCTGCAGGCCGCATTTCTCGCCTGACCATTTTTGAATTTCATATATAGAGCTTTGGTGTGATGTCTAGATGGGAAATATCAAATTTTTCTGAATTTCATTGAAAAACATGGCCGCCAGAGACCATCTTGGATTTGAAATATAAATTGTCAACAATCACATTAGCACACCCTACAGGCCACATCCCTCACCGCATCTTTTTCAAAATTTCATATGTAGTTTTGGTTTGATGTCTAGAGGGGAGCTATCAAAATTTTCTGAATTTTGTTGAAAAACATGGCTGGCAGTGGCCATCTTCGGTTTGGCATATAAATTGTCGACAATTCCATTAGCAGACCCTACAGGCCGCATCTCACCCGATCTCTTTTAAATTTATATGTAATTTTGGTATGATGTCTAGATGGAAGGTATCAAATTATTTTGCATTCTGTTGAAAAAGATGGCCACTACCAGCCATCTTGGATTTGACATATAAATTTTCAACAATTCCATTAGTGCACACAACAGGCCACATCCCTCAGTGATATTTTTCAGATTTCATATGTAGCTTTGGTGTGATGTCTTTTCTGAAGAAACTTAAGTGAATGACTTGGCATTACTGGATCTTTCTATTTAGTTCAGTCCCTTCTTGGACGAGTGTCATTGACGCTGTCATCAGTATATCCTTCAGAATAGCCCATGTATGCTCAATATTAATTTTGTTTTCTGCAAGTATTGTTATGTAGTAAATATTCTTTGTTTTCATTTTTACTTGATTGAATATTTTACAACAAGCTTTATATTTATTTTTTTTGGAGGTTGTTTGATGCAATATTTTTTTTTAGCGTGGAGTGTATTTTTAGTTGTTGATGAAGTTAGTAAGTCATTTACAAGCCTGAATATAAGCAACCTGTTATTTGCAAAATGAGGTCCCCAGAGGGTGAATTTGCTGATGCTATCCCATACGGTTTATTCTCCAGCTACATCTTTCTGTGTTGACTTGAAACCTTGATTCAGACTGAGGTTCACAGAGGGTAAATTTTGTGATGCTACCCTGCTGTGCAGGGTAGCATCACCAAATTCACCCTCTGGGGACCTCATTTTGCGGATGACAGTCTGCTTATTTTCAGGCTTTGTCACTTGTCATTCATTGATCTCTTGATGTATTTCATTTTTTGTGTAGGTTATATGAGTGGGAAGGTCTGTTTGAATGCTTGTAAATACTCTTCTAAGAATATATACGCTTGATCCACAGAGAGACATCCGTACACTGCGTCAAACGCGAGATTATTCATAGTTTCTTTAAACTCTGTAATATTTCTATCACTAATTATTCGATTGGGTCTCCTGTGTTGAGATTTTTGAGATTTCTAAACGCAAATTTTTCCCAAATGTTATTTTGCGTAATTTTTTATTTGCATATCAATTATTATAATTATCCATTTTGCCTTGTTTTGTTTTCCTGTAAATGATATTTTATATTTTGTAAATCTTATTTTAAATGCATATAATGAAAACAATATCAAATTTTTGCTGTTGTAATCAAAAGAAGATTATCCTATGAACTGAAAAAAAATCATGTGGGAACCCAGAGAAGTGAAGCAGTGCTTGTTTACAGTGGTAAACAAGCTATGTTTTACTGGTTTATTTTATTTATTTTTATTGGTGTTTAAGGTCAGATACTTATACACAATGGCTAATCATGACCGTGGCAGTTTTTCGGGTGGAGGAAGCCAGAGTGAACCACTGAGCAACGATGAGGAGCTGCCAATTCCCTAACATTATAACTCAGCACTGCAGCACAGGCAGGGTTAGATTGGTTGAAGATATGTGCGCTGTCGACGTGCAGTATGCCTTACTACATGACGTCATCATGCCCCATGTGGACAATTGGGGTTAAGTGCCTTGCCCAAGGACACAGCATGGGATCGAGTCCGAATCGATCGCTCAGACGGTCACCCATCCAAGAACTAACTGGGGTTTTACTGGTAAAATAGGATCTGGTCACCAAAACCTGGGGTGGAAGTCTTCTAAAATGGGCAACATGGGTATAAACGATTGGCTGGGCTTGACTTTATATCCAAGTTGCAGTCATGAGTAGTCATTGTGCAGATGTATGTGACCATAAACACCATTAAACAATAAATAACTTGGACTCTTCCAGTATCTAGACTGATATGAGAAGCAATTGTTGAATTACATGTCAGCCTGTCTTAATTATAAACATAGAATTCCCGTAACGTAACCCTTTTATCCAACGCAGACAATTGCAAAATTTATTATTTTAAATATCATTTTTTAAATCTTTTAAAAAAATTTCAACAGAACCATATCATGTGACCCCTCTTTGGAATGAGCTTGACGAGCTCATTGCAAAGAGGGGTCACATGATATGGTTTTGTTGGAAAATTTTCAAAAAATAATATATTTTTAGCTGCTGAATTTGCATATTATGCGGGCGGATGCAGGCGATTCGTTTGGTAAAGGGTTAACTGGTAGAGTGGTAAATTTCTTTTGGTTGTCAAAATAAAATTTCTGCTACCCCACCCCAAAAACATAGCCAAAGGAGAGGTTTCACATAACATAGAGCCCAAAAATCCTCTCCAATATTGGGCTGCACACGATGCAAATGAGTCAGATACGCTCTTAAGAGCACTGGATCTTACAAACTATTCTCGGGAGAAGCTTAGTTTTAACTTGAGCAATGACAGGAGGTTCCAACTTTGGGCTAGGGGAGGCCATTAAACCCTCACAATGATGGCCTTCCAATTTTAAGTCCCCCCCCTCCCCCCTCTCCAAGAATTATAGAATCCTGACAGCATGCCTGCACTCTACCAGTTAATTGTCGCCTAATCGCACTTTGGTTATTCGTCATCAGTCATTTGGGCTTCCAACATAACGGATCGTGCCACACATAGAGTTTGTTCTGTAAAGGATCCTTCTTTCATACTTCCCTGGGGAGTTGACAGAAGGGTTCTTTTTAAGACTAATGTAGTGTCTACTTCATCCGATTCCCCATGTGGGAACATGGAGATGCTGTGTACTAATCCACACTGCCCATCAATGGTGCACTTAACTTAACCAATGCTAACCCTGCATGTGTAAAGTTGGTATGATGGGGAGCCTGACAGTTGCTTGCTGTTGCACGGTGGTTCTCCAGGTACGCAGGCTTCCTCCACCCATAAAACTATCTGACAGGAGGTGATCCTGGCTGTCAAAAGTGTCATTGAACCCTAATAAATAAATAAATAAATAAATAAATAAATAAATAAATAAATAAATAAATAAATAAATAAATGAGGCATCTAAATGTGTCTCATGAGTGTCGGACACTGTAAAGCCCACATGTCCGTCCGGTCACACGTCGTACGATAACTCAAGAACGCTTTGAGAGATTTTTGTGAGTTTTGGGTAGGTGGTGTGTATCGATGGAGGGAAGCTCCCTTTCGTTTAGTGTCGCCGTTCGATTAATCATTCCAGAGTTATGGGACTTTATTACTTAGAAAATTGTTGATTTTGTACACGCTGTACGAGAACTCGAGAACGCTTTGAGAGATTTTCGTGATTTTTAGGTAGGTCGTGTATATCGATGGACGGAAGCTCCTTTTCGTTTAGTGTCGCCGTTCGATTAGTCATTCCAGAGTTATAGGACTTTATTACTTAGAAAATTGTTGATTTTTTACACGTACGATAACTCAAGAACGCTTTGAGAGATTTTCACGATTTTTTGGTAGGTGGTTTATGTTGATGGAATGCTTAGAGCAATTTTCATGATTTTTTGGTTGCAAGTATATGTTGATAGAAGGAATCTCCCTTTCGATTTGTGTCGCTGTCCGATTTGTCATCCCAGAGTTTGGGGGCACGGTGGCTCAGTTGGGAGAGGTGCAGGCTGCAAGCCGAGAGGTCCTCGGTTCGAATCCCATGTGCGGCAACCGCGTTGTTTCCTTGGGCAAGACACTTCACCCCCATTGCCCACGTGGGGGCACGGTGTGCTGTGTACTAAGGTGTACTGCACGTCGATGGTGCACCTGTCTTCAACCAATGCTAAACCCTGCTTGTGTGGAGTTGGTATGTTGGGGAGCTGACAGTTGCTCGGTGGTTCTCTCCGGGTACTCCAGCTTCCTCCACCCGTAAAACTGTCACGGTCATGGTTAGCCATTGTGCAGAAATATGTGACCTTACACACCAATAAATAAATAAATAAATACATTCCAGAGTTATGGGACTTTATTCATCAAAATATAGACAATTTTCCACATGTTGGACTTTGAGCAATTTTCATGATTTTTTGGTGGCAAGTATATGTAACTGACAAGTACACATGTATATTCATATTGTGTGGTTCCCTCTTGCAATTAATAACGGGCGTATCATGCTCTCATGGCGCAGCTGTTTATTTTAATCGAATCGGATGCTTTCATGTGATAAATTCACTTCAAGGCGAGAATTTATCAGATATTTGAAAAAGGCTGACTGCCTTTTTCAAATATCTGATGAATTCTCGCCTTGAAGTTAATTTATTTCATTGAATCAGTTGCTTTTATTGAATCATATATAAATCATGAGGGTAAATTTGAGTAGTGGAAATTGTGGATTTGTTGAATGATCAACTTATTTTTATCAAAATTGTGGCTTATTGTCCCTTTACCCAATGGCCAAAAGTGACCAGCGCTATTCTCAAAAATCGCCAATTAATTTTCATTATTTTTTGCATTTTTTGCCTCAAAAACATAGGTTATGACCCTCTCGCTGGAACGAACTTGTTCCAGTGAGGGGTCATAACTATGTTTTTGAGACAAAAAATGAAAAAATTTAGTTATTCAAGAATTTTTTTTGCAAGTGTCGTCTGCTTTTCATGTTAGGTAAAGGGCTAAATAACACACTTTGTTGGAAGAACAGTATTGATAAGAAGATAACTTACAGCTCATTAAAAGTAGGTTTTGTGATATGTATATATGGAAAGTTGAGAGGGAAATAAAGACAAAATGTAAACCCTTTACCTAACACATCGAAAGACTGATGGTTCAATCCTTTGTGTCTTTGGGCAAGACACGTAATCGTGATGGTCCGAGTGGGAGTCCGTGCACTTGCCTTTAATCAATACTATCTTTGCTTGTGCCAGGTTATTAAGTTGGAGAGCCTTCAGAGTTAGTCACCATTGCTTGGTGGTTCTCATCAGCTTTTCATGTTAGGTAAAGGTTTGTGGGGGCGTGGTGATGCTTTGCTAACCGGTTCTCGCCACATCACCGAAGTTAAGCAATGTCGAGCCTGGTTAGTCCTTGGATGTATGACTATCTGAGCGATCGATTCGGACTCCCATGTTGTGTCCTTGGGCAAGGCACATAACCCCGATTGTCTATGTCTACGATGATGCGTGCACTGAGGTGTACTGCACGTCAATGGTGCACATGTCTTCAACCAATTTAACCCTGCCTGTACTGCAGTTCTTAGTTACAGTGTTGGAGAGCTAGCAGCTACTCATCGTTGCTCGGTGGTTCTCTCCGGGTACTCCAGCTTCCTCCACCCATAAAACTGTCATCAACATGATATTACCTTGGCTGTTAATGTGTCATTAAACCTGAATAAATAAATAAATATTATGGTAAAGGGTTCAGTGGTTGTTTCAGTTTGGGTAGAGTATTGGCACTTTCCCATAAATTATAGCAAGGAAAAGCCAAGTGAAAGAATTTAGATGAACAAAAATAATTTAGCACTCTACCTGACTCTACGAGTTGAAAAATGTTGATAAATGTCGAGAAATGGCATCAAATTTTTTCAGTCCTTGCCTTCAGAAACCCAGATATAGCTCATGAAGCACCAGTGGAATGAACACCCATGTGGGATCCCTTGAAAGTGAAGCAGTGCTTGTGTAATGTGGTAAACGAGCTATGTTTTACTGGTAAATTAGGACCGGTAACCAATCGCCTGGTGTGGAAGTCCTCTAAAATGGGCAACATGGGTTTTTAATGATTGCCTAAGCATTACTTTATCTCCATGTTGCAGTCATGAATGTGCAGAAATATTTGATCTTAAACATCAATAAATAAATAAATTAGAATGAGCTAATTTAAATTAAGCATGTTCCTGTGGGGGGAGGGGATGGGGGGGGGATAAACAATGCTTTTGGAGAAGAGAGGAAAAGTTTTAGTTAGTTTGACAATAAAAGTGTGAATGTTTCTTTCGTTGTTTGTTTGATAAAGGATTCATCAAAAAAATATTTTCTTATTTGAAGAAGAGAGGGAAACGTTTTAGTTACTTTGAGAATAAAAGTGTAAGAGTTGCCTTGTTTGTTAGATAAAGGGTTTCTTAAAAACAAGATATAGTTATTTTAATTGGCTATTGAATATTATATATTGTATTTTCATACATGATCAATTTTGTATTACTTTCAAGAAATAAAATTTCATAAACTGATTTATTCATTGCACACACACAATAGAAGCTAAGATGTTTTATATCATGATACTCAGTCAATGTACATTGTATTTTTTTATAAGGCCTCTTGAAAAATATTTTTTTGTTTCTCAGGAAATTTTTGGCCGAGTTGTGTTTACCCTTTACCTAACATGAAAAGTAGACGACACTTTCAAAAAAATTCTTGAATAACCAATGTTTTTCATTTTTTGTCTCAAAAACATAGGTTATGACCCCCTCATTGGAACGAGCTCATTCCAATTAGGGGTCATAACCTATGTTTTTGAGACAAAAAAATGAAAAAATAATGAAAATTAATTGGTGATTTTTTAGAATAGTGCTGGCTGGTTTTGGCCGTTACATTGGGTAAAGGGTTAACAACCGAGACCTATGATTTGACGATGGTCGGTGTGCATCCGGGTGGGCATCTGGGCGTCCTCACATTGTTAGCACATTAACTTGAACGTACATTCTCCGATTTAATTAATAACCATTGTGCCAAAATATGTTGCCTCAAACACCCAAAAATTATTAAATATCATTTGGCCGAATTCAGTGTTTAACAAAATACAGTTAGTTAAATTTGTAAGTCGTACAAAAAAATTGCCAGGGAAGATTTTTCATGATCTGGAAAATGATTTGCTGAGAAACAAAAACAAATTTTTTTCAATAGTGTGAGTTTTGTTTTGTTTTTTTACGTTTTGATGCTCATTAAGCCTTTTACCTAACACAAAAGCAGGCAACACTTGTAAACAGAATTCTTGAATCACTACATTTTTTAATTTTTTGTGTCAAAAACAGGTTATAACCCCTCATTGGAATGAGCTCAATGAGCTTGTTCCAAAGAGGGGGTCGTAAGATATGTTTTTGAGACCAACAATTAAAAAAAAATGAAAATTGAATGGTGAATTTTGTGAATAGCACAAGCTGGTTCTTATATGTTGGGTAAAGGGTTAACATACATGGTATTCTTAGATATTGTGAAAATACTTTTTGAAAAAAGGTTCCAGGATAATTTTTTTTAGAATTCCAAGCCTTTTTTTTTTTTTTTTTTTTTTTTGGGGTGGGGGGGGGGGGGGGGGGGGGAGGGTGCTGCAAATTTCACTATTGTTTTTTTTTTATAAAATGTGTTTATTATTGGGGGACATGCAAGCACACAAATACATAAAAAAATCACACCTAGACAGATTGAAGGAGATTGATATGTGCCCAAATGGGTAATATCCGAGATTCTACTTTGAAGGGCATTACACTCTGGTGACCAAACTTTGGTGATTTTTTTTTCCATTCACTTACAATTTGGGACAAATCTATTTATACACATTCCAAATACAGAAGATTGTATGATTTTTAATGGCGACAAAACAAGGTGAGCCCACCGGCTAATTAAAAGGCTGAGCCCACTGGTAACGGCTAATTAACAGGGTGAGCTCACTGGTAATGGCTAATTATTATACCCCCCACAAACAAAGTTTGGGGGGGGGGGAGGGTATATAGGAATCACCCTGTCCATCCATCCGTCTGTCCGTCCTTCTGTCTGTCCATCCTTGTAAGCGCAACTCCTCCAACCGTGTGAAGAATTTTCATGAAACTTTACACAATGGAAGAACTCCATATGAAGATGTGCATGACGCAATATAATTCCGGTCTGACGTTTCCAAGGGGAGATAATCTAACTTATACATTTCAGGTGCGGGGGGGGGGGTATCACTTTGTGAGTTTGCTCACTGTACCTCTAGTTACAAATGAAATAAATTCTCTTCAAAAATACTGTGAACCACGTCAACAGAATATGAATCCTTTAATTTGTGGTATAATGGAACCCTGTTAATTTATTTATTCATTTATGGTTTAATGACACTTTAACAGCCAAGGTCATATCATGTCGATGAATTTTGCGGGTGGAGGAAGCCGGAGTACCACCGAGCAATGATGAGCAGCTGCCAGCTCACCAACATTCTAACTCTGCACTGCGGCACAGGCAGGGTTAGATTTGTTGAAGACATGCACACCATTGACATGCAGTATGCCTTAGTACACAGAGTCATCGTGAATCCATGTCGACAATCAGGGTTAAGTGCCTTGCCCAAGGACACAACGCGGGAGCCCGAATCGATCACTCAGATATCCTGTGAATTGAATAGCCACGATGCCAATGAAAATTAACAGGTGTAATCAACAGGGGTTGTGTCGCTTTCCTGTATTTTAGAGATAAACTTAGCATTTATTATATTATATCTTGTTTGACAGAGCTCCATGAGCTCTGTCAAACAAGATATAATTGAATAAATGCCTGTATTGGATGTACTGAGGCCAAATAGGTCTATAAACAAAGGGAAACTGGGGAGAGTCAGGGTAATTTCTCGACAGGTTAGAAGATTTTTTATTCAATTAACAAGAGTTAATTAACAGATCAAATTTGTACTGGGGGTGTGGTAAATGGTTTTGAGTTGGGAAATTATATTCAATTAACAGGGTTATTCAGTTAAGAGATATCCAGTTAAGTGGGCTCCACTGTACCTGTACGTAAGAATGAAGCTCAGGTAGGGGCTTCCAGCATTGAACCAGTTAAATGTCATGAAGTCTTGAAAAATGCACTCCAACAACTGCCAACCCAAAATTGTCATTGATCTGTTTTGTTTTTATTTATTCTACTGCATTCAATTTCAATGAAAATCTTCCTCACGTTCCCTGAAAACATTTTTTGGTGGTTAACATATCTGTGTCGTGATGTAATACACTATTGGAAAAATCTCCAAGAGCCGTTCTCAAGTGTGTATTTCATCACCACAGTTCATCATCATAGTGGAATTTCACAAGTTCTCTTGGGGAGTCACCTATTGGAATAAAACTATTTGTCGTATCCAGTAATGTAGGGAAATGAAAAATCAGTTGCTCAATTTCTTTTCAGATAAACGATGAGTGAATGGAATCTTTGTTCGCCCAATATCAGTGATGAGAAATTTCAGCAAATTTGCTGAATTCATGCCCAAAATGAGGGAAGTTTTATTTCTATACATTTGCATGAAAATGTTCTAAGAAGATCATTTTCATGTAAATTTATAGAATAAAATGTGTCTCAACCCAACAGGTTCATGCCTGCGTTCTTTTATTTTTTTTGAAGAAAAATAAATTTCATAAAATTGTTAAAAAAAAAATGGGAGAATTTTACCTAATTTTTGTGAATTTAGTTCAATGTCAATTTTATCCCTGCAATTTGTACGGGCCAGACAGACACACATGTTACTTTTACCTGCAGTATATTGCAGCTGGGAGCCCATATTTTGTCTTCATTCTGAAGTGCAGGTACTGCAACTTGAAGGTTTTAAATTCAGTGGCTGTGCTTCATATTATCTTTGAAGTGATATTATTTAGTCTGTTAGAATTTGCCTTGTTAGAATTTATGGGAGAGTGCCCATAGGCACTCTCCCATAAATTATAACAAGGCAAAGACATGTGAACAAATTTTGATGGCCAAAAATAATTTAGCACTCTACCCACGTATCAATTGAATCACTGATAAATGCTCATTCTGTGAAAAGAGTTAGGGCCTTAATACTCAAGATGTGATAAAAATGTTAGAAGAAATATATTCAAGCAATAAATCACAATTTTCCTTTTTGGTTAGAATTTTCGACACAGTTTGATACTCCTAATTTGAGCCTTGCTTTTGAACAAAGACAAACTGAGTTCAGTGTAAAATTAGACATACAATCATTGAATGTAATTTTGAGAGAACAGATAGTTGTATCAAAGTTATAATTAACGATTTTGTACATCAGTTTGTCCATCAGTCGCAGTGTAGTGAGTATTTGTAGTTGTCCACAAGGATTTTCTTGCAGTCTACAGCATCCATTTGTAGGTGTTATTCCCAATCACATTTTGTCTGATAGTTTTTTACTCATCAGCTGAAAATCCACAATCCTTTTTCTTAAAATGATGAAGGCAAAAAATCAGTTCTGTGGCTCTGATAACTTTGACGAGATCATGGAATTATAAAGTTATGAAAACAGTAAGACTCCACCGCTGCCTGAGGCCAACCTGGGCTAAATAGCCCATGTAGACCTTAAGTAGTGCCAGGTCTTACAAAGCTAGTGTGGTTGGAAATACTAGTGTGGTTGGAAATACTAGTTCCCAGTATGACATAAGACATCAGTTAACCCTTTACCCTGGGGGGCACGGTGGCGTTGCGGTAACCAGTTCTCGTCACATCACCGAAGTTAAGCAACGTCGAGCCCGGTTAATACTCGGGTGGGCGACCGTCAGAGCGATCAATTCGGACTCCACATTGTGTCCTTGGGCAAGACACTTCACCCCGATTGTCCACATGAGGGCACGATGTCGTCGTGTACTAAGATGTACCGCACTTCGATGGTACTCATGTCTTCAACCAATCTAACCCTGCCTGTGCTGCAGTGTGGAGTTACAATGTTGGGGAACTGGTAGCTGCTCGTTGTTGCTCAGAGATTCTCTCTGGGAACTCCGGCTTCCTCTACCCGTAAAACTGTCACGATTAGCCATTGTGCATAAGTATGTGACCTTAAACACCAATAAATAAATAATAATAATAAATAATTGGGCATATTTAATCAAATTTATATCCTTTAAATTGAATAGATTTTTTTCACCAGTGACTTCTTTAGTTAAATTTTTCATCAAATCTTGTCATGGCTGCTTCACAGCAGCCAAGACAAGATTTGATGAAAAATATCTAGATAATACTCACCAGGTTAAGAGTGAATGTATTCTATATGGCAGTGACCAAAATTGAAGTTTAAAATATTTTAAATAAAAATATGCTTATTTATAAAAAATTATTTACTAAAAATAATCAAAATAATGATCAACTTTTTTTTGCATTCCTGCCAAAATCAAATCAAAGGAGTTGTTATTTGGTCCAATTTTCTTCATTAAACATGAGGAAAATGTTATAATCATTTTCGTTTTTTTATTTACAAACTTTATTTGTTGTTTTTTCAATTGTCTTTTATTTTACTCACCTATTTATCATTGTGAATATTATATATATATTTTGGAAAATGAGGTGTAATAAATTTTGAAAATTGGAAACTGATGTATGTATTTGTTAGTTCATTAGGTTGGAATGCCATGTCCCAAAACATAAAATTTCTCACTCTCCTTCCAAAACCTTTGTTTCGTCACACAGTGGAACCCTGTTAATTGAATAGCTACTTTGTCAGTGAAAATTATTCAATTAACCCTTTACCCAACGCAGACGATTTCAAAATTTATTATTTTAAATATAATTTTTTAAATTTTAAAAAAAAAATTTAAACAAAACCATATCATGTGACCCCTCTTTGGAACGAGCTCGATGAGCTCGTTCCAAAGAGGGGTCACATGATATGGTTTTGTTGAAATTTTTCGAAAAATAATATTTTTTCAGCTGCTGAATTTGCATATTACGCGGGCGGATGCAGGCGATTGTTGGCTAAAGGGTTAACAGGAGTATTTAATCAACAAAGATTGTCACTTTCCTGTATTCTAGAGATAAACATAGCATTTATTCTATTATATCTTGTTTGACAGAGCTCCATGAGCTCTGTCAAACAAGATAAATACATTAAATGCCTGCATTGGATGTACTGAGGCCAAATAGATCTATAAACAAAGGAAAGCTGGGGAGAGTCTGGGTAAATTCTCGACAGGTTACAAGATTTTTTATTCAATTAACAGGAGTTTCCTCTATAACCTATATTCAATTAAAAGGTCAAATTTGTACTGGAGGTATGGTAAATCCAATTAAGTGGGCTCCACTGTATTCCCATTGTAATAGTAATATTATAATAATAATAAGAACAAGTGCACCGCTGGGCATAGGCTATGTGCCCCGATAGAAAGTTCTTACATTGAACATATTGAAGACTAAAACAACAAATTTTCAAAGTCGAAAAAATGGATAACCCTCTGTAAAAAAAATTGGTGTTGATTCAATAACTCAAACTGAAGTTATCATGTGGACATCAAATTTCCCAAGTTGTGAAATTTGGCGAAAAAGCGTCGAATAGAGGGCACATAAGTCCAACAAAAATTATCGGATCCAGTCGATATTCGGAATTCACCTAAGCATTGGGGTAAGGGACATACACGCCAAATTTGTTATTAATTCGCTGATCCAAACTTTAGTTATCACTCTGGACGAACGCACACACGAACGGACGGACCCAGCTGATTGATTGATTGATTTATTTTGTAATACAACATGCATACAAATACAAACTAAATACAGCAGCATACAATTATTTCAAATACAAGGTTGCACTACAGGGAGATGGCATAGCCGCTAGGACTGTCTTCCTGCCATTCCCAATAAAAACAAAGACGTAAAATTATAATAGTCCTCCGACAAAATAACACTTTGGCTGGTCGCGATTCTCAGGTGAGAAGGCCTTGATTAACCCCGTACTCCCAAATGCCTCCCTATCTCTACGCCCCTTCTCTCATCCCAACACCCCGAAACGAACTGCTTGATGAAATTTTGTAGACCATTCTTTCCAATCTTTCCGATAAGCATACAGACCCTCTCCTTTGTGTGTTGTGTGAAAAGCAGGAAGTGGAGCAATCTTGTTTACTACTGTAAACAAGTTCCATTTTACTGATAAAATAGGACACGGACCCCTAGTGGCGTCGTGCTAGGGAAAAATCTTGGGAAGTGGGGGGGGGGGGGGGGGCGGATCGATAACACCATCTAAGCGGAGCGCCACAATCGATTGGCGCGTTGCGTGCCCCAAAAGTTTGGCAAAAAATGCCTCCCAGATTGCCGGAAATGGCACTTCCCAGGCCTTCACCGAAAATATTGGGGGGGAGGGCACCCCCCCCCCCCCCGGGCACCGTTGGCATGACGCCACTGCGGAACCCACGGTTGGGATGGAAGTCCACTAAAGTGGGTAGCATAGGTATAAACGATTGGTTAAACTTGACTTCATACGTGCCCTGATGGCATCTTTGAGGGATTACTGTTGGTCAAGACGAATTACGTAACGGCCAAAACCGGCCAGCGCTATTCTCAAAAATCGGCAATTAATTTTCATTATTTTTTCATTTTTTGTCTCAAAAACATAGGTTATGACTCCTCATTGGAACGAGCTCGTCGAGCTCGTTCCAATGAGGGGTCATAACCTATGTTTTTGAGACAAAAAATAAAAAAAAATTAGTTATTCAAGATTTTTTTTTGCCAGTGTCGTCTGCTTTTCATGTTAAAGATAATATGAAGCGTAGCCACTGAATTCAAGGCCTTTAATTTGCAGCACCTGCACTTCAAAATAAAGCCCAAATATGGGCTTCCAGTACTCTACCAGTTAAATTGGTTGATTTACTTAGACTCTCACATGAAGGCACTGGAAGGTGGGGCAGGGCACAGCTGCCCGAATTTAGGGGAAAAGAGGGTACCACGTGCCCTTTTTCGACAGAAGTGAGAAAAAACCTTACTTTCCGCGAACTGTAGCTGAGAAACTCGAGAGTATCTGTTTCTGACGTATTTGACGTGCGCCAATCTATGAAGGTGGGGAGGGGGTATCGTATAAAGTACCGGCCTTATCTCATACCCAGAGTTTAGTGACTTTTTTGATACCCCTGCCCCCCCCCCCCCCCCCCCCCCCCCCCACACACACACACACAAACATACAAACACATACTTGCACCATTCTCTGTAATTCACTGCACATCGGGTGTTTTCACGGCGGTCTCATCAGTAAATATTCAAAAAATGTTGACCGATAATATTCCACGGACGGGAAACATTGCGAACTTAGTGACAGCACCCCGTGGGAAATTAATATAGTGCCTTAGAATGAGATATAATAAAAAAAAATGTTTGGAAAAATTTTCCATGTCAAAAATTTAACTTTGAAAGTTGAGAAATGCCTTTTAAAGTCGTGTAAGAAAGAGAGTTAAAACTGTAAAACGTCTCAGCAAACGTGAAATCAGAATGAAAGTGAACTTATCCGGAACAAACAAGTCACGAAGCGTATCTATTTCTGCTGTAATGCTCATACGCTTCACTGAGTTATAAAAAGACGTCACGATTAGTTTACGCTTGATCCACCCGACCCACTGGGGTGTTTAATCTGCATCGTATCACATCATTGGTTTAGCTTTCCTCCTCACTGCGTGAAATTTACAAAAAAAAAATAAAAATTCCACTACCAAGCCCATAATAAAATATACATACACATAAATTGTAAACGACATTGTAGGGCGGACTTTCCAATTTTCTTTCATCCATTTTTTCAAGTCTTATAGCAGGTAAGTATTCTCAATTGTTTTGTATTTCTTATTTTATTTCCAGAAAATAGGTTTCTCGTTGAATTCAAACACATTTCGTCTCTTGAGTTGCAATGTGTTCTATGTGCCTACTGGCTCATTGAAAACATTGGAACTCAGGGGACGATTTATTGGATTTCACATTCAGATATCTGGAAATCTTGCCTTTCTTTTATTTATCACTACCCCAGAAGACCCCACAAGTTTTAAGGATTTTCCATTGTAAGATGGACGCGAAACGCAGTGGCGCAGCCAGGGAGGGGCGGGCGTGAAGTTTAGGGAAGCAACCCGCAGACCCCACGGATCCCCTAAAAATCACGAATTCTACGATCTGCATGATGCTTCAACTTATGAAACTACATATCAAATACCGTGATGAAAAGTGACGTTCTTTTCAGCCTCAAAATATCTCAAAACAGCGCCATCTTCGTGATATGACGCCAAAATTCACGCCTCCCCCTACAGGTTTACCTGGCGACGCGTCTGAAGAAATGTGCTGTTTAATGTTTATACATCACAAGTTTGTGGAAGTCGCAGAATGAGATTTTCTCAAAATATTACCAAGCGTGAAAAAATTCTGGGTGAGTGACAAATATCGTTAAAAATACACTGAAAAAACGGCAGTAAAAATTTGCACGCTGAACCCTTGGCTTGGCTAGAAAATGTTTTTTGGGATTGGACACTACAATTTGGGCGTGTCTTTCATTTAATGATTGCCCTCTCCACACACTGCAGTCAAAAATCTTAAATTTCCAGCACTTATTTTTTTTCATAATGCAAAAAGGAATTTAGCCAACTCAGACTTCAAAATTGAATTGTTTAACCCTTTAGCTAACATGAAAAGCAGACGACACTTGAAAAAAAAATTATTGAATAACTAATTTTTTTCATTTTTTGTCTCAAAAACATAGGTTATGACCCCTCATTGGAACGAGCTCGTCGAGATCGTTCCAATGAGGGGTCATAACCTATGTTTTTGAGACGAAAAATGAAAAAAAATAATGAAAATTAATTGGCGATTTTTGAGAATAGCGCTGGCCGGTTTTGGACGTTACGTTGGGTAAAGGGTTAAATTCCTAGGTGCATTATGGGATTATGGGAAAAATTTGCCGATTGAATGTCCGTTCTTCAATGATTAAACTTTTGCACACTGATGTCCTGTTGACGTACCATTATATCCGATACACATCATATTATTAATCTCAGGAACACTTCCATTCTGACAATCTGCTTTAATTGATGTTCAAACAACTGCAACTGACCCCGAGATATCATGGTCATTCAGAGCAGGTGTGATCTACCAAGTTGATGATCTTCGTGAGTTCCATGTCATTGTGGTCTTGATGCCCAAAGTTCGGTTCTATTGCAAATTGCATATCCGATCGTATCTTGTATGCCAGCACTTGGTAAGCCTATAGTAGTAGAAAGTTATGAAAAATGTGACACAGATAAAAAAAAATTGGGTGGTGCCTGGGTAGATTCTGGGGATGACCAGGCACCCCGAGCACCCCATAGTTACGCCACTGCACGGAACAAACTTGGTTACTTGATTCTCAGCCACGTAACACTCATCTAGATCAACATACATTTATTTGAGATCCAGGCACTAAACATGGCACATTCACAGCTCATCGACCACTTGCTAGACACAAAGATGTCAAACTGGAGTATAAGAATAATGGGAGCCCGCACTCCTATTCAACTTCCTGGTATTCGAACATTTGCTGGCATATGATTGGAATCTGTGTATTAAAAGAACAGTAGTGGTTTTGAAGGATAGTGTATTGATTAGTGCCCCTTCACCCACCCATATACGTTTCAAACCCTTTAACCCTTTACCCAAAGTAACGGTGAGAACCGGCCAGCGCTATTCACAAAAATCGCCAATTAATTTTCATTATTTTGTATTTTTTTTATCTCAAAAAACACGAGCTCGTTCCAACGAGAGGTCATAACCTATGTTTTTGAGACCAAAAAAAATGAAAAAAATTAGTTATTCAAGAATTTCTTTTGCAAGTGTCGTCTGCTTTTCGTGTTAGGTAAAGGGTTAACACCTATTGTACTCTTCAAGATAAGAAAACTAAAGAGTGACATTTCTGTTTATGATTCTTTTAACATTTATGTCACCGGGCCGAACTATGGTATGTCCAGCGCGCCTTTGTGCCACCGCCTACCCCCTCCCCTCCCTCTATACTCTGTCGTCTACTGATAAACTACCTCATTTGTCCACTTGACCAGTAAGTAATAGTGTGAACACTTGACCAGTAAATTACAGTTATCTTAGTCTGGTGGTTGGGATAAAAAAAAATCTGGCTGAGAATATATTGTATGTAACTTTGAAACACAAACAAGTTTCACTTTCTTCATTCGACAACGCCCTTTATAATAAAAAAAAACTGGATCCATTAATTCCACTTCTGACACAGAATCAACTGCCAGGAAAATAGGTCATCTCAATCTGCATGGCTCATCAGTGTGTTTGTTTGTTTGTTTCATAACGATACTTTCAATAGCCAAGGTCAGTAGTGTTAGTACAGTTTAAAGGCATGTGTGCCATCGACATTCTACATGCCTAAGCAGATTCAGATTCAGGTTTTATTTTGCGGTATCAATATACATGTTTTACAGAGTTCATTACAGAATTATTGTTACATAACATAATTCAGATGTATATACCGCATGGAGGTGACATAGCCATATTGGCTGTCTACCTGTCACCCCCTTGTAATAAGTATGTTATCCTCAACACTGCAAATCGACTAGGAACTAAATATCTAAGGAATAGTGCATGGCTTGGAGTTGACTATGCTCATATAGTGCCCAGTGAGGTGGTGTAGTTCCCGCCGCGAAGCGGAGGGAACTACACCACCTCACTGGGCACTATGTGGGCGTAGTCAACGACAAGACATGCACTAATCCTTATATCATATCGAACACCCATCAAGAAAAACATCTGTCCAATTTGTTAATCTATTACCAAGGTCGGCAAGGGTAAACAAAACATTTCCTCCAAACGGAACTGTGTATTCTAGAATCGCGCAACTCGTGAATGAAAGCTAAAATTTTCGAAATTTGACAACGCAGTTTGATAATTTCCACACATTTGTCACACATATACATTACCGTACTGGGTCAGTACGGGATACAAAACTCCGAAGATTCAAACGAATTCCATTATTTATTCGTTTACTGCCCAAAACATACAATTAAATAGCGAAATAATATGAGCAGCGAAGATATGGATCATCTTCTCAAGGAATAAAATGAACGCCTCGAAAAATGTGACTTCAACAATGGAAAAGCGATACATTTTTTCCACAAAGATTTCTTTCCGGGTCGTTTTGTGGATGTTGTGCCTCTGTGAATCGATTTTTAAATTTAGCCTGATCATTTTTTTTCGCCCAGTATGAAAAGAAAACTGATATAGTAGTGTGCTAAAAATAGAAAACGTGTAGTGCCTGGGTGTAGTGCCTGGTCAGTTCTGTGGATGCAAACTACACGAAATAGGGTATCATCTTTCAGCCAATCAGAATGCAAGGAAGTCACGTGAGATATAATATTATTAAATATTAAATGTGTAGCTCTACCTTGGACATCCATAAGTCAGTACTATTTTAAAATCTGTTCTTCACACCCGAGGAGGAACTTCAAGCTCGGAGAAAGATGTTTATGACGATTAACCTGGCGAAGGACGCAACAATTTAATGAAAGTATATTTAACCCTGGGACAGATGATGCATAGTGTTTATGCAAGGAGTATTAAGCATTACAGTCCGGGCAATATGGATTGTTACATTGGACATTAGCGGCATATCGTCGCCCGAGTGCTAGAATGTCCTATGTCCCATAGGGGACAGAGTACTCCCATAGGGGACATAGGACATTCTAGCACTCAGGCGACGAATTATGATGCTAAAAGTTTGAGTTTGAGTTTTCTTTTGAATTCATTATGGTTAATGAGGTTATGAAATTCGTCGCCCAGATCATTCCATAACCTTGGGTACGCGAACATGGGTAACTTATTCAGCGATCTTGTCCGTTTTTTGTTTACCCGTACTTGCTCCGTTTGCCTAGTGTTCATATATGATGGGTTGTGTAGGATGCCAAAGTAATTATTCAGGGACTGGGTAAGTATATCTTGTTTCCAGTCAAACATGAAAAGGCAGGCCTGCAATATAAACACGTCATTCACTTTAAGAATCTTATATTTTAAGAACAGAGGATCTGTGTGCGAATTATAATTTTTGACCCGTGCCATATACAAAATATGTACAGCATTTCATCAGCTATCGTAACATTTCATCACTTTTCTTTCAGATACTGTGCAACCATCACTAATGGATCTCCGATTCTTTATCACTATCGCGGTAAGTGTTACCTATTAGTCACAGGTGAGAATGTGGTGGGCGGGTCGATCGAGGGGGATTCCTCCCTCCCC
Organism: Pictodentalium vernedei; assembly: GCA_031216915.1. Lineage (NCBI taxonomy): Eukaryota > Metazoa > Mollusca > Scaphopoda > Dentaliida > Dentaliidae > Pictodentalium > Pictodentalium vernedei. The sequence continues at coordinate 317,216,746 of CM062288.1, read as the reverse complement.
CCCCCCTCTCCAAGCGTCGAACAGTTAATTAAAAGGTACCTTGGACACAAACGACTTTGGATTGATTGATAACATATCGTAAACCTGTAGCCAGCCCGTAACTATTTTCAGATTTGGATGGTTGAGGTGGCGATGGTGGTGAAGGGAGGGGTGACCTATGTTTCCTCAATAATAACATGAAATTGTCACATGCGACAGACGAGAATATTTCTACTGTCACGTTAAAATTTATTCTCAATTCTTACTGCTTTATTGACAACAAATCATAAATCTGCGTATACCCAGTTCGCAACTATTTTCAGATATATACATTTTGAGGGGGAGGGGGCATGTTTGCCCAACTATAGCATGAAGTTGTCACACGTGACATACGATAATATTTCCTACCTGACCCACTATTTGAACTCTAACAGGTCTGGAACTGACTTGGGATTAATATATCATTATTCTGTGACGAGTTGGTAACTATTTTTAGATTTGGGGTGAGGGGTATATTTGCCCGACCAAAATGAGCGAGAGTATTTTCTGCCTCTCACGCTAAAATTCTTGCTCAATGCAAACGACTTTGGAGTGAATAAAGATCGATTATTAACCCTTTACCCAACGTAACGGAAAAAACAAGCCAGCGCTATTCACAAAAATCGCCAATTAATTTTCATTATTTTTTCATTTTTTGTCTCAAAAACATAGGTTATGACCCCTCTTTGGAACGAGCTCGGCGAGCTCGTTCCAATGAGGGGTCATAACCTATGTTTTTGAGACAAAAAAATGAAAAAAATTAGTTATTGAAGAATTTCTTTACAAGTGTCGTCTGCTTTTCATGTTAGGTAAAGGGTTAACACATACCATTAATCTCCAGTCTGTCTGTCCGTCACAATTTTCAGATATTGGATCGGGGTGGGGGTGGTTCATGTTTGACCGACCATAGCATGAAGTTGCCACATGTGGCAAACGATAATATTTTTTACCTGTCGACTTCTGTCAGTCTGCCACCCTAAAATTCTATTTGAACACAAGCAGCTTTGAGTTTTCAGATGATTAATAAATTCATTAATTCGTAACCATTGTAACCATAACTATTTTAAGATGTAGGGGAGGGTGGGTGGGGTTTGTCCGACTTTAAGATGAAGCTATTCGGACTAGGCAACTACACTCACCCAAAATTGACCATGACCATCCACAATCTAGTGGTGAAAGTCGTAGCAGGACTGCCACGTCTTTCACCACGCCATTACCGATTGCTATGATTAATATCGTGCGATGGTCCGAACACCAAAGTAGCAACTACACGAAGGTCTTTGGACTAGCGATGCAACCACGTTATTTCAATACTGTTGGACAAACTGGACAGCTGGGTTTCCATGTATATATCTAGGACCACGTGTTCTAACTTCCAGTCTGTATATTCAACAAATGCAAATAAGCTGAGCCTGCTGTTTGGGCCGAGCGCTCTCAGTCAAACGTATATTTACGGCAGTTTTACAAAGTTCAGCTCCTCGATCTCACACAGTTTGAAGTTAGGTCCTGCGAAATTTCGAGATTCGATTCGATTTTGAATCTTGAGTAGATATTCGGCTCGATTCGAAATCGCATGCCCGATTCGTTTCCTCTCAAACCATTTTCATTGGAATAAAGCTTGGTATCAGCCATCTTCATCGTCTCACAAAACGTATAGTTCAGATGAAAATCGAACATAAATAAGGTTGAAATAAAAGACTGACTGAAACTTTTGATACATAGCGATTATTACCATTATGTGGATGTACAAAATATGTATCCGAGTCGAGCTGCGGGTTCTAAGGGTAGATCACGACTCGTCGTGATCTACCCTTAGAACCCGGAGCGAGACTCGGATACATATTTTGTACATCCACATAATGGTAATAATCATTTTATCTTACAATATATTGCGGATAAGTCAAGAATGTAGACGAATATATAACGAACTATTTATTCGTACGGATGAACAAAAAAGAAAAAAAATTGGAACTCACGCGAAAGGAACGTGCTTGTATCCGACCCCCTGATACAAACATCTGTATCAGGGGGTCGGATACACGAAAGTTGCGGAGTTAATACAGAAAAAAGATACATCTTGATTGTAAGATAAATTAACATAACATCTTCATTCATGCCACCAGCCATGCTAATTCCAATATCGCTATAGTCCCCACTCCTGTTAATACAGATTTCAGGTTTCCAAGCAATGTCGACGATGAACTATAATCCTTACGGGGTAATATTCCGGCTCCATCACCAAAGCATGCCTTCTACGAAGGCGTGTCTTGATGATATAGTTGGTTTATGTTATCAGTCGGGACTTGAGCCACCACAGCTGGAACAATTAACGAACAAATAAGGTTTATAGTACCCCAACCCCCATTGGTCATCTTCAGGACGCCACTGGTTCGATTAGAGGTTCAATCGATTTCGAGTAATAAACGTGATTCGATTCGAATCAAAAATGTGTGATTCGCAAGGCCCTTGTTTGAAGGCAACATTCCGGGTTATTACACGCTAAAAACTAAAGTATTAAAACTGACACTTTCAAGGTGTTAAACCCATTCTAACTCTTAGGGTTTGATTTTAACACTCAAAGTGCAATGCTTTAAGCACTTTTACATTACAATCGTCAGACATCTGAAACTTGAATGGATGGCACTTCCCATGTGTCTAGCATTGGTGGTTCTTCCTGAATCGTCCATAATTTGATTTGCGCTTGGTGGGGGTACATAATTAAAAGGACACAACGCAGATGACGCGGATCAGGCTCGAGAGTTAGAGCCCGATTCGTTTCCTCTCAAACCATTTTCATTGGAATAAAGCTTGGTATGTTCCGAAAAAATAACTAAATAACTTTGTTGGGTGACTCTCTGTATACTTGATCGGTTAATCCTTTACCCAACGCAGACTCTAATAAAATTTATTATTTTAAATATCATTTTTTAAATTTAAAAAAAAAATTCAACAAAACCATATCATGTGACCCCTCTTTGGAACGAGCTCGTTCCAAAGATGGGTCACATGATATGGTTTTGTTGAAATTTTTCGAACAATAATATTTTTTCAGCTGCTGAATTTGCATATTACGCGGGCGGATGCGGGCGATTCGATGGGTAAAGGGTTAAGATCTAACTTGTGTGTGTGTGTGGTGGGGGGGGGGGGGGATGCTATTTTCCCAACAAATAATGATATAAATTTGGTTGATGACTCTCTTGTGTGTAGTTGTGGGCGGATTTTTCCGAGGTATTAAAATCTAACATTGAAAGAATTTTTTTTATTCAAAGTGCCGGTTTATCTGTCCGGTCCTCCATATGAAGCCCATAATCACAAGAAGATACCCTATTATAGCAATGCTTTAAGCCCTAAATGTTTTCCTTTCTGTCTTTCAACTTCCCGTTTTCCCATTTACAATATCTGTGTTCTCCTGCAGAGTTTATTTGCATTACAGCTGTTGTCCTTTTTCTCTTTCAGTTCATCGCAGTAGTGTCTGGTAAGTTGTCATTCTTACATAAGATAAATTTAATTAAAACAACTTCAAACACATTACTTATGTGAAACAATCTTAAAATGCGGTCACCTTGGCTGAGTAAAGCTTATGAGACTACCAGGAGGGTGAAGGGGGTCTGTAGCATTTTTTTCTATATAAAGCATTTGGAATTTTATAGGCCATTTCCCACGCTGGAGGTTGCGACTTCGTGTCTCTGGTTGGTGTGGCGTGGTGTGGTGGGGTGGGGTGGGGTGGGGTGGGGTGGGGGTGGGGTAGGGTGGTGATTGCTTCTTCACAAATGATGAAAGCCGAGAAGTAATTTCCTACATTTTGGGAAGTTGGTTGCATTTTATGTCAAATACTTTCGTAGCTGCAATTTATAGAAGCTATTGAATTTATGACATGGACGAAGGGAGCGCACAGGGTGCGCGCAACTTCGAGCTTATTCAGAGAGAGAGAGAGAAGAGAGAGAGAGAGTGGAGAGAGAGAGAGAGAGAGAGGAGAGAGAGAGAGAGAGAGGGAGAGAGAGATAAAGAGAAAGAGAGAGAACCACCGCCAGAGAATTAAGAGGGGGAGGGGGGGGGGGGCTCACCACTCACATACAGTCTCCTGAAATTTGTATTTCCCTTTTGGTTTCCCGTCATTACAGTCTTACTGGGAAAAAAATAGCTTGTTTAAAAATCAACCCAAATCAACTGGGTTGAGTGAAAATGAACCCAGTTGATTTGAGTTGATTTTTAATCCAACTGACTTTAGAGTGTACTCTTAAGATGTGAGCGAAGATTCAATTGTATGATTTGTTTCTTGTACGGCCTTTAACCCTTTACCCAACGTAAGGCCAAAACCCACCATCGCCATTCACAAAAATCACCTTTCAAATTTCATTATTTTTTTTTACTTTTTGCGTCAAAAACATATCTTATGATCGTCAGGAAAAAGGTAAGGTGGCTCAGCAGGTAGAGGTGCATGCTGCAAGCCGAGAGGTCCTCGGTTCGAATCCCACCGGCGGCAACCGCGTTGTGTCCTTGAGCAAGACACTTCACCCCCATTGCTCATGGGGGGCGCGGTGGCGTTGTGTTCTAAGGCGTACTGCACGTCGATGGTGCACTTGTCTTCAACCAATGCCAACCCTGCATGTGTGGAGTTAGTATGTTGGGGAGCTGACAGTTGCTCGTCGTTGCTCGGTGGTTCTCTGCGGGTACTCCGGCTTCCTCCACCCGTAAAACTGTCGCGGTCATGATCATGATTAGCCATTGTGCAGAAATACGTGACCTTAAACACAAATAAATAAATAAATAAATAAAAGGTTAAATTAAAGTCGAGAAAAGTGCGCATTTTTCGATTCACATTCAACAAATTTCCCTATAATGGGACCCAAATGATGTTTGAAATATGTTAAATATGGACCGAAAAAGTGCATTTTTCACAGTATAGAGGTTCGTTAGTCCCAAAGATAGCCTTCAGTATTGTATTCCTCCTATACGGCCCACTAAGGCATATTGGCTCTCACTAAACTATATAAGTAGTACAGTTTGAACCGTTAAACCCCTTTTGGCCAGCGCAAGAATAAAAATATTATGTCTATTGTTTATAGATGGCCTAGCAAGAAAGAGGTGTTTGGGTGGTCAACGTGTTAAGGGGAAACAGTTTTTTGAGTGAGGTACATGGGTGGTATCTTTAGGGAGTCATAGTTGTTCAAACTTGGGGAGTGGGGGCTGCCACACGTAATCTCTAGATGTTTCTCGGTAAACTCGAAGTTAAATCATAAGAATCTTTGCGGTTCTTTCTAGGCAAGTCTTGGCTGCCTATTTAGGCAGCCAAGACATGCTTAGAAACAACTGGAAAACCATAGAAAGTAGCAAAAAATGTATACAAATATCATAGCATTTCCAGTACTTTCTATAAGGTTTACATTATCAAAAATAATGGGTTGTTTGGCATGCAGAGCGTGCGCTCAAAAATATACTCCCCAATGACGTAGATATTCCGAAGTATCAGAACTTTATTGAAAACAAAACCGGTTCAAAACTCAAAGGCAATATTTGTAAAGAGTACGGAATGTAAAGACATGAGACTATGGTGTAAGGTCCGTGCATGGCGTGCAAGAATACAACTGCGCACACCTGGATCCACTTCCATAATGTTAATGGTTGATCGTGCTCAATTGCTTTTAAAATATAAGTCCAGTGGTAGGAAAAAGAGTCAGATTGTGCGAAATGTATATTACATGACGACGGTTTGTGTTTTATTTGTGTTTAACGCGTATTTTTCTTTCATGCTGAATAGAAAATACGCTTAGCAGAATGGGCGCCAAAAACACTTCCCAAATTATAGAAGCCCGCCGGTTCGTTCTGCCTTCCCCGACTCTCGTCCCCATTTAACACGATGGATGGAGAGAGGAAAGACAGTACATACTTTCACTATGATAGGAATTTCAGTGTTGGGATGGAGATCTTACTTCCGGGCAGGGACATAGCTAATGTGACTCGGATGGGGAAGAGGTTCTCCACCTCTAGATTTCATATTTGATCCCAGGTAGACAAAATTTCGAATACCATTACATAATTTCCATAGTATGAATTTCTATTAGCACTCCTTCTCCCTTGAGTCAAAATTTTCCAACCACAGGTTTTGAGATGCACAATTACATTTGTTCTGTAAATTTCCTTTTCCATGACTCTAAATTATACAACTGAGGCTCTCGGTCAGGGGCGTAGGAAGCTTATAATATTTTTTTTTTGGGGGGGGGGGTATTGTAAACGGGAGCTTGTAGGGGGTAGCACAGTCGCCTTTGGAGGCCCGCTCTGCGTAGCCAAACCCGGGGAGAGTGCGGGAGGGGGATACCAGGAAAGTTTGTGAAATATGAACTACTGAGAGCTCATTTCCTCGCTTCTCAAGTGAAAAAATCAAGGTATCGTTACTGTTAATTTTTGGTGTTTATCCCTTTACCTAACATGAAAAGCAGACGACACTTGCAAAAAAAATTCTTGTATAACTAATTTTTTTCATTTTCTGTCTCCAAAACATAGGTTATAACCCCTCATTGGAACGAGCTCGACGAGCTCGTTCCAATGAGGGGTCATGACCTATGTTTTGGAGACAAAAAATGAAAAATTCATGAAAATTAATTGGAGATTTTTGAGAATAGCGCTGGGCCGGGTTTTGCCGTTACGTTGGGTAAAGGATTAAAGGAGGATGTATGTCAGAGAGGAAGATGTTAACCTGTTGAGCGTCAAATAAGACAGTGACATCGGCTACCAGCTTTTCTATGCATTGCAAATGGTGTAGATCATACAGTTTTTATGTGCGCCTGTATGATGTAGAATATGCAGACGTATGTGGTTATTTTCGTGTAGATACTAGATATGATTTACAAAGTTTTGGGAAAAAAAATTTGTGGGGAGGGGGATTAAATACCCCCTTACCCCCCGGTTCCTACGCCACTGCTCTCGGTAATCGCAAATTCAAAATACAAAATAATTGGGGGATGTTTACTACTTTTCAATCAATATTTGGAGGACTTCCTCTACTTATCAATCTAAAATCTCAATATTTTAGCCGAAGTTTAGACATTTTTGGAAAAATTCCACTAGCACCCTGTCTGAAATTTCCAACTTTTTCCAAGTTAGGACTTTGAATTTCCAACTATTGTAAATTTGACGAGTGCTGAGGGGACACACCCATTAAGCAACGTCCCTGTGTCAAACCCACAATGCAGTAAGTTATACTCACAATGTGTATTTCAATTCCTAAAATGTATTCGATTTTTTTTGTCTTTTAGCACAAATGAAGAAGTCGAAGGAGCAATCAGGAATTGTAGTGATGAAGGAGGAAAACAATAGGTATGCCGGTGCTACGGTGGATTTGGGAATCATGCTGTATCTTAGGGTCATCACACTTCTTGATTCCACAAGAACACCAAATAGTAAGTTATGGTATTCGGTAGTCCTTCTGTAACGGAAGTGACAACCGTTACTTATTCCCAGTTCCTTATTCGACATTCGTTATCAACCGATTCTATCGGTTGATAACGAATGTCGAAAAAGGAACTGGGAATATGTAAGGGTTGTTAAGTCACTCCTATAAATAACTCGCACGCTAAAAACTAAAGTGTTAAAAACTACACTTGAAGTGCTGTATTTAACACTTACTAAGTGCTGAACTAGAACTTTGTTCAAGTGTAGATATCTCAGAACTTGATAGGTGTTACAATAATACCACTTGACAAGTGTAATGTCGCGACACTTAAAAGGAAACAACGCAGATGACGCGGATCAGGCTCGAACTCTCGTGCCTGATCCGCGTCATCTGCGTTGCGTCCTTTTAATTATGTACCCACCAAGCGCAAATCAAATTATGGACGATTCTGGAAGAACCACCAATGCTAGACACATGGGAAGTGCCATCCATTCAAGTTTCAGATGTCTGACGATTGTAATGTCTAAGTGCTTAAAGCATTGCACTTTGAGTGTTAAAATCAAACCCTAAGAGTTAGAATGGGTTTAACACCTTGAAAGTGTCAGTTTTAACACTTTAGTTTTTAGCGTGTATCATTTATTATTATTCATTAGGGTTTAACGACACATTAACAGCCAAGGTCACATCGTGTCGGTGACAGTTTTACGGGTGGAGGAAGCCGGAGTACCCGAAGAGAACCACCGGGCAACGACGAGCAGCTACCAGCTCCCCAACATCGTAACTCCGAACTGCAGCACAGGCAGGGTTAGATTGGTTGAAGACATGCGCACCATCGACGTGCAGTACGCCTTAGTACACAGCGTCATCGTGCCCCCATGTGGACAATCGGGGTTAAGTGCCTTGCCCAATGACACAACGCGGGAGTCCGAATCGATCGCTCAGACGGCCACCCATCAAAGGGCTAACCGGGCTCGACGTTGCTTAACTTCGATGATCTGACGAGAACCGGTTACCTCAACGCCACCACGCCCCAGCTTGATATCAGGGACTTGTCAACAGTGAAAGGGTGTAGGGGTATCTCACCCCACTCCACCGCCAATCCCGGCTAACATTTTCAATAGAAAGGAATTTCAAGCTTCAAGCTTTAGACCGACAACAGATGGAAATTTCTCCCCCTACTTCACATGCAATATATGCGTGCCCCATGTGAGAAAGCCGTGTGAGATTGTTATTACCCCTGGTGGGTGAGGGAGAGAGATGGGGAAATCTCACCAAACATTATGACCACTCATTGAAACGAGCTCGTCGAGCTTGTTTCAATGAGGGATCATAAAATGTGCCATAAAAGCAAAGGTGATTTTTAGCTGCGACGAGCAGCTCTATAGGTGGCAATGTCGGTCTGTTACCAACGAGTTTAAAAAACACCATAACTCCTAAAATACTTGATGGAATGACACCATACTTGGTGCGCAAGTGTATCTTCATGATGTCTACACCCTCTTAATAGTGCATGTCATTCAGATAATTTCTGTCACATTTATGGACTTGGCACCAACGAGTTTTTTTGTCATCAACGAGTTTTTTTGTCACCAACGAGTTTTAAAACATCATTGTCGTTCACGAATAGTCGCAGCTTCGGCACTGCGACTGTGCGTCTTGTTTAGTTATTCTCGGAAACTATAGCAAGTTCTCTTTTTTAGTTGTTCAATATGAAGGGTTAAAGGGTTATGTTAAAAACGCTGCCCCTCCCAACATATTGTTCGAATATAAGTCTCTAATATTGTACAAATTATGTTGAATAATTGAGTTTTTTTTCAACTATTACATAGCCTCACTGAGCTGAGTGGTGTAGCTATGAGATGGGATGCGGGTGGGGACGGGGGGGGGGGGGGGGCTTGGCTTCCTAAACGTTTCGCCCCCCCCCAAAAAAAAACCAGCATTGATCCAATGCAAATTTCACACCAACATAAGGCCCCCAAATGGTCCCCAACATTGGGGCAACACACGCTACAGGTGCCACAGATTCGCCTTTAGAGCACTAAATTTGACCAAATTTTCGGGGATGGATGGGGGGAGGGGGGGTAATCTTAACTACGGCCTTCCGGTCGTTACCCTCTCCTCCCACTTCCCCTTGGGGGAAGTGGGAGGAGGGGTAGCGACTGAAGGGTCCTGGTTATAACTAGCGGAGACCCCTGAAACCCCACACAACGGCATTTCAAATATCATTTTTAACCCCCCCTCCCCCCCACCAAAAAAAGTGGCTTGGGAATCCCCTATTATAGACTCCTGGCCACGCACCTGGCTGGGCTTCCACTTCACTCCATAATACCATTTCCTGTCTCATGTTTAGTGAAGATGATTTTCAGTTTAACGTTTTCTTTATCATTTTGTGTGTTTTATTTACAGCCAAACTTTATCCTGTAGCTGCATTCCCACACACATGTTGGATTGAATCATGCGCCAATGACACGGACAAGATTGATATTCTAACCAATTCGTAAGTTCTTTAGTTTTCTTGATAAATCCATCTTAGTAATCTTCTGTTTCTTATAAATTTATGCCGATTCCATTCCCCCGGTGTGCGTTCCTTGTGGTTTGCAAACACACTACTAATGTGGTTCTAAACTGTCTCCCTCTCCCATTCGTATGCCTGCCTGCCTGCCGGCCTGCCTGCCTGCCCGTAAGCGGGCGGGCAGCCCGTAAGCCCGCCCGCCCATCACCCAGCCCGTCACCCCGCCCGCTTGCCCGCCCGCCCGCCCGCCCACCCACCCGCCCGTGCCCGCCCGCCTCTCTAAACAATTTCAGGAAATAGTTGTGGCACGAGCTGCCCTAGCCGCCCCCAGATTCCTACGTTTATGTTTGAGCTACTAGCCTCGGTCCTGGCTATACGATTAACTCTTTTGGCGCCACAGGCGACTGAAGTCGACAGACGGCAGACTGCGGAATTTCCAAGTGCTTTTAACCCTCTACTCAACGCAGACGATATCAAAATTTATTATTTTAAATACCATTTTTTCAAATTGTTCATAACTTTTCAACAAAATCATATCATGTGACCCCCTCGTTGGAACGAGCTCAATGAGCTCGTTCCACCGAGGGGTCACATGATATGGTTTTGTTGAATTTTTGTTAACAATATTATTTTTTTCAGCTGCTGAAGTTGCATATTACGTGTGGGATGCGGCCGATTCGTTGGGTAAAGAGTTGAACAAGCATACGTATTCCTATGCTTCATGCACCATTTATGTCCTATCCATGAACAAAGATATCGTTCCTTGAAAGTATAAAGGTGCCATTTAAATATATACAGAAAATCATTTGAAAAAACTGTCAATGAGATCATTAGAACTTCTTTTAAAATAATAACGGTTTAGTCTAACCTATACTTTTTGTAAAATTCCTGATAAATATTAGGCGCTAAGAATTCTGTTTCTCAGATTATTCCGCGCCAAAAGAATTAAATTTTAACTAATCCTCTCGAAAGAAATAGACTAAACTACTTAACTTTCCCATTGACAGGAGTGGATGAAACGATGGGAGTTTGGGGGTTTTAGTGGTTACAGCATCGGAATTCAAATCGAAAAGTCCATGGTTCCATCCCACCAGGAGTAAGTGCACTTAATCACGATTTTCCACTTGGGGGCATGGTGGCACTGTATACCAAGGCGTACTGCACATTGATTGTGCTTTTGTCGTCAAGCAAAGCTAATCCAAGTCGTGCGGAGTTAGTACCTTCGGAAGTCTGACAGTTGTCAGCCGTTAATCAGTGGTTCCGGTACTCCGGCTTCCTCCAACAGTAAAACTGCCCGACGCGGGCGACCCTAGCTGTCGGCAGTGTCGTTAAATCCAAATAAATAAATAAATAAATAAATAAATAAATAAATAAATAAATAAATAAGGATAGGGTCTAGTATAGAGCCCTGTGGGACACCCGCCGTTATTAAGCCCAAGTCAGATGATGAGCTATCAAGAACGGATTTCCCGATCTGTCAAACATGAAACATTTGACACAATCGTTGTTACCCCTTTACCCAACGCACATGATATCAAAATTTAATTTATATAATTATTGTTTTTTAAAATGTTTCAACAAATTTCAACCAAATCATATCATGGGACCCCTCACGAGAAGGAGATCGACGACCTCGTTCCCATGAGGCGTCACATCATATGGTTTGAATGAATCGATGCCATTCAGTGTGTCACGGCTGAGTATGCTCCATAACTGACGAGATCGTAAATGAGTAACGGAAGATCCAAGGGGGGCGTCTTGCGTCTATGAAAAAAGACAACTGCGTCTACTTTATTCATTTTCAAATAACAAATATAAGGTACAGGACGTTTAATTAGCGGATACGGTGTCACATGAGGCAAAATGAGAACAGTATTAGGCGAGGCTTTAGCCTCGCCTAATACTGTTCTCGTTTAGCCTCACACCACCCAGGCAAGCCTCAAATATATACCTTGTTGTAATACATTCCTCGTTGCGTTTGTAACAGGAGGAGAGATAAGTGCGGGAGCCGGGGTTCGAACCGGCGACCTCTAGCACACAAAGCGACCGATTTACCACGAGACTAAGAGATCCGGACCAACCAGGCTGGTTGGTAAATGGCCTTTATACCTCGACCGCTACACTACTCTCCCCTTCTTTGAGATTCATCCACCGTGAATCTCACCCCAGATTCCACCTCAGAGTGGTCGAAACATCCACCATGCTTCACCATAGCGTCCACAACGCCACCAACTGCTAATGATCCCGGACGAGCCCCCAAATGTAACAGGAAGAGAGATAAGTGCGGGAGCTGGGGTTCGAACCCTCGACCTCTTGCGGCCTTAACGCGTTGATAAATGCCTCGGATTTGAGGATTTTGCTTCTTTTCGTTCCGGAAAATCGTTTTTTTTTTTCAATAAGGGCCGAAGCATGGGCGGCTCAATGGGTTTGCTACTTAGAAATGTTCTCGTTATAAAATACTACAGTCTATACCGGGACCGTGGAAAATACAGCAGGTGTGAAGGATGGGTATCTTTTTCATTCCTGAACATCAAACCTTTCTCACACGGACATAAGATTGGTGATTCTTGAATAGGGCTCCTCTTGGTTGACTTCAGGTAATTTTTTTCCGGTCCAGTCCACCGCCACAACCGACTGCTTCTTCTTTGACAAGGGGCAATAGTAAGGTCTGGAAAATGAACAGATGATCAATGGACAGACAATGTAAACGATGACGCAAGTTTTTGTTATGATTTACTCCTCGATTTAAGACCATGGTGTAATTGTTTTACATTCTTTTTTTCTTCATTGCTTGATTTGGATTTGTGACTAGGTCTGTCACGATTAATCGATTAATCGATTATCGATCGGTCACGCCGAAATCGATTAGTATTTTTTGTTTTCGAATTATCGGTAAATTTTACCCCATTTTAGACTTTTAATAACAATTTCTTTCATTTTTATTACAGCTGTCCAGCTGAGACGCCTTTCAAGCCGAACAGATACACAACAGGACGTCAGGCGGGCCCCAATTTGTGGTATTCTGAGACTGGTGCATTTCCTCTTATGACTTTCGTAACCAGCCCGGATTGCGTCATCTTCAAATGTATTGTGAATTATTGCTATGAAGAAGGGCATGCTCAATGCTTGTCGGTGAGTTATGTTTCATCCCTGACTCATGTCGTCATGAAAATCAACTTTCGATAAAGTTACCTCCCTTGAAATTATTCGACGGACGAGGAATGTCCAGTTTATTCATTTATTTATTTGGGTTTAACGGCACTTTCTTCGGCCAAAGTCACCCCGTGTCGGGTAGTTTTATGGGTGGAGGAAGCCTGAGTTCTCGGAGAGAACCACGGGAAGCAGCGAGAAGCTGTCAGACTTCCCGCCGTACTAACTCCACACAAGCAGGGCTAGCGTTGGCTGAAGACAAGTGTTCCATCGACGTGCAGTACGCCTTAATACACAGCACCTTTGTGCCCCCAAATGGGCAATCGGTATTAGGTGCACAACGCAGTTACTCCTGGCGGGGATCGAATCGCGTACCTTTCGGTTTGAAGTCCAATGCCGTAACCACTGAGCTATCGCGCTCCAGGAAGGCCCAGTTAAGAAGCAAAAAATAATTGCCGAGAAACAACCCATGGCATCAGTAGAAAATTAAGCCAAGTTTTCTTTTGTTAGATTTAATAACCGGAAACAACAGACAGCTCTCGGTGAAATTTTGACGGTTTTGGCAGAATATTTTGAAAATACGCATTTTAACAGTCATGGCAAATAGGATTTTACGAGTTCCCGTGGTGCTACATATGTGTGCCAAATTTGGTTGAAATCGTTCCACTAGTTTTCGAGTTATGCCACAGACAAAATTAGGGGGGAAAAAAATAACAAGAACAAATTTTTGGAAATTTAAGAATAACAATAGTCTTTCTCAAACCTAAAAAAAAAATAACAAGCAAAATTATTTTAAGAAGATCTACACAATGATAATAAGAGAATAGGAAAAAACAAACTTGGGACTTATCGACCATTCAAAGTAGATTATCAAATGGAACCGTATCTCATTCACACTTCTTCCATTGAAGGTAGAAACAATTTTACGCGATTACGCATCAGCAAACATAAACTGTGGATCGAACATGGAAGGCATTCACAACCTCTTCGTCCTATCGAACATAGAATATGCGAAGCTTGTACAAATGGGCTTGGAGTGTGGGGGGGGGGGGGGGTGGAATCGGAATGGCATTTCGTAATGGAATGTTCGCTTTATCCACCATTGAGAGAAAAATTATTTCGCGCAATTTCTGACGACAAAAATTGACTTTCCTCAAATGGATACAATGGACAAAATTAAAGTAATAATGACAAATGATAATCCAGTGTTGTGCAATGTTATTTGTAAGATGGTCCTGGACTGTTTAAATTTGTAGTGAAGCCTCATACATTTATCGACTTCTAGTACCTATATATAGTGCAGTAGACTGGGATCCTTTTTTACTGGCAACCTGGTCGACCGGTCCGGGTAAACTCTAATGTAGTTTGGTGCAAGTTTTAATCTACTATCACACAGGGCAATACTACGCTCGGCCCTGGTCTAGAGATAATCTCATGCATGCACCCCCCCCCCCCCCCATGCCAGAAAATAAGCAGACTGTCATCTGCAAAATGAAGTCCCCAGAGGGTGAGTTTAGTGATTTTGATTTTCGGTGAATTTTGCAAACATCTGTAATTCATTTCCTCTAATTGCAAGGTTGTTGTAGCAATTATTTTGGTATGGATAGATGCAACAATGATTGTAGAAGAAAGTTACTATTTACATTTTAATCTCAAGATTTACCCCCAAGCAAAATGAGGGCGTAAATAAAGAAACCGTGAGAGAATGCCAAAATTAGCCAACTTTGGATGCTTTTTGTCTATCATTTTGGAAATGGTTAATTTCAAACACTTTGCTTTGCTATATGTAGTCTACATTTTCACATTGGAAAGTTGGGGAAGCCCGTAATTTGTCCAACAAATTACAATTCTCTAGTTTTATTTTGTGTTGCTAGTTTTTTTCACCAGACATTTAAAATTGAAGATCGTGCCCCAGTCGCCCCGATCTGGATTGGGTTAACATTCAAGAGGTGACTTTATCAGCGGTCTCTTTGCAATAATATTCAGTCGAAGTTAAAACTCAAGAACATCATCCAAGTGATGCTTTTGAATAAAAAGATGAAATAGATACGACAAAATAATCTCCCCTTAACATTTACAAGCAACAGACTGTAATGGAGAGGTGGCGCATGCGTTTAGAAAGCCTAGAACGACAATCAGAAACGGGTCTAATAGTGGGAAAGCGTTGAAATCTTTTGATCATTTTTTCATTCAAACTTTTACTCTATTTCTTACTATTAGACTCGTTTCTGATAGTCGCAAAATTTTCATTTTTGCGGTCTAAGGGAGATAACTCGAACGCATTTTCGCGTTTTTAACGATGATTTTCTGAATTGCACCACAAACTGAGTTTTGACAGTTTCTTGGTAGAAAATCCGGTTTTCTCGGACGATTTAAAGGCGATTCCTCTTTCATTTTACCACCGTTAAGTCGATAAATGTTATCTGGGGACGCTGGAGAATATGTTGTCAATTTTATAACGGACAAAAATCCTTAAGATCACTATTTCAATAAAAGAAACTCGCAGTCTCAAACACAACGCTATTTAAAGCCGACAATATATTTCTACTCATTTTCTTGTCTATGCTGAATAAAGTAATGAACTGAACATATGTACGTGATAAAAGTCTACAACACTGTCACAAACCAAGCATAGCGATGAACATTTCACAATTTAAATAAGAAACTGAAGGTTGTTGGACTCGAATCTCTACTCTTCAGGTTACAAGACCAATAAGTTACCCCTGCGCCAAGTAGCAACATCAAATGAAGACGAAAACGAGTCAATAAAAATACTATTAAAAAGAATGCAAGAAAAGTTTTTATATGTGTGTTGCCAACAAAAAAATGAGATTATATGTGTGTTGTCGCGAGCGGGAATCGAACCGCGGACCCTTAGCTTTAAAATCCATCGATCTACCACTAAACCAGGAACACACGTCAACACTCTATGTAAAATTCCCATTTGAAGTCATTGGAAATAGGAGCTGTAAATGACTTCAGATGCGGATTTTGAATGACTTCATATGAAAATTTTGACATGTGAATTCACGAGAGTCTGTGGATCAGTGGTAACTCGCTGGATTTCAAAGCTAAGGGTCGAAGGTTCGATTCCCCATGTCGTCCTTTTGTATTTTCTCTGCAAGCCGTTAACATAACAACATTAATCTGTTTTCTGTTTGGATGGTAGTTTTATTGACTCGTTTTCTTCTTGTTTAATGTTTTCACTTGGCGCAGCGGTAACTTATTGGTCTTGAAGTCTGAAGGTTTGCTGTTCCAGTCCAACAAGCATCATTTTCGAGTTTAAATTGTGTGATGTACTGCTACTCACATATGCTGAATGGAACGTTTTATTTGGGATAGACAAGAAAATAATAATATTAATAATGCATTGAAGGCCTCAAATAAACCAAACGCCTCTTGATTTGCGTTCTGTTTGTGATCATGAATTTATTTATTTTATCCCAACAGAGATCTCAGGGATGTTTATCCGCTATAAAAATGATAAGTTTATTCAGCAAAATCACTATATACAATTATTTGATGAGATGGTAGTAGAACGGAGGAGAAATCCCCGTAAAATCGTCCGACAAAACAGGCTTTTCTGTCAGAAAACTGACAAAACTCCATTTATGGTCCAATTGAAAAAATCATCGTCAAAAACGCGAAAATGCGTTCGAGTTATCTCCCTTAGACCACAAATATGATAATTTTACGACTATCAGAAACGAGTCTAATAGTAAGAAAAAGAGTAAAAGTTTGAAAGGAAAAATGATCAAAAGATTTCAACGCTTTCCCACTATTAGACCCGTTTCTGGTTGTCGTTCTAAGCTTTCTAGATGCATGCGCCACCTCTCGATTACAGTCTGTTGGCTTGCAAATGTAAAGGGGAGATCATTTTGTCGTATTTTTTTTCTCAAAAGCCTCACAAAGCCGGTGATCTTGAGTTTTTAATTCGATCGAATATTCTTGGCAAGGGACTTACACAGTTTCATCTTATTTAAAATTAATTTATGAAATTTCTAGTTGCATTAAATGAAAATTCCCTACTTAAAATTTGGGTATTTTGGAATCTGTTTCTATGGGATGTTAACCCTTTACCTAACATGAATAGTAGACGACACTTGCAAAAACATTCTTGAATAACTAATTTTTTTCATTTTTTTGTCTTCAAACATAAGTTATGACCCCTCATTGGAACGAGATCTACGAGCTCGTTCCAATGAGGGGTCATAATCTATATATTTGAGAAAAAAATGAAAAAATAATGAAAATTGATTGGAGATTTTTGAGAATAGCGTTGGCCTTTTTTGCCGTTAAGTTAGATAAAGGGTTAAGGTTGGCTTTGTGCAGAATGCAGTTTGTGTTTAAGTTTGTAATATCCATATTCTCAAGTTTGCATCACTCCTTCGGCGTATGTTGCAAACAACCGGCCAGCTATTTGGTAGGCTGGTTGTCACATGGCTATTCTTAGAACCCAAATGATATCATGGTGGCGTTTGGGCGAGAGGAAAATACCCACGATGAGTTTTGGGTGTGAGATGAGAAAAGGGGGGGGGGAGGATTTGCAGAAAACACGGGACTTGTCCGCTTCGAGGTAAATCGGGTGTCACACAGGACAAATCTTTGAACCCCAATGATGTCAAAAAGTATCGACGATTGGTTTTCGTTGAGGGATAGGACAAAATCTCACCCTTGTGGCGGGAGATTTGCGCCAACACGATGCAAGCCTTGAGACTCGCCCAATCTTGCGCGGGTGTAAGATTCATCCGTATCACATCTACTCCCAACAGAGGTGGCGGGTGGGGGGGGGGGGGGGGGGTTGGGCACAAATTACAAGTGCCCCTCCACTTTTGTTCCACAGGCATGTTCCGCGGTTACATAATGAGTTAAAATGGTCGCCTGCAAACTGTCAATATACGAGCATTCCCGTAATGTTTTATTTGCAACCCCAAACAACATTTGGCCAAAGAATCCCACCTTCGGTCGCTTCAATCCGTTTCTTCCACAGTGGTGGCACCACGATTTCAATTTAGTGTGTGTGTGTGGGGGGGGGGGGGGGGGGGGCTAAGTAAGCTATGGAGTGTGGGCGGTCCCAATGTTGAGATGCTGAAGGCATCTCCCGAACTCCACAGTCCTGAGCTAGGGGAGGAGGTAGTTCAGCGATCTGAACGTAGTGGCTACTCCCCTGTAGTAGCCACTACATTCAGATCGTTGCACTAGGGAGAAGGGTGTCACCCTCTCGTTTGGGGGGGGGGGGGGGGTTTGGGGTATCTACTCAGGGAAAACTTTCATATCTGGACACTCTGGGAGCGATATCTGAGCGTTTTCACAATACCTGATATGATGTATATTGTTGTGTGCCGTCTGCGGGTGTGATATTGGGTGGGAAAACTGCAGTCAGATAGTAATTTGAAGTTTGATTGGGGGGTGGGGTCGAGGGAAAATTGGTGGGCCCGGGTTCCCTGTGGCGCCACCACTGCCGGAAAATAAGCACATCATCGCATGGTCATCTAAACGAGAGACTATGGTGTGTCACGGTACATTTTCCGATATAGGATTGTGAATTTTCTCCTACTGGGCCAGACTGGGCCAAACCATGGAATCCTTGAAAAGTGGACACCTCCACTTTTATCGAGCTTGCGCCGTCTCTGATACCCAACCAGAATAACGGTAGTCTCAACAAATACGCGTCCCACCCTGGGCACAAGTACGTAGTACTCACTTTCTCAAAAGACAGAGAGTGAGAGAAAACAGCTTTCTCCTTCACTGATGTTTGCTGCTTGATATAAGGGGATTGGCAATTTTTAGGCTTTCTCAAACCCAGTTTGGGAAAGACTCTTGTTATTCTTTTTCAAAATTTTTCTTCTCTATTCTTAGGCTTTCTCAAACCCAGTTTGGGAAAGACTCTTGTTATTCTTCTTTTTCAAAATATTTCTTAGTGGGGGGTAAATGAGAGTTCTAGGACACGTTTTCAAAAAAACTGTACACGTACGTGTACCGCCATAGGGATTCAGTGTTAAATCGTGTACAGAGTGTAAAAAATGTCGTTTTTTCATGGTGTCCCAGAACTCTGTTTTTTTGACCGTTCGAATCGCACTTTTAACCGTTCAATCAGCCGTTGGCGAACTAGTGAAATTCGACACATCGCTCGTAAGGGAAAAATGTACGAAAATTTGAAGAAAATGTAAATTTAAAAATTTTTGTCGACGTTCCCATCGCGGATCAGACCTTCGATCTATCGTTGGTGAACGCAAGCAGAAAACGCTTTGAGAGTTCTAGGACAGCATCAAAAATGCGTTTTGAGAGTTCTAGGACACCGACGTTCGCGATCACGTTTCGGACCATCGAGGGTGTGATTCAATTGGTGAAAAACGATAGAGAGTTCTAGGACAGGAAAATCGATCTCAAAACCTTTTCTCGCATGTCGTGTACGCTGCCCATATGAACACAGAAATTGAGACCCCACTAATTACACTACGAGGTGGGGTCTCAAAACCCCACCACGTGACTTCAATTTATCTATAATTAACTTGTGTTTTTTGCAAGTGCTGTAATCAGGTTTATTCTTCCACCAAAAATAGTTTCAGTTCATTGTTGTTTAGTGATTGTTAGGTATTGCACTTAAGTATAAATTGAATACGTATGCTCCATACATGTTTTTTGATAATAAAAAGCATTAATATGGCAGAAAAAACAATCAAAATATGGAGTTTGAATTGTGTTTTTAATATCGCATGAATATGTCAAACTGTGTGATGGGATGTTCGGCTGACGTCGGTTTATCTTTTGATCTCTCAGTCACCGGCTCTTAATTAGATCAAATTTTTTCACAGTCAGTGAAATATTACTTTTATTTTTACTTGAAATATTAAAAAGATAGTTCAATATTTGAAAAGGTTATTGAAAACTATTGCGATTCGTAATGTTGTTCATCAAAATCGATTTAGAACTCGAGGAATTACGAAAAAATAAATATTATACCGTACTGAAATCATGGATGTGAGTTGAAAAAATTATAACTTGACCAGTACAATATCTGGACATTTCCCCGACGGTCTTTTACCTAACTGTAGCTATTGACGGAGAAGAATCATGTTACCGGTATTGAATTTTGAATAAATTGTGGGTTGGGGAGGAAGGGAATCCGATTGACGATTTTAAAAGTTAAGTTCAGAGTGGAATGTTAAAATGTAAATGTTGAGAGTGGAAGGAACATAAATAAACTACATTAACGAAAAAGGAATGCTTGTGGTGGCCCTGGGATGTTTCAGCCCAAGACGTTTCGGAATCCATATATTGAAGCGCCTGCATGTACTAGCAAGGAAAACTGACCAAGATGGGGGGGGGGGGGGGGGGGGGGCAGATCGTCAAGCAATCAATGATATAGGCCTATTTGTGCGTGTGGGTTTATGGGAGTCTGGGGTCCAATTGCCTTGTTTCGGGGATGGGGAGGGAGGGGGAGGGCTATTTACTTCACCATTTAGGAGTGGTATGGATGACTGAATCTTACACTGCCAAGACACTGACATTTTTGATGTGCTGGCTGCACGCAAAAATCAGGGGTGGCGCCAGAAAATCTCCGACAGAGAAACTAAAATCTCCTGTCTGAAAGACCTATTTTAATTTTTGGGGTTTCAAGACACGTGTGGTGGACAAAACAAAAAAAATATAATACGAAATTTCGGGGCATGTTTGAGCTAGGGTTACGATGTATGGTGGTCTGGTTGTCGATCGGCGTGTCATTATTGGAAATAAAAAAAAAATATTATTTTCTATTGATTTTATTTACATATGGTTATAATTATGCTTACTGAATTAATAAAAAGTAATTATTGTATTGAATTGTCTCTTATTTTTTCTCCAGCTTGTCATGTGCAGAGGTTTTAAAACAGATTTTGGTTTGAAAGACAGCTCTGTGCTTTGTCGCACCACCCAAATGTCATTTCACACCTTGTGCAATTGGTAGTTTAATCTGCTGTACCTAATTAATCACTTCAATCCCGACTACTTTAATGTAGAAGCAGTAGAATAATATTTTATTTAAGTGTCACATTTTAATACGCATGCATAATATACATAGGGTATGTTCAAAATATTTATATGAAATCCAGCCTATGAAGGCTTATGAGACACAGGTAGGTCTTTTTTTACAGTAGTTCATAAAAAACAAAAAAACAAAAACAACAACAACAACAAAAAAAAACCCAAACCCGAAAACCTAAAACACATGCACGCACACCAAAAAAAAACACCCTTGCGGACACCTCCCCCCCCCCCCCACACACACACACACAAACACACAGAGAGTAATATGCAGACATACGCCCACATGCACTTTCTCCCCCCCCCCCCCCCCCATCACGTATATCTGTCTCTCTCTATCTCTTTCCCACTGAAGCGTACTCTCTCTTAGAATGGCACATTCGCAGATATTTTAATTCAGCATCTCCCTTATATTCACCCACGTATTTTTACATACACACAGGCTTAGCTATTTCAATTGATAATACAAATAACAACAATGTAGAGGAACGTTGAAAAATCTGCAAATGCAAAGAGTATAAAAGTATGTACAAACCCCTACAGAATTGGATGAAGGATATTTATTTCTGTATGCAAATATCTCCCGTCCACCCCCCTCCCCCCTGTGAAATAATCATTAGTTTCAGTCTCGAGTGAGATACTTTTTGGTATCCATTCAAAAACACTATATTTTCTTTTTACTATATCATTTTTATAAGAATCTTTAATTGCGTTGCCCGACAAGAGTAAGACAGGAAAGAGGATGGGGCTGGTCGAGTTGACTCAATGTCGTAAACTGGTATCACTTCGATCATTAGCCGTGCGCCGTGGGCGCTTTCGTGGCGCAGGAGGCTTTTTCGCCCCCACTTCCCACCCAAGAAAAACACGGCTCATCACGAGTTGGCCTACAGCTGTAAACAAAATGTGAAATTGGGAACTTCGCGAATATTAGTTGTTTTTCTCAAGTCTGGTTTATTTATTTGCTCGATCAAATCGATCGCGCAAACACAACAGTTTAGTTTCGAAAATGACGAGGACTTTGTACTTAACCAAATGGAACTGACTGTTCTATTCCCAATTTACAATTTCAAACCACAGCAGTAGTCGCCGTCTGCCTCCTCCAAATTCCAATTTTAATTTAAAATAAATTATCTACTACCAGTAACAAACGCAGTAGTCTTGCCAGTTGACGTCACAAGACAGTATTTATTAATCAGCAGAGAAACGGACATGCGAAAGCAATTAAACTAATCGTTAACGCTCGTGACCACGGTGGGTCACAGTGTTTTGAAAACTGTCTTCCACTGATCAAACACTGCGGTCCACTGGAACTCCACGGAGGAGAACACACCGCGGTGGCGTTTTTGTTTCAATCCACGTTGAACGTACTGCACTGTTAGTTATAAGAAACCAAAATGAAGTTAAAAATTAAAAAATTACAACTCATTTATGTAAATATCAATGTGCAAAAAACAAACTTATTTATGTTAATATCTATGTGCAGTGTAGTATGTTTCTATTGTTTATTGCTCGTTAAAAGTTAGAACACTTGAATGAGATAAAATATATCAAAGCCAATGTTCCTGTTATTGTTGCTCTGTTGTCAATGAAGAGAAGTAATTAATTGAACACGCCCACTCATAAATAGTTCCTCTATAAATAGACAGCACTAATCTAAATTTAGCATCAATAACTGGGGTATTTATTGACCAGTCTCATATGGGTACTGTACACGTAATGGACGTTCACCAACGGTGAAAAGTGAGTGTAAAGTGTAGTTACTCATCGAAGATTTTTAAATTTTTTTTTTCCAAACCAATTTGGGCTTCCGGTACATCAACAATGCGGTTTGTGAGTTCTGAGACACCGACGTTCGCATTCCGGACAGTCTAGGGTGCGATCCGATCAGTGAAACCGATTTGCCGATTCACCTCGCGAGTTTTGTGAGGTGAATCGTAATAGAATCGGTTTTGTCGAGAGGAAATAAAAAGTGATTGATATATATAGGAGAGAAAAAAAAATATAAATAAATAGTTATTTAAAAAAAATAAATATCGAATCAAAATAGATAATAAAATATATGTAAATCATGAACGATTCCCAGACTATGAGAGCAAGGTTTCTTTTAAAAATACTGATGAGAGCCTACGCATTCTGCGTGAATGAACAATTAGGTCGCCTCTTGTTAGAACGATTCATCGGGTGTTGGGATCATCTAAACTTTGATCATGAGGATCATTCGTGTCTGACGATGGAAAGGGAAGATATGGACGTCAAGTATATCGAACCGGCATTCGAATGCATTCGAATCGACAACGTGATCACGCTTTGGAGGAGATTAGTCTTCTGTAAGGGGCGAGACAAGCCCACAGGTTCGGAAGAACTGAAATTAGCGCATAGAAGTCTGACTTTAGAAGACAGAGGATGCGTCTTGAAATTATTGCTGAAGGAAGCATATATCTAAGTTTTCTCATTGATATAAATAAGGAGAATAGAAAATAAAAATAAATACACACATAAATTTTTATCGAATATTAGAAAGAAAAACACACAAAAAAATTAGAACCAGAAATAAATTGTATCCGACGTTAGATGACGACGAGGATGAGAAGCCGAACGGCGTTTTGCCAACGGCACCATCGCCAGAAGAAAAAGAAAGAGGAGAGAGGTATCGCATCAATCAAATCAGTAAAATCCAATTGTATCTGACTCGAGAGAGAGATTCTCGTTGTTCTCTCAAGAAGAAGTATTCGTGTCTCGTGAATTTCGTCAATGCGGTAGACACGACACTCATCACGATTTCCATGGGTTTACTCTTGGCATCGGATTGTTGTTGACCACGGTTGGCGTTCTGATCGGGTTGACCATAGAAGGAGTGCCTCTCGCCGCCGGATTGTTTAGCACGCTTGGAAACATTTTGAGTAGGAAATTATATCTGAAGGCTAGGAAACACAAAAAGATTGGCGTCTTAGCTGACCCTAAGATCGACACGATATCTGAAATGATCTCAATGGCGTTGAAAGATGGTAGGATATCGGACGGAGAATACTTCACGATACTGAGTGAGAAAACAAAATACAATGCTATGAAAGAAGCCGTGAGAATCAAGACTCGTCAGATCATCAAGGAAGAGATGAAGGATTCTCTCATGGAAAGGGGTAGGAAAGAGGCCAGGGAGGAATTTGGTAAGTCGATAGAACTCAAGAGCAGCGGTTGAAAAAAAAAATATATATATAATAAGAACAGAATTTTTAAAAAAGAAAATATTAAATTTATATATAAAATAAAAAATAAATACGAAATTAATTTAAATAACTCTCAAAAATGTATTGCGTAAAGTGTAAGAGAGTTACTGAGATGGGTAATTCTTGAGACATACGTACTAAAAACGACAGACAGATGCTTCACGGAATTTGCAATGTGTGTGGTTCGATCAAGACTCGATTCGTCAAAAAAAAAAAAAAAAAAACGAGCAGAGGCAAAGGCGTCGTGAATAAAATGACCAATAATCTACCTTTCGAAATGCATCTGCCGGGTCACTGTTTCACAGGACCTGGAACGAAATTGAACAAGGGACTCAACGCCGATCTGACTCCTAAATCTTGGAGCAAACCCATGAATAGGGTGGACACGGCCGCGTATGATCATGATCTGTGCTATGCCGGACATCCCGACACCAAGACTCGCAACGACATCTGCGATAAAAACATGTTGGTGAAATTGAGAGGCATATCGAAACCAACCAGGATAGAGAAGATAGAACGTTCGCTGGTTGGCAATCTGATCAGTGCGAAACATCGATTCGGATGGGGCGTTAAAAAAAGTGCTTCGGAAAAGAAGAAGAAACAATTATTGACGAGCGAATTGGACGAGGAGTTACACAAACCCATTGTGTGTAAATTTCGAAAGAGAAGGGTGTTCGTGAAGGGTTTGGATGACATTTGGTCTGCTGACTTGGTCGACATGAGATCGTTTTCGAGGTGGAACGAAGGCATCAAATATTTATTGACGGTCATCGACGTGTTTTCCAAATATGGTTGGATCAGAGCTTTGAAGAATAAATTGGGACCTTGCGTTGCCGATGCTCTGAAGAGTGTGTTCGACTCGTCTTCTTGAAAACCAAATAAATTGTGGGTGGATAAGGGAAAGGAATTCTACAACAAGGACGTTCGTCGATTGGTCGACCTCTATGTGATTGAAAATGAAGTGAAAGCAAGCATCGTGGAACGTTGGAATCAAACGATGAAGGAAAAGATGCACAGATACTTCACTGCGAATTCGACCAAGAAATACATAACGCTCTGAAGGGCTGGTCAAAGATTACAACAACATGCAACACAGATCAATCAAGATGACTCCCGCGGAAGCTAGCGATCCTCGAAACGAAAAACGGGTCTACGCGAATCTATATCGTGAGAGATCTAATATCAGGAAGAAGTCTAGAACGCCGAAATTTGCAGCCGGCGATCGAGTGAGAATCTACCTTATAAGAAGCACTTCGAAATGGGTTACACTCCTCGATGGACCTCGGAAATCTTCATGATAATCAAAATATTTCACACCGATCTGGTGACTTACGAAATCGAAGCTTTAGATGGCGAAGAGATCATCGGAAAGTTTTATGAACAACAATTGCAGAAGATGAAGTTTTAATAAAGAAAACAATTTTTTTTTATTTACTCTCTTTAACATTTTCTTGTTTACACATATATATAAAGGAGAGAAAAAATAATAATAATAAAAAATAATTAAAACTATTTTTTAGATAAAAAAGCAAGCTAGTTAATAAACAAAAAACAAAAAAAACTTCAAAAATGGCAAATATACTAGATATCGCACAAAGCATAGTGAAAGATGAAAGTATTCAAGAATACGAGGTTCACGAATACAAACCAATAACCAGAACGAGTTTGAACAATGCGGGAGAAATATGAATCAACGTCGAAACCCAAGATCTATTCGTTCATCCTAGCGAGAGTTACATAGTGGTGCAGGGCCATCTGACCAAGGAAGATGGGACCAACTACGCTGACGACGACATGGTTACTCTAGCCAATAATGGCATCATGCATCTATTCAGTAATATAAAATACTTGCTATCTGGACAAGAGATGGAATCTGTGTTTCATCCTGGTCAGGCCACCACGATGTTCAGACTCTTGACATATCTGGATGATTTTTCAAAATCCAGAGGACTTAATCAGTTGAGGATGAAAGACACCGTCGGTCCTGCTAGCGCTGACGCGGCCGCGATATTTGACTACGTCGTCAAGATGTCCAGACCTAAAGGAACGTTTTTGTTCAGGATACCTTTGAAACACATCTTCGGATTCGTAGATGATTACAACAAGATCATCATGAATCACTTCGATTGGAGATTGACTGTGAAATCCACTTCCGAGAGACTGCGTTTCATTGTGGTCGCGTTTCAGACCGATAGGGATGGGTCTCAGGAAAAGAATGCGTCGCTATTTGATTACTACAATTTGAGAAACATGCAAGTGTTTTTGAATGCCATGAGATATCCAGCAATCGATTACAATGCGTCGTTCGACAAGAACGATTTCTGCAGACTGTACAGCGATGCTGCAGATTTTAGAAAGAAGTATCACAGTCTAGACGAATTGATGAGCAACCCTAATATATCTCCCGGTGAATACAAGTCGATGTATCCCATGTTCGTATTCGATGTTAGTAAACAGAGCGAACGACTTAAGAGTAGCGTCTTAGACATTCAGATCAAGATGCAATTTGACAGGAACGTGCCGAGAAAAACAGAAGCCTTTGCCCTGGTCCCGTCAGACAAAGAATTACAATTTGAATCAGATGGAAATAAGATGTCGATAATTCGATGAGAGACGTGTGTGAAAAAAATAAAAAGTGATGAGTAATTATTAAAAACAAAAAGAAAACAAAAAAAATAAAAAGTAATGAGATCTAGAGAGATTGAACATCTTTCTAAATCTCATTACTTTTTTTTTGTTTTTAATAATCACTCATTATTTTTTAATTACTTATTTCCACGCGTTCACTGTTTGTTCAGAGGATCTAGTTCAATCAGTATGCTTACCACAGAAGTGGCGGCTTCGGGATTATTGGTTTTCGTAACGAAATTAATCCTGTGTCTGGCGTTCACTTTGAGAGGTGTGCTGAACGTGCTAACATTCGAGTGTTGATTCTCGGTCTTTTCGACGCTGTATCTCTTATCACTCTCTACTGCATTCACCGCAAGATTGACGACTGCTCTGTTATTCAAATCTGTGGAAGTCAGACTCATTCAAATGATTTCACCTCCCAATGGCATGGGATATATCACCTGACCATGTTGCGACCCGCTACCTCCATTTCTGAAAGACCGCTTGGCTTTTCCCTCCTCTAACGCATTGCTCTCCTCAGCCCACACGGTGATCAATTGCCTAGCGTATTTGATTTTCCCCACCACCAAAATCAGGGTACAGGCGACTGTCATGTTCACGAGATCCGGTAGATTCGTGAGCGCATGTCCGCCCATGTCTAGTTTACATAGGCAGACACGCGCTCACGAATCTACTGGACCCTGTGAACATGACAGTCTGCATTTCATTGTGGTCGCGTTTCAGACCGATAGGGATGGGTCAGTCTGAAATGCAACCATGATGAAACGCAGAAGTACGTGGACGACAACTCAGTCTGGAGAAAGGTCGCCCTTTCTCCAGACTGAGTTGTCATCCACGTACTTCCTGCTGACCATGCTCGAATCGAATTCAGGATCGTGATCGAGACCGAATAAATTGTGACCGTTGTAACCATCGCCAACTTCGAGCGTCTTCCTCTTCTTTTTGGGTCAACTTTCGTCGTCACTTCTACCAAATTTATCGACTGGCATGTTGTTTTGAGGTTTTTTGTTTTAAAAAATATATTTCAAACGCAGTTTATTAAAAATGAATTATTTCACTTATTTTTTATTTTTATTCGATTAAATTTTTTTAAATAATTTTTTTACCTTTATATATACTATAAAAAAAATCTCTCTCTAATGTAAATCATTGAGAATGTCTTGAATCCGATCTCCTTCAGACCATCTCTTGAGAATGTAGAAACACAGCTGACCGCAAAACTCTTGATCTGGCGATTGCACTCGTTCCGTGTTGTAAGGAACCATCGATTCATTGAAATAGTTCTTTATTTCTTTTGGTGGTGAGATTCCGTAGCTGTCGAAATAATAATTCTTCTTCTTCCCATTCTTGAACCACACCACCCAGTGAGTGCCTTCCCCCGATAAATCATCTAGATTTAAAATTCCGCATTCCGATTGTCGAGGTCTTCTCTTTGGAAAGGCATCTCTGGAAAACACGCCTAGAAAATCTTTGATTTTCAAATCCTTAGCCGCATTCGGCAGATCGATGTTGGATAGGGGTTCGTTACGTAAGACGACACCTTCTACGGATATCTCTATTTTCTTATTCATAAATGTGTATATTTTTTTTTTTTTTATTTATTTTATTATAATTCACTAAAATGACGTTACTTTTTTTCTTTTTCTTTTTAAACTAACTCTCTCGATGTCTCTATTGACTTCCATAATCTTGAATCCATCTAATTCCTCTTGATTTTCTGGAATCCTATCATCCTTAATCATATCTGGAATCCTATCGTCTATAATCATATCCAAAGTCCAATGTCCGAGTGCCAAAGTGCTTATTTTATCATCTAACATGAATCTCTTATTGCCATCGGCCGTTCGCAAAATCTTATTGACTATTTCGGTACACAAGTCGTGATTGTCGCTTCGAATCGAATTCATAGTCTTATACACTGGACCACTTCCTAACAGACAATCTTTATACTCTCGAAAAGAGATGTTTTTCTTCACCACGCACGTTTTAACCCCTTTGCACTTCTTAATCTCTTCATCTTCTAGACGATAAGCATACAGTTTGGATCTCAAACCCATGAATTCAACGATTTTGTTACCGCCGCTCTCGTCCTTAAATTTACCGAACACCTTCTTGTTATCGTTCGATTGAATGTTGGACAGGTGATCGACGGGATAATTGCTTGTGTCGAACCATGCGGTCACGTCCGGAGATATATCTTGGTAGATGTCTTTCGTCTCTATCTCGTAAACTAAACTGTCCATGTAGGTGAACAGTAGTTTGGCTTTCTCACCAAATTTTCGTTTGACGTAATCATAGTGAAACTCGTACATCAATCGCTTGCTGATATCTAAGATGATCGGTCCGAGATAATAGGGTTTGTCGAACTTCAGGTGCATCTTTTGCATGTGAATGGCCACTAGATTTTCGTCGAATATGGTTCGGTGTCTGTAATTGGGTTTTGCCACTAATTTTTTAGCTATTTTCTCAGACGTGACGAGTCGAACGTCAGTTCTCTTCCTGATGTTTTCCATTGATTTACCGTACATGCAGTTGTTCATGAGTTTGAAGAAATCTTTTTCGAAATCATTCTCGGCTCGAATTCTGAGATTCGTGTTGAGATCAAAGTATTTTTTCACCCAAGGCTCTTCATCGAATCGAATGACGCGATGTATGTCGACTAATTTCATCCCATAATCAACATATTGTTTCAAATTCTCGCTGTTGATGACGTACTTATGTTTGTTAAATAAATTGGGAATGAGTTTTTCCTCATCTCCTTCGATCGGCTCCATTCGTTCGGAAGCCAGCGGATAATCGTTGTGTAGATCGTGTAATTCTTCCGGATAGTTCAAATCGACTTCTAAAATGCAAGGATAGTCTCTCCATTTTTGCATCTCTTCCGGTTCCGTCACCCATTTGAAATTTCCAATCGGTAAAGGACGACTCATAGCCCAACCGTACAGATTATTAGCGTCCCAATACTGTATGTATTTATTTGATCGTTCCGAATCAAAACCTTCTTTCATGTAGGGATTGTTAGCTTTAGAATATCTGTGAGAGATCATCGAGATGCCACCTCTCGCAGCTCTTTTTCGAACATGAGCAACATGTCCACGTCGGATAATAATTCCAATTGGATTTCGGTTGTCTTAAACAGAGCGTCCCACGCCAGACCAGGTGCAGTGAAATACCAAGCCGGATCCAGATCGTAATTTCGACGACAGACGTCTCGAAAATTTTCAAACACGTCTGCCAAGAGCAGAACATCGGCTTTGGCGTTTTTGGCGTGTTTGTAATTATCGTACAAAATATCGGATTCGTATAATTTCAAATAAAAATCTTCTTTTGAAGGTAGTGCGGTGTCATCGAATCTCTATAGATCGTTCATGTAATCGTAAGGATAGACTCCTTTCCTCAACATGACGTCTACTCATTCTCCGAAATGTTCGCTCATGATTTTAAATTTATCCTTGCTCATGTTATTGACAAATTTTTCCAGAGTGGTCGACATGAATTTAAAATTGTTGATGAAACGTATGCCTCTACAAATGGATTTCGTTTTTTCTTCCAATGTCTCTCCGTCGATTACTCTTTTCTTCTCCATGAGCTTCCATTTCGTGATGGAAATGTATCTTTCTTCATTGTTCATGATGCAATTTAATTCTTCGTGGGAGGTGCCAAGATTTTTCAGGAACGGATGACTGTCGTAACCCGAGAGATTGTGAAATATCACCGGATAGATGATCATTTTCACCTGAGTTTTGAATTTGTCGTATAAAATTTGAATTTTTGATTCTAACTCTTCCACGAACCTTTGAGCCATGCCATCATCTTCGCACCGTTTTGTGCAAGTGAAGGGACCCATGTCGTGTTGCGAGTCGAAAGCACATTTCACGTAAATGCAATAACCCGAAGGCGTGTGTTTTTGATATCTTTCGATGTAACTTCGAAGAGCGTCGGGTTGGCAGGAACTCATTTTCACGATGAAGCATTCGAGTACACGACGAATGGTACTTTTAACCTTCTGTTGTGATTTTGAATTTAGACATTTCGACGGTGATACCTTGATTTTTGTTGCAATATTCCTGATGTTTCGCTAACAATTTTTTGCTGTGAAACGCGTTCATACAGTTGCAACATAAACATATCTCACCATTATGTTTACTTCTCTGGCTTGACTGTAATCGGCTTGGATGTTTAACCCAACAATAATGACGATTGTCACCATTTGAAATCAATAATAAAATAATTGTCTTTTCTCTTTCGAGATACGAAGTCTGTCTGAGAGGATAGATTGTTCATTTTTCATTGTCGTATCCCAAGACATTCACCGCTACGGTGGGATTTTGAACCTCAAAACGTTCGATGTGTTTTAACTGCGTTGGAAAAGTCACTCCAGTCCAATCGAGATTTTTAGAAGTCTCCTCGTAATGAAAAACTCTCTCGGGATGGATTTTGACAGAGTATAAAGTGGAGGTGACAGCCCACTTGAAACACTGATCATCTTTATTTCTCATGTTGATCACAGCTTTTTTTTAGCTAAGAAATACGGTAATTCCACGTAGGAAGACACTTTCAATGAATCGTTTTTAGTTATATGAATTTCGAGTTTCAACATCTCATCGAACGTCCAATTACTACCTTCATGTTGATAATTCGCGAGATACATCAACATCTTGTCTTTCATGATTTCGAAAATGTTTGATAAATCTGAACCTCGAAATACGGGTTCGACATTAGATCTGAAATATGCTTTTTTCACGATGCTCTCGCCGGAATTCACGTACGTCGATTTTATTCATCACGCAATGGAGTATCATCTTAATTTTTTGTCCCACGTTCATGTGTTCATGAAACAAATCCAATACTTGTTTCTTCACCCATTCCATGAACAATTTTGGATCAACTTCTTGAATGAGGGAACCATGTCGAAAGTTTTAAAATGCCTTTGATCGCAGTCTCCCATTCTATGGGATTTGATTGGAATGCTTCCGTGACAAATTGTGCTACATATTCTTCTCCTTTCCCTTTGTCGATTGCTCATCGAATTTCGTTCGATATATCTCGTTTGTCTAGATTCTGAACTGCATCACTCATTTTCGTTTTAGTTTTTTTTTTCATCGACAGCTTTTAGTTTAGTTGTCTTCTTATTTTTCGCAACTGAAATGTTTTGTTTTTTTCGACGTCAGCATTTCGATTCCTTTTACTATCTTTTTCTTCTCCTCATTTTTCACAACTGAAGCATTTTTTGACGTCGTTGCTATCAACATTTTGTTTGCCTTTTCATCGAGCAAACTACGTATCTCCTCACACATGACCTTTCTAATTTCATCACGCTCCACTTTTCGTTTTCTATCATCAGGTGTTACTGTCATTGGCTCATTTTTTTTCCGCAATTCGAGTCTGTTCAAGTTTGTTCACTTCCGATCTTAGGATTTTTTTCTTTCCATCGTTTCACAAACGATATTCCTGTATGACTTCAATTTTTTAGGTTTGATTCTATGATTTCTGAAATGTGGAATGTTTAATTCTCTACACATCTCGTTTAACTGAGGTACGGTTTTCTCATTGAAATTTTCCATTTTTTTATTTGTTTGCTTCATTCGTAAGAATATTTTTTTTTTAATTTTGTATTTAAATAATAATTTGTTAAAAAGTTTTAAAATAGTCTTTATATATATATGTAAAAAAAAAAAAATTCACATTAAAGAAAATTAAAATTAAAAATATTTTTGTATATATATAAAGAGAAAAAAACAAAACTTTTTTTTAATAAATTATTTAAACATGAAATTAAAAAAAACAAAAAAAAATTAATCGATTTTTTATGTTCCTCAACGTGAAAAAATTGAATTAATACGAGAAAAAAAAGGACGTTAAATTTAAACTTTTTATTTATATATAAAAAGAAAAAACTTTTACAAAAAAAAAATTTTCACATTAAAGAAAATTAAAAATTAAAAAAAACTTTTTATACATATATAGAGAGAAAAAAAACAAACTTTTTTAACAAATTATTTAAATACAAAATTCAAAAATATATATTATTTGCAATAATTCATAAAACAAAAAAACAAATAATCAATCATGACAATAACACCTAAAAGATGCGAATTGAAATGAGTCGAAACGTGTAAGAAATTCGGTTGTAAAATCTATAGATTACAACGACATGACACCATCGAATTGAACAATGTCGAGATGAAGGGTTTAGAGCACAAATATGACAAATATAGCATGCCTTTGAAATTGGACAAAGCCACGCTTGATTTGTTTTACAAGTACCAAAGCGATCTACAGAACATCGTCATCACCAAAGACAGTGAATTCGACAAGGACGATTTGTCATTACCCTACAGAAGTTACATATATCCAAAAATCTCTCTCGAACTCGTGAACAAATCGGGTGGTGACCGCTGTAAAAAAAATTCGCAAAAGTAAAGATAAACATTCAACACATTTTTGAAAAAGGAGAAGACACGACCGTCAACATGCTAATAACGGACATGAAAATATAAAACAATAGAGAGACTGATTTTTAGCGAAGAAGAAGGGAAAAAAAAGTAATGAGATCTAGAGAGGTTGAACATCTCTAGATCTCATTACCTTTTTTTTGTTTTTGTTTTCCTTCTTCTTCTTCTTCTTCTTCTTCTTCACTATCGCCCATATATATTATAGTAATGTTTCCTTTTTTCTCAAATTTCGGCGTCGATTCTTCTTTTCATTTTTTGGGGATATATTACGTTTTTTATAAGAACACATTTGTTTATCTGAATCATAATTATGAATGAATGTGATGCATCTCTTGGTAACACTCACATCATTACTATTCTCTTCAGAAGGTAGTGGTGACGGTGGAAAATGTCTAATTCTTTTAAATTTCAACCAGCTATCCCACTCTTTTTTCAGTTCTTTCCTAAGATATCCATCATTAGCGTCTAATTGTTTTTCCACATCTTTTTCCCACACTATACTGCAATATTCAACATTAGCGTCTAAGCATTTTTCCACATCTTTTTCACACTCTATCCCGTGATATTCATCATTATCATCTAATTGTTTTTCCACCTTTTTATCCATTTTGTATTATTTTTTTATGCTTTCTATGATTTATATTTTTATATTTTATATAATTATATAATTTTTACATTATAATAACATACTCAACATCGGTATATTCTTAAACGGTGAATTCTCACCAAACAGCAAACCCTCACTCGCTCAACATTCTGTCCACTCTTCAGATAGAGACCGTTTCCACTGAAAGAGTTGCCACCTCTAACGGGTTCTAGATACAATCCTTCACCATTGTCGTCTATGTGGACGCGACACACGGCTCCTCCCTTCTTCAAAAACAGTCCACTGCCACCCATTAATTTCTCAACTGCCAAACTCGCGAGTCCTGAGAGAGCTCCCATGCCGAGAGTCTTTCCGAGAAAGGGCAATGCTTTTGCAGCAAAGGGTAATGCTTTTGCGGCGATTCCTGCCAATAGCAGTAAGAAACTGCCTTTCATATTGTATTTCAATTGAGCAGGACTCAATCTCACCCTCAACCCTCTTCCATCACCAATCACTTTCTCCATCCTTTTGATTTGAGTTCTGGTTGAGGCGATTTGATCGTCACTGCCACTCATCAGATCTTTGTAAGTTAATTTGAATCTCACCGGCTCGCCTCGAGTTAACGCTCTCTCAAGTTTCTTCCTCTGTCCTTTGGATATGTTCACGTTTTTAACCACGTATTCAGTCATATTTCTTTTTTTTAAATATATTTTGTTCAATTGTTTTTTTTGTTTTAATGATAATTATATATATTAAATAATTTTTGTAAATTAATATTGCATTTATTTTATTTTATTATTTATATATATACACAATATTTTTTATTTTTTTTTTGCTTTTTATATTTCTCTTATGTGAAATCGTATCGTCACCCTCTCTCCACGAAGATCTAACAGTTCACCATTTTGATCCATCAACATGGTTTTGAGACTGTACAAAGTGTCTAAAATCACTGGTAGATAAACTAAATTTCTAGGTCGTTCCATGATTTTATAACCCGGCGACACGTTTGGAAAGAAAGAATAGAAGAATAGCTACCATTCACGTAGCTTCCAGCAATCACGTCCACGTTCACCAGAATGCTATTGACTGCGAGAATGTCAACCTATTTTCAGATGCCGCGTGGCCTTGATACATCTTTTGATCGAATCCCTATAGAATTGTCCGTGTTGAAATCCACTCGAAAATTATCTTCCAAATCCAACATCGTCTGTAAGGTATTAGGGTTGGGAGCGAGTCTGATCTTGTTGCTTTCCTTTCCATCCGTCTTCATTCGTGTCTGAATGTAATTGTTCAAATCGTCTATGCCATAGCTTCCTTTGGGAATTCGAATCTCCGACCAATCAACTCCGTCGGAATACTTGAACGAGTTATTCTTTTCGGTGACGTTGGGAAAGGAATAATAAGTCTCCAGATTCACCAACGCCATCTCATATCTTTTCTCTCTATTCAATTCGATGGAAGGTTCAAATTTCATCGTGAATCGAGTCGAATCGCCACTCACCATGATTTGAATGGATTGTTTTACAGCCGTATTCTCGGCTATCCGCTCTAACAATTTTCCTTGTTCAAACATTATATTTTTAATTATTTTTTTTTCAAAACTAAATTATTTGATGATTCATTATTTTCCAATTTTTGTTTTCGCTCTCTATCTTATTATCATCAGAAACATAAAACTTGTCGAATCCACACCGATATTTTCCACGATTAAATTCGCTAGTCAAATTGATCACGACAAAATTGTAAAGTCCTCCATCCCAAACCCTTTTGCAGAACGTTGCTAGCGTTCTCATAAAATCGACACTCGACGTTCAAAGACGCATTTCTCTTCATCAATTCCATCACCACACCATCCAAAATGGTCGAAAGAGAAGCTTCACTTTTGTCGAATTCCTCCCTACTGTCAAAGATTCTGGCTATGATGTCCTTGGGCAATCTACAATCCATGCACTCTCAGAGCAATCTGTATTCAGGTTGAAACAAACTCTTGCCAAACACGAATAATGTGTCGTAATCCAACCAGCTGTTGTGTGACAACAGATTCATCAACAGATTGGTCTTTCCACAATTCGATTTTCCTACTATCAAGCCTCTTATGCTTTTGGGAAAGAACTCGTTATTCGACCTCTTGGTTGCGGCATCGTTCCAAGACATATCTTTAATGTTCATCTTTGTTTATTTTTTTTGTTATTTTTAGATTTTTTGCAAACACAATTTTTATGTTTTTTCAAACTCAGTTTTTATAAATATTATTATTTGTTTATATTACACCATCACGAGTTCTCTTCAATCCAGATCCACTCATCATTTTGGCTAAATCTTGTATGGGTACCACAGCATCCTCAAAATCTTTCCAACTTTTCAGCGATCGCTCTAACATAGCTTGCTTCGCCGGCAGACTGAGCAACTTGTCGATCAATGCTTCAGCTGCCCTCTTGCCAGCCACAGAAGCTATCCTACCACTAGCTTCAGAAGCGGCTTTCTTACCAGCATCCAAAGCCGTCTTCTTACCGACCTCAAACGTGGTCGATGCAAGTTTTCTACCTGCATCGCTCGTGAACACTCGCATTATAGAATCGACTATGCCAGAACCGCCTTGAACGTAAGTTCTAACGTATCCCCTGTTCTTTATCACCAACATATTTTTATTTTATAATATATTTTGTTTTTTCACTGTTAAATCGTTTGTTGTTTAAATACTTTTTATTATTTTCTAGTGTAAAATTTACTGTTTTTATTTTATCTGTTTTTTTGTTTGTTTGTTCTCTCTACTTATTATATATATATCAATCCTTCAATTCGTTCATCAGCCTTTTATAATCATGTTTATTCAAAACCTTCTGCCTCAACAATTCGTCGCATATGCTCACTATCTCATTTTCTAATCCAGTATTACCAGCAGGTCGACTTGCCATCAACAATCTCAATCTCTGAGACAGAGTGTCAGAATCGCTCAGAAGAAAGTGGTTCTCACCCCTTTGCCAGTCACCAATTCGACAAATTTCTTATTCATATCCCATATGGGTTTCACCCCCTTTGTCCACTTGTAACCTCTATTGGCTTTGGATCTCGTTTCTCTGACATTGTTATTTCTCAACATGTCGTGGGTCTGAACCAGAATGTCGCCATAATTGTCAAAATCCCGATCTGTGTAATCTCCAGGCTTGTCGAAAAGGAGCAATTTGCGCAGTCCAGGAGTTAATTTGTACCTGTTCGAACCGACGATTAAATTATCATCATCCTCTTGCACTCTGGTGTTGCCTACAAAAGTTCTACCATCGGAATCCTTATAAATTCCATACAACAGATCTCTCTTACCACCATACTCGGACGACGTGACGCTATCAGTGGTGATAGTCGAAGCCGCATCGTCGCTTTTGCTCACATCGGTTTCGATTCTCAAGGGAACGTAATCCGGCGATGATCTTTGAAAGGAAAACCTCCTCGTAAAACTGCCGGGCAATGAACCCGTTCTCAAAGAACTTTCTTTTATGGGCTTCAATTCGTCAACAATCTCTTTCTTACTTCCTTCCTGAACCTCCGTCACAGGTTTAAATAATTTTGTGGTTTCACATCTTAATTCCATTTCTCCCAGTCTCTGATATTCGTTGAGAAGCTGATCTCTCCGCTTGGAATCTGTGATGTGTAAAAACATTTTTCTCGTTTTCTAAAATTATTAATATTTCCTTTAGAGTATGGTAACGTGAGTTATTTTATTATTGTCAAAAATTAAATGTATAATTATTTTTATGTTTTATGTTTTAAGTAAATAAAAATCTTCTGTATTTAATATATAATAACTAAAACCAGTTGAGGAAAAACATTTTACAAAATGAAACCTCGATAAATGCGTTTTTGCCCTCGAACGTGTTAAAGATCACATCAACAGTTATTTCCAACAATGAGAAACTTAGAGTTAGTTTCAAATAAATATCTATAAATACAACGTTTTAAAAGTGTTAAATCATACAGGTAGTTATTTTCCTCACACTTGAAGTCATTCTCAAAATAATACTCTTAGAATATCTCGTAATATTTTAGTTAAAACCACGTTAGTACTCGCACGTTGAGCTATGGTATTTCTTCTATATTTTTACATGGAAATCGTTTCAGTCAAAAAACAAGAGTTGAAAAATCTTTTTTTGCCAAAAAAAAAAATATGGAAAAATAATACTCCATGTATATCTCGTAATAATTTGGTTAAAACCGTGTTAGTACTCGAATATTGAGCAATGGTATTTCTTCTATATTTTTACATGGAAATCATTTTAGTCAAAAAAAACAAGAGTTGAAAAATCTTTTTAAAAAAATTCTCTGGCGAGAATTGTTTTTGCAGAAAAAAAAAAGTATGAAAAAATAATTCTTCATGAATATCTCGTAATATTGTGGTTAAAACCACATTAGTATTCGCAAGTTGAGCAATGGTATTTCTTCTATATTTTTACATGGAAATCGTTTCAGTCAAAAAACAAGAGTTGAAAAATCTTTTCAATAAAAATTCTCTGGCGAGAATTTTGTTTGCAGAAAAAAAAATATGAAAAAATAATACTCCATGAATATCTCGTAATATTTTGGTTAAAACCGCATTAGTACTCGCACGTTGAGCAACGGTATTTCTTCTATATTTTTACATGGAAAGCGTTTCAGTCAAAAAACAAGAGTTGAAAAATCTTTTTAAAAAATTTCTCGCCATATTTTGGTTAAAACCACGTTAGTACCTGCACGTAGAGCAACAGTATTTCTTCTATATTTTTACATGGGAATCATTTCAGGCGAAAAAGCAATAGTTAAACAACACAATTTCTGATTAATACATAACACACTTAGAGTCATTCACAAAATAAAACCATTGATAAAATGCATCGCCCTTGGCGATTATTCTCACCTCCATATCATCAAAGAACAAAATACTGTTTGAAGTAAACAAAAACGATTTATTATCAAAAGAACAAAATACTGTTTGAAGTAAACAGATGAACTTTTGTGAATAGGAACAATTTAGAAGTGTGTCTCGTCAAAAGGTGTTTTTATCGATGTCTCTTGAACCGAGACATGAGTCAATTAAAATTTCAATTTACCTCTTAAAACCCATGTAAGTGGAATGCAATTTTACATTTGATTCTATTACGATTTACCTTAAAACTCGCGAGGTGAATTGGCAAATCGTTGGATCGCACCCTAGACCGTCCAGAATGCGATCGCAAACGTCGGTGTCTCAGAACTCTCAAACTGCATTTTTTGATGTACTGGAAGCCCAAATCGGTTTGGAATTTTTTTTAAAAAAAATCATCGATGAGTAACTACACTTTGCAGTCACTTTTCACCATTGGTGAACGTCGAGAAAAGGTTTTGAGATCGATTTTCCTGTCCTAGAACTCTCAATCGTTTTTCACCGATCAGATCACACCCTCGACCGTCTGAAACGCGATCGCGAACGTCGTTGTCCTAGAACTCTCAGAATGCATTTTTGATGCTGTCCAAGAACTTTCAAAGCGTTTTCTGCTTGCATTCACCAACAATAGATCGAAGGTCTGATCTGCGATGGGAATGTCGACAAAAATTTTTAAATTTACATTTCTTCAAATTTTCGTACATTTTTACCTTCCGAGCAATGTGTCGAATTTCACTAGTTCGCCAACGGCTGTTTGAATGGTTAAAAGTGCGATTCGAACGGTAAAAAAAAAACACTGAGAGTTCTGAGACACCATGAAAAAACGACATTTTGTACACTCTGTACACGATTTAACACTGAGTCCCTATGGCGGTACACGTACATGTACGTGTACAGTTTTTTTGAAAATGTGTCCTAAAACTCTCAATTACCACCTACTTTTCTTCTCTATTTATTTATTTTTATTTTTATTTCTATTTTTTTTAGGTTTTCCCAAATTTTCGTTTGGGAAAGACTATTGTTATTCTTAAATTTCCAAAAAAATTTCAACCAAATTTGACACACGTATGTAGCACCATGGGAACTCGCAAAATCCCATTTGCCATGTCTGTGAAAACGCGTATTTTCAAAATATATAGCCAAAAACCGTCAAAATTTCACCATTTTTCGAATGTCTCAAAATTGTTTACTGTTATTTAGCTCGAATTTTCCACACATTTAGAGCATAATATGATACACCACAATCACCACTCAAATCTTTCAACATTAACCCCCAGTAGCCAAAAATAACATGAATATAGCTTTTTTCTTCAAAATTGCCAACTTCGAGGGCAAATTTCTCTAATTGCAAGGTTGTTGTAACAATTATTTTGATATGGATAGATGAAACAATGATTGCTGAAGAAAGTTACTGTTTACTTTCTAATCTCAGATTTAACCCTCAAGCACAATGAGGGCGAGAATAAGAGTACCGTTTGAAAATGCCAAAATTAGCCAACTTCGGTTGCTTTTTCTATCATTTTGGAAAGGGTTGTTTTCAAAAACCTTTCATGTACGTATTCACAATTGATTACCGAACATATTTGCTGTTGTAAGTTTCGTTAAAGAGTTTAACCCAATCCCATTCTGGTTGCATAAAAGTAGGTACCTCCCAAAAAACTCCAACTTTTTTCAGAATTTGGTAAGTTTAGGTGAAGATTTACTCCATTTTTAATTGATTGAGCAATGAATGTTTTCTATAGCTGTATGCAGCAGTCAAAGTATGACAAATTTTGTTTAATATGTTATTATTAAAAGTTTAACCCTTGGCAGATTTGAGACTTGCCATAAGGGTACTGTCGGAATAATTGTTATTTTCGCCAACTTTTATATGCAGTTTCTCAGCACTGGAGCCATATTTTCTCAAAACCTTTTCCATGAGAAGATAGGGCATTCATCCAAGAACAATTTTGCTGCTATATGTTTTATTCCAAGTTTTAACCCTCACCCAGTTGTCAGGCCTTGAATTGGAATACCCTCAACTTGTACATGTTCATTCAAATACCAAGATTCAAGATTAGTCCATGTCTCTTTTCAGACACTCAGTCTGT
Organism: Pictodentalium vernedei; assembly: GCA_031216915.1. Classification (NCBI taxonomy): domain Eukaryota; kingdom Metazoa; phylum Mollusca; class Scaphopoda; order Dentaliida; family Dentaliidae; genus Pictodentalium; species Pictodentalium vernedei. The sequence goes on along the minus strand of CM062288.1, from coordinate 317,175,771 downwards.
GATTCATGTTCACACATTTAGAGCATAATATGATACACTAAAATCACCACACAAATATTTCAAAACTAACTCCTATTGGCCACAAATGATATGAATATAGCATTTTATCTTCAAGATTGACTAATTTCAAGGGCAAATTTCAGTAATTGCGAGGTTGTTGTAACAATTATTTTTGTATGCATAGATGCAACAATGCTTGCAGAAGAAAGTTACTGTTTAGTTTTTAATCTCGACTTTAACCCTCAAGCAATTCCCCCTATTTTTTTCTGTGGAATAGGTCGAAAATTAGCTGAACGATTTCAACTAAATTTGGCACACTTATGTAGCACCATGGGAACTCGCAAAATCCCATTTGCCATGTCTGTGAAAATGCGTATATTTAAAATATTTTGCCTTAAACTTTCAAAATTTTAACCGTTTTTCAAAGTCTCAAAACTGTTTACAGTTATTTAGCTCAATTGTCCACACATTTAGAGCATAATATGATACACCACAATCAACACTCAAATCTTCCAACATTACCCCCATTGGCCAAAAATGACATGAATATAGCCTTTTTCTTCAAAATTGACCACCTTCAAGGGCAAATTTCTCTAATTAATAACTAGTTGTAACAATTATTTTGATATGGCTAGATGCCACAATGATTGTGGAAGAAAGTTACTGTTTACTTTTTAATCTCAGATTTAACCATCAAGCACGATGAGGGCGAGAATAAGAGTACCGTTTGAAAATGCCAAAATTAGCCATCTTTGGTTGCTTTTTCAATCATTTTGGAAAGGGTTAATTTCAATCACTTTACTGACTAGATTTTAGAAACACCAGTGTGTACACACAAAGTAAACCCTGACGATTCATCATTAATGTACAGAAAAATCGAGTTAAATAATTAATATGGCTGATAGTTTCATGTGTACACAAAACCACCTTCTTTTTCACATTAATAAGTTGGGAAATCCCGTAATTTGGTCAACAAATTACAATTTTCTATTTTTTTATTTTTTTCCCGCTGAGAATTTTGTCTGTTGAACAGCTCAAAAACAAGCTGTACGATTTTAACCAAATTTGGCATACTTATGTAATGTCATAAAATCTAGTGAAAGGCGGTATCGTCATGTCTGTGAAAATGCGTATTTTCAAAATATTTTGCCAAAACTTTCAAAATTTTAACATTTTTCGAAAGTCTCAAAACTGTTTACAGTTATTTAGCTCAATTTTTCACACATTTCGGGCATAATATGATACACCACAATCACCACTCAGATCTTTCAATATTAACCCCCATTGGCAAACAATAACATTAATATAGCTTTATTCTTCAAAATTGACCAACTTCAAGGGCAAATTTCTCTAATTATAAGGTTGTTGTAGCAATTATTTTGGTATGGATAGATGCAACAATGATTGTGGAAGAAAGTTACTGTTTACTTTTTAATCTCAGATTTAACCCTCAAGCACAATGAGGGCGAGAATAAGAGTACCGTTTGAAAATGCCAAAATTGGCCAACTTTGGTTGCATTTTCTATCATTTTGGAAAGGCTTAATTTCAAACACTTTTCATGTGCGTATTCACAATTGACTACCGAGCATATTTGCTGTTGTAAGCGTGGTTGTAAAGTTTAACCCTATCCCATTCTGGTTGCATAAAAGTAGGTAACGGCTAAAAAAAAATCCAATTTTTCAGAATTTGGTAAGTGTAGGTGACGATTTACTCCATTTTTAATTGAGTGAGCTCTGAATGTTTTCTATAGCTGCATGCAGCAGGCAAAGTATGACAAATTTCGTTTTATATATTATTATTATTAAAAGTTTAACCCTTTGGAGATTTGAGACTTCCCATAAGGGTACTGTCGGAATAATTGTTATTTTCGCCAACTTTTACATGTAATTTCTCAGCACTGGAGCCGTATTGTCTCAAAACCTTTCCCATGAGAAGATAGGGCATTCATCCAAGAATAATTTTGCTGTTATATGTTTTATTCCAAGTTTTAACCCTCACCCAGTTGTCATGCCTTGAATTGGGGTACCCTCAACTTGTACATGTTCATTCAAATACCAAGATTCAAGATTAGTCCATGTCTCTTTTCAGACACTCAGTCTGTGATTAATGTTCACACATTAAGAGCATAAATATGATACACTATAATCACCACACAAAATATTTAAAAATTAACCCCTATTGGCCACAAATGATATGAATATATCATTTTATCTTCAAGATTTACTAACTTCAAGGGCAAATTTCTCTTAATTGCGAGGTTGTTGTAACAATTATTTTTGTATGCATAGATGCAGCAATGAAAGAACTTCCACAAATTATATAAATAGGGGCAATACTATTTTTAAACTTTTGCAGTTGTATTTTCCAGAATTGTATTTTCTATTTATGACTTTAAATGGGTAGAAATGAACTATTAGCATTTTCAAAGATGTGGCAATTTGCCAGTCGGCAAATTGCCATATCTTTTGAAATGCTAATGATTCATTTTAGTCAGTTATATTAACAGGCAGAAAACACAATTCTAGAAAAAATACCATTGTAAATGTTTTATAGTGTCGGCTCCTGGTGTGCGGATTTCCATTGCAATGGCGCGAATTCGCTCGTCGGTGACCTTCACTGCACGACAATAACATTCGCTCCACCGATCGTGAACACTTCAACGTGGTTATGAATTCCTATTATTACATACTTTATAAATAACCACATTTCCATCTGCTGGATCTTATACACGTGACTGGTACTCAAAAATTCATGTACACCGATTTTCCAGTGAATATTTTAACTTTCTAAATATAGCTTTTGGAAATCCCCTCTCTAGTTCTATTTCAATCGACGTAATCTCTATAACATTGTTTATTTTTATGTCATTCTGAAGATGATAACTATTTTATTGTTAACCTTTTACCTAACACAGTATTTTTTTAAAAATAAATTAAAGTTCACATTTTTCAAAAACAAATTTCACATTTTTTCAATAAAACCATACTAATGTGGATATTATTAGAACCAGGGCGGTGTATATAATAAAACAGTTATGGACTTTTGTGGTGATAAATATGATGTGATATGAAGGCTTCGGTCAATATAAGTTTTTTAGGTTCATATCAAATCATATTCACCACCATAAAAGTCCATAATTGTATATTGCTTCATGGTGGCTCAGTGGTAGACTGTTGGACTTCCATGCTTGAGGTCCCGAATTCGATCCCCGTCCGGGACGACCCACGTTGTGTCCTCGAGCAAGGCACTTTATCCCGGTTGCCCGGTTTGGGACACGATGACGCTGTGCACAAAGGCGTACTGCACGTCGATGGTTCACATGTCTTCAACCGCTGTAACCCTGCTTGAGGGGAGCTTGAACAGAGTTAGAATGTTCAGGAGCTGACAGTTGCTCGTCGATGCTCGGTGGTTCTCTCCGGGTACTCCGGCTACCTCCATCCGTAAAACTGTCACGGTCACGATTAGCCATTGTATTTAAGTATGTGACCTTAAACACCAATAAATAAATAAATAAATAAATAAATAAATAAATATATTGTTTCATGTTTAAGTGGTTCTTCCTTAATATTCCATTTCAGACAGGAAGTTTTTGTACCAGTCAGAGAGCAAAGCGAGACAGTGGCCTCCCGTCAGCTACAGTTAATGTGTCGACAGTTCAGTTTGTAGAACCAGGACATTCCCGCTACCATCCATCTTCTAGAAAAAGTGAGTTTAACTGGAGGAGAGCTAAATTATTGTTAGTCCACCTTATGTCTTCGCGTCTTTTCCTTGCTACAATGTATGGGAGAGTTCCTGTTCGCACTCTCCCATAAAATGTATCAAGGCCTCAATGTTTTCCAACCAAAATATTCCTGCATTAAAATTTTGAAGAAAAGAAGCCACATTATACCGGCTTATACGAGACCCGCCTAGGTGCTTGGCCTATAGCTATATACATGTGGGGTGGTATTATTGGCGATGATACATGGACACCCACTACCTTTGGTAGTGGATGTCCTTGTTTTATCGCCGATAAAATCGTGTCCCTTGATATCGGCGCTTGTAAAAAAAACTGAAATATAAAAACAGGAGGGGCACACGCTGAGTGTGCCCCCTCTCTGAATTCGCCTATGCACAGCAATCATGATATCTTGGGTCTCATTTCCTTTCAAACGGTCATATCCGGAGTGATTGGATGATACTCAGCCAAATAGCCAATTTTATTTTGTGATGGTGTGGGTTTACTAAATAATGCTCATCAATGGTGATTTGGCCAAAATTACCTGTGGAGTGTGGACTGTCAGGTGCATTTCATTTGGAGGTCAAGGTCACACAGGAGTGTTTCATGACTAATCCAGACCTGTTTGGGAGCTGACATTTTCAGGCGACAAATGGGACAATTTGTGTGTAAATTGGTTTTGAGAAATCCTTTTGAAACCAAGGATTTAGAAACCTATGTGCGTTTTCTTTGTCATAATATTCATCTTATGTTGTAAAATCCTCAGTTGGGGAATAAAGAATTCTTATAAGGCCTCATAAAGTAGATTTTCTATTTCACGGGCCATTTTTTTTTTTTGTAAAATTGCATGCGGGCGGGCTGTTTTTAATTTTATTTTTTATTTTTTGTAATTATTTCTTTGCCATCAAAAGTTCATGTTCTTGGTTGTTTTATGTCTTAGGCCTCATAATCTACGATCCAGAACAACATGGATGGTGGTGTAATTCATCCCTTGAGTGCAAAAAGGCTATGCTAAAGCATTGCAAAGCCTTGTTACACTCAAGGGACAAATTTATCAATTTGATTAACTTGGGTAAAATATCAGACATAAACCATTTAATTTTATTTTTTTAAAATTTGCATTGGTTATAAAAAGAGAGCGCGCGGTAGCCAAAATGATCATGCGGGAGTGCCTAAGAAACAGATTTTTAACTTTTTTAGGCCTATCATACCTTTATTCGCTTCGATGTACGGAAATTGGACATTTATCTCCAAAATGAGAAGATTTTAACACATTTTATCAATCAGCTGCGTCATTCAGATGAGTGTGTTGGAATGATATTATAAGATTTTGGTTGTGTGTTGTTTTCTGCATGAAAAAGGTCACACTGGGAGCTTCCAGAAGAGGTTTTCATTAGAAGCAGTGTGAATAGAGGAGGTAATTTAAGGTGTTTGAAAGTAAAATAAAATTTAGCTTGAAAATAGGCGACATATTATTTTCGATGCTGTTAAATATCTAACAAATATAATTTTTATTTTTTGTGTGTTTAAAACTGAGAAGCATTGTTCATAAATACGGGAGGACAGCAAAAAAGTGATAAATTATTATTTTCTTTAGTTTTTGATAACATCAAAAATAACCAATCACCTATTTTCAAGCTAACTTTACATTACTTATATACCACCCTAAAAGGGAAATATCCGCGACCGTGTTAATGAGAAGTTGTGCATTTCTTGAAAAGGTCATATTCAGCTGAATAACTGCAATGAGACCTTGAGCATGTTTTGATATGCGATGACTTCCTGTTGATGTTTTCTTCAACATACATTAGGTTCCGCTCCATAGATTTCCAGGCATTTCCAAAAATGACATGCCATACATTCTCTTCAAAGACGAATATTATTTAACTTAGTTAAATAACCCATAACTTGTATTACATTTTCCAAATCCTCTAAAAACATACAACACTATCTGACAAAGTAGAAATAAACAATTCGAATGCCCGGTAGGTGAACTAATTTATTGTCAAATGCAGGGCTTCAATCTGCAAAATCACATGAAAAAATGACCATACAGTCATTTTCAGCCACAGCAGCCTCAAAAGTAGAATTTTTACACCACACCCACTTACCTAACCCTGGAGCATATAACCCCCTGTTTCTAAAATGTGGAAAAAAATGTTTCCGTCTCATTTTTAGTAACATGCCAGGCAACAACTCCGTGAAAAAATGACATTTAAAAAAAAATAATCAGTTTTTCGAAGCCACTGTTGCCCATAATCCCTCCAGTAATTTACCATATATGGACAAGTCTCTGACTCTGTGACTAAAACTTGCATTCTCTTGTCCAATAATTAGCCTAATGTAATCATATATCTGATACTAAAATATATCGCCAATTCACATGGCATTAGTTTCAATATATGCCCCATGTTTAGAATTTTACCCATGTGCAATAGTGTGAAACTGTAGAGCGGAACATTTGAAACAGTTGTGTTTGTGTGTTAAATGTGTTTGCCTGAAGTCTTCGTGGTCCCTTATTTTCAGTTTTAATATGTATTTTTCTATTCTTTTGCGGCATTCTTTTTAAAAAAAATTTTTTATCTCTTTTTGGTATTTATTTGTGTTGGTAAGATACACTTCTTGACTGTGTAAAGTACTGTGATCACGAAATTGAGATTGTTAGTCCCATGAGTTCCAATGTGTTCTATGTGCCTGTAGGCACATAGAACACATTGGAGCTCAGGGGACGTGTTGCTTACCCCGTGTCTGTTCATGTGGTACGAGTTTTACCTACCGAATATGATACGGCTGATTGAGGGTAGGTAAAACTCATGCTAAATGCGCAGACGCATTGACATCTCTTTTTCAGCGCAACTTCATCGGGAAACTGTGCAAATCTCTTGACAGTCGTTGTCGTTGTCGACGACATTTTGTCGTCTGCGCAACACTTCCGCTTTCAGAGTGAGGCGATGATCGGAAATTAATTTTCAGGAACAGAAAATAAATCCGAAACACATGACGCTGAGTCTTTCCTGAACTTCCACACTTAGTGATACGGGAATTTCTCAGTGGTCTGGTGGAAATATCGTGAGACGGCTCCTTAAGACGTAGCTGTCGACCAATCAGATTTAAGAATGCATTGCCTTCTAATCAATAGATGAAATCCAACCCCTTCAAATACTAAGTAACCGAAAGTGAGATTTCACAAGTATTTCCTGGTTTTCAGAGGTTTTTTTTATTTGTTCTATCTTCCAGTTAATGAGACAGATGACCTACCCGCTTGCTACAAAGAACCAGCGTACATGGCACCTCTTGTGGGCCAGAGCATCCTCTTGCTGTTGATGTCTGGACTTAGTGTGTTCCTGGTATATAGCGTCAGACAGGCAGAAGCGTAGTCAGAAGAGATCAATGAAATTTATATCCATGTATAGAAAGAGTTCCCTGCTATACACAAACTGGAAGTTATTATATGTATCCACGGAGAGACTAACTAGACGTCCTGTGGTGAACTTTTTATTCCATTCTACCCATGTTTGACAAGCTATTTTTTAGCCCATTCGCTCTATACATATATAACCAGCAATACCAGCCTGTCTGCACCGAGTTGGTAGGTTCCGTTGTAGACTCGGGTAGTTGCTCGGTAGTCATCGCCATGTACACCGGCTGCCTCCGGTCACCTGCAAAACTGGCCTGCTCTGACGTGACACTATATATAGTTGTTGAAAGTGTCGGAAAATAACAAAGCAACACCAAAATTTGTAATAACAATACATACATGAATGAATGAAGGTACTGGCAAAATTTCAGCCAATGGAACTCCGAAGTTCTATTGACTGATACTTAGCTTGTACTTCAGCCGCCAGTCGCGCTTTCACAGAAAAATGAGTTTTGTTTGTCCTGGTGAGACTCTTTTCCACTCTCACTTTGTTGTGTGCCAGTTTACATCCACAGAGACAAGAACATACGGTGGTTTCTGAGAAAAAATTTCTTATTTCACCTGGGCTTGTAATGTAGTGGCGAATTTAGATGGAATGTATCCGGCGTACCTCGGGAGGGAGCACCTCCTCCCAAACTCCCTTATTGAATTTTGAAAGCTTCCATAAGCTGCCCACTCTGCCCCGTGCTTCGGGCGTCTCTGGTATCCTGGGTGGCTTCCGGTAAACAACGGCTCTGGAATCGGCGACAATTTGGGTTGGGCCCATAAAACCCCTCCTGGACCTCCACCTACACACCTACCAAGTAAGAGTAAAAATTGATGTCCTCCTTCCATTTGGTCAGGGGTTAAATCGTTTTGTTATTTTGGTACTTCATAGAAAATAAAAAAATATATATATAGCCTCTCTAGCCTAAGTATTTTGTAAACTACAATGTTTACCTATTTTCTACACTGAGCAGTTGTCCGTGCTCTTACCCAAAATTCTGTATTCAACCTTGGACATTTTTCTTACATAGCTAGAAACCTTAGGCCTACTAGGGGGGGGGGGGGGGGGCTCAGTAGGTGGAGGTGCAGACTGCAAGCCGAGAGGTCCTTGGTTCGAATCCCACCCGCGACCATCGCGTTGTGTCCTTGGGCAAGACAATTCATCCCCATTGCCCACGGGGGCACGGTGGCGCTGTGTACTAAGTTGTACTGCATGTCGATGGTGCACCTGTCTTCACCCAATGCTAACCCTTCTTGTGTGGAGTTAGTATGTCGCCGTTGCTCAATGGTTCTCTCCGGGTACTCCGGCTTCCTCCACCCGTAAAACTGTCGTGGTCATGATTAGCCATTGTGCAGAAGTATGTGACTTTGAACACCAATAAATAAATAAATAAATAAATAAATAAATAAATAAATAAATAAATAGGCCTACTCTCGGTTTTATTCTTCTTCTCTTACAAATCACGGCGAGTGACAAATCAATGGGTGGAATTAACACGTTGGTTTCAATAGCGATCCTAAACGACTTTTTTACCCAACGGATCCGTCACAAACACCCGCGTAATTTACCAACTGAGCAGAAGAAAAGCACGGGCGTAACAATCGTTACTTATTCCTTGTTCCTTAATCGACATTCGTTACCAACCGATTCTTTCGGTTGATAACGAATGTCGAAAAAGGAACTGGGAATAAATAACGTTTGTCACGTCCCCAAGAAAAGCAATAAATTGATTTTTTAATTTTGTCAAAACCATATCATGTGACCCCTAGTTGGAACGAGTTCGTTCCAGTGAGAGGTCACGTGGTATGGTTTTGTTAACATTTTGTGAATAATTTGAAAAAAAAGAATTAAAATACCAGACTTTGATAACTGATATTATGTACGATGGGGTTAACCCTTTACCTAACATGAGAAGCAGACGACACATGTAATCAAAATTCTTCAATAACTATTTTTTTTTTCATTTTTTGTCTCAAAAACATAGGTCATCACCCCTCTTTGGGACGAGCTCGACGAGTATTTGTCGAAGGCATGCATTGATAATGTAGTTGGAATAAGCCTTTTTCAAAACTGCCATCTTGGCTTTTAATCTATGCAAGGCCACAGGTCGCGAGGTGCAAACATTTTTCAAGAAAAAAACGCATTGTTATATAAGCAATGGGAGAAGAGAGAGAGCGAATGAAGTGCTTCGGACCCCATTGCGTTCATTTGTGCGAATTAAAAAAAAACAAACATTTAGCCAAGTCTACCATTTGTTTGAGGCAATAGCAATGTTGTATCAGAATTTTCATTCTTTCGAATTGAGTTTCTATCGATTTAAGGGCTTATATAAGTAATGAAATTTTGTTTATTTTGAAAATTCTCACCTCTGATATTCCTTCAATTCAAATTAAATATACACAAAATGTACATCAAAATGAAGGTTTGGATGTAAAGAACACGAAACACATGTGTAAACTCACAGAGTAGACTGTAGGCATCACTGGTTCCTGGAAGTCTGCTGCCGTATTCGCACTAGAGCTGATAATTTAATAATATTTCACGAAAACAACTTGTGGCCAAATGTGCATTACATATCCAAGAACAAAGCTAGGGGATAAAAATTCTTCAAAACACGGCGACGGAGCTGCATTGTGGAAAATTCCAAAGCCTTTGCTTTTGTTTACGTATGAGTATACTTTCGATTTCCGGTCTACGTCATCGGTCAGAAAAAGCATGTAAAACAACGCCGTCTAAAATCAAATAATGAAAAAGATCGCCTTCACACAGTATACTGTTATTAGACAGAGATTGCACAGTTGCCATATTCAATTAAAGTTGTTTTTCGATGGAAATTCGTGGTAACGAGCAATTTGCGCATGTCTGTCGGGCATGGAAACCATCTTCAATAAAAAATGCAGACAGTGTTGTCCTTTTTCAAAATGCAGTCCTATCGCTGTATTCGAAAGTGTTTTGAATGCCTAGCTTTGTTCTTGGATATATGAAGCACATTTGGCCACAAGTTGTTCTGATGAAATATTATTTTATTATCAGTTCTGGTGCGAATACGGTAGCAGACTTCCAGGAACCAGTGGTGCCTACAGTCGACTCTATGAGTTGATTACATATGTGTTTCGTATTCTATACATCCCAATCTTCATTTTGATGTATAATTTGTGTATATTTAATCTGAATTTAAGGAATATGAGAGGTGAGAATTTCAAAATAAACAAAATTCTATTACTTATATAGGCCCTTAAATGGTGTTTGAACGCACGCTGTGTCATTCACTCCGAGACCGCGGGCACTGTTTCGACAACGTTCGAGGATTTCCCAAGCCGCGAGACTCCGTGCAACGAGTGTTTCCTTGTTGCCACTCAAAACAAGTCCTCGCCTCCGTATAAAAAAGTCTTTAAACCTGTGATATCCCGTCGTTTAAAGTCGTCTATGGTTCCCCCTCCAGTTAATTCGAATGATGACATTCGTTCTACGAATTTAAACTTGATATTTTTCAAAACCAGTTCACTTGGCTGACACATAACTCAACGCGATGATCACGGAAATCGCTTTGTTTACACCCCGCGACATGTGACCCTGCATAAATTAAAGTCCAAGATTGCAGTTTCGGAAAAGGCTTATATTGCCCAGTAAAGACATTTGTTCAAATATGGGAACGGGTGCGAGAATTCTGTACTGGCCACTGCACGGGCTAGTCGCTAGCTGCCATTAGCGCATCGTCAATGTTGATTGGAAACTTTAACCCTTTACCCAACGTAACGGCCAAAACCGGCCAGCGATGTTCACAAAAATCGACAATTCATTTTTATTATATTTTGTCTCAAATATATAGGTTATGACCCCTCTTTGGAACGAGCTCGTCGAGCTCGTTCCAATGAGGGGGTCATAACCTATGTTTTTGAGACAAAAATGAAAAAAGTAGTTATTCAAGAATTTTTTTTCAAGTGTCGTCTGCTTTTCATGTTAGGCGAAGGGTTAACCAATTCAATTTTGAAGTCTGAATTGGTTAAATTCCTTTTTGCATTATGAAAAAAATCAGTGCTGGAAATTTCGGATTTTTGACAGCAGTGTGTGGAGAGGGTAATCATTAAATGAAAGACACGCCCAAATTTTAGAGTCCAATCCCAAAAAAGAATTTCTAGCCAAGCCAATGGTTAAGCGTGCAAATATTTACCGTATTTTTCAGTGTATTTTTAACGATATGTTTTACTCACCCAGAAATGTCTAACCCTTGGTAATATTCTGAGAAAATCTGATTCTGCGACTTCCAAAAACTTGTGATGTATAAACATTAAACAGCATATTTCTTCAGACGCGTCGCCAGGTAAACCTGTAGGGGGCGGCGTGAATTTTGGCGTCATATCACGAAGATGGCACTATTTTGAGATATTTTGAGGTTGAAAAGAACGTCACTTTTCATCACGTGGTATTTGATATGTAGTTTCATAAGTTGAAGCCTCATGCAGATCGTAGAATTAATGATTTTTAGGGGATCCGTGAGTTTTGGGGGTTGCTTCCCTAAACTTCCCACCCCACCCCCTCCCTAGCTGCGCCACTGCGTTTCGCGTCCATCTTACAATGGAAAATCCGTAAAACTTGTGGGGTCTTCTGGGATGGTGATGGGAAGATATACCTTTTTATGTTAATATGGCGGACATTACACCCAGTCTTTATTTTCAACATTATTTATGTACAATTTCTATCTCAGCGATACATTTTGTGAGACGACTAAAATGGCTGATACCATGCAAGCGAAATTCCAGTGACAAGGTTCGAAGGAAAACGAATCGGACAGAAAATTTCGAATCGAACCGAACACCACAACTTTAGATTCGAAATCTAATCTCGAAGCTTCGCAGGGCCTTACACGCTAAAAACTAAAGTGTTAAAAACTACACTTGAAGTGCTGCTGTATTTAACACTTACTAAGTGCTGAACTAGCACTTTGTTCAAGTGTAGATATCCCAGAACTTGACAGGTGTTACAATAATACCACTTGATAAGTGTAATGTCGCGACACTTAAAAGAGCACAACACAGATGACGCGGATCAGGCTCGAACTCTCGAGCCTGATCCGCGTCATCTGCGTTGTGTCCTTTTAATTATGTTCCCACCAAGCGCAAATCAAATTATGGACTCTTCTGGAAGAACGACCAATGCTAGACACATGGGAAGTGCCATCCATTCAAGTTTCAGATGTCTGACGATTGTAATGTCTAAGTGCTTAAAGCATTGCACTTTGAGTGTTAAAATCAAATCCTAACAGTTAGAATGGGTTTAACACCTTGAAAGTGTCAGTTTTAAAACTTTAGTTTTTAGTGTGTATAGGCGTATTCACGGTAATTTTTTACAGTTAACGGTTACAGGACTTTCTAACCATTTCTAACCGTTTCATCATAACGCTTCACGAGTTGAAAGATTAGTACTGACTGGCACATATATACTGAAGGCAAAAACTTGAAACGCAAGTTCGGTTTTGGTAATATAATTTTTTTTACCCGTGGAGCAACTACAGTAAAATTTGACACAATGCTACCTCGGCGTACTGTCTAAAGGGTCTTTGGTTAAAATCCAGTCAACCATGACCACGTGGGACGCTGCAAACCTTCAACAGATTTTTCGACAAAGCGTGTATCCGGGGCACTCACACGTGCTATGGGCTTGAAAACCATACCAAATCGAAGTTTTTAACAACACGATTGAAAAGCAAAATGCCACGAATGTCAGAGGTTCATAGGGGTAGAGTATTGCTCTAATTTTCAGGGTCACTCGCAACGTCTCGTCGCCCAGCAATTTGGGGTTCATGAGTCAACGATAGCTCGTTTAGTTGGGCGTCTCAGAGCATTAGGAAGACTAGCTGACCGTTCCAGGAGTGGACATCCACGTGTTACGTCGTCACGTCAAGATCGAGGCATACAGACCTCCGTAAACGATTTCAGACGGCAACGGAGACGGTGAGTCAGGTTGTAGACACTCATAGTCGCCGAGTGTGTCCAAAAGCAGTTATGAATCGGTTGCGGGAGTTCAATTTGAGGCCACGACGTCCGTACGTTGGTCTGCAACCCAGATGATTGCAACGGCTGCGTAAACATACACCAATTCGGTTGCACTTGGCCCACTGGAGAAGTGTGTTATTCACTGACGAGTCTCGGTTCACGCTTTTCAGGTGAGATGTACGACAACGTTGCTATCGACGTTGAGGTGAGCGATATTCTGGTGCGTACGTTTAGGAACACGACATATTCGGGGGAGGGTCTATTAAGGGTTTCTTTTTTTGGGGGGGGGGATTTCTCATAGCGTAAAAACACCTCTCTTGGTCATCCAGGGCAATCTTATAGCCGGAAGATATCGGGATCAGGTCTTCATGCCTCACGTCCTTCCACCTATCCATGCGCGTAACCTTACGTTGCAGCAAGATAATGCGAGGCCGCTCGTTACTAGGATTTGTCGTGATTTCCTCAACCAAAACAATGCCCCAGTCCTCGATTGGCCACCCAACACTCCAGAGGGAGGGTCAGGAAGCGCTCAGTTCACGCAGGCCCTTCTTCAGGAGTAGATTAACAACCCACAAAGGACCATAAACAGCTTTATGGGGTCAACTGTAAGGAGAGTTAGAGCGGCGACTGAAGCCCGGGTGGGTATACCCGCTATGGATTTTGACCAGGAAATGGCGTAGGGTACCCACGTTTGAATGCAAACGCAATCTGTGTTAAGACAAACAAAACTGGTCAAAATTTAATCAGTAATGAAGAAATAACATCAAAATCCAAACAATGAAATAATCATCCATAACACATTTGAAATATTTAACACAGAAAAAACTTCGTTTCCCTTTTTCCGCTAGTACACAATGGAATTCAATTCTGTAATACTGCCCACGGCAATGCGGCAACAAGAGAAAATTAAGTGGACACACATCGTACATAAATGTTTTTAATCCCTAAGGGATCGGCGAAGAAAATCTACACTCACTAAATAGATAAGATATTGATGGAACACAAAATAACCACATTAATTGAAACTAGTCACGTAAAGTTACAGTTGATGGTTTCCATAAATTAGCACTGCGGTGTTCAAACTGATCATGGCGGAGGCTCGCGGTCTGTACAAACACATTTCTTGTTTCTCGGGTAGGTTCTGCTCAATTTCATGATTGGAGGAGGGGGCGGGACTTGTAAATCCGCAAACAGTGCTAAAAATGTATTACTTTCCAAAGTGTGATTTACTGGGATTTCCGGGTTCGATTATAAAAGATAACTTCACAAGTGAATTATGCAATCAACAATTGGGTCATGTATCCGTGCGCGCAAACGAAGATGCTTTGCCGAGGGTGTAATGGGGACTTCATTATTATTTTTTTTTTTTTTTTGGGAGGGGGGGGGGGGTTAACCCTTTACCTAACATGAAAAGCAGACGACACTTGCAAAAAAATTCTTGAATAACTTTTATTTTCATTTTTTTGTCTCAAAAACATAGGTTATGACCCCGCATTGGATCGACCTCGACGAGCTCGTTCCAATGAAGGGGTCATAACCTATGTTTTAGAGACAAAACATTAAAAAATAATGAAAATTAATTGACGATTTTTGAGAATAGCGCTGGCCAGTTTTGGCCGTTACATTAGATAAAGGGTTAAATAATAGAATTATCGTTAATAATGAAAAGTAATAAACAGAGTAATCGCTTGACTGGAATGGTTACGTGAAATAATTCATTCGAGGCGAGGGACTATATTGTAAAACGTCCATCACCTCTCATGAATTATTTCACGTTACCAGTCCAGTCAAGCGATTACTCTCTGTGTAATTGAAATTGGGAATTGTTTCCAAAATTCTGTTCTCCACTGTCATGTCGAAAAAACAAAGTTTTAAGTGGCAAGAATTTCTCGCAGTGCAGCTGAGTTACTGCGTTGCGTCCTTGGGCAAGGCACTTAATCTCGTTAGTCCATACTGGGGAACGGTGGTGCTGGGTGATAAGGCGTAATGTCCGTCGATGGTGCACTTGCCTTAAACCGTTGCTAGCTCTACTTGTGCAGAGATCATGGACAGCTTTTATCTTCGAATTAGTAGGAAAACGGTCTACTTACCCCCCCCCCCCCCCCCCCACCCCCCCCCCCCCCCAAAAAAAATTATCGTTTTGGGGATTGGGAACTAGCATAACGGAGATAGGGTGTCGGAATATATTTATAAGGGCGGGGCAAAATGTGCTGAAAAGGGCACGGGCGAGCGCTCCGAGGGTGGACTGGGACAGATTACCGATTTCTAAAAGGTTGATCACTCAACAACTGAGGGCGTCATTTCCTCCCTGTGAAAAGGCAAGGGGGGCAATTTCCCCCTCTGCCCCCTATTCCGACACCCCTGGCTAAAATACGCCCGGTCACCAATGCCTGGGGCAGAGGCCCTCTAATATGAGCAACATGGGTATAAGCGATTACTTTTTTCCATGTTGCGGTCATGATTAGCCTGATTATTGTGCAGAAATAAATAAATCCCAGGAGGAAGCAAAAACGTTTTAACAATGTAAAAATAAAGAGGCAGATTTTCGGTAATGAGGTGGGGGTGGAGGAGGCACGAATTTATAAATAGGTTTATTATATAATTTTATTTTGGAAATTGTTTGTCAGTTGATACTTCCGAGCTGAAATGGTTTGTTTTGATTCACTGTCACGTGTTTATTTTCTGCAGACTAACACTGGGACTGACGAATGGTGTATTATGTAATCACTGACGCTTCCCAGAAAGGTACGTCGGATTTTACCCAGGCCTCTTGTACCTGTTACGATCAAATCAGCTTTCTCCTCCTGTGCGAGTTCAATTACTACCTCGCCTGGTTTCCCTGCACCAGTCCGGAATTTTCCTGGTATCTGAAATGCAACATACAGTTTAGTTTAGTTTCAATCCGAAAGGTGGAGGGGTCGATCCCCGCCAGGGGTAACTGCGTTGTGTCCCTGAGCAAGGCATTTAAACCCGATTGACCATGTGCGAGGGTGGCGGAGGGGAACGGTGGCGCTGTGTGCTAAGGTGTACTGCACGTCGATGGTTTTCTTCAACCAATGCAAACCCTGCTTGTGTGGAGTTAGTACGTTGGGGAGTCTGACGATTCTCGTCGCCTCTTGGTTGTTCTCTCCGGGTACTCAGACTTCCTCCACCCGTAAAACTGTTCGACACGGGGGTGAGCCTGGCTGTAGAAAGTGTCATTAAACCTATAAATAAATAAATTCAAGGCCTGGCGAAAAACGCTTCTCCTTAGCCACATGCTACAGACGTAGAGAAACTTTGAGATACACTTACTGTCCTTTTTACCGGATACCGTCCTTTTTACCGGCAAAAAGTATGTCCCCTGCGACAGAATCTGGGAAAATATTATGTGAAATTTAGTATCGAAATTACAAGTACTAATACACTAATTGTATCTGAAAAATACACAAAAAATAGATGGATAATGTTAATATGCATATTTTATTTTCCAGATATATTGGCCTATTATACCGTTATTTATTGCGCGCCTGTTGTGTTAAATCCTCCATCTACAGCAACACTAAACCATGCGGAAAATGAAAATCCGTTCCTCACATATGTGCGGAACAAAATAGTTGACGGACTATTTTTATAGAGAAGCGAAATTTCACTGTAATTTTCTTGAAATCGTGCACTGCAATCACAATTTGAATCGCTGGCGATAGCCAGAGCCGCCGAGAGAAAATACGGGCCCCGGGGGATAAATCATGCCCCCATGTGGACAATCGGGGTTAAGTGCTGAAAATGTAGTAGTGAATAAATAAAATATACATGTAGTGGCGTGACGCGATTTCTTATTTAATTAATATGTACTGCACCAATACTCCAAATCGGTCATGCTGCGCACCCCCCCCCCCCCCCCCAACGCCCGAATCGGGCACGGAAAACCTCCAATTTGTATGAACGACTGCATGTGTGACATCACTTCAAGTGTTAACCTTTTACCAACGCAACTGCCAAAACCAGCCAGCGCTTTTCACAAAAATGCCAATTAATTTTCATTATTTGTCTCAAAAACATAGGTTATGACCCCTCTTTGGAACGAGCTCATCGAGCTCGTTCCAAAGAAGGGTCATAACCTATGTTTTTGAGACCAAATAAAAATGGAGAAAAAAGTTATTCAAGAATTTTGTTTGCAAGTGTCGTCTGCTTTTCATGTTAGGTAAAGGGTTAAATGTATTTTGGTAAAAAAGTGCACGATTACTTTCATCACTAGAAAAAGGGAGTCAATATCTAAGACTCTAATACCAAGCGCGTAGAGAGGATTCTATAATAGGGGGGTATCCTAGCTAGGTTTTTTTTTGGGGGGGGGGTGGAGCAAAAATGACATTTGAAAGACCGTTATGTGGGGGTTCGCCCACCGCCAGTTCTAACTAGGACCACCCGGTCGTTGCCCCCTCCCACGTCCCTAAAGAAAAGTGAGAGGGCAAGGACAAGAGGGTCCTCGTTAGAACTAGCCCTCCCCTCCCTTCCACAACACACACCGAGACAATTTTACAGAATTGTGTGCTCTAAGAGAGAATCTGAGGCATTTGTAGCGTGTGTAGGCCCTATATTGGAGACCATCCCCCCCCCCCGCCCCTATCAGTACCACCCACCCCATAGTTACGACATGGTCAAATCCAGAGGAACATATTCCGGTTGGAGAACTATTTAGGGTTTCACCCCATAGAACCTACTTAGTTACGCCCCCCCCCCCCCCCCCCACACACACACACACACCCGCGAACCTTGTTTATGGATTCTTCACAACATGTGTATACATAGCATACAGGTTTTATGAAATGTTAGATACGTACCTCTACTTCTTGGGATAATTCTCGGTATTTACTCTCTAAATTACAAACTCGCTGTTCTAGCTCCTTCAACAGTTGCTCAACCACAGCTGGACCTGAATGTTAGAATAAGCAATGCCATTCGAAATCAGAATTGTGTCTTTTGTGATATGCAGAGGTGGAAGGGTTCCAAATACAGGGACTCGAAAATCGCTTCTGTCCACTGATCCATTTGAATAATGAATGTTAACCCTTTCATTATTGGAGCCCTGGAAGGTATCATTTCAGTTAACGGCGAAACCATCTCGGTTGGTTGGGAGGTTCGGTAATAATTTAATCCAACAGATCTGTCGAGCTGTTGGATTAAATTAAACCCGAGCCTCGCTTCAAATTTTTTGCTCTTTATATCGTCTGCTCGTCCGCTACCATTTTTTTTCTTAACCCTTTACCTAACATGAGAAGCAGACGACACTTGCAAAAAAAATTCTTGAATAATTAATTTTTTTCATTTTTTGTCTCAAAAAACATAGGTTATGACCCCTCGTTGGAACGAGCTCGTTCCAACGAGGGGTCATAACCTATGTTTTTGAGACAAAAAATGAAAATATTTTGAAAATTAATTGGCGATTTTTGAGAATAGCGCTGGCCGGTTTTGGCCGTTACGTTGGGTAAAGGGTTAACACAAATATTTACTCACACCGTGTTGAAAGGAATAATCAAACGGAAGGTTTATCAGGGTTTATTCAACTAGATATTAACCAGTCGGCAGTGAATAGTGGATAATCAACGGACACAAGAGCGCGATGGCTTAGTGGTAGACTGTTGGACTTCTAGAGGTCCCGAGTTCGATCTCCGTCCTGGACGACCCGCGTTGTGTCCTTGGGCAAGGCACTTTATCCCAGTTGCCTTCATTGGGGCACGATGACGCCGTGTACTAAGTCGTACTGCACGTCGATGGTGCACGTGTCTTCAACCGCTGTTAGAACAGAGTTAGAATGTTGGGGAGCTGACAGTTGCTCGTCGATGTTCGGTGGTTCTCTCCGGATACTCCAGCTCCCCCACCTGTAAAACTGTCACGGTCACGATTAGCCATTGTGCATAAGTATGTGACCTTAACCACGAATAAATAACGAAATAATCAGCAGGCAGAAAAGCCGTTTCTACCTAAACCTCTGTAGAACAGAAAGGAGTTATTGTGCTTACTTTGTTACGTGTGTGGGATACTGCTTCTCAAAAAGCTTCACAGAAAATTTTCAAATCTGATCAAATTGTTCGGTGCGCTTGACAACTAGATCCTCGGAAAACATTTTTGTCTCCAGAAGCATCAGCCTTCTCCTTATACGTAAGCACAGACTATACAAAAAAAACCCAAACAAAATAAAACTGGAGCTGATATAACGGGACAAATACACCGCACCCTGCAAATGGAAATAATGTCTTTGACCTTCAAGGAGTTATCTGTTTGGCGCAAGGAATGTACACGTGTCAATTTCATCTTTCTGGGCGAAAAAAGTGTTGTGACTAAAGACGGATGGATGAATAGATGATGTCATTAAAGATCAACAGGAATAACCCTTATGCTCTAAGGAATATACAGTACGTGGAGAGTTGATTGTAACTAAATCACCCGAGGAGTGGAGTTATCACCCAAAGCATCACTTTCAAATTTTGTACATGTGGACAAAAAATGCAAGCAATGTTTCAGCCAATGGACCTCCGGGTATAACCCGGAGGTCCATCAGCTGGAACTTAGCTTGTGCTTGCAATGCTTTGCAACAAATTTGCAATTATTACTTGGGTGGAATCTCCACTCTGCGGGTGATTCAGTGATAATGTACTCTTCATGTACTGTATATGTGGTTTTTCTTATCTCAATATGAACTACTCATTTTGGTAATTCAACCTCCCGGAAATATGTTCATTTTCGGTTCGCAATTTCCGGTAGTAGGCAACCAATATCATAATAATAAGGTTTGTACAACAACAACGATAAATTTTGGCTTTGATTAATTTTAACCTCAATGTGATTGCATGGCAAAGAAAGTTAAATTTACGATGTTACAAAATTAATTAAAAACGCAATTAATATGAACTTTCCGTAAAAATGTAGAATGGAAAATTGTATTGACAGATAATTTTTCGATTAAATGTTTATTTCGTTTCTGATGTCCCCAAACGAATTTCATCATGATGTTAAATCATTTTTAAAATAACGTCAAGAATGTTTGGTATACTGCGTGGAACGCACAAGGGTTTGTGAACAAACTCGATAACCTAGATGTCGTCTCGCTTTTAAATCGCAACGGTTTCATTACTATAACGGAAACGTGGCACTATGAGGATCAGTCTTTATATTTACCTGGTTATCGCTGCATTGACTATTGTCATAGTGAACAGATGTCTGTCAGACAATGAACAGTTTTTATTGTCGATCAAAGTATACAAAATATGTATACAAAATATCTCAAATCTGTTGAAAGACTACACAGAACAACGCTGCGTGTTAAACTTAGTGGAGAGATGTTTAGTCTAAAACAACAATATTGTTTTCATTTCTATATACATTCCTCCGTTCAATTCTTCTTATTGGAGAAATACTAATACATGTACTATAGAATCAGTATGTTAGAGAGATATCTGGCGGATTGAGAATTAGATCAATTGACTATCATTGGTGGTGATTTTAACGCACGTGCAGGTGATCGACCAGATTATGTTACAAATGATGACGATTCACATTTAGTTTTACCTGATAGTTATGCATTTGATTGTGAAAATGATAGGGTAAGTTTGGATAAGGAATATAATTCGTTTGGCACACAATTATTATTTATGTGTAAATCGTCTGGTATGAGAATAGTGAATGGCAGGAAATTTGGAGATTCTCTCGGAAATTATACAAGCTACAGTTACAATGGCGCTAGTATTGTTGACTATGAAATGATAAATAAGAGGTACCTACCCGATGTTAGCTATTTTTGTGTTAAAATTCCGACAGGTTTTTCAAATCATGGTAATCGAAGAAGAAAGAACTGAGCTTCAAAATACCTACCAAAAACATAATTTAATAAAATGGTGTAAAGAGAGAGGAGATAAAGCCATTTCTACCTTATATGATCCATTTATTCAAAAAAGATTAATGGAGTTCAGAGAATTCTACGAATCCCATTGGAACCGAAAGGGCCGCCAGAGATCTAAATGAAATCATATTCTTCATCGAAAGTGATAAATTTTAGGTATAAACAAAAACGTAAACGACACTGGTTTGATAGACACTGTAAACATGATAAGACATTACTGATTTATTATTTATTTATTTATTTATTTATTTATTGATGTTTAAAGTCACATATTTATGCACAATGGCTAATCATGACCGTGACAGTTTTACGGGTGGAGGAAGCCGGAGTACCCGGGGAGAACCACCGAGCAACGACGAGCAGCTGCCAGCACCCCAACATCGTAACCCCGCACTGCAGCACAGGCAGGGTTAGATTGGTTGAAGACATGCGTAACATCGACGTGCAGTACGCCTTAGTACACGGTGTCATCGTGCCCCCACGTGGGCAATGGAGATGAAGTGTCTTGCCCAAGGACACAACGCGGTTGCCGCAGGTAGGATTCGAACCGAGGACCTCTCGGCTTGCAGCCTGCACCTCTACCTACTGAGCCACCGCGCTCCCGACATTACTGATTAAATTTCACTCCATAAAAAAAAAAAAAATAAAAAAATAAAAAAAAAAAAAAAAATTATAAGCTGGAGACTAAACGTAAGCGCAGCGAATTATATGAATGTATTTCTGATAAATTATCTAGTGTGGAGACAGCTAATCCTCCCGAGTATTGAGTCGAGCTCGTTCCAACGAGAGATCATAACCTATGTTTTTGAGACAACAAATTAAAAAAATTAGTTATTCAAGAATTATTTTGCAAGTGTCGACTGCTTTTCAGGTTAGGTAAAGGGTTAACACATTTTGTGCTAAGAAAGAAGAGCTCAATTATTTGCACCTAGATGAAAGTGTAGCAGTCTTTAAAACATTACTTTGTCCGAATAGATCTGAGTCTGAAATACGTCATCTTCCGGCGACAATTAAGGAGCCAGATATCAAATTAAACAATGATTACATAACCGCTAGAGAAGTATTAGACGCTGTTAGGCAGCTCCAAAACAAACAAAAAAAAGTCATCAGCTGTAGATAACATTCCGAATGAATTATTAAAACTTATTGTTTTAATTATTATAGATGATGTTGTCAAGCAATTTAATCAAATATCATTATCAGGTAATTACCCTGTATGTTGGAGTGAGTCTATAATAAAAACTCTCTATAAGAAAGACGAACGACATGATCCTAACAATTACAGACCGATTGCACTGAGTAGCAATTTCGGAAAATTATTTAATAAAGTAATAAACTCGAGGCTAAATGAGTATTTAGAACTCAACGATTTAATAAACATTAACCAATTTGGATTCAGAAAGTTCTATGGAACAATTGACAGTGCATTCATTTTGCGCACGTTGGAAAATAAATATGAAGAAGAGAAGAAACCAATGTACGCATTGTTTGTTGATTTTAAGAAACATTTCATCCGGCAGATAGGTCGTTACTTTTTGAGAAAATGAAATCATTACGTATCGGTGGGAAAGTCCTCAAAATTCTTAGTTCTTTTTATGAGTCCAATTACTATTCTATAAATACTTCTGTAGGATTGAGCACACATTTACTCTCAACAGTGGGAGTTAGACAAGGATATTCTATATTCCCCACTCTTTTCAAATGTTTTACTGATGACATATGCGGGATATTTGATGAATCCTGTTCACCAGTTAACGTGAAAGGACAACGACTCAGTCGCCTACTTTTTGCCGATGATCTGGTAATGTTATCAGAGTCTCCAGCCGGATTGAATAAATGTGTGCAGAAGTTAGAACACTATGCGGATGCAAACAAACTTAGTGTCAATATTAATAAAACAAAATGCATGATTTTCAAAAATAGAAAAGATACAAAACGATCCTAAATTTTGTATTGGAACAGTGAAATTAGATATCGTAGATCAATATAAATACTTAGGTCTTGAATTCACATACAATGGAAACACAAAACAAGTTCAAGAGAATTTAAGTACAAAAGGATCGAAAGCAATGTTTTCCCTTACAAATTCTCTCAGAAAGTCACTTGAATTAACTCTTGATGTGAAATGTAAACTTTTTGATAAATTGATTAAGCCTCTTCCATCATATGGTTGCGAGAAAACAAATATTGATGTTGAATAGAAAAACATCTAATCGCGCAACACGGGGAGAGTTGGCTAGATATTCTATTGTGAACAATATCATCTTACATCTCAATTGTAAACTTCCGAAAACTTGGATAACTTAGTTATCTCTTTATAATATCAGAGTTTCCGATGCTAATACGTTAACTAATGGTAATGCAAAATGCCTGAAAGATGTACTAGAATCTCAGCATAGAGAAAGTTTACTAAAGATATGTTTAATGATGACAAAATGAAAGGCAGCAATAAGTTTCGAAAGTATCGATTAGTTAAAATGAATACAAGCTTGAACCTTGTCTTAAAATCACCAGATCTCGACAGGCCCGTGAACTGTTTACTAGAGTTAGGGTTAGTAATCATAATTTAGAAATAGAAAAGGGTAGACATAAACAACCCCCAGTGCCCCTAAATGATATGAGATGCCAGGTGTGCGATACCGGTGAAATAGAGAGCGAAAAACATTTTGTTATAGATTGTGATGCATATGTCGAAATTAGGGAAACGGGGTTCGAAGAAATTGTAAAAGAAAACAAAGAATTTAAACAGTTAAATGATTCGGAGAAATGCTATTATATATTGAAAAACTGTGATAGTAAATCGATTAATATTATTTCTAACATGATCGGGACATTCTTCTGTAAGCGAGATCACCCTGTTAAAGAAAAAGGGCATTAGTATTTTATATTGTATATCATGTTTATTATATCTTCTTATTTGTTATGTTTGTACTGTGCAACTGCCATATTGGTGTAATGCATTAAACTAAACTAAACCACGGTGGGAGTTAGACAAGGATGTTCTATATCTCCCACTCTTTTTAAAAGGTTTATTTACTTTGCGGATCAGAACAAACTTAGTGTCAATATTAATAAAACAAAATGCATGATTTTCAAAAATAGAAAAGATAAATATGATCCTACGTTTTGTATTGGAACAGGAAAATTAGATATCATAGATCAATATAAATACTAGTACTAGCATAGAGAAAGATTTACTGGAGATATGTTTAATGATGACAAAATGAAAGGCAATCATAAGTCACGATACAACTGGGACTGAATGGTAAAATATGCGCTCTCCGAGTTTGACGTTCGAAATCTTTAATTTGAAACAAAGATATTTGAATAACCGATCTATTCGCTGTTATTGTGACTGATTAGGTTTGCCGCTAATAACTTCTGAGTCAACAAAAGCATAAAATACACCCTTTTCGTGAAAAAGTTGACACATTCATGTTCTGTGTAGTGCGGTCATTACTTTGATATATAATTTGCCTTTATCCACTTCTTTCATCTGTATTTGGGGCACTGGTGAAAATG
The DNA here is from genome assembly GCA_031216915.1 of Pictodentalium vernedei. Taxonomy (NCBI): domain Eukaryota; kingdom Metazoa; phylum Mollusca; class Scaphopoda; order Dentaliida; family Dentaliidae; genus Pictodentalium; species Pictodentalium vernedei. Next base: position 317,151,257 of record CM062288.1, on the reverse strand, counting down.
TAAAAACAGAAATGCTGAAAGCTTTCTTGGGAGACCTCTTAACTGAGATCATATAAAATATAACCAGAAGAACAATATTCAAGGTTTACGCTTATTGTAGGCAATAATTATTTCTATCGCAGCGGCTCAATTCGTGTCATCTGTTGCATCATCGAAGCTATAGTCCATGAGCTAGGAAGGTCAACTGTGCACCCCCCCCCCCCCGCCCCCCCCCCCCCCCACACACACACACTACTTAACTTCCTTGGTACTAAAATGTGCGCCAATGTATACTATTTACGAAACAAGTTGTTAACAGAAAACATTTTGGGATGCAATATGCTAACCAGGTAGATGTTTCACCCTACCCTACCCTAAAATGTGCTCCAGTCCGTTATGGGTAGGGGTAACTTTTTTGTCAGACTTTGTCTTAGGTCACACGCAGTCGGACACTTAAATAGGGGTTGTTATTTATTTTTTTTTATTATTGATGTTTAAGGTCACATACTTATGCACAATGGCTAATCATGACCGTGACAGTTTTACGGGTGGAGGAAGCCGGAGTACCCAGAGAGAACCACCGAACATCGACCAGCAACTGTCAGCTCAACATTCTCTGTTCAAGCTACGCTCAAGCAGGGTTACAGAGGTTGACGCAACACGCCTTAGTACACGGCGTCATCGCGCCCTCATGTGAGCAACCGGGATAAAGTGCCTTGCCCAAGGACACAATGCGGGTCGTCTCGGACGGAGATCGAACTCGGGACCTCTAGCATAGAAGTGCAACAGTCTACCACTGAGCCACCGCGCACCCCAATAGGGGTTTGTAAAGTACCCTATTCAGGCAGTTGAGGGCCCGACATGACAAATTCGGAGTACTGGTACACTACGTGTTAAGGGGGTGAGACGTTGCAACACGACCACTGCATGTATACTTTATTTATTCACGAGTAAATTTCCCAGAAGTCTTGAGGTTTTTTGAATAACGTTCCGACTACATCATCAAGGCATACCTTCGACGAAGACATGCCTTGAAGATGCAGTTGGAATAGAAGTTGGGACAAATCAGGTTTACCCCTCCCCCTCCCCCCCACACACTCACACCCAATCGGTCACCTTCGCGGCGCTCCTGGATGTTACTGTTAAACATTGGCTGAGAGAATATTATCAAGAGGAAAAGAATGGAATATGAGGCGGCGACCCCCCCCCCCCCCCCCCAACAGAAACACTGTTAATATATTACAGTGTAAAATGTTAATGGACTTCCGTAGAATAACTAACTACCGTCCGTATTTAACAACTGCTCACGGCGGAATACCTTCTATCTACAATTACAGTTGTTGGTATGATTATTCGGTTCCTAAATCTCTTTAGAGTGTTATATGAGCAACTTGCCTCGGCCAGCAATATCGGATTCCATTTATTCCGCATATCGATTTGGCAACAAGGACAGACTTCAGATTGTATGATCACATTAATGTCCCCCATATCTGGATGTGAAGTGCCTGGCAGGTTGAATTAATCTAAATGGAAATGCGATGTCAACTTTCTGTTGTACAACATGATCTAAGGTCTCATCGATTTACTATCAATATGCCAACATCAGCCATTAATAATTCAGTCACAAGCAATCGCTCGATTTTGCTTTATGGTAATAGAAGGAAAAAAATATTATCTTTTATCGCTTTTTCAAAGTAGTTTACATTCGTGATCAGTATAACCAAAACGTTCAGCTATATAGGTATCACGGAACTAAATATTTTCCCATAGTCGACCATTATAACGTTCAGGCCTGTTCAGACAGAAAAAAATATGATCGCATCACTTTAATTTTGGCATTCAAATATCTCTGTCAAGTATATGGCCCTTCAGTCAACTTTTTCTGATCCGAAAACAGGGGGTCATGCAACAAATAAGAGAGAAAAACTGACACAAAGGGAAGTAACGGTCACGTGCACATATTTTTCAGGGAATTCCCTACGAAAACACACAAAAAATAAATTGTATTTTTAGGACCAAAAGTCATCAAATGACCCTCTTTTTTATCAGGAATATTCAACAATAATGCAAGATGTCAATAGAATGTTTCAAACCTTTATTGAAACAATATATTTTCCCAAGGCGTTTTATTTTTAGAGATAGCATCATTTCCGAGTGCTGCAACATTTTAAGGTGGTTAACTCTAATTTCAGTATTTAGTTCCGCGATACCTATAAAACGAACCCGGGGAGCTGCGTTCATTTTCGACAGGGCTAAGGGGTTGAAATGACACCCTCCCAATACTCTTCCAATCGGGGCATTACCGGACCAGATTTGATACCTGTACTTCGTTGGAGGAATACCTTGATGCAAGTGCTCAGACTACCAGTCCAAGTCTGTAAGGAATTCGCCACTGTTACGGCTTGGAACCTGTCTAGCCCTTAAATATTCTATCTGTTATCTTTAGATTCACTCGACCCAGGGGGAGGCCACCAAAAATTTGTAAGACGTGACGTGGGGTTGGGTGGGTCTCTTGAGTGCGCCAAAAATGTGCATTTCCAACTTGAGCAATTTTTTAAATTTTTTAAAAATATATCAATATATCAGCTAATATATACCATCATTTGTGTTTCAAACCATAAAGATGATGTTGTACATCACACTCTTAACACAAATACAACATCAGGAGGCTTTATATGTGAGAATATTGGGCTTAAACTGGGAAAATGTCACACGTTAGTAGGGGGTGGGTGTCTTGTTCGAAATGTAGAAAATGTGCAGACAATATTTTGGGTACAATTCAAATGAAAATTTGTTCCCGTATATGTACACCTGCCCTGACCAAGCCTGATAATGAACAGCTTGTCATTTGTAGATTGGGGCCCACACCAGCCCACAGAGGTTTAAATTGGTGGTACCAGTTTAACCCTTTACCTAACATGAAAAGCAGACGACACTTGCCACAAAAATGATTGAATAACTAATGAGGGGTCATAACCTATGTTTTTGAGACAAAAAATGAAAAAATAATAAAAATTAATTGGCGATTTTTGAGAATAGCGCTGGTCGGTTTTGGCCGACACGTTCGGTAAAGGGTTAAGAACATTATGAAAACCCCCTAAAGACAGCTGGGCCTACTAAATTTATAAGTTTATTTTGGATTTTATTGGAGAGTGGGGGTGGGTGACTGAGAATGGTAGTAGAAAATTTGCACGTAGTGGGTGGGTGGGTGTAAAAAGGATCCGAATAAAAAATAGGACGTCACATCTTGCAAATTTTTAGCGCCCCCCCCCCCCCCCCCCCCCCCCCCCCCCCCCCCGCTCGACCGGAATATTTCAGTTGGCTGGAAAAGCCAACCCAAGATTCGCTATTCCGACCATTTTATATGTTCCATAAACGGTGTTAGTCCACCCACACACCCTTTTCCCCAGTTTTTTTTTCTCCATTTTTGATATTTTTTTTTCCCACCAGTTTCTGACACCAACCGCCTTCGATGGAAATTTAGTGTCCAATATCGGTATTCATAACAGTTTAAAATAAAATTCTTATGTTGGTAAAATGGTCTCTAGACTAGCAACACAAGTTGAGTTATTCAAAATAATCTCCAGTTATACAAAAATGAGCTACTCAGAGATTTTCCAAAATTGTATTACATTAATTTTGTTGACAGGTCATTAAAATCCGCCGCCCCTGTGTAAATGACCTGCTAATCCGAACTCCTTCAGATGTCCAACGACTTGTTCTTATTCAGTTTTCGCTGGGGTAATCGATGACACCGATGGCAGCCGAATGAGAACAAGTATTTGTACATCTGAAAGAGTTCGGTTTAGCAGGTCATTTACACGGGGACGGCGGAGCCGGAGGGGGAACGCCCCCCCCCCCCCACTCCCACTTTTTAAAAAAATTATAGGTACCCGAACGGCATTTTCCGACATAACATACACATCCCCCTATGGCCACTACACGTCACCTATACATATATGACCACATTGATTTTCAAGATTTTATTGAACAAAAAAAAAGAAAGTTCCAAATGGAAGGTAATATTTCAAAGGACGGTTTCAAAGTTATGATTATCCCTTTAAACCCGAGAGATCACTTTTCCGGCCCATGAACATGATACTTTATAAATTCATTAAGTGTGATAGCTGGTAAGTGAATGTGTGGGGGAAATCAATTAATATTTTCAACGTGCAGCCCTGAGGCTGCACGTTGAAAATATTAATTTGTCTGCCCAGAAAATAATGAATATGGCATCTTCCAATTGCTGCCATTGAATTGATATCGAATCCCATCGAGCAAATAAGCCATAGAGTATTTACTCGAACGAGTGACTCGCACATACGACTGTTAGCCTCATATCGGTATATGAGGATACCTATGACCTGGTATTGTATTATTTGAGGATACCTATCGAGGATGCCTCTGGAGAATCCCTTTTTTGTCGTATGAGGCCATGAGGGCCATGAGAAAATCTCTTAATGAGGTCTGATTTACTATTCCGCTTCATTTCGGTATTTGAGGATACCTAGGGATGACGTCACAAAAAGGTCGCTCACGCGGGTTACCATGGCAACACAACATGGCGCCACTGGGTCACGTGACTGCGACGTCACATGAGATCCCCCCACTGAGATCCCCCGATCAGGCCCGAAACGTGCGAGCTATACTACTAATGTATTTCTTGGTGATGATATCTTAGTTGAGGACGTTGAATGAATGAATGAATGAATATTTATTTAGCAGTATACAAACAATATACAATTACATAAATATCAAGAGGAGACAGTTAAGCATGTATACCACAGGGAGATGACATAGCCAGATTGGCTGTCTACCTGTCATCTCCCAGAAAATATAGCGCGGACGTTGGGATCGAGCTGTTTAATATTTACACTTGAAGCTGGTGGCTGGTGGGGTAAGCAGAACTATGGTAATAGACGAGAATTGAAATATCCAGATTTGCCTACAGTACAGGTGGAAGCGTCTCGCTAGATGACCAAAAACTTCACTTCCGTTGACAGCTCCAAATCCTGGCGTAGTCCGCCGAGAGCTCCCGAAGGCAGCTTTCGGCTGACTGGTGCCAGGTGTTGGGCTCTCAAGAAGGGAAGGGTAAATACTCAGTCTACCTAATGAAACTTGATAAAATTTAGAGCTCAAGGACCCGCGTTAATTGGCACAGTTCTTGAGGGACGCTAGGCTAGTGTATCTACAAAATGCATGCACTGAAGTTTATTCTGCAAAATCTTACCTACTAGAGGCACACCCATTATAGTAAGGATTATAGCATTCAATGTAGTCGGGATACCGCGACAGCAATTTGAAGTTGGTTGTTGATTTTTTTTTTTTTTTTTTTTTTTTTTGAATGTTTCTGTTGTTTATACTACGTAAGTTATTCTGTGAAATCACATACTAGAAGCACACCCATTACTGTAAGGATTGTCACAGTCGATGTAATCGGGTTATTGAGACAGTAATTTTGAAGTTAGTTGTTTTTTAAAAATGTTTCTGTTGTTTATATTACGTAAGTCAAGATCTAGATCATTCCAAAGTTTGGGGTAATTGTGTATAGGAAAGTTCTCCAGAGACCTTGTCCTTATTCTAGTATATTCAAGCGAATCTCTTCTTCTGCTAGCTCGACCCGTAGTGTTGACAACCGACTGGAAATGATTTTGAAAAGATGACGGCAGGTTATCGTGATACCAATCGAATATGAACAAACATGCGTGCAGTTTAAAGAGGTCGTTCACTTTGAGAATCTTGTTTTCTCGAAAGAGGGGATCGGGTAGCATTGTATTTTTTATTGTTTATTATGCGGATTGAGCGTTTCTGGAGAAGAAGTATCCTTTTAATCATTCTAGAATTTCCCCATACGTTTATCCCATACACTAAGTGTGTGTGTATCAGGGCATCATAGAGTGTTTTCCGGGCTTCACGAGGTAGTGTTGTCTTCACTTTATTCAGTGCGAAATTAGCACGGGCGATCTTGGAGGAGAGTTGAGATATATGGTGCTTGTAGGATAGACTATCGTCAATATGTATACCTAAGAATTTTAAGGATTTCTCAGTATTATTTGAACCTACTCTACTTATGTTTTGGCCGTTGATTAGAATATTATTACGAATTTCTGTTGTTTTTTTGGCCGATGGGTTCATTAGAATATATTTGGACTTGGTGGCGTTTACGACAAGTTGATTCGTACAGCACCATTCAAAGATTTTACCTAACTCATCATTTATGAGTAGGGCTAACTGGTTTGGGTCTGGTCCAGAAGAATGCCCCGTGGTATCGTCAGCAAAAGACAATAAATTGAGGGAGGTAGCGTGATAGATATCATTGACATATATCAGAAATGGGGTTGGACCAAGTATCGAACCTTGAGGAACTCCGTGCGATATTGTAACCCTGTCAGATATATAGTTTCCGTATGCAACGTATTGCGACCTATTAGAAAGATAACTTCTAAACCATTCATTGCCAAGTCCCCTAATACCATATTTGTCTAATTTATTAATCAAAATGTCGTGGTTAATTGTATCGAACGCCTTTGACAGGTCCAAAAATAACGCCAATGTGCTGTTTTTACTTTTCTTGTTGTTTTCTTCGGCTATGGTTTTTAGTAGTTGCATAACTAGATGCACCGTACTATGATTTTCCCTAAAACCGTACTGATTCTGATGTAGGATGCCAAAACGATTTAAGTACTTTAGAAGTCTCGCTGACATAAGTTTTTCTAAGAGTTTAGAGAATGTGGGAAGTATGCTAATAGGTCTATAATTTGTGAAGTTATGTTGGTCGCCTGTTTTAAAAATAGGAATAACTTTTGCAATTTTTATTTTATCGTTAACAATGCCACATGCAAAGGAGCAATTGAAAATGTGTGTTAGAGGGTTAACTATGGGATCGATAGTTCGTTTGAGAAGATTCGAGCTTATTTCGTTATAGTCCTTGCTCCCTTTAGATTTTAGGGATTTTGCGATACTCTTCACTTCAAACTCACATGTAGGACTCACGTAAAAGCTATTTGTGAAGTTTTGTTCCATGAGGTCATAGGGCGACTTGTTGGTCTTAGGTATTTTGTCACTCGTGCGTTTTCCTATATTTGCAAAGTACGTATTGAGTTCTTTAGCTATTTCTGTTGGGTCATTGAGTTCTTTATCATTATGGATAAAATATTAGATAAGTTTGTTGCTATGTTTGGTGTTTTCACGGCGGCATTTAGTATTTGCCATGTTTTACGAAGGTTATGCTTGTGTACGCTCAAGATACTTTTAAAATAATTTGCTTTGCATTGCTTTTTGACTTTATTGAATATTCTACAGTAGTTTTTGTAGTTTCTTATGTTAGATTCACACGGGTTTTTTATCTTCTTGTTGTAAAATTTACTTTTATTATTTGATGAAACTATTAGTCCTCTTGTCATCCAGGGTTGCCTTTTGATGAATTTACCGTTGGTGCGGACACGGATCCGGGGGAAAGCCAGGTCAAATAATCCTAGATATATGTGTAGGAAATTATTATAAGCCGTGTTGGGGTTATCGGAACCCATAACTGGAGAAAAATCACATTCTGATAGAAGTTGGTTGAAGTGTGCAATGGTTTCGTCACTTACTTTACGTACCCATGTATATGATTCTCTGTATGTTTTGTGGGGCACGGTTTCAATATGAAAAGTACCGAAGTGGTCTGAAACGTCAGTTATTATTATCCCAGACAATGAGGTGGATTGAATATTGTTAGAAAAAATGTGATCAATAAGTGTAGCCGAGTGTGAAGTTAGTCGGGTGGGTTTGGTGATCACAGGTAAAAAGCCTTGGCTGAACATGAGGTTTATGTAGTTATCTGTTTTGACATTGGAATCATATTTAAGCAGATCAATATTAATGTCACCAGCTATATAGGAAGATACACTTTCCTGGTTTAGCTTTTCGGTTATTTCATTAAGTTTGTTTAGAAAGATATCAATGTCCGCTTTCAGTGGCGTATTTGGTCTGTAGATCACCCCAATGACTCTCCTTGATTTATTGACAGTGATTTCGATAAAAAGAGATTCAACAATGTGCGGGACAAAAACTGACAAATCATGACGAATTTTGAAATCAATGCTCTCTTTGATGAAAAGTCCCACCCCACCTCTGCCGTCATCGCCGTCTGGGCGGTTGTTTTTTATTAGATTATGGTAACCATCAAGACAATATGATATATTTGCAGGGATATTGAAAATTTCTGTTAGGCCAATGATATCAAAGGTATTTTGGGGTCCTTGTAAGGTAAATAAGAGATCGTGTAGGGACTCCCAGTGGGCATTGATGCTCTGACAATTAATATGGAAGAGCGAGAAGGGTTGTGATTCGTTTTCGATGGACGATTGAAAATTTCCAGGCAAATAGTATTCACATTTAAGGTTATGACCGTGGAAAGGAGAATCCTCAACTTCTTCGGAAGTATTATCATATTGGGCTACAAAGTCATATTCTGAGTTGGTCTGGACCTCGTCTAAGGTTATGTTACCCGCCATATCGATTTGTTGCTCTTATTCCACCAGCTTGAACGTGTGCATTAAAGAATTGCAATGAGCTATTAAGATTGTATTCGACAGCCCGATTCCAAGTATTTACTTTATGTAAAGAGGGTGATGAAACTAGTAATAAAAGAAGGGAGAATATAACTAAAAGGAAAGCAATAGGTTTCAGTTTGTGTGAGTTTGTGGATGAGGATAAACTCACGAGTAGTGGTGGATGGAGTGCATGGGTAAAAAGGGTACGTAAAAGGAAATGTCAGAGATGTGGAATGAATTATTTGCATGAATACGCTAGACAATGAGATAAAGAGTGGGTGGGCAGGTATCAGGGCAATACTATGGATATTCGGGTGGATGCGTGTGGAATGGTTATTAATTTAGACCAGACGCATAAGTGGGTGGCAATATACAAGTAGCTGCACGAACGATCAAGATCGTTCGCGTCGATCAGTCACTAGTCCATCCACTCCAAAATGCATTCATACAAGCGATTAAGTCGCTTGCATGAATGCACCGAAGAGTGTATGGACAAGTGTCAGAGCGACACTTCATAGTAGACGTTGAAGTGGACGGATTCTATTATTACTCAGATGCAAGAGTGGATGATAAAGCGAACGCCCAGATTGATCATGTCACCCTGATATCGGTCAACCCACACCTCCATGCACTCCTACGAATTATATATAATTATATGGATTTCCACAGTGTGTGTGTGTGGGGGGGGGGGGGGGGGGTGCCGTGGACATCAACTGAACATGGTTTTCTCAATAATTAGGCAATACAATACAATACAATATCCCCGCCGAATAAACGTTGCCCTTTGATCGTTGGATCGGTCAACCTCAGAGCAATACTATGGGTATTGCGGTAGACGCGTACAGAACGATTATTAATTTTGATCAGACGCATAAGTGTGTGGCAAAATACAAGTAGCTGCACAAACGATCATGGTGGTTTGCGTCGCTCTGTCACCGGTCCATCCGCTCCAAAATGCATCCATACAAGCGACTTGCTTGCATGGATGCACCGAAGAGTGAATGGACAAGTGTCAGAGGGACACTTCACAGTAGACGTTGAAGTGGACGGAAACTAATATTGCTCAGACGCAAGAGTGGATGACAAAACGAACGGCCGGATTGATCGTGTCAACCTGATATCGGTCAACCCACTCCTCCATGTACTTCTACGAATTATATACAATGATATTGATTTCCACAGTGTGGGTGAGCGGAGGGGGGTGGGGGTGCCGGGGAACATCATCTGCAACACTCTCGTCGCTCTGTCACCGGTCCATCCACTCCAAAATGCCAAAATGGACGTTTGATGGCCCTTCTGGACCTCAATGTGGCCCTTCCCAGACTGTCCCTGACCGTTCTTCTGCAGATTCGTCGATTTCGTAACACAGGTTCTTCAGAACAGTACTTGAGGTGAATGACTGTTGTCGCACCAGCCTAAGAAGGACCCTGTTTCATGTTGTGACGTCCTAGGGGTGGGGGTCGTTCTGACCGTGGACGGTCCTTAACCTCATTGGTTTGCATGTGTTTTCTCACCAGACGACTGGTGACTGTGTAATGAATGCCGAGTTGGCGACCGATTGCTTTAATGTCTTGATGTTTTCAAGGCGAATTCAGTGCGTATTGACTGGAACATCTATAACTAGGGTACGAAAGAATATCTATACATATTTTCATTTCATCAATAGTAGTCTGCGCGCAGACTCCACAAAAGTAACAACTCATAACAGCGTCGGATTCATTACAGAATTAGATTGGTGGCCTGAGGGCTTGGCCTTGATGGTGTAGCCATCGTTATGATTAGCCGGGATTGTAGTTAAAATACGCAAGATTTCTTGGAAATTCATCCGCGGATATATAAAACACGCGTGCAGTAGACATGACGTAACTTCTTACTTTCTTAACCCTTTACCCAACGTAACAGCCAAAACCGGGTTGAGCTATGCACAAAAGTCGTGAATTTATTTTCATTTTTTTCTCGAAAACATAGGTTATGACCCGTCTTTGGAACGAGCTCGTCGAGGTCGTTCCAATGAGGGGGCATAACCTATGTTTCCGAGATAAAAAAAATGAAAAAAATTAGTTAATAAAAATTTTGTTTGCAAGTGTCGTCTGCTTTTCATGTTAGGTAGAATGTTAAGTTCCGACCGACCTACTGTGCGTGTCTCGTAAGGCCAAGTATCAAATCTATAGCCTTGTAAGAAAGTACATGTTAACTGACAAGAGCGAATGCATATCTGAGACTCCAAACCCGCGAAAATGTCCCGACTGGAAAAATTAATGGAAGGAGAAGGGGGATAAACCCACGAACCCCTTTCGTAACGCCTCTACGCATGATAAACTGTTCCAAACATCGACTGGGGTTGTTATCTAAAATAGGGAGTTTATGATTTCATGAATCCAAGATTCAGTTCAGATAAAAAAAATTCAAGGGTGGACTATACCCCTTGATATGCAATGCAACTTGAAATTTTTCTGTCACACGGGGAGGGGTGGAGGGACTTCCCGTCCTAGGACGGGTGGGGCTGCTAATATAATTTATTGAGAGTTCAGCTCTTTAAGATAGTTTTATGTGAAAAAAATGTGCTTAGACAAGATAACCTTAATGAATCTCTGGTTATTAATTTTATCGATGTCTGTCGTTATAGCGTTGGAAGAAATATCTCCAGAAACCATTGAACGATGCTGTTAATGTTTTTTGTATAGAACAACGGATGGCTTTGTCTCATGAAATTCCATTACTCATACTGGAAAAGGAAACACTCAAATTATCCGTCACTGATTGTCTGTAAATTTGTTGTTAAATCTTCATTTGAAGTACTTTAAAAATACTGATCGCTTATCTTAAAAAAGGCTGCCGTCATGTGTAAGGGACAAAGCCGCAGCTTTCAATACTTTAACCCTTTACCCAATGTAACGACGAAGACTCGCCAGCGCTATTCACAAAAATTCACCATTCAATTTTCATTTTTTATCACAAAAACATAGCTTTTGACCCCTCATTGGAACGAGCTCGTTGAGCTCGTTCCAATGAGATGTCATAAGCTATGTTTTTGACGCAAAAAATGAAAAAAGTTAATTTTTCCAGAATTTTGTTTGCAAGTGTCGTCTGCCTTTCATGTTAGGTAAAGGGTTAATAACGTTTTACCCAACGGACTAGTAAACGAACTTGGGGGGGGGGGGGCGTACAAAGACACCACACACGGGAGTGTGTAGGTGATGGCACATGTGGCATAGTAGAAATACACTAGACAATGCTATGTCTTTGGAACACATGCACAGCTCTACAATGAGGAAAAATTAACATTTTTGGCTCTATTTAACAATGTTTCGAACCGGTGGGAAATTTGTCAAATTTCGAATCCAAAATGTAAATTTTTATCAACTTTTAAGTCCGTAGTGGAGATAACTTAAACGAGGGAATCTACGGGCACGTCTCGAGAGTAAAGAGTCTGTCCCCTCTATCCCACAGGTACTCGGCACAAGCTGGGAAATCGAAAGAAAAATGATATTTGATACCATTTTTGAATCGATGCTGACGTGCCCCTATAATGGTATGTAAATATTAACAAGGAAAACAATTCGCTTTTCGAAAACGATAGCACACATCTTTGTTATACCCGCCTCAAATTTGATTCACACAACGTATCCAACAATACCCGGTATCAGTGGAAAGGGGAATGACTGAGCTTTACAGTGGTGTATTACACGACCGTTGGGTGCTCTTGGGTTGTTCATGATAACTGGGAGAATTCGCAGAAAAGGCCGAAAAACATTTAGTCGGACAAGATAGTGCGCAGTGAAAAGTGGATTACGAGCGATAATTATCCGATTTATTATAATAATTCGAGGTCTCATTGTCTATGGAGGGCAGACCCCTGTCCTATTTGAAGGTCTTGGGTAACATAGCAACCACGTGCTACCATAGAAACCAAGATGGCGGCCCCCAGTATGCAAAATAGACGACGGAACACGTATCACCCTTACAACACGCATCACTATGGAGATGACGTCACAAGATGGCCGCTCACGCGGGTTACTGTGACAACACAACATGGCGCCACCAGGTCACGTGACTGTGCCGTCACATATGAGATCCCCCATGAGATCCCCCCCCCCAATGGGGGACGATCCATCGCTCTCCTACTACTGGGGGGGGGGACAAATATGATATTTTAAAAGCCGCTATGTGGGGTTTCGAGGGCTTCCTTTTGTTCTTATTAGGACCCTCTGATCGTTACCACCTGCTCCCACTTCCCTAAAGACATTTTGCAAAATTTAGTGGTGCTTTCTAAGAGAATCGAAGGCATTTGTAGCGTGTGTAGTTCCCTACAGCGGAGACCATTTTAGGGTTCTATGTCCTGTCAAAGTTGCTTGGGGGGGGGGGGGGGGGGGGGGGGGGCAGAAAAAATGTTACCACCCCCCCCCCCCTAGATACACCAGTGGAATGTTACAAAGACACTTACTTGTCATTTTAAAATCATACGACTCTGGACAGTGGATTAACACTAGAAAATCACCTTCTTTGTGCACGTTCTTTGCATACCCTAAAACACAGTAAAATAGCATGTTAACTAATAAAGTGGCGAACTCACAGGTCATCAGTCTAATTCTGTTGGGAATTCGACGCGGACATGGGCTGTTTGTTTACCCATTTTTGTGGAAATTTGCGCGCAGACGACTATTAATATAATGTGAGGTACCTTTACTTACAAAGATACACAGGTATTCTTTCCTGGCCCAATTATAGATATTACTATCAATAAGTATTTAAGGCCCCTTTGAAAACTTCAATATATTAACATAATTTGTGGAACTTCACCACGGCGTAATCATAAAACTACGGATGTGATGAGTCTTCATTTCTAATTGTAATGTGATCAAAATGTCAATCAAATCAAGTCTCGATTGAGTAACATTTCTAGTTTTCATTCACATAAAATGAATCATTATGATTTTTTTTTAAGACTCAATCGTCTGGAATGCATCAGTTGGTCGGAAAAGCGAACCATAGGTTCGCTTTTCCGACCAACAGAAATATTCCAGGCGAGTGAATCTAAACATTTAGATGCCTTACGTGGGGACTAGACTGGTTGCAGGGCAGGTAATAACAGCGTCGGATTTCTTACAGACTTTGGCTGGTGGCATGACAGCTTGTAAAGTGGTAGAAATTTTCATCACATGACTTGTTCCCTTTCGTATTATTTTGACATCCTGTATAATAACATCTTCGGTTGATTGATTGGTCCTTTTTGAAACGCGGGTCTGTGTTTTAGGACTTTCTGAATATTAAATTATAGATCGCATCAAATACCGAATCGAACCAAGAAGGTTTCAAAACCAAACGAGTCAAATCTGACGGGTCTCTTCTATTCGTAAATATTGTGTCGTTTTAGCAACCGTATTCCGATTGCCAACGTTGGGGCCCGGTGGCGCTGTGTGCTAAGGCGTCGCACTGCACGTCGAGTGTGCACTTGTCTTCAACCAATGCTAACCCTGCTTTTGTGGAGTTAGTATGCTGAGGAGTCTGGTGGTTGCTCGGTGGTTCTCTCAGAGTACTCCGGCTTCCTCCACCCATAAAACTGTCCGACTCGAGGTGACCCTGGCTGTCGAAAGTGTTGTTAAACCCTAATAAATAAATTCCTAACCGTAAATATCGCCAGTTTTTGCTCAAGTATCGTATATTCCACGGCAACTCCTCTGTTTGGGCAAGCTAATAAAAAAAGCGGAATTTCCGGACCGGATGAGCCAATAAGGGAGAAAATGTGACAATGCGAACCGAACTTAGCCCGATAGACTAAGTGAAGAGAGTCTGTATGGACCACTAGTCTTCCCCCCCCCCCCCTCCCACCCCCATGCAGTGAGATAGTTTTATCAGTTTATGCACGAACACAGTAAAACCGTTCGGTCTATTTCCCGTGTCTTGCAGTTCGGTTTTCCGGTTTGCCGCACAACCGGAACTGAACCGGAAAACCGAAAAGTCTCCCGACCCTAGTATTCCAACCATGCCACTAAAGCAGATGGGCCATTAATGATAATAATAATAACACTTTGGCCGGCCGCTGATTTATCGCGGTTCTCGAATGAGAAGGCCTTGGTTACCCGTGCCCCCAACTGTCTCCCTATTACCACGCTTCTTCTCTCCTCCCAACACTCGGAGACGAACTGCTTGATGACATCCCTTGCCCCAGTCTTCCCAATCTCCCAGATTAGCATATTAACCCTCTCCTTTGCATCACTCACTAACCACATGTCCTTTATTCTCCCACCACACTTCCCATTATACTCCCAGTGATCAATGACGTATACAGTATGGCCTCCGTAGACTGGTTACTTTCTACGGAGGGGCAATATTTCCACGCACGCAATAATATTAGATTCCTAATACTAACTAGGTATCACGGAGATGGAATCCATCTCTGTGTGCCCCGCAGCAACTAACCGATGTTAGGTATAAACTGATGTGAACCGTAATACTAAAATATTTCAAACAATAGGTAAAATCTGATTAAAATCCCTTCCCGGACACGAACTTGTCGGAAAAAAACCCAAATTCTGAATGTTACAGCCCGGACACGAACTTGTCAGAAAAAAAAAGATGAATAATTTGACATTGAGGTCAAACTTCAAGGTCAAAGCATGGCAACCTTGGTAAGCAACACGTCGTCTTGAGATAATCTATCCACGTACCATATATCAAAACCCTATCTATTAAGGGAAAAAAGTTACAGCCCGGACACGAACTTGTCAGAAAAGAACCCCGAATTCGGAATAATTTGACCTTGAGGTCAAAGTTCAAGGTCAAAGCATGGCAACCGTGGTACGCGACACATCGTCTTGAGATAATCTACCCTCATACCAAATATTAAAACCCTATCTATTAAGGGAAAACAGTTACAGCCCGGAAACGAACTTGTCAGAAAAGAACCCCGAATAATTTGACCTTGAGGTCAAAGTTCAAGGTCAAAGCATGGCAACCTTGGTACGCGACACATCGTCTTGAGATAATCTACCGACATACCAAATATCAAAACCTAAGAGAGAAAGATTACAGACCGGACAAGTTTTGTTACAGACGGACGGACGGACGGACGGACGTACGGACGGACGCACGGACGGACGCACGGGCGGACGCACTGACAGAGCAATCACTCACGGCGGGGCCCTAATTATAGGATTAATCAACAAAAATTTAATTAATGAAGCACCGGGTACAACTCGGTGCTTCATTAATTAAAATTTTGCTGATGATAATTTTTATTACCTGGTGCGCATGCGTGGACATCACTGCTCGCGCGTGGACAACCAGTCCATAGCGACTGCACCGTCTAACAGAGTGGGGCAGCCCTTCTATGACCGAGCCCCTCGCAAAGTTCGAAAGTCTCCCTACGTCCCTGATCAAATGAGCCTTTAGTGATAATGAAATGTCTCGATAGGATCCGAAATGATTATCAGACTTTGTGGCATATTAACTAATACCATCTTGAGAATGAACAGAATTACTAACGAGTTTTTTTTCTCCATTTCGAGTATCTGTTGTCGTCAAGTAAGATCAACACTTGACAGCTAATTCCAATCTGATTCCCGGTGAGACGAACTTGTTCAACTCTTCCGATAGTCAACAAAAACAGTTAGTGGAAGTAATATATTCGACGATTAATTACATCAGTTGGTATTCCATGCAGCACACACCACCACCATCATGCTGTGTAATTGTGAATAGCGTATCACAACATCACGGTGTTTTGCAATCAATTTTCTTTTGACTTCACCAAACATTCATACAATTCTATTTATTGCATACAATTATGTTATAGCTTTCTCTTAACCCTTTCGCTGCTACAGGTCCATATTGAGTACGGAACCAACTGTTGACGGCATGTGCGATAAGTCCGTATTCAGTACGGAGATACCACATACATGTACAGGGAATGGATATCATAGCTCGTTGTTATTCTCAATAGAACGCATGTTATATGAAATGCAAGCGACAGACGATATGGCATTATCCATTTGATCTCAACCATTTTTCGCGTCTATGTAAATTCCGAAATACCCAAGGCAACAATGAGCTCAATAGTCCAAACTTGTCCCAACATATATAATTGTTTTTTGTTGTCCTGTGCCACACGGCGACAAAACAAAACAAAAATTATATAACGGCCTGTGGAGCAAAGTTTGGACTACATGGTCAGTCCATTAATAGGAACAAAATTCAAGTCGCCTAGACGTCTTTTCTTTTGAGATTTATGGAGTGTGGCTGGGAGTAGTTTTGGAAAGATTGTTGAACTCAGTCAACGTTGTTCCAATATACAGTACGTGGATAATGGATTGTAACAAAATCACCCGTAGAGTGGAGGTATCACCCAATCTATCACTTTCAAATTCTGCACATATGGACAAAAATCACAAACAATGTTTCAGCCAATGGACCTCCGGGTTTAACCCGGAGGTCCATTGACTGGAACTTTGCTTGTGCTTGTTATGGTTTGCAACAAATCTGCAATTATTGCTTGGGTGGAATCGCCACTCCAGGGGTGATTTAGTGATAATACACTATCCACGTACTGTATAATAACAGTTTTAAATTTACAAATACGTGAACATTATTGGCGTTTTCATTTTTGTTTACTTTAACCAGATTCCCTCCAATATATGGGTCAGCACAGGATATTACCAAATTGCACAGCAGCGAAATGGTTAACTGGTAGAGAGCTAAATTAGTTTTGGCCGTCAAATCTTGTACACATGTCTTTGTCTTGTTACAATTTATGGGAGAGAGCCCGTGGGCACTCTCCCATAAACTGTAACAAGGCTAACCCTTACGAACTAAATAATAACACTTCAATGATAATACAAGCAACGTCGAGCCCCGTTAGTCCCTGGATAGGTGACCGTCTGAGCAATAGATTCGGACTCCCGCGTTGATTCCTTGGGCAAGGCACTTCACCCCGATTGTCTTCATGGGGGCACGATGACGCCGTGTACTAAGGCGCACTGCACGACGATGGTTCAAATGTCTTCAACCAATCTAACCCTGATTGTGCTGCAGTGCGGAGTGACGATGTTGGAGGGGTGGCAGCTGCTCGTCGTTGCTCGGTTTTCTCCGGGTACGCCAGCTTCCTCCACCTGTAAAACTGTCACCGACACGATACGACATTAACTGTTAAAGTGTCGTTAAACCCTAATAAATAAATAAATAAATAAATAAATAAATAAATAAATAAATAAATAAATAAATAAATAAATAAATAAATATAAAGCTTTCGAAATCACCCCAGAGTTGTTTGTATAGCTTCTTTGTTTGGGGATTATCAACCACACACCCACCCACAACGCCATTGGCATAGGTAAATACGAAATAAGTTAGAAACGAATTACATTCGAGAGTTTCTCAGTTACAGTTCTCGGAAAGTAAAGTCTCTTCCACTAATCCACGTCTGGTGGGGAAAAAGGGCACGCCCCCCCCCCCCCCCCACACCCCTTCCCTTCCCCCAGCTTCTGGTATCCTAGTACAATATAATATACCCTCATGAACTTTAACTGCAAAAACAAATATTGCACAGAACATTGTATTGCTGTTGTTTGACACTGACCAAATCGATGGTGCACATGTCTTCAACTGCTGTAACACTGCTTGAGCGGAGATTAAACAGAGTTAGAATGTTGAGGAGCTGACTGTTGCTCGTCGTTGCTAAGTGGTTCTCTCCAGGTACTCCAGCTCTCCCCACCCGTAAAACTGTCAAGGTCACGATTGTGCACAAATATGTGACCTTAAACACCAATAAATACATAAATAATCAATGCGTAAATTATTTGCATTATTATATTTTATTATTATTTTTTTTGGGGGGGGGAGGTGGGTGTTTGCCAAGGGGGGGGGGGGGGGCACTAAAAATTTGCAAGACGAGACGTCCTATTTTTTATTCGGCTCCTTTTAACACCCACCCACCCACTACGTGCAAATTTTCTACTACCGTTCTCAGATCCCCCCCCCCCCCCTCTCCCATTAAAATCCAAAATAAGCTTATAAACTTAGTAGGCACAGCTGTCTTTAGGGGTTTTTCATAATGTTCTTAACCCTTTACCCAACGTAACGGTCAAAACCGGCCAGCGCTATTCTCAAAAATCGCCAAAATTAATTTTTATTATTTTTTCATTTTTTGTCTCAAAAACATAGGTTATGACCCCTCATTGGAACGAGCTCGTCGAGCTCGTTCCAATGAGGGGTCATAACCATAACCTATGTTTTTGAGACAAAAAATGAAAAAATAGTTATTCAGTCATTTTTTGGCAAGTGTCGTCTGCTTTTCATGTTAGGTAAAGGGTTAAACTGGTACCACCAATTTAAACCTCTGTGGGCTGCTGTGGGCCCCAATCTACAAATGACAAGCTGTTCATTATAGGCTTGGCCAGAGCAAGTGTACATATACGGGAACAAATTTTCATTTGAATTGTTCCCAAAATATTGTCTGCACATTTTCTACATTTCGAACAAGACACCCACCCTTTACTAACGTAAGCCCAATATTCTCACATATAAAGCCTCCTGATGTTATATTTATGTTAAGAGTGTGATGTACAACATCATCTTTAAGGTTTGAAACACAAATGGTGGTATATATTAGCTGATATAATGATATATTTTTAAAAAATTAAAAAAATTGCACTAGTTGGAAATGCACATTTTTGGTGCACTCAAGAGACCCACCTACCCCCACGTCACGTCTTGAAATTTTTTGATGGCCTCCCCCTGTGTTTGCAATCATTTTCAGCATCTGTGGCTATATCATTGCCCGCAATAGAAGTATATTAAGATCATGCTAAATCAATCGTCTATACCTCTACTACCTACGTTCGGGGACTTCCAACCCAAACATAGTTTACCAGGTCCTATTTTACAAGTAAAGTAGAATTTATGACAATTAGAGCTGGGAGGGTGTGGCTTTTCAGTGTCGGTTTCAGGAAAAGAAATCGGGTTCTGTTCGGTTTTGGTAACACCTCAGCCTCTTTAACCTGAAAAAACCGCAATAGTTTAGGGCTGAAACGGTTGGCCCATTTTCGTAACCGACTAACCGAGAGCTATAACCGGATAATATCCGGTTATCCGTGGCCATAATTTCAGCGAATAATGATCAAAACGAAAGAAATTGGAAAGCAGTATTCTCAAACTATTCCGTAGTGAATATACAAACGAACGTTGTCGAGTACTCGACAACGTTCGTTTGTATACACACTGCGGAATAGTTTATGTGATTTCTCACGGAAACTGCCGATCATTAACGTAGATTTGAACGTCAAAGTCGATTATTTCTCAATATGTACAACGCGGCTTCGATGTGTAATCTATCACAAAGGAGAAGCGGCAGATTTACTACGTTTTAAACGTGGAATGACGATCACTATCGATATTTCGGATAACCGGTTGACAGTTTTTTTTTAATCGGTTAGGTAGCTAACTGGTTTTAAACCGATTATCCGGTTAACCATTTCAGTACTACAATAGTTTATACGACACTCACGACAAAGGCAGAAGGCACATAGAACACACTGGACCACAGGGGGCGACATGTTCCCCTAAAAAAACACACAATGAAACTGACCGTAATAATTTATTTATTTATTTATTTAATAATTTATTTATTTATTTATTTAAAGCAGCATATTTCTTCACAGTGGCTAATCGTGATATAAAGTCAAGTCCAGGTAGTCGTTTATTCCCATTCTACCCATTTTAGCGGACTTCCACCTCAAGCATTAGTGACTGGGTCCTATTACCACAGTAAACAAGCACAACTTCACTTCCCAACGAGAAGGCTTGAGTGATTATAGCAAGGACAGTTTCTGAGTTATGGCGGATGCGTGATATGTGACCTTCAACGTAAGCAATGAAGTGTGACCTTGACCTTGAACATGTGCTAGTACCTTTTACACGCGACACATCCCCTAACTGACCTTAACATTTGTATGAAGTTTGATAAATTGTGGTTTGATTCGTTTTTGAGTTATGACTGGGCCAAAATTAACTGTGACCCTGAAATATTATCTTGTCCTTGAAGTTACAGAGCCTGTTATAATGTGTGACACACCCTTCCGTTGCCCTTTATAATTGTGTGCAGTTTGATGATTGTAGCCCCAATAGCTTTCGAGTTTTGCCAGAGATATGATTTTTGAGATTGAACATATGGAGGTAAAGAATGACCTTGACCTCAAAGATGCACAAGCAACCATTATACGTGATAATCTTCTGACTGTCCTTAACATATGTATGAAGCTTGATAATTGTAGTTTGATTCGTTTCTGAGTTCTGACTGATATATGAATACTGAGAGATTTTAAGTTTGACCGTTAGGTGTGACCTTGAAGTTACATCCCCATGTATGGTGTAACACATCTTCCTATTGTTCGTTATAAGTTTTGTGATTGTCGTCCCAATGGATTCTGAGGTATGCATGAAACACGATTTGTGACCTTCAACATATGGAGGTCAAGTGTGACCTTGATCTTAAGGTGCGAAGGTAACAATTCTAAGTCACACACCTTCTGACTGTCCTTGGCATTTGCATGAAGTTTGACGATTACAGTTTAATTCGTTTCTGAGTTATGTCTGAGATGTGAATATTAATAGATTTTTTTAAGGGTTACATCTAGATGTGACCTTGAAGTTACGTCTCCAGCTATGGTGTGACATATCTTCCTATTGTTCTTTATAATTGAATGAAGTTTTATGACTGTAATACTAATGGTTTCTGAATTGTGCATGAGACATAATTTGTGAGCTTGAACCTATAGAGGTAAGGTGTGACCTTCGCGATGCGCAAGCAATTATTATAAGCGACACACCTTCTGACTGTCCTTGACATTTGTATGCAATTTGATGACTGCAGTTTGATTCGTTTCGGAGTTATGAACGAGACGCGAAAATTGATAGATTTTAAGTGTGACCTTGAAGTTACTGATTCGCCAATGGTGTGCGACACATTCTTCCAGTATCCTTTATAACCTTGTGGAGTATGATGGCTATAACGCCACTAGTTTTTGAGTAATTGGCACACACAAACACACCCTCGCGCACCCCTCCCCCCACCTAACTTCAATCACTATATGTCACCCGACCGTGTCGTGGCGGAGGGGCTCCTCGGTCGGGTGGTATTTATTTATTTATTTGTTGGTGTTTAAGGTCACATACTTATGCACAATGTCTAATCGTGAGCGCGACAGTTTTACGGGTGGAGGAAACCGGAGAGGACCACCGAACATCGATGAGCAACTGTCAGCTCCTCAACATTCTCACTCTGTTCAAGCTCCGCTCAAGCAGGGTTACAGCGATTGAAGGCATGTGCACCATCAACGTACTGTACGCCTTAGTACACTGCGTCATCGTGCCCTCATGTGGACAACCGCGATAAAATGCCTTGCACAAGGACACAACATGGGTGGTCGCGGACGAGGGTCGAACTCGGGACATCTAGCATAGAAGTCCAACAGTCTACCACTGAGCCACCGCGCTTTCTCGGTCCGGTGGTATTAAAATATTGTTTAAACTAATAGGTTTTTAGCCTTAAAAAGGGGGACATAGCGATTGCTTTGTGATCTGATTCGCCATTGCTTGTAATTTTCACTCGAAGAAAGTCCGTACTCCACTTGCTAAGTTACCACTGGGAATTGATGTGCTTAACTACATACAAATCGGCTTTGCAGTTACAATAGAGAACTACAAGTATTTTCTGTTTTAAATAATGTACGTAGTCCGAGCTGAGGACAACAAATATTTTATTTTTAAATAATGATAAGAAAAAAATATTAACTCACAGTGAAATGCATGCTCAGAATGGTCGCTTTCATCTATTGCAATAGCTACAATCCTGCCTTTTGATCCTGCCATCTTTCCCGCGATATACACAAAATCTGACTGACAAGTATATTACCGAATCGATCGTCAAATGAAATCAGTTTGCCGGGAAAATATCGATTTCATGGTTATTTCAGATTTTATTTATAATATCAACTGGAATTCGTCCGTAAAGTCTGACAGGAAAGGCGAGAAAATTAATTGGAATGTTTGTGAGAATGTTGATTGAGTGAAAAAAAAGATATGCAGATTCATAAGTTCGATGTTTCGCTAATTTTTTTTTTCATTTTTTTTTTATTGATTTCAGGATTAAGGTTACGAAAAAATATCAATTGCCAGCACTTGTCAAATTTACCCCTGGAAAATAACTGACAGATACATCGAATAACTGGGCAAAAGTTGTACAATCATGTCAGGATGACTCGATGAGCCCCAGACTGAAATTATTTGACGGCATGTGTTAACAGCGCATTTTATTTTCTCTTCCTCGCCATGGCTATAGACGGACTCTGAACCTTTGATACCGAGTGGCCGCTTTTCCGGCCAGGAATATGATACGCCATAACGTCATTAAATGGGATGGATGTTCAGTAGATATGTGGGTAGACCGGGGGGGGGGGGGGGGGTAGGAAAAAATTTGCAGACACCGATGCCGATTTTTTGTTTTTGACCGGTCGGAGGACCCACCCCATGTAATTTTTTTCCAGTTTCACAATTTTTTTTCCGGGCTTATCTGAACCACCCACCCCCACTAAATACATGCTTCTGCGTCATCCTTTCCACCATACTGCACCGTAACCAATTTTATCATACAGTATTGAGTGATTGACCTTGTACAGCAGGACAGGTCTTGAAAGAACATCCGTTTTATCAGACCAAAGTGGTCTCTTAAGGCAGATGGTCTCCCATAGCAAATCAAATATAGAGCAAAGCTGGTATGTCCAGGTATCCATATAAAACATGGTCTCCAAAGACGTCGGTCTCTTAAGGCATGTTCTATTGTAATTCATTAACACTCTTGAATGTCATATCATTAACTTTTTACCAAAAGTTATCTCTCCATGTGTTCAGACATGTTGCAGAAACCAACAATATATATGGTATTCGACAGAGTTCAGAGAGCTTTGTAAAAATATTATACAAATTGTTGATTTTTTTGACTACATGCATGAACCAGCATGGACTGACATGAAGAGAGATAAATGCGGATGAGAAAGTATACTTCAATATCAAATGATGCATTTTAACTTGCATTATTCAATATGTCATACATTATATCACTATCAGCCGAATCATAGCTCAGCCGCAATAACAGTTTTATAATCGTATATAACCCATGATAGGTACCCCCTCATAACTTGAGTGTCTTTTTATTGGTTCTTGAATGATACTTCACTGATTATGGTATACAATTTTGCCCAAAAGTGTCTGAGGAAAAAATTTGCAAGCATAGGAATTTTTTTTGTCCTCCTTGACCATCCACCCACCCTGGCATCACTGTTTTGCAATTCCCCCCCCCCCCCACCCCCCTGGGTAGACCAATCAATATTTTCAACGTGCAGCCTTGAGGCTGCACGTTGAAAATATTGATTGGTCTACCCCAAATAATGAATATGGACTCTTCTAATTGCAACCATTGAAATGGCATGGAAGATACCACTAGATTTTAAAGGGTTAAAAGACCAAACGAATTTAACCCCTCACAACGCAACCGACATATCTGACCAGATTTCTTCACAAATATCACAACTCAAATTTAATTATTTCATTTTTTTTTTGCATCCAAAACATAGTAAAACCCCATATTTGAACGAGCTCATCGTGTCGTTCAAATGAGGGGCCATAACTATTTTGGGAATATATAGTTATCGAAGATTTTTTTCTGCTGCTGTCGGCATCAAGTCGTGCAAGGTAAAGGGTTAACCGTCACGGTTACAGGAATTGACGAAAACGAGGCTATGACAAATGGAAGGAGCACGGTGGCTTTGCGGTAACCGGTTCTCGTCAGATCACCGAAGTTAAGCAACGTCGAGCCTGGTTAGTCCTTGGGTGGATGACCGTCTGAGCGATTCGGGCTCCCGCGTTGTGTCCTTGGGCAAGGCACTTAACCCCGATTGTCCACATGGGGGCCGATGACGCCGTGTACTAAGGCGTCCTGTACGTCGATGGTACGCATGTCTTCAACCAATCTAACCCTGCCTGTGCTGCAGTGCGGAGTTACGATGTTGGGGAGCTGGCAACTGCTCGTCGTTGCTCGGTGATTCTCTCCGTGTACTTCGGCTTCCTCAACCCGTAAAACTGTCACGGTCATGATCAGCTATTGTGCATAAGTATATGGCCTTAAAACACCAATAAATAAATAAACAATATGGCAAACGGACATGAAGAAATAAAACTTCACTTTGAAATGGATGAACAGAAAGCTCGGCAATCAATATGAATTTTATAAGGATTGAGGCTTCTACGTGAAATGAAAGTTGTGGGGAAAAATACCGCACCGATTTTTAACTTTCCGACAAACCACACCTCCGAGTAAAATCTTGATGAATCAACTTGTGCCACCCAAGAAGGCTGTTTATTTGCCGAAAAACGGCTGGTAAGTATAATTTTGAGCAATCCCGCGTATAATATTCGAAATGGGGATATAGTAAAGGACGCCACGCCCCCCACCCCACACACACACCAGGCCTATGATCCAGAATTAAAAGGTATTGGTGAAAAGTGGTGGAAGGTAGGTCGTCCACTATGAAATTCCAACTTACATTTTGTGATACACCTTGAGGATAATAATTTCTTAAAAGTCTACAAGAATGCTTGAGAAAACGACCAAACATAAAGTTGGTCTCCTAGAGAATTCGGTGCATGTGAGAAGTCTGTCCTGATTATTCTCATCAATGATGCAGTTGGCATCTTCACCCTTTACCTAACGTAACGGATATATATGGCCAGAGCTATTCGCAAAGATCGCCATCAAATTTTATTATCTTTTCATTCTTTGTCTAAATTATTTATTGGTGTTTAAGGTAACATATTTCTGCACAATGGCTAATCATGATGACCACAACAAATTTTACGGAGGAAGCCGGAGTACCCGGAAAGAACCTCCTAGCAACTGTCAGCTCCCCAACATACTGACTCTACACAAACTGGGCTAGCACTGCGTCGTGTGAGAACCATAATGTTCCATCTTCCACTGGAAGATAGAACATTATGGTTCTCACGCGACGAAATTTAATTTGGTTGAACAGAAGTGCATCATCGACGCGCAGTATGCCCTAGTACACAACGCCACCGTTCCCCCACGTGGGCAATGGGGGTGAAGTGTCTTGCCCAAGGACACAACGCGGTTGCCGCAGGTGGGATTCGAATCGAGGACCTCTCGACTGGCAGCCTGCACCTCTACCTACTGAGCCAACGCCCCCATTCTTTGTCTTAAAAAACATAGCTAGTGATCCCTCATTGGAACGACCTCAACGAGCTATGCAAGATGAAAAGGTTAAGTCATTCAAGAATTTTTTTTTGAGTGTCGTCTGCTGTTCGGGTTGGGTTAAGGTTATCGCTTTCAAGTGACAAATTCCTAAACCCGATTTCGATAAACGTAAATCTATTAACCCTTTACCCAACGCAGACGATATCAAAATTTATTGTTTTAAATATCATTTTTTTCAAATTTTTCAAAAAATTTCAACAAAACCATATCATGTGACCCCTCGTTGGAACAAGCTCGATGAGCTCGTTCCAACGAGGGGTCACATGATATGGTTTTGTTGAAATGTTTTGAAAATATTATTTTTTCGACTGCTGAATTTGCATATTTCGCGAGCGGATGCGGGCGATTCTTTGTGTAAAGGGTTAAAACCCTCCGAATAAACAAATGTTCAGAACATCCAACGTCGCAGCGTCCAAATGTCGTGGAGCCGATTTTCAATGAGCAAAATATTAGAATTTCAAGCTGTCATTTCTGTGTCATCCCAACAAGGCGAATTATATCAAGACGAATATCGGTTATTTATTATTTTAAGGGACACTAAAAAGTGTAGTTGGTAGCCGTGTTCGTGTCTGAGAAAAGGTGTTGTCGGAAATTAAAATTGATTTTCTCCTCTGTTTGTTAGTTGTTCGTCTCGAAATTTGGAATATATGAATATTCACTGGGTAATATTCAACATTCATGGAGAAGAATTTCCCGGGTTCCATTTCTAGATTTTATGACGAAATTTCACACTGAACCTTACTCAAAAGTGTTGTCGGCATAGCGCCTTGTCCACTGTAATTAACCAACATCAAGCTAATTAACCGCCTTATAAATGTGTGATGGGATATAACAGTGATAAGTATTTGCTTTGTGAGTTTCTTTGGGTATTTGTTATTTTTGTATTTATGTTAATTTTGGACATTTTTACGTCAACTGAAGTTTCGGTACTTTCAGCCCAAAAGCAGTGGCGTGGCCACGGGGGGGGGGGGGGGGGGGGGCGTCCCTCCCCACTTTCCTTCAAAGTTGGTTCTCGAAATATGTCCAAAATGGCATAAAAATCGTAGGGGTGGGGGGGGGGGGGGTAAGGTCCATGGGGTTAGGATGTAGATTTGTAGATTGCTTGTCCTAATATCTATGTCGGTGAAAAGGTATACATTGGTCAATACATGAAAAACCTCAAAATATCTGCTCAGATGCAAGGAGATGGGATTTTTCACACATACACACTTGCTTTGGGCCAGCTACGCCACTGCCCAAAAGTGCCAAAATTGTGATGCACATAGCTTCCTACTGACGTGACTCTTTACCAAAACACATGGCCGTATTATTCATAAGGTTGACTGGGCTGAAGCCTTGGGGCTCGCAGGAGCAGGGGGTCCGCCAATTTATAATTTTTTTTCTGAAGCACTGTTACCAGCGCCTTGGAGCTCCAATGATTAAAGGCACTTCGCACTCTGCGCCGTAGCGATACATGTGCATATATATTTATCCGTACATATATACTCTCATAAGTATACTATATATATATTTATATACAGTACATTATTTTAATGCTTATTTAAATAATATGTCAAGTTGTGAGTCGAATTCTTCAGGAGACCCACAAAATGGATATAGGGCTATGTACTGTGGAATAGTGCCGACCATACCAGGGTCAGGCTGTCAGCTGTAGTGGGGTGAAGATTGAAGTGCAGAAGGGGGCCCTGTCCTGAAGTACCTAAAAGCCTAAGGTCCCGGCCATGGCTTAATATGGCACTGCCGATACACAAGATGTGAAAATTTTAAAAAAAGTTATTTTAAGTATATTTTTTTGAAACTTTAAAAAAATATTTCAACAAAACCATATCATGTGACTCCCTCATGATGTGGTTTTGTTGAATTGTTTTGTAAAATAATTGTTGTCGACTGCTCAATTTATAAATTTCGTGAGTGGGTGCTTCCGATTCATTAGGTAAAGGGTTAACCTATAGCCATGAAACTTCAGACACTGATTCTTGGATGACCAGTCTAATGTATACTGTTTTGGAATTGTCAAATTTTCATCTTTATCCAAAAATCCAATTTACGTCTTTTTCTTGAACTTTTAATATGATCTCCTCTATTGAAATCCCATTCTAAAAGTTTTGGGAATATATTCTCCATTTAAAACCAAGCCAGAAAATAAGCAGATTGTCGTCTGCAAAACGAGGTCCCCAGAGGGTGAACTGAGTGATGCTACCCAGCACAGCAGGGTAGCATCACTAAATTTACCATCTGTGAACCTCAATCTGAATCGGGGTCAAAATTGGTCCACTGTGTGGGATGGCATCATCAAATTCACCCTCTGGGGACCTCATTCTGCAAATGCCAGGCTGCTTATTTTCAGGCCAGTTTAAAACCATATTCCAAAATATGTTGTCGGCCTGTAAAATTCTCAATGGTAAGGCCTAACTTTTAGTGATTGGCCATCAACATTGGACCAAAAAATTCAAGATTTTTATGAAATTTCAATATTTTGTGGAGCTAAAAAAATTAGGAACCTGATATTTTCTATTTTTTTCAATTTATTGCCATTTTTGATACTTTTCTAACCCTCACTCCCATCCTCCCACCCAGCAAGTCTGGATAGGGCATTTTTCTATTTCCATTTTTCATTAAATATGCCAAAATGGCGGACACATAAATTCATACTTACTTAAGCTACAACTATGAAACTTTGGTTACTGATTCTTTGGTGACTGACTGATTTATTTATTAAGGTTCAACAACACTGTAACAGCCAAGGTCATATTGTGTCGGTGACAGTTCTATGGGTGGAGGAAGTTGGAGAACCCGGAGAGAACCACCGATCAATGACGAACAACTGCCAGCTCCCCAACATCATAACTCCGCAGGGTTAGATTGGTTGAAGACATGCGCACCATCGACGTGTAGTACACCTAAGTACACAGTGTCATCGTGCCCACAAGTGGACAATCAGGGTTAAGAGCCTTGCCCAAGGACACAACGCGGGAGTCCGAATCGCCTGCTCAGACCGTTACCCATCCAAGGACTAACCAAGCTCGAAGCTTAACTTCGATGAACTGATGAGAACCAGTTACTGAAATGCCACCGCACCCCCTCTTTGGTAATTGCTGAAGTTCACAGCCTTTTGGGATTTTCAGATTTTCACCCTTTATCTGACAGAAATTTGCATCTTGAAATTTTAATTAATTTATTTATTGGGGTTTAACAACACTTCTGACAGAACCACTGAGCAATGGCAAGCAACTGACAGACTCCTCAACATACTAACTACACACAAGCAGGGTTTATTTATTTATTGGGTTTTAACAACACTTCTGACAGAACCTGATCAGGTAAATTCTTAGCTGTTAACCCTTTACCCAATGCACACAATATCAACACAATATCAAAATTTATTATTTTAAATATTTTATTTTTTTAAAATTTTTCAAAATATTTCAACAATACAATATCATATGGTCACTCATTGCAATGAGCTCGATGAGCTCGTTCCAATGAGGGATGACATGATATGGTTTTGTTGAAATTTTTGAAAAAATAATTGTTTTTCGACAACTCATTTTGTAAATTAGACAGGTGGATGTGCTTATTCATTAGTAAAGGGTTCAGGCCCCCAACTTACCTGTGATGTCAATATCCCCCCAAAATAAAATGCCTCCAGTTTTCAAGAAATTTTTACTACTTTACAGACTCCACAAATTAAAAGGTCATGTGTACTTGGAATTTTGGATTTAGCACTATTTTTACTGTTTTAACGTCAATTTCATGATTTGACATGTTACCATCCATACCCTTCCGTTTTGTTACAGCCCAAACTAAAAAAGTGCAAGAGATAGCACTTCAGTATTTACACAGTTTTGAATGAATAGCTCAAGTGGTGATCTATGATATTTTTATCCCCATGGTTGAAAAATATTCAATACTATGATTTTGGAAACACTCATTAAGTTCTATTGGACAGCACCTTTTATGTAATTATTTATTTACAGGTACCCTTTACCCAACATAGAGAATATCAGTTTTTTTTATTTTAATAACTATTTTTAAAAATTTTTTCAAATAAATTTCAACAAAACCCTATCATGTGATCCCTCATTGGAACGAGCTCAATGAGCTCGTTCCAATGAGGGGTCACATGATATGGTTTTGTTGAAATATGTTGAAACCATTTATATTTTTCAACTCCCAATTTGCAAATTATGCGGGAGTATGCGGCCGATTCATTAGTTTAAGGGTTAAGGCCGAATACAGCAACAGACTAAAACACCATGACTGTTTAGCTAATCTTTTATACTAAAAAACAGAAATAGTTTACAATAGTAAATTAGCACTGCTCCATTTCCCAGGAGGACAGTACCTTTTTGAAAATACAGGTTTTATATTGAACAAGTCACATCAAAACAAAAAGAATTCAATTTCTAAAAAATACAACTTGGATTTTGGAGCCCAAAACAACTTTTGAACTCCTAATTAAGCCCAAATATAAATTCAGAAACATGAACAAATTTAGTGTTTCTGAAAATATAGTAACAACTTTTGCATTTTGGTGCCCAAAGGCAGATTTTGGACTCCCAAATGAGCCCAACAATGGATACAGCAACTTGGCTTAAGGAAACTTGAATGTATATGAGAAAAAGATGCTGACTGCCAAAACTCAACACTTTCTGTACATTGGTTCTGAAGAAGATTTAAAAAAAAGAAGTTATCTCCCCTTTTTGGGCCCATAAAGGAGCAGGGCAGATAAATTTGAACCAAATTCAATTGTAAGGCAATAGGAAACATATCTCCCAACCCTGGTTAATTTGGACCTATGATGTGAGACCAAGCCTGGAAATAAGCAATCTGTCTTTTGCAGAATGAGGTACCCAGAGGGTGAATTTGTTGATACTATCCCCTATAGTGGGTCAATGTATCCTTGGTGTACCTCTTTCTGTTTAGGCTTGAGATCTTGATTCCGATTGTGATTTACAGAGGGTAAATATGGTGATGCTACCTTGCTGTGCAAGGTAGCATCATCAAATTTATTCTCTGGGGTCCTCATCCTGCAGATGAGAGTCTGCTTATTTTCAGGCTTGGCCCAAATATAAACCCCAGGATTTGATATCAACAAATCTGCTCTACACAAAGATGCTGAATACCAAATCTGCCCCTCCCCCAAAATGCTGTGTTGCAGCCCTACTGCTGTGCAAGGTAGCATCATCAAAATTATCCTCTGGGGATCTCAATTTGCAGATGACCGTCTGCTTATTTCCAGAATTGGATGTGGCTTAACACAACACAACAGGCATAACAGGGGTGATTTCTAATATTCTTCTATCGCATATAAAATAAGTATGTAGTGCCATAATAAATTTTTATCCCACATGTAGGATTAACTATTCAACCCACAATTCTTGAGGAGTAGGACAAAAACTTTAATAGTACAAGTGGGATGAAAGCTAGATGCTGAAGTGAGCCTAATTTTGCTCAACTGGATCAAGTTGCCTGGAAGCAAAAGAGAAATAAAGGTGGTAGTGTTTAACCCTCAAGGGCCTGGACAAGTGTCTTGAATTCCCACCATTCCAAAGTCTCCATATGTCTAATGGCTTGACAGTGATTTCTAGTTAACTGGTAGAGTGCTAAATTATTTTTGACCATCAAAATTTGTTCAATTGTCTTTGCCTTGTTATAATTTATGGGAGAGTGCCTGTAGGCACACTCCCATAAATTGTAACAAGGCAAATCCTAAGAGACTAAATAATATCACGACATAGATAATATGAAGCATAGCAACTACAATTGAAGCCTTTAAGTTGTGGAACCTGCACTTGAGAATAGAGCCCAAATATGGGCTTGCAGCACTCTACCAGTTAAGTCTTGGCTGCCTGTTGAGGCAGCCAAGACTTGACTAGAAACTACAGCCTAGGTAATTTATCTATTGTCAGCAGGATATCCTCATGATGGCATGTTAAGGGCACCTGTTCTGGGGTTGGAATAGTCAGAAATAGGCCTTTAAGAGTTAAGGATCAGGAAGACAGAGACAAAAAGGAAATGTCACTTTGCACAAGTGTGCATACAAGAATGACTAACACCCAAACCATTCTGAAAGAGGATGTCTCTTTTCACTCCATCCCCCCCCCCCCCCCCCCCCCCCCCTCCAATGCATATCTTATGTTAGGCTCACCTGCCAAAAAAAGAACTGAACCTAAAAAAAAATTTTTTTGGGATAACCCGCCACCCACAGACATTTGGTAACCTGTCAACCACAAATACTAAGGTCACCTGCTAAAAAAGACACATCAGTCACCCGCCAAATGTCACAATATAAACGGGGAAGAGCCTTCTCCTCAATTCCTCTGATGAGTACAAATCAGTACGAAACTGGTCAGGCTTGTATCAACAACCAAGGTACATAGCCACAGGATTTAGGTTCTTTTGGACTTTTGACATTTTATATAATTTAATATTATGTTGAAAAATAACACAAGAACTTCTCCCTAAAAAAGACTTCCTAGATTGGTAAGAATTTTGGATTGAAATTGAGTGAAACGACTGAATTGACTAAAATATTCAGTGCTCCAGGAAACCATCAGTTTTGTGAAACAAGGAGACCCACAGGGACTGAAGTGCTCACCTTGAACAGAACCCGATAAAAACAGAGGCCAAGAATGAATCTACATAAAGCAATCAATCTCCATAAGGTCTCACAGAACTAAATATTTTCCCATAGGCGACCATTATAACGTTCAGGTGGAAAAAAATATGATCGCATCACTTTAATTTTGGCATTCAAATATCTCTGTCAAGTATAGCCCTTCAGACAACTTTTTCTGATCTGAAAACAGGGGGTCATGCAACAAATAAGAGAGAAAAACTGACACAAAGGGAAGTACCGGTCACGTGCACATATTTTTCAGGGAATTCCCTACAAAAACACACAAAAAGTAAATTGTATTTTTTAGGTCCAAAAGTCATCAAATCACCCTCTTTTTTATCAGGAATATTCAACAATAATGCAAGATGTCAATAGAATGTTTCAAACTTTTATTGAAACAACGGATTTTCCCAAGGCTGTTTATTTTTAGAGATTGCATCATTTCCGAGTGCAACATTTTAAGGCGGTTCACTCTAATTTCAATATTTAGTTCCGCGATACCATAAGATCCATTGGCAATCCTTGACACCCTCAGTAGTGACTAAAATAGCTCAAGCATCATGCCTTTTCTTCAGTTGATCACAATGTAAAAGGGAGCACGATGACGCCGTGTACTACGGCGTACTGCACGTTGATGGTGCGAATGTCTTCAACCAATCTAACCCTGCCTGGACTACAGTGTGGAGTTACGACGTTGAGGAGCTGGCAGCTGCTCATCGTTGCTCAGTGGTTCTCTCCGGGTACTCCGGTTTCCTCCACCCGTAAAACTGTCTCGGTCATGATTAGCCATTGTGCATAAGTATGTGACCTTAAACACCAATAAATAAATAACATAATGTAAAACATGGAGCTCCCCTATGGAGCCTCTTGATACAACCTATGAGGATTAATCTTAGTTACACACCTCTAGAGGGTACTTAATTAAAAATTTCTAATTCTTCAGCTACATGGCTTATAAAATTAAGTTAGAATCATGTTTCTATTTTGAAAACACAGTAAGTACAAAGATAGCTGGGTTAATTTTTTCATATAAATCAAATATCTGTTTCTCACTTATGCTGCATATCAATTTTTATTAAAATCAGACAAAGAGTTAAGAATAGTGAACTAGAGATGTTGTATACCAAATATGAAAGGATTCTGACTGGTGGATCTGAAGAAGATTTTTAAACAAATTTCCTCATATTGCACTAATTTAAAATTCGGGCTACCCTAGGGAGCCCTAATATTAACCTAGGGACGCAATTTGAACAGATGTGAATCTGACCACCTGGAGATGTTGTATACCAAATATGAAAGGATTCTGGCTGGTGAATCTGATGAAGATTCTTTACGAAAGTTTCCCAGTTTGGGATCTAATAAAGAGCCCAAATATTAACCTAGGGACCCGATTTGAAAAAACTTGAATCTGCACCCCCTAAAGATGTTGTATACCAAATATCAAAAGAATCTGACTGCCGGATCTGAAGAAGAAGATTTTTAAAGTTTATTCCCCATATTGCCCTAAAATAATATTTGGGCTCCTGTATTGAGTCCAAATATGAACCGATTGACTTATTTTGAACACACATGTATCTGACCCTCCTATGGATGCTGTATACCAAATATTGAAAGATTCTGATTTCTGGTTCTATAAAAGAAATTTTTTTAAAATTTTTGCAAATATGCTGACTCAGCATTTTTCCTGTGCCCCTACAGAACACCCGGACACAACCTGATAGAACAGATAACAGTTCTCTGTTCTTTGTGGTTTGGGAAAAATGGGCTTTAGATTTTTTTCTATTTTTAGCTCAGAAAAAAAAAAGTTTTGGCATCACAACTTTGGGTGGAGCCCAAAATGGGTATGCTCCCACAGAGAGCCCAAATATTGACATACAAACTTCCCTTGAACGCACTTTAATCTCAACACCAAGGGATGTTCCATACCATATATCAAGGCATTCTCTCTGGTGGTTTGTGAGATTTTTTAGGCTTTTGGGGCATTACCCACAATCTGAAGATTGCAGCCACTTCATTTATGTTTGAATTGGGACCAGTCGTTTTGAAGAAGACAAGTTTCCAAAGTTAACGGACAACAGGCGATGGACAAGATGACAGACACAAAGTGATGGCAATAGCTCACACTGACTTGCAGTCAGGTGCGCTAAAAATGAGAAAACATTTCAAAATTTTAGCATATTACACTGTAATGTCATTGTGAAAGCAAAGACCTCAGTGATGTTATAGGAATCAGGGATTAACCTACAGGAAAAATGTATTTATACAGTCTGTGAGTGAAGCAGAAATTTATCTTGTTTGTTATCCAAAGAGACCTGTAAACCTCAACATTTCATACTGAATCAAACCAGGCCAAGGATTTCACATCAAATCGAATATCAATGCTCTACTAAAATATACAAAATATTGAATCTTCATACTCCAGTGAAATATAGAAAGTTAAAAAATTTATAGTAATTTATATATTTTTTATACTTACCAATGACCCAGACATAGCTGGTGCTAACTCTTAAAATATAGGGCCAAACACAAATTTTGCCCCCCAATCCCCAAAATTTGCATCTAAAACTAAAGAAAACATGTCCTGAGAGGCCCTCCACACTTCGCCCCAACTGCGCATGCGCAGTGTCAAGGACGTTCCGAAATTGGCGCCATTTATCATTCTAATAACCAGTGCCTGGTAAGCGCTATGTACTCAGCGGGGAGGCAAGAGTTCCCAACTCCTGGGAGGGCCATCCCCGTCTGGGTCATTGGTAAGTATAAAAAATATATAAATTACTATAAATTTTTTAACATTTTTATACTGTACCAATGACCCAGACATAGCTGAATAGTAAAAAGGCTGGAGGGCCAAGGACATAGAGCAAAATGGAATACGCTCAATAAAATAAAATAGAGTCATCCCCTGTAGGGAAAAGAAGTAATAGGCCTTACATGTATCTTTCTTATTTATGATAAATTAGAAAGATACAAAACCTTCCAAAAATTGAGCTTCATACATCCATGTACTCTATAAATATCCAATAATCCTTATACTAATAATTTTTAAAGTAAGCCAATAATAAAGTAAGTCTAGAGAATAGAAACTCTTATACTCCTAAAAGTGTGTGAGAATTGCATAATCATGTCCGTTGACATATGCAATATTCAAAAGCTATACTTTAAAAACTAAGACTTGAATGAATTTTATAAACTTAAACTTCTCACTAAACAACCATCCCAATAACAGCTCAGAATTACTAACTCCGGAGGAGGTATCCCCTTGTTTTCATAGTAAAAACAGGTGACCCAAGGGAACACCCTCCCCCCCCCCCTTTTTCTTGCCCTGGGTCAAATAGCCCAGAGCGAAGAGGGCAGCCGAACGGAGACACTGCCGAAACAGACAGCCTACCTAGCTATAGTAGCAACTGTTAAGTGAATGACATTCTGAGCAGTAGATAATAGACCTAACAATAGAGGCCTCCTGAAATGGACTCGATATTTCTGAGATAAAATTCATGAATGGATGGCTGAGCGCAATGAGCAGCCTTCAAAAAATCTATAATAGCAACACTATTAATGTAAGCCCAAGAAGTAGAAGAACTCTTACTTCATGAGCCGAAATCTTAAGCACAACTGCTAAGCCAATGATATACCATAAGCAGTACGCTAGTTAATAGAATCCATTAACAATAAAATGGAGCGTAACGTCCTTCTACTAGACATCAAAGACAGAAGAAGCTTACGCCCTTGTAATAAACAGATATCTGTTTATAAATACATAAACTGTACCCGGAAAGAGTAAAGGCCTATGCCCATACGAAGACGGAAGGACCTTAAAATAATAGGTTCCGGATAATAGGAGCCTAACTCTTATGCAACAATCCAACCTAAATAGTAACGGAAGTATTGATTCCGAAACTATGAAAGTGAAAATCATCCATCGATAGTGCATGAAACTCACTGACTCTACAGTAAAAGAGAAACCAACAGAATTACTGTCTAAAAGGTCAGAATTTGAAAACTACTGTTTCCAGAGGCTCAAATGATTACTTAGCTAAATAAGAACCTGAAGTTAAAATCCGTATAGGAATTTAATCTAAAGATTCTAAGTCTATTTATCAAAAAGTTACTAACTGACTTAGATAAAGAGACAAAAGACTCAATTGTAAACTATCGTAGAGTGCATAGGTATGAGGTAACATAAACCTAAACAGGCTGCAGTAGATCTTGTGAAACAAGTATACTAAAAAAATAGCAATGAGTAGTATGGAGGGATCAACCATATGAACATAATGATCCCTACACCACGACGGAAGAGCCTCCACTTTAGTCGCATAGAATAGCGAAGAAGAGGATCTCCTATAGTAAGAAATCGCATCCAAAGCTCGTCCAGTACAGTGCTTACAATGCAATACGGACCACACAACGGAATACATGAAGGTTGCGACCTTGCTGGTTGTGATAAAGATGACACGATTTACCCAGTGAAAAAAGATCCTCACATAGAGGAAGATTTCACGTTAAGATCCACAGTAGACAAGAGAGTAAATTACTCATGATCTCTGTGAAGATAGAGATGCTATCAACAGAAATGTATTGTGGATGTTTATCTTAGCAATACCTGCTAAAAACAACAGCGCCGGAGGATACGCGTATCCTATCATTCCGTCCTATAGATCAATAGAGCGTTAACAGTATTAGCTCAGAGATCTGGACAAGCCAACACATACGTCTGCAATTGATTAGCCAGCTGTGTCATAAATAAAACATCATTGGGCGCTCCCATAGATAGCAAATCTGATTGAATACTTGTTTGTTGAGAGTCCATTCTGACAGCAACAAGCGACCCGTAAGAGAACGGGAGTGCGATAAAACAATCAGACGACCCAGAATATGACGGACCAAAACTGAACTTGGTGTACTATAACCAACAGACGGATTCTTTCCATTAAATTGAATAACGGAAACGAAAGAGTGCCTCCCTGGTTCCGGAGATACGCCACTACTGTCGAATTAAAGGACAGGAATTTGGGCATGCGTTTCTGAATAATGTTCATGCAATGACATAAAGCAAGCCTAAAAAACATTATTCCGCAGAAGTTAACTGATAGCTAAAAGACTGCGGAACCCAAAGACCCTGGCACTTCGAATCCGTAGGGATCAGTATATATCCCAATCTGTTTGACTGGCAACCGTCATAACAGCCACACTCGGGTCCGGCAACTGCGGCGGCACTCTCTGAGTCAACCACCGAATGTTTGCCCCAGTCTGAATCTCTTGTAACACTAGATAGACAAGAGAATGTATAAATCAAGCAATTCATGGATTGCCGGAAAGTTGCCGTCGAAGAGAAGCTCCTCCGAGAACGAAGCGACTCTGAGAGAGTTCTTAACCTACTATCCACGCGTGGATGTAGCTAGGGCTGCATCACGTCTAACCAACTCCAATCAGCCACTGAAGGGCGGAGTTATACGTGAACAAACTACTGCCCTCAAAAGAAATTACATTGAGAATAATATCCCGTAAATCTTTTCTTGAAGACGTAATGATAACGCCTCAGTAAGGCGGATTACGTATAATAAAGCGTCTAAGTTAAGTCTACTATACATAATGTCGTTCCCAACATTGAAATTGGAAAAGACATAAACGGTGAAAAAGAATATATGCAGTCTTTAATCACACCGTCTAGACGCATATGAACTCTCGGTATGCCCTGCTCTGCCAAAATAAACTATATGTAAAAAAGATAAAATGGCAGAAATGAGCCACGCGGACAAGAAACTAAACTATCATGCTTAGTAGCAGGCTTGTATATATATATAATATATATAGCGTCGAAAAATAAAACACATGTTGTAATGACAATATTGGACTGCGTCGGTAAGTCAGGGACAAAGTCCCTGTACCGATCGAAAAATCCGAGTCCAATGACGCTATAAGTCTCTTATCCAAGATCGCAGCAATGAAGTCCGAAAAATAATCACTGGAAGAAATGCCAGAAGATATGAAAGGCATCTTCCGATACTACTAAAGGGAAAACTCGAAATCTTTCGAATCCCTTTCGCCATCCTGTCGGACCCTATAAAGCGTTCGGTCGTCCGTAGCTTGATGCAACCGCGGACCGCACCGACCCAGCGCCGTCGGATAATTCCTGATTCGACCGAGAAACCGTCAATTGCTGGGATGCTGCGAAACAACTGTGCTAACTCGGATAGCACGTCCGTCACTGAGGCTTGAGGAGCAGCGGTCTTACGATGCATTGCCGCAGGAAGCTCCGAGATCGTTACCCCGTGCATACTTCCAATATGCGAGCGAACGGAGTGTATAGGCCTTGTGTCCCTTGGCTACCGGATGGCGCGACCTATTCGCTGTGGAATCACTGAATGCCGAAACTGATCGGATACTCGAGGTCACGTAGCCAATGTGCGGTCGTGTGCCCTGCTGTGAGGATGAGGAAGCATTAAAGACAGTCTCTCGGACTGTCAATATAACGGAGCGTCCCGAGCAATGGACATATGCTCCGAATGTAAAATATCTGAACCACAACATGCGGTCCCCTATGTTGTTGGCTTCCTCCGATCTGTCCTCAATCTGCCGTCACTGGGTGAGTACTAAAGTAATTAAAGTGCTCGCATCACCCAAATCTCCTTCCTAGACCGCAACGGACGAACCCGGCAGCCGAACCATTCGATGAATGTACGCTACACCGGGTGAGCTAGCGAATGTCACTCCGTAAGCGATAGACATATTCCATGAGCACTTATTGCCGCTAACTCTTCATTAACTATGACGACAGAGGCACACTTTTGAAAGACATCTCCATAACTCTTCGAACAAGAAACCAGAAATGCTTGGATAGCAAGCATAAAATAATAATATATAGCGTCGTTCAATAATTCGAAAGTTTGTGTGACATTATTGGACTATGTCGGAACTGAGGGACGATGTCCCTGAACCGAACCAAAAATTTCTAAGTCCACCGACGCTATCAGTTTCTTATCCGGCATCGCAGCATATGTTGTTCCGAAAGGGAAAGCTTGAAATCCACCGAATCCCTTTCGGTATCCCGTCGGACCGGATGAAACTATCGGACGTCCGTACCCGCTTCCGCGGAGCGTCCCGACCCAGCATCGTCGGATAAAATATATGCGACAGATTCAGTTGATGCTGGGATGCTGCGATAAACTGTGCTATTAAGGAAAGCACGTCCGTTCCCGAGGCCTGTGCAGTAGCGGACTTACGATGCATTGCCGCTGGAAGCTCCGTGTACGTTGACTCCCGCATACTTCCTATGCGAACGTCCGGAGTCTGCAGGCCTCGAGTCCCCGGCTACCGACCCAGCGCTGTCGGATAATTCTCGATCCGACACCGTTTCTGTCGGCTGCTGGGATGCTGCGATAAGCTGTGCTATGTGCACAAGAATGTCCGGCGTCGAGACCTGCGGAGGCGCAGTCTATCGCTGCTTCGCCGAGGGCAGCTCCGCATCAGATGGCTCCCGCATACTTTTCCTATGCGAACGTCCGGAGTCCATCGGTCTCGAATCCCTGGCTGCCGGATGGTGTGACCTGGTCGCCGAAGAATCCTTGATCGGCGAAGCTGGTAATATATCGGCGGTCACGCAGCCAAGGTGCGGTCGTGTGCGCTGACGAGAAGAGGAAGCCTTAGCAGTCTCAGCGGACTGCCTATACAACGGAGCGTCCCGAGCGACGGACGTATGCTCCGCTAACGACACATTTGTACCACAACATCTGGGGCCAGATGTTGTTGAACGAGAGAGGGGCCTCTCTCGCTTGCCGTCCGGATGGACCGGAACGAGCTATGAACCGGACTAAAAGGCTTCCTCCGTTCTCCCTCCGATCCGCCGTCACTGGGTGTGCATTAAGTTAATTTTATAGTGCTCGCATCACCCCAAAATTCCTTCTAGACCGCAACGGACGAACCCGGCTGCCGAACCATTCGGTGAATGGACGCTACACCGGGCGAGCTAGCGGACGTCAAAGGCCGTCGAAACCTACTAGGGTCCTCTTAGGCAATTGGCGTATTACATGAGCACTTTTCCGCTAGCCCTTCATTAATTGTGACGACGGAGGCACACTGTTGGAAGACATCACAGATACATCACCCTAATCTTGATCGTCTGAAATAGAAATTGATAAAGTAGAGTGACCCTGCGGGGAAAGGACCGGAGTGTCCAAATCCCCAACAACATACCGTGACATACGCTTCCCATATTGTCATCGAAATCATACGATACAGAACCGGAGTTAATGCGAGTACACTGACCACATATAGAATGATAATAAGGTCAGAGGAAGACTTCCTCTTAAAACAATTGATCAATATCCTTTCAATGTGAAAAGAAAACAAGTCCTGGTACTCGCACTAACCCCTGGCAATCAAAATACATAATAATAATATGATCCATTAATATAGAAAAAATAATTGAAATCAAAATATTTTGAAAAAATATTTTTTCAGAACAGCCCAAGTTTCTGAAAAGTAACGTTGAGCCCCAATGGATCCCAAGCCTAAGTGTGGACAAAAATTTTAAAAATATTTTAAACAATTTATTCAACACTTACGAACAATAATAATGTATCTAGTTATGATTGAAATAACATAAAGATATTATTATTTAGAAATCCCCCCCTCACACAGAGGGCTGTTGTAAATGTAAACAATGAGTGTAAAAACACTAAAATAAGACTCCAGGCACCCAGGCCCGAAATCAGTTACCAAAAATACACCATCTGATGCAAAACAGAGACTTCCAGGGAAGAAACTGCAGAACATCAGATGGTAGATGCAGAACACAATGCCTAACCACCCGTAGGTGAAGACGTAAACATGGGGAAAAAACAGAATTCATTCTGTTATTCAGCTAAACTCCCAAGAAATTTTAGTAATAATAATTACAGAAATTATGCCAAAAGCATGGGAGAATAGCAAGGGGGAACTTAAAGGACAGGGAGAGAGGAAAAACACTTGAAAAAACAGTGTAACTAAATAATCAGAATGACAACAAAATGGCTGCTGCCTTGAAAATAGGTAACTTAACATAATTTCATTAAAAAATTTTAAGTTACAGCCCTGATAATATTCTGTCACA
Organism: Pictodentalium vernedei; assembly: GCA_031216915.1. Taxonomy (NCBI): domain Eukaryota; kingdom Metazoa; phylum Mollusca; class Scaphopoda; order Dentaliida; family Dentaliidae; genus Pictodentalium; species Pictodentalium vernedei. The sequence goes on along the minus strand of CM062288.1, from coordinate 317,109,711 downwards.
CATTCTTTTCCTCTCCTCCTTTTCTATCCTCCTTAGAATCACCATTTCACTAATATTTATGTGTCTGGCATCATTTAAACTGAGATTTAAAAGCACAAAGATCAGTCAGATGTTAACTGATGAAGGGCCAAACTTAGAATGATAAATGGCGCCAATTTCGGAATGTCCTTGACACTGCGCATGCGCAGTAGGGGCGAAGTGTGGAGGGCCTCTCAGGACATGTTTTCTTTAGTTTTAGATGCAAATTTTGGGGATTGGGGGGCAAAATTTGTGTTTGGCCCTATATTTTAAGAGTTAGCACCAGCTATGTCTGGGTCATTGGTACAGTATAAAAATATAGTGCCAGTCTCAACTCAAGAATTGTATTTTTGTTTACGGACTTCCACTCATCAAAGGGTGATTCATTTCCTGTGTTTTGTCTGGATCAAAACAGTAAAAATTTTCCAGAAATGACTGCAACCTATCCACGGAAGATTCATTTCCTGTTTTCTGTCTGGATCAAAACAGTAAAATATTCCTGAGTCAGAATCAAAATCAAAATAGCAATGTTTTTATGTTTTCCCTTGAACCAGATTTGATGAGAAAACTACTACCCCGGACCCATTGCAATTTATGAGCCAGAATATAAGCAAACTGTTTTGGGAATATATTCTCCATTTAAAACCAAGCCAGAAAAAAAGCAGACTGTCATCTGCAAAATGAGGTCCCCAGAGGGTGAATTGAGGGATGCTACCCAGCACAGCAGGGTAGCATCACTACATTTACCCTCTGTGAACCTCAATCTGAATCAGGGTCTCAAAACTAAACAGAAAGAGGTACCCAGAGGATAAATTTGCATACTGTATGGGATAGCATCATCAAATTCACCCTCTGGGGACCTCATTCTGCAAATGTCATACTGCTTATTTTCAGGCATTTGCAAAATACTTTGGGAAATGGGCAGCCCAATGAACTCTTCTTCAATCATCAGGTCTCCTACACAGGTCTCCCCCACCCCCTCAAAAAAACAAACAAACCGAAAACCCCAAAACACAACCCTTGACCAACGCATTCTCGGTCACAAGTCCAGGTACATGCCCCTCTAGGGGCACACCCTCACATGAACTTTGACACCAAGGTCAAATGTTCACAAGTTTTTCTTCCCACACTCAAGGATGACTTGACCTTCTGACCCAGACAGACAGTGCAGCCATGCTAGACAGCAGCACTGAACTTGGGACCTCAAAATGACTTGGTGAGGCCATCAATAGACCAGGTCATGACACCCTTTAATGAGGCTAAACAATGGGAGCAAAAAACAGTGACCTTTGGCTTTCATGCCACTGAAGAATGCAACAGTTTGAAACTAATTTGGCTCAGTGAAGCTCGACTTAGTAACATATTCATTTATTTATTGGGGTTTAACAACACTTTTTGAGACCCAGGGTCATCTTGTGTCAGACAGCTTTATGGGTGGAAAAAGCAAACTCCTCACAAACACGGTTAGCATTGGCTGAAGACCAAGTGCACCATCAACATGCAGTACGCCTTTAGTACACAGTGCCACCATGCCCCATGTGGGCAATCAGGATTAAGAGCCTTGCCCAAGGACACAATGCAGTTGCCTCTGGCAGTGATCGAACCAGGGACATTTCAGTTTGAAGCCCAATGCCATAACCATAGAGCCACCACGCTCCCAGTAACATAATAACCTTTGAACTCAGGCTACCCTCTGTTATAACATAATAACGTTTGAATTTTGGCTACCCTCTGTTATAACATAATAACGTTTGAACTTAGGCTACCCTGTTATAACATAATAACCTTTGAACTTAGGCTACCCTCTGTTATAACATAATAACCGTCGAACTTAGGCTACCCTCTGTTATAACATAATAACCTTCGAACTTAGGCTACCCTCTGTTATAACATAATAACCTTTGAACTTAGGCTACCCTCTGTTATAACATAATAACCTTTGAACTTGAGCTACCCTCTGTTATAACATAATAACCTTTGAACTTAAGCTACCCTCGGTTATATATTTTATTTAACTACTGGACATGAGACTTGACGATAGATGATGAGTTCATGTGGAGATACTTAAGATTTTGAGAACTCTTCCACAATTCTAAAATTTCCAAATCACAGCAACTCAAATCAAATCATCAACAAAATGCTGAATCAAATTTTGAAGCTTTGCAGAGCCCTAAGGCTATAAAAAGAAATTTCATGTTTCTTAGGCACCTCCCTCATCATACAAAATCTGCCTCATCACCATTTTTTCACCTGAAAATCTCTTCTATGACACTATTTTACACGTGTAGGACAAGTATTTAACTCAACTATACCTTGTTTGACAGAGCTCACAGAGCTCTGTCAAACAAGATATAGTTGGTTAAATTTTTCAACTACATCATTATGGGAAATACTTTTCACTGCTGAAAACATTGGTTTGCAACATAACAGTATAAGTAGTTAAATTTCTGATTCCAACTATTTTCAGAACTGTTTTGTGAATACTGGTAAACAAAAAAAAAGTCTCCTTCACTCATCATAAAATTGAGGAAAGTTTGCATGCGACAGAATTGTTTCAACTTCCCTTGAACAAACTTTAATCTTCTACACCAAAGGATGTTCCATTCCAAATAACAAGGCATTCCCTCTGGTGATTCATGAGAAGAAGATTTTTAAAGGTTTTTACCGGTAAGCTTTTGGGGCATAATCCAGAGCTCGAATATGGCAGCTGCTTCATTTAAACAAAGTAGACAGGGTATACTCCATAGATGGACTGTGCAATATATGTTTGAATTTGACGTAGTGGTTAAGAAGAAGATGTCAAGGTTGCAAAAAGTTAATGGATGGTGGACGCCGGATAAAAGTGATAGCAATAGCTCCCACTGACTTGCAGACAGATGAGCTCAGAAACCAGCCATGAGGGTGACTAGGGCAATTATGTCACCCTTCTAAGCCCAAAGTCGCCTAGACAAATAGTCGGGGCAATTACAAGTCGCCCTCTAAAAATTGGCCAAAATGAGGAAAGGCTGAACTGAATGATGTGAGGTTTGCATGAAAACGATTATTTTCAAAAATCGAATGTGCTCGAGTTTGATAAATGGGCATTTTAATTCGTCAAATAAACGTCCATTTATTTGAAATCACACGACAATCAATTGACCATTGTCTCTTTTGGAAGATTTTTTCATTTCTACTTTGTTGCGTTTCAGTCAGAGCTTCAAATGTTGAAACAAAAATAGGTGACTTATGCGACTCAACAAAATACCTCAGTTTGAAAGTAGGTTACGTCGCTTAGGATGCCGAAAATGTATACACAACGGACGTATTTTATAACACAGTATTTTTATTTCGTTTTGCTGACGACTGTTAACTGTTGAGCTGTCTATTCCCAGAAAAACATGAATGGAATTGAATCACATGAAAAAAGCTTTAGTGATGACAAGAAGAGCTTTGTACAGGACACAAGTGTGCATGTGGACGATCTTGAAAAAGGGTCCTCCTAAACAACGGAATGACACGAAATGACACCAGAATGCCATAAAAATGACGCAGAATGACATTTCTTTTACAAAATACTCGACTCCAGAATGTATTTTGTTTATTAACTAACAAAGTACCTCCCAAGCAACCTTCTTACATCTAGTCCTGTTCACACTTTCAGACTTAGGAAATTATTAGCTTAGTAGACTTTGGTGAAAGGCAACCACAGGAGGGTGCTGGGGGGATTGGCACGAAGAAGAGAGGTGGGGTCATGAAGGAGAGGGTAGCAGTGGGGGATTTTCAGTCAATAATTACTTTGTGACTTTTAACCTGGCATAGATGCATCAGACAACTGGACCTGGATTATTTGGATGTTAATGGAGGACCACAAGTTGAAAATATGAAGGGGTGGCAGGGGTGGTACATGAATATTCTTAATTTTCCCCACTTGCCTATGATGTCTCCCTACATGACTCTGCAGACTCCCTATTTTTTCCGGAGGGAGACATAGAGTCTCCCTAAAATTCCCCCCTAGGCTGGTCCCTGGATGAGCTAATAAAATAGAAAAGCCTCCTGCTCTCATAATAAAATTGAGAAAAAATTGCCCAAGAAACAAGAAGTCTTTTTATTGGCTTAATTATCCATAAAAAGATGGTTGTTTATAGGATGAAAAATTTTATTCTAAAATATTTCAGCAGTGAACAATATTATGAATGTTGTGACTTGGATCGTTTTTCAAATCTTGACAAATCATTTTTCTCCATCTTGATTAAACGGTAGCTTGCACTGACTCAATCCAAACATGTAATCCATGTACGTCGACACTGTGGCATACACCCTGAAAAAATTCCACCATAATTGGGTTCCCAATCCATTTCACATCAAAGGTCCACTACAGAAGTCACATTCATTGGGTCTGGATATCCAGAACAATTCTGAAAACAAGTGAATGAAAAACCAATATTAGAAGTCCAGTACTCAATATAAATAGTTTATTTATTTATTTATTTATTTATTTATTTATTTATTTATTTTATTTATTTATTGGGGTTTAAGTTCACATTTTGCATTATGGCTAATCGTGACCTCAACATGGAGATAAAGTCGAGACCAGTCAATTGTTTATACCCCATGTTGCCCAATTTAAGAGGACTTTCACCCCAAGCATTGGTGACTGGGTTCTATTTTACCAGTAAGACAGAGCTTGTTTATCTCAGAAAATAAGCACTGCTTCACCATCGGTTCACAGAGGGTAAATTTAGTGATGCTACCCTGCTGTGCAGGGTAGCATCACTAAATTCACCCTCTGGGGACATCATTTTGCAGATGACAGTATTCAAAAGTCAAATATCATCCACTGAGTAGGGCTGTTGCGATAATTCAATTAACAACTAATCATCGACTATTGTTGCAGTCGACGGTTTTTATTTTTAGTCGATCATCATTAATTTTTAATGTGGTGCAAGTCGGGATAAAATTGTACTGTATAATGTTGTTATTGAACAGATTGTTAATCTTTGAAATGTCTCACCATAGTTACTTGAAATATCGCATCGCCAGGGACCAGCCGTGAGGGCGACTAGGGCGATTATGTCGCCCTTCTAAGCCCAAAGTCGCCTAGAAAAATAGTTGGAGCGATTACAAGTCGCCCTCTAACAATTGGCCAAAATGAGGAAAGTCTGAACTGAGTGATCAAGGTTTACACAAAAACGATTATTTTCAAGAATCGAATGTGCTTGAATGTGATAAATGAGCATTTCCATTCGTCAAATAAGCGACCATTTATTTGAAATCACACAGCTTTTTTATTTCTATTTTGTTCCGTTTCAGTCGGTGCTTCAAGTGTCAAAACGAAAATAGGTGACTTAGCGACTCAACAAAATAACCCAGTTTGAAAGTAGGTTACATCGCTTAGGATGCCGACAATGTATACACAATGGATGTATTTTCTAACACTGTATTTTTATTTCATTTTGCTGACGACTGTTAACTGTTGGGTCGTCTATTCTCTGAAAAACACGAATGGAATTGAAACATATGAAAAAAAGCTTTAGTGTTGACAAGAAAAGCTTTGTACAGGGCACAAGTGTGCATGTGAAGGATCTTGAAAAAGGGGTCCTCCTAAACACCGGAATGACACAAAATGACGTGGAATGACACTGGAATGCCATAAAAATGATGCGGAATGACATTTATTTTACAAAATATTAGACTCCAGAATGTATTTTGTTTATTAACAAACAAAGTACCTTCCAAGCAACCTTCTTACATCTGGTCCTGTTCACACTTTCAGGCTTAGGAAATTATTAGCTTAGTAGACTCTGCTGAAAGTCAACCACAGAAGGGTGCTAGGGGGATTGGCACAAAGAGGGGAGGGGTCATGAAGGAGAGGGTAGCAGTGGGGATTTTCAGTCAATAATTACTTTGTGATTTTTTAACCTGGCATAGATGCATCATAGACAACTGCACCTGGATTAATCAGACGTTTATGGAGGACCACAAGCTGAATTATTTATTTATTTATTTATTGGTGTCTAAGGTAACATACTTATGCACAATGGCTAATCATGACGGTGACAGTTTTACGGGTGGAGGAAGCCGGAGTACCCGGAGAGAACCACCGAGCAGCTGTCAGCTCTCCAACATCGTAACTCTGAACTCTGCACCGCAGCACAGGCAGGGTTAGATTGGTTGAAGACATGCGCACCATCGACGTGCAGTACGCCTCAGTACACAGCGTCATCGTGCCCCCATGAAGGCAATTGGGGTGAAGCGTCTTGCCCAAGGACACAACGCGGTTGCCGCAGGTGGGATTCGAACCGAGGACCTCTCGGCTTGCAGCCTGCACCTCTACCAACTGAGCCACCGCGCCCCCACCACAAGCTGAAAATATGAAGGGGTGGCAGGGGGTGGTACATACAAATTCTTAATTTCTGCCACTTGCCTATGAAGTCTCCCTACTTGACTCTGCAGTCTCTCTATTTTTTTCTGGAGGGAGACATGAAGTCTCCCTAAAATTCCTCCCTAGGCTGATCCCTGCCCATCGCCTTTGTTTTCCACATGATTGAGCAACAACATACTTTTAAAAACACTGAGCCTTGCCATTTGATCAATCCCTGTTCTCTGTAGTAGTAACCAGCACTGTTATTCAGTATCAGGGAGTATCTTTCAAATGGTGAACCTCTGAATAACTGTAGTTTGGGAAGTCATTGCTGACTGCAGAGTAAATAAAATCCTCGGTCTTGTATACTCGAATGGCCCCTTCGGAATAATCAGAAACGCAAAAGTGAGAAAACTGTCACAAGACCCACAATGGTCAGTTCACTTATAGCACAAAGTTGTAACTTGTGTTGGAATGGAGGGAGTTTTATGTTCGATATGTTTGGAAATTAGTTATAGAAATGAAACATTTGCACAAATGTTCTTCTATTTAAATTTTTCAGATCAATCGGAGTCGGAAGGAGATATTTTGGTGTTTCCATTCTATCTCAATGCAGAAGTGTACACATTTAAACATCGTCAGTTTTAAATTTGTTTTGTAAGTATATTAGATTGCTGAATTTATAGGAAATTACTATTAATTGACTAACTGTCGATTTTCTCTTAACCTGCCAAGTATTTTTCAGATATTTTTCATCAAATCTAGTCATGGCTGCTTTAAAGCAGCCATGACTAGATTTGATGAAAAATTAATATAAGTGTAACACAAGAAATCATTGGTGAAAAAGTCCATTCAATTTACTCGGGGCAAATACGATTAACCCTTTGCCCAACGAATCGGCTGCATCTGCCTGCGTAATATGCAAATTCAGCAGTTGAAAAAATATTATATTTCAAAAAATTTCAAGAACACCATATCATGTGACCCCTCATTGGAACGAGATCAACGGGTCACATGATATGGTTTTGTTGAAATGTTTTGAAAAATTAAAAAAAATGTTATTTAAAATAATAATTTTGATATCGTCTGCATTGGGTAAAGGGTTAAATGTGCCCAACATATACTTATTTCAGTAACAAGAGAAACCCTATGCTGGGCAGGAATATCCACCAGCAATATGCAAAGAGTTAATGCTGGTGATTAGTCAGCTATGAAAACTGATAGTTGTGACAGCCCTACCCTTGAGTGCAACAAGGTGCCATCTGCAAAGCTCAAGCATTGCAGATTTTACATTGTAGCACACAAGGGACGATATATATATAATGTCAATACTATTGAACGTCACATTACAATTTATGATATACTGTAAAACTTCTAGTCTTAACTCATACCCAGTCAAGTTTTATACCCTGGACCCCTTTCCCTTGCTTTCAGCACCCTTGAGTGGAAATTTAAAAATTGGCAAGTGTTACCGTCGGACATCACAATGCGAAATATTTGAAATGACATCGCCCGTTTCGTAATTGTTTCATCACTGAACAGAGTGACCAGCAAGCCGTTTCATTTTTCTGGATTTTTCACACATTCAGCAGACAGTATTTCGGATTAAGTGTTGTTTAAATTACAAAACCGACTTACAATTTGGACTGAGATGGAACGAGTTTATCTGGTTTATTGATTATTTATCCAGTGGTGGGGTATACGAGAGGTTTATTTACTAAACCTGAGATCGTTAAAAGTTGCCTTGAACACTTGAACAAGGCAACTTTTAACGATCACAAGTTGAGTAAATAAGCCTCCTGTGTTTCACGATGTAGATTTTGGGCTATAGGTAGTGTCATATTGGAACATATACGTTATTGTGATGAGCTGATGGTAACATGGTCTGAGGTTTGCGGCTCGGAGTGTATGTTCGCATCTCAGTTGAACATAAGCTCCGAGCCACAAACCTCAGACTATGTTACTGTCAATTCACCACAATCTTAATATTTTAATGCGAATGGCTGTATCTATATCTCTATCTATCTCTCTATCTTTGTTCCGGGTGAACTCCTCCATTTTTCGACCGATCGATCTCAAATTTTGTACACGGGGGTAATTCGTCCCTGCAAGTAACATGGGATGGGTGCTGTGCCTGTGCGGGGTGACCTTGTCCTTGAAATTGGTTACCTTGACCTTTTATTTTCGAAAACGGCTGGGGCGATCGGGCTAAAATTTCATATGTGCGGGTATATTGACCCATCGATCATTTTGACTTTATCGTGGTGCCCATGCGGAGTGACCTTGAAATTGGTGACCTTGACCTTTTATTTTGAAAACAGCTGGGCCAATCGGGCTAAAATTTCATATGTGCGGTTTATTGACCCATCGATCATTTTGACTTTATCGGGTTGCCAGGGGGGGGGGGGGGGGGGTGACCTTGACCTTGAAATTGGTGACCTTGACCTATTTCGAAAACGGCTGAGCCGATCATATCTGAGGGTACATTGATATAACCATCTTTTCCTGTGCAACGCCGGGTACACCCGCTAGTAATTTATAATATGAAGTAAACACGTCAAATTTGTATTAAAGGTATGGTATTTGGTTCTGTGTTTGAAAGTAATAATCAATTAACAGGATAAAACAACATACTAACTCCACACACGAAGGATCAGCATTTGCTGAAGACAAATACACCGTCGACATACAATATGCCTTAGTACACACTGCCCCCATGTGGGCAATCAAGATAAAGTGCCTTGCTCAAGGACATCATACAGTTACCCCTGGTGGGGAATGAATGATGAACCTTTCGGTTTGACAGTCATCCATCCAAGGACTAACCAGGCTCGATGTTTCTTAACTTCGGTGATCTGACGAGAACCGGTTACTGCAACGCCACCGCGCCCCCCCCCCCCCCCTTTATTTTCTATATCTTCTATTAAAATTATAATAATTACCTTTCAGTTTATTCTCTGTAAGTGCTTGTACCCCACAACACATACATTTTCTGTATACAACATCATAACAAGGATAAAGTGACTTACAGCACAGACCTATAAATAGAAACATTTCCCTTTATTAACACTTTACCTAACATGAAAAGCAGACGACACTTGCCAACAAAATCCTCGAGTACCGTATTTACTCTATGTATTAATACACTTTATGTATTGATACATCCTAGTTTTCCCCAAAAAATATTTTTCAAAACCGTTCTAATAATTGAGACGGGTCAAAAATTATTTTTCTAAGTATTGATCAGCCAGAATAAGGACGTCTGCTATGTGGTTGTACATTTGCTTGAGATATGTTTTTGAACAAAACTGTACTATACATCGCCTTGTATATTGTTAAAATATATTTTGACTGTACTGGTATCTGTATCTCGTGACGAAAACAAACTTTTGTTGTGGTAACTAATTTTTTTCATTTTTTGTCTTAAAAACATAGGTTATTGCCCCTCATCGATGAGCTCGTTCCAAAGACGGGTCTTAACCTATGTTTTTGAGACAAAAAATGTAAAAAATAATGAAAATTAACTGGAGATTTTTGTGAATAAAACCACGCCCCCATGTGATCATCATGAAGATACACTTGCGTACCAAGTATGATGTCATTCCATCAAGTATTTTAGGAGTTATGGTGTTTTATAAACTCGTTGGTGACAGACAGACCGACAAAAACTTGTTGGCGACAAGTCCATAAATGTGACAGAAATTTTCCGAATGACATGTACTATTGAGAGGAGGGTGTAGAAATCATGAAGATACACGTGCATACCAAGTATGGTGTCATTCCATCAAGTATTTTAGGAGTTATGGTGTTTTTTAAACTTGTTGGTGACAAACCGAACGACAGACCGACCGACCAACAGACAGACCTAAACAAAATTCTTGAATAATTATTTTTTTAAATTTTTTGTCTCAAAAACATTGGTTATCAACCCTCATTGGAACGAGCTCGACGAGCTCATTCTAAAGAGGTGTCATAATCTATGTTTTTGAGACAAAAAATGAAAAAAATAATGAAAAGTAGCGATTTTTTTGAATATCGCTGGCAGGTTTTGGCCGTTACGTTGGATAAAGGGTTAATAGTTCTGCTGCTAACTGTAAGGAATTCTGTTTTGTTTTGTAACTGATCATCTGAGTGGATCACTGAAATGCACATAGAATGTATTCATGTGCCCATTATGATAGTAAGTCACGTTACCGGAAACGAGTTGTCTATATGATACAGAATCAGAATGTTATTTTATTTATTGGTGTTTTAACGTCACATATTTCTGCACAATGGCTAATCATGACCGCGACAGTTTTATGGTCGAGGAAGCCAGAATACCCGGAGAGAACCACTGAGCAACAGCCAGCAACTGTCAGCTCCCCAACATACTGACTCCACACAAGCAGGGTTAGCATTGGTTGAAGACAGGTACACCATTGACGTGCAGTACGCCTTAGTACACAACGTCACCATGCCCCCACGTGGGCAATGGGGGTGAAGTGTCTTGCCCAAGGACACAATGCGGTTGCCGCAGGTGGGATTCGAACCGAGGACCTCTCGGCTTGCAGCCTGCACCTCTACCAACTGAGCCACAGTGCCCCCAGAATCAGAAGGAGTTGTCTATATGATATGGAATCGGAACACATTATGTGATACATACCATTTCTCGTGGTTTTCAGGCCAAAATCTACAAGAAATAAACAGATAACGAAAACTTCCAATGAGGATTGGTTGGAGAAGACCAAAACAAAGCCCATCCCATGTTACTTCTGAGACAAATGATCCCCCAATCAATCAATCGAGAGACTGAGAGAGAATCATTCTCAATTTGTCAAGACACTGTTATACTCACCAAAACTGTGTTCATTTACACACTTCACTTTTAAAGTCTTGAAATGATCTAATCTTAATAATAATTAAGGAAACGTCTTTAAATGTATTCTTTCAGTTATCTATAATACAAACATATAAAATAAAAAGTGAAAAACGTTTATATCACAGATAACCCTTAAGAACACCAGTCTCTATATAACTGGATTGATGGCTTATATGTCAAAAACTGTCCAATCTATTGACATCTTAGGGGATAGTGGATATTGCCATCAATAAAGAATGCATAACGAAAAAAAAAATTCTAGTTGTTTTTTTAATTTCCCCGTGCCTCACGACAGCTGATCACGTTTTAAAGAATAAACCAGGATGTCTTTGAAAACTGAATATATTGATAATGGACACAATTCTTTGTGGCAATACAAATAGAATACAGTGAAACCCTGTTAAATGAATAGCCACTTTGCCATTGAAAATTATTCAATTAACAGGCGTATTCCATTAAGAAAGTTTGTATCTAGCATTTATTCTATCTTGTTTGACAGAGCTCCATGAGCTCTGGCAAATAAGATATAAGAAACTAAATGCCTGCATTGGATATACATAGGCCAAATAGGCCTACAAACAAAGGAAAACTGGGGAGAGTCAGGGTAATTTCTCGACAGGTTACAAGATTTTTTATTCAATTAACAGGAGTTTACTCCATAACCTATATTCAATTAACAGGTCAAATTTCTACAGGAGGTATTGTAAATGGTTTTGTGTTGCAAAATTATATTCAATTAACAGGGTTATTTAGTTAAGAGATATCCAATTTAGTGGGCTCCACTGTATTCACAAAATATTTGAGCTATTACTGGCAAAAAACAAATACATGTACCAAGATTGGAAAGTTGATGCTGTGTAACTAGTTTCCATGCTAATTGATCACCATTTATTTATTTATTGGTGTTTAAGGTCACATACTTATGCACAATGGCTAATCATGACTGTGACAGTTTTACGGGTGGAGGAAGCCAGAGTATCCAGAGAGAACCACCGAGCAACGATGAGCATCTGCCAGCTCCCCAACATTGTAAGTCCGCACTGCAGCACAGGCAGGGTTAGATTGGATGAAGACATGTGCACCATCGACGTTCAGTACGCCTTAGTACACAGCATCATCGGGCCCCCATGTGGACAATCAAGGTTAAGTGCCTTGCCCAAGGACAAAATGGGGGAGTCCGAATCGATCGCTCAGATGGTCACCCATCCGAGGACTAACAGGGCTCGACATTGCTTAACATCGGTGATCTGACGAGAACTGGTTGCCGTAATGCCACCATGCTCTCAAGTGATCAACGTGATGTTTGATGAAGTGAAAGCTGTTATGCTGTGACTAAAGTCACAGCATAACAGCTTTTACGTCATCAAATATTTATTTATTTATTGGGGTTTAATGACAGTTTTGACAGCCAGGGTCATCTTGTGTCAGACAGTTTTACGGGTTGAGGAAACCGGAGAACCCAAAGAGAACAACCAAGCAACGGCGAGCAACTGCCAGACTCCCCAACGCACTAACTCTACACAAGCAGGGTTAGCAATGGGTGAAGACAAGGGCACCATCAACGTGCAGTATGCCTTAGTACACAGCGCCACCATAACCCCATGTGGGCAATCAGGATTAAGTGCCTTGCTCAAGGACACAAAGTAGTTGCCCCTGGTCAGGATCAACCGCGGACCTTTCGGTATGAAGTGCAATTCCATAACCGCTGAGCCAAACATCACTGATGGGAGGAGTTATCACATCGATTGACCTGACACCATCTGGGGGGGGGGGGGGGGATGGGGGGGGAGGGGGGATTGCAGACTGAGCCGAGACATTATTTGTTGACATTCCAGCAATGCACTTGTGCAGAGATCAGTGTTTCAGAGCAACACTTCCACATTACAGTTACACACCATTGTTTAGTCTTGAAATAATTAATCGGTGAATCTATATTGGAACGGCCATGAGCTTTCTGTCCTCGGTTAACAGTTCAGTCATGGCAGACTGCTTTTGTATAAGTGAATTCATACAAAATGAATACACAGAATGTAACTTATTCAAATCTTGCAAAAAATACTCACCCTGATCATCAGGCCTGAATATTTTATACGAGATTTGATTAAGTCACATTCTATCTGGTTCAAGTATTTTTTTGCGAGATTTGTATGAGTTACATTCTAAGTTTTTTCTCATTTTCTGAATTTATTTAATTATTGGTGATTATGGCCATCTTCAGCATCTTTGGCTACATCAGGACTGCAGCAAAAATAAGAAAGTTTAGCCAATCGTCTATACAAATGATTCCCACTTTAATGGACTTTCATCTCAGGCATTGATTTTGAGTCCTATTTTAGTGGTAAAGCAGAACTTGTTTACTGCAGTAAACAAGCAATAAGCAATGCTCCACTTCCCAGAGTACCTACGGGGCACTGTCAGTGTCCACTGCTTGCATAGAGAGCCCAAATATTGACCTAAAAACTTGCCTTGAACAAACCTTAATCTCCACCACCAAAGGAAGTTCCATACCAAATACCAAAGCATTCTTTCTGGTGGTTCATGAAACGATTTTTAAAGATTTTTTAAGGTTTTTAGGCATTAACCCTAGTCCGAAGATGGCAGCAGCTTCATTTGAATAAAGTTGAAAGGGTATACTCCAAAGATGGTCTGTGGATAAGATGTGGCCAGTAGAGTGTGCTAATGGAATTGATAATAATTTATATACCAAATTCAAGATGGCCACTCCTAGCCATATTTTCCAACAAAATGTAGAAAATTCTATACCTCCCATCTAGACATCATACACAAAGCTACATACGGAATTTGAAAAACATCGGGAGAGAGATGAGGTCTGTAGGGTTTGCTAATGGAATTACTGACAATTTATTTGCCAAATCCAAGATGACTACATGCAAATCGGATATCATTTCAAGCAAATTAAATTATTATAATATGAAAAAGGATATTTTTTTCACAAACTGGACAGAGGATTTGAAGACTTTTATCCTTGATTTTGGGATAAGCTTTCTTGGTTGCTGATATAAGCGACCTTACTTCTTTGTTGATAATGTCTGGACTTTCGGCCAAGGCAATAAGGTTAGACAAAATCTTCTTTTCTGTAAAGGAATACATATTACATAATGGATGAATTTATTTATTTAATGGGGTTTAATAATACTTTCGACAGCAAGAGTAACATCATATAGTTCAGTTTTATTATATGCTAGCCTGTGAATTATCACAATGTATCTAAAAGATATTCTCATATCCATCATGATGTTGAATTGAACTTTGCCTTGAAGGAACGATCAGCAGATCTTTGTTATTGTCTTGAAACTGTCTGCAGCAGAATTGGGCTGAATATTGTGCAATAAAATGCCACATAGCTTATATAATAATAAAAAGAAAATCTACGCCATTTTAGTCAGTGTTGGGAATTATATCATGAGTGTGGATCTGAAAGTTTTATTTTTCGTGAGCACTTGCGTGAGTGAAAAATAATACTTTCAGGTCTACACAATGAATTTTTTCAGTTGCTTCCTGACTTTACAGTTCGGCGCATGCCGTCACCTTGAACGTCGCCTTGAAGGAACTATCAGCAGATTTTTGTTATTGTCTTGAAACTGTTTGCAGCTGAATTGGGCTGAATATTACACAATAAAATGCCATGTAGCTTATAATAAAAAGAAAATCTATGCTATTTTAGTGTGGACCTGCACTCGTGAAAAATAAAATGTACAGGTGCACACTCATGAGATAATTCCCAATATTCACTCAAATAGCACAGACATCCTCTATTTATAGGTGTAGGAAGCCAGAGAACCACACTGTCAGACTCCCCAATGTACTAACTCTGCACAAACTTTAACATTGATTGAAAGCAAGTGCACCATCGACATGCTGCATGCCTTAATACTCAGCACCATATGCCTATACATGGGTAATCGGGATAAAGTGCCTTGCACAAGAGCACAATGCAGTTGGATCAAATCATGGATCTTTTTGTTTAGTTTAACCCTTCACCTAACATGAAAAGCAGACGACACTTGCAAAAGAAATTCTTGAATAACAATTTTTTTTTTATTTTTTGTCTCAAAAACATAGCTTATGACCCCTCATTGGAACGAGCTCAATGAGCTCGTTCCAATGAGGGGTCATAACCTATGTTTTTGAGACAAAATATGAAAAAATATTGAAAGTTAATTGACAATTTTTGAAAATAGCACTGGCTGGTTTTGGCGTTACATTGGGTAAAGGGTTAAACAATATTTATTTTATAAACTCAAAATGTAAAATAGTTTACAGAATATATGGATTCGGCAGTAAGTATGTAAGCTTATATTTAGCCGTTTCCACTTGTTGAGCATATTACAATCAAACGAACAAACATCAAGAGGATGGGAGAAACACAAACGATGAAATGCTTTTGGAAATGGAGCTGTGTTATGTCATAGAAGCAACGGTAATTGACCCCAACCCAAGGAAGGTAACCCATTGGTAACACCACCAATATCAGGTGTAATTACACATTATGCATGCACATTGTCAAAAATTGTGAACGGGTATTGTTCTTTGATGAGCCATATACAAGACTCTACAATTCATCAGCCTCAACATGGACAGGGGCACAAGCCTACAAGGTTCATTCCCACTAGACCAATTCCCTTTAGACCAATTCCCACAAGGCCAATTCCCAAAAGACCAACTGATGTGTTCTACTTTTAAAATAATTCTATATCAATAATTTGATATATTTATAAATATTTATAAATGTATTTAAATTAATGTTATTGATATTCAAGCCTGAAAATAAGCAGTCTGTCATTTGCAGGATGAGGTCCCCAGAGGGTGAATTTCCTGATGCTATTCCATACAGTGGGCCAGTTTATCCTCTGGGTACCTCTTTCTGTTTGTGTTTGAGACCTTGATTTAGGTTGAGGTTCACGGAGGGTAAATTTAGTGAAGTTTCCCTGCTATGCAGGGTAGCATCACTAAATTCACCCTCTGGGGAGTGGGGACCTCATTTTTCAGATGATAGTCTGCTTATTTTCTGGCTTGTTGATATTTTATATATGATGGGCAGATTTTTCATAACAATTGTTAAAGAAATCACACACTTTCAAAGGCTGTGATTCTTTTTATTATTTTTTTTATCAACTAAAGTGCTTATCAATAAATAAATGTTTTCTTAATTATCCTTAATCAACCCTTAATCAATAACAGTATGTAGTTGGTCTTTTGGTAATTGGCCTAAAAGGAATTGGTCTAAAGGGAATTGGTCTAGTGGGAAGACACCGCCTACAATTGGGATGAGGGTTACGATCTAGGTGGATGAACAAAATCTTTTCGTAGCGAGAATGAACTGTACAACCAGGTTGAAAACAAGACGGTTTTCCTCTGTAGTTAATGTTTCAGATCCAAATAATACCAACGTCCGCATCAAAATAATCAGGGAGCATTCCAAAATATTCATAAAGTTTGTCAGTGTAAAGTGGACAATTGAGTTAGAAATGATTGTTTCAACTGCACCACAGGAGCAATTAGGCGAGGGTTTCAAATGATTGCCACATAAATGTGCATTAAGATTGCTACAGTTAAACCACAGTCTACAGTGGTAAATTTGGCCGAGACAAGATTTAGATTGTTGATAGAAAGATGGAGGACGGCACTTGTCCTTATTGAGGTACGCTTTGAAATTACAAAGGTTAGTATCTTCTCTGATATGATTAGGGATGTCATTCCACATTTTTGTTGTTGATGGTATAAATAATGATTGGTAGTTCATTGTTTGATGTCCAAAGCTCTAACCTAAGCAACTGTGCTGCCTACTGGATAAATGGATGTTACAGTTGAAACTGGAAGTTCTATGACTGTTTTGTGCACTATTTTGAAGTAAAATTGCACCGAGTAAGTACACTTCTGTCACTGTCAACTGCACAACATTAGCGTAACTCAACACCTATAGAAAAACATCATGTCATACTCTGTACAATTCTATACCCGTAAATAGAGATCATTAACATCATTCCTAACCTTTACTGTGATACATGTACATGTAATGACATAAGTAGATATTATAATTTGACTGCATGTACAGAATGAGGAGAGTGGATTACTACTTAATTGCAGAGCCATATATTCTCCACTCGGAAAAGTATTTATAACTGTTCATAACAGCCGAAGAAATACTTGCAAACTTTCAACACATGGACTACCAGGTGCAAACCAGTGGTCCATGTGATTGAAGTTTGCAAGTGCTTCTTGTGTTTTGTCCTCAGAAGTTGTAAATAGTGAAGTGAAAAATATTTCCACGCCGATTTAGTAGTAATCCACCTTCCACATAATGTAGTCTTAATATTTTCTTTCTGTTTGATCGATTCGTGATTTCATGACCAACCTCACTAAATGCATATTATATTTTACAATGCACAGTGCGAATGCTCTTGTATTTTAGGCAACTTCATTCCTCTGGAGCAAGGAGTGCATTAACTACCAAGCATTTTTTGCATTCATTGTGACAGGACTTTTAGTTTCAACTGTAATCGAAAAATAACTCCAGTGGAGTGTTCTAAAAGCTCTCCAAGGCTTTGAATGACCTCTAGTCAAATTCAAGGCTGTTCCTGGAATACTAGGCCCCACAGGAACCTTGGTGACTCATTGGTAGCCATATTTGAATCTAAGATGGCAGCCACCAGGGGGCTATTTTTAGGATGGGTCCTACATGTATGATTCAGACAGTAAGTCCTACAACTGTATTGTACATTGAAGTAATAGTTCACTTAGTAAGTACGCTTTTGTCCATATCCAACTGTACTATTAGTGTAACTCAATTCCTGTAGAAAAACACCATGCCCAACTCTGTACAATTCTATACACGTAAATAGAGATCATTAACATCATTCCTAAACTCTACTGTGATACATGTACATGTAATGACTTAAATAGACTTTAAAATTCGACTGCATATACAGAATGAGGAGAGTGGATTACTACTTAATCACAGAACCATATATTCTCCACTCAAAAAGAACTAGAAACTGTTTCAGCACACTAAAACATATGTCTCCCCTTCCTTTCTATTTAATGCACTGCAAATTATATATACATGAATAATATTGACAATCATGCCAAATATCTAAGGTCTAGGTCAAAAGACAAATAAGTTCTGGTCCGGATGAAGTTTCCCTTAAAAAAGCACATAAATCTGACCTTCAGGTCAAAGGTCAAGGTCACATGGAGGTCACTATGGTACACGACACACCGGCTCATGGTTATACATCCACATGCCAAATATCTAAGGTCTAGGTCAAAAGACAAAAAAGTTATGCCCTGGAAAAGTTTCCCTTAAAAAGCACATAAATCTGACCTTCAGGTCAAAGGTCAAGGTCACATGAAGGTCACTATGGTACGCGACACACCAGCTTATGGTGATACATCCACATTGCAAATATCTAATGTCTAGCTCAAAAGACAAAAAAGTTATGCCCCGGACAAAATTTCCCTTGAAAAGCACATAAATCTGACCATCAGATCAAAGGTCAAGGTCACTATGGTATGCGACACACCGGCTCATGGTGATACATCCACATGCCAAATATCTAAGGTCTAGGTCAAAAGACCAAAATGTTATGCCCCGGACAAAGTTTGTATGAGAAGAAGAAGAAGAAGAAGAAGCATCATATGCACTAAAACAATAAGTCTTCCTTCTGGGAAGGGGAGACATAATTCATAATTGTTCATAACAGCACAAGAAATACTTAAAAACTTTTATCACATGGACCACCGGGTGCAAAACAGTGGTCCATGTGATGAAAGTTTGCAAGTGCTTCTTGTGTTTTGTCCTCAGAAGTTGTAAATAATTTCTGAGTGAAAAATCTACCACACAGTATTTTAGTTGTTATCTACACTCCACATATTGTAGTCTCAATATTTTCTTTCTGTTTGATTAGTTCAGTTCGTGATTTCACTATCGATCTCATTAATAGCACATTATATTTTGTATTGGACAACGCTAATGCTCTTGTGTATTACAGACTACTTCATTCTTCTGCAATATGGAGCACATTGTTTTCGAAGCACTTCTATGAAGTTTTCCTGGAGATATTCAATTATATCGAGGTTTTTATTATGTTAGACTAATTTTACAACATTAGATACTGACAACCATAGCCTTAATAAATGTTGCGGCTAGTCAGCTGGTGGATTTGAGAACCGACTTTCCCAAAAATCGAGTCAAGGTCAATTAGTCAGGTAACTGTTTCAAGACTACCTGGAGTTCATATTTTGGGTCACCTGTGGAGTCCAAAATTTAAATTATTGCAACATGAGGAATATTCATTCTACAAATATCTTCTTCAGATCCACCAGACAGATTCTTTTGATATTTGATAATAAAACAAGTAAATTTTCTTTCAAACAAATGTATTGTTTTCATTAATGCTTTTGTTGATGAGTGTGTAAGGTATGTTTTTCGGACCTCCCCCGTACACCTAATTGTTGTTGAACTGGATCATCCACGTCACCATGGACTGGTTTTTGTCAGTAAGTACTGTGTAATCTGTATGAATGATTTTTCACCAGAATTTCTCCTCATTGGTCCTTATTCTTCCGCAATTACCGGCTCTCGGAACATGAAAACCTACATAAATATTACAGTGAAAAACCTAAAAATGTTAAAAAATTTATAGTAATTTATATATTTTTTATACTTACCAATGACCCAGACTTAGCTGGTGCTAACTCTAACAAAATCAGGGCCAAACACAAATTTTGCCCCCCAATCCCCAAAATTTGCATCCAAAACCAAAAGAAATCATGTCCTATAGGACCTCCATACTACGCCCCCACTGCGCATGCGCAGTGTCAAGGACGTCCCGAAATTGGCGCCAATTATCATTCTTACTGGCAGTGCCTGGTCAGCGCTATGTACTCAGCGGGGAGGGAAGAGTTCCCAACTCCTGGGAGGGCCATCCCCGTCTGGGTCATTGGTAAGTATAAAAAATATATAAATTACTATAAATTTTTTAACATTTTTATACTGTACCAATGACCCAGACTTAGCTGAATAGTAAACAGGCTGGAGGGCTTAGGACATAGAGGAAAATCCAATAAGCTCAACTATATAATAAAGAGGTAACCCCTTAAGGAGAAAAGGAGTATTAGGCTTTACATGTATCTTTCTTATTTAATATTAAATTAGAAAGATACAATACCCTTAATAATTGAGCACAATAATATTCATGTTCTCTATTAACATCCAGTATAACCCTTATACTAATTATTTTTAAAGTAAGCCAATAAATAAAGTAGTCCAGAGAATTGAGACTCTTTATAATCTTTTAAAAGTGTCCGAGTATTGTATATTAAAGCCCGTTTGACACTTGACATATACAAATGCTTCACACCGAGCTACACTTTAAAAATAAGACATGAATGAATTTTAACATTAATATTACACTTTAAAACCATCCCGGAAGCGACTCAGAAATACTGACTTTGGAGGAGGCATTCCCTTGCTTTTCACTATAAAGCAGGTGACCTAAGGGAACACCCCCCCCCCCCCCCCCCCCCCCCCCTTTCCCCTTGCCCTGGGTCAAATAGCCCAGAGCGAAGAGGGCAGCCGGACGGAGTCACTGCCGGAACAGAAAGCCTGCATAACTATAGTTGCAACTGTTTAGTGGACGACATTCTGAGCAACAGATAACGGACCTAAACAATGCAGGTCTCCAGAAATGGACTCAATATTTCTGAGATAAAAATTCGTGAATGTGGATGGCTGAGACCAATAAGCAGCCTTCATTAAATCTGTAATAGCAACACTATTAGCATAAGCCCAAGAAGTAGCAAGAGCTCTTACTTCATGAGCGGAAATCTTAAGCACAGACTGCTGAGAATAAGATAAACTCTCATAAGCAGTACGGATAGTTAATTGAATCCATCTAGCAATAGAATGGACCGAAATGTCCCTTCTATTAGGCATCAAAGACAGAAAGAAACGTTTCCGTCCCTTTCTGATAAACTGAGATCTCTGTTTATAGATACGTAACGCTCTAACAGGACAGAGTAAAGGCCTACGCCCGTCTGAAGACGGAAGAGCCTTAATAACAATAGGTTCCGGATATTTATTAGGAGCCTGATTCTTAGCTAAAAAACCCACATTAGTAGTGAAGGTGATAGTGTTCCCGACACTACGATAGTGAGAATCATCCACCGACAGTGCATGAAGCTCACTGACTCTTCTAGCAGAAGAGAAAGCTAAGAGAAAAGCTGTCTTATAAGACAAAAATTTGAAATCTACTGTCCCAAGAGGTTCAAATGGCTTTTCCTTCAGTTTAAGAAGAACCCAAGCTAAATTCCACTTAGGAATTAATCTAAGAGTTCTGGGTCTATTTATCGAGAAGTTTCTAACCAACTTAGATAAAGAGACATTAGATCCAATTTGTAAACTATCATGATGTGCATAGGTATCAGATAACATAGACCTATAACCCTTAATAGTAACAGGCTGCAGTTTGATTTCGTCAAACAAGTATACTAGAAAGTTTGCAATGTCTGGTATAGAGGGATAAAAAATATCTACAGAATGATCCCTACACCAACGACGAAAAACCTTCCACTTAGCCGCATAGTTTAGCGAAGAGGAGGTCCTCCTACAGTTAGAAATCGCGTCCACTGCTCGTCCTGTAAAGTGCTTGCCATGCAAGAAGGACCGCACAACAGAAAAACGTGAAGGTTGAGACCTTGCGGGTTGTGATGGAGTTGGCGCGATTTCCCCTCCGAAAGAAGATCCTCCCGTGGAGGAAGCTTTCACGGTAGGTCCCACAACAGACACCTGAGTAGATTTATCCACGGTCTCTGTGGTGACAGAGATGCTACCAACAGAATCTTGCATTGAGATTGTTTTATCTTTAGCAATACTTGTTGAATTAACGGCGCTGGAGGATACGCATATCCTATCATTCCGTCCCAAGGGATCGACAGAGCGTCTACTGTAAATGCTCTTGGATCCGGACACGGAGACACATACGTCTGCAACTGATTGTTGAGATGTGTCGCAAATAAGTCTATCATTGGCCGTTCCCATTGATAGCAAATCTGATTGAATACTTGTTTGTTGAGAGTCCACTCCGACGGCAACAAGCGACCCTTTCGTGAAAGGGAGTCTGCTAGCACATTCAGATGACCCGGTATGTGACGGACCGAAAGAAGAACGTGATGTTCTAGCGCAAACAGAAGGATTCTTTCCGTTAGATTGAACAACGGAACTGAATGAGTGCCTCCCTGATTCCGTATATACGCCACTACTGTCGTATTGTCGGATAGGATTTGGACATGAGCATTGTGAATAATGTCCATCCAATGACGTAACGCAAGCCAAATTGACATCATTTCCTTGATGTTTATGTGCTTGCACAGGAATTGCGGATCCCAAAGACCCTGGCATCTCGAATCCGTTGGGATCAATGATGCACCCCAACCTGTTTGACTGGCATCCGTCATAATGGTAAAACTCGGATCCGGCAACTGCAGTGGAACTCCCTGAGTTAACCACTGAATGTTTGCCCAAGTCTGAATCCCTTGTTTCACTTGATCTGACAAGAGAACGTCTACGTCGAGCGAATGAATTTTCACACTCCAATTCTGAGTCAAGAAAATTTGGAGAGGACGCGTGCGTAACCGCCCCATCGGAATGAGATCCGCAGCGGCTCCGCACAGACCTATCAGTCTCATAAATTCTCTCGCTGTGACTTTGTCTGCGTGCAGACAATAGCGAGCGTAACAACTGACTAATTTCGCTCTGGTTAACGGCAGACGAACGAGATTGTTGTGCGTCTCGAAGCTCATTCCCAGATGAGTGAATGACTTGGACGGCACCAGATCCGACTTCTCCTCGTTTACTATAAAACCGAGACATCGGAGCAATAGAAGTAGATTCTGAACATCGTTCTGAAGCGTTAACTCGTTGCCGTACCTCTGAAGAATGTCGTCCAGGTAGGCCGACATTACCGCAGACGAATGAGCTCGGAAATAGATCATTACCGAGTTCATTACCCGAGTGAAAGCCCAGGGTGCTAGATTCAATCCGAAGCACATCGCCCGGAATTGATACACCACTCCTAGGACTGCGAAGCGTAGATACTTTCTGAATGTCGGATGTACCATGACGTGAAAGTACGCATCTTTGAGATCTATGCTTGTTGCATAATCGTTCACCCGAATACTTGCTCTGACCGACCGAATCGTCTCCATATAAAATTTCGGAGCGACGATCAGCTTGTTTATCCAGCTCAAATCTATGATTGGACGGAACGAGCCGTCTGGTTTCGGAACCAGAAACAGATGGCTGTAGAATCCCGGAGTCTCCTGGTTTTCTACGACCTCTACCGCGTTCTTCATTAAAAGAGACTGCACCTCTGATAACAGAGCATCTCTTTTCTGCGGATTTGACGGAAGTTGAGTCCACTTTGGACTTCGAGTTAATGGAGGCTTTCGTTTGAAGGATATCTTTAGGCCTTCCAAAGTCACTCCTCTCACCCAAGGGTCGTCCGTAATCGACGCCCATTCTTGTGAAAAGCTCGACAACCTTCCGCCAACCGGTACGCGATAGAGGTTTAAGCCATCACCTCCTGGACCTGTGAGTCCTGCGGTAGGAGAAACCACGTCCTCCACGACCCGCACCTCGTCCCGTCGACCTCGGGGCGTCCGACCGGTTGTCCCGGCCCGAAGGACGTCCCGAACGAGAGTCGCTACCCTGACGGTCTCTCGAATAAGACCAAGAGGACGCACCGGAACCTCTATAGGAACCTCTCTTGGGCGCATTAGACCCAGAAGTGCCTGTCTTATTCTTGTCTGCTGTATCCGACTTCTTAGAAGCAGATTTGAACAACAGAGAATCTGAAGCTTTCTTTGTAATTTTATCATAAATAGCAGAAAGCTTGCCGTCAAAGAGAAGTTCTCCGGAGACCGAAGCGACTCTAAGAGAGTTCTTCACCTTAGTATCCACGAGTGTGGATGTAGCTAGGGCTGCGTCACGTCTAACCAACTCCAGGTTTGCCACAGAAAGGGTGGAGTTACATGTGGAATAAGCTACTGCCCTTGAAAGAAGTCTTAAAGAGGATTGTATATCCTGAAACTCTTTCCCTTGAAGGCGCAGTGATAACGCCTTAGTAAGGTGATCTGCGTAAGATAAGGCATCTAAATTGGCTCTGTTAGACGAAATAGCTGTTTCCAACACCGCGGTTGGAATAGAAGCCGACGACGGTAATGATAGCTCTAAGTCTTCCGCCTCGTCGTCCATACGCAGAGGAACTCTCGGGATACCCTGTCCTGCCGTGTCGAATTATTACTTGCATTAATGAAAGGCAGGTTGAGAGTATTGGCGGACAAGAAACCTGCTTTCCCCGTCTTGGAAGCAAGTTTAAATATAGCGTCGTTCAATAATTCAAATGTTCTTGCAACATTATTGGACTGCGACGGAAACTCGGGAGCAATGTCCCTGAACCGCTCAAAAAATTCAAAATCCAATGACGCTATAATCCTCTTGTCCGGAACCACAGCAGTCTGGCCCGACGGAACAACTTGAGGGAGAAAGTGCCGGATGAAGTCCACGGCAGCTTTATGTTGTTCCGAAAGGGATAACTCCAAATCATCCGTATCCCTTTCACCATCCGGTCGGACCTCATGATGCTCCCGGTCGTCCGCCCCCGATGCTTTGGCGGAGCGTACCGACCCAGCGACCGTCGGATAATTCTCAATCCGACACCGTTTCTGTCGGCTGCTGGGATGCTGCGATAAGCTGTGCTATCTGCACAAGAATGTGCGGCGTCGAGACCTGCGGAGGCGCAGTCTTTCGCTGCTTCGCCGAGGGCAGCTCCGCATCAGATGGCTCCCGCATACTTTTTCTATGCGAACGTCCGGAGTCCATCGGTCTCGAGTCCCTGGCTGCCGGATGGTGTGACCTGGTCGCCGAAGAATCCTTGATCGGCGAAGCTGGTAAGATATCGGCGGTCACGCAGCCAATGTGCGGTCGTGTGCGCTGACGAGAAGAAGAAGCCTTAGCAGTCTCCGCGGACTGCCTATACAACGGAGCGTCCCGAGCGATGGACGTATGCTCCGCTTGCGACACATTTTGTACCACAACATCTGGTCCCAGATGTTGTTGTACGAGAGAGGGGCCTCTCTCGCTTGCGGCCCGGCTAGACCTGGACGAGCTAGGAACCGGACTCAAAGGCTTCCTCCGATCTCGCTTACTATCCGCCGTCACTGGGTGTGCATATTGAATGTTTATAGTGCTCGCATCACCCAACATTTCCTCCTGGACCACATCGGATGAACCCGGCTGCCGAACCATTCGGTGAATGGATGCTACACCGGGCGAGCTAGCGGACGACATTTGTCTAATCTCCATGAGCACTTTTGCCGCTAGCTCTGAATTCATTTGTGACAATGGAAGCGCACTTGCAGAAGATAACATGGAAACATCACCCTGTTCTTGTTCCTCTGAAATAGAAACTGAGAGAGTAGAGTGACCTTGCAGAGAAAGAGCCGGCATAGCCCTTTCTCCAGAAACAACATACCGTGACACACGTTTCCAATGTTTGTCATCCCAATATTGACATATAGAACAGGGATTAGTGCGAGAACACTGACTACAATTAATACAATGATCATGAAAGTCAGAGGAAGATTTCTTCCCATTACAATTTGAACAATATTCTTTCATTGTGAAAAGTCAACAACAAGTCCTAGTTACTCGCACAAACCCCTGACACAAAGATACATAATAACATGATCCATTAATAAATGAAAAAACAATTGCAAATCAAAATAATTTTGAAAAAATATTTTTTCAGCGAAGCCCAAGTTGCTGAAAAGTAACGTTGAGCCCCAATGGATCCGATGGCAAAGTGTGGTCAAAAATTTTTAATTTATATTAAATAATTAATGAGACACTTACGGATAATATAAATGTATCTTATAGTGAGATAAACTACACCAAAGGCAAACAGCCCCCCTCAAAAAAGGCTGTTGCCAATGTAAACAAACAGTGTAAAACACCAGAAAACATGACTCCAGGCACTGAAAAAACTGGCCCGAAATCAGTCATCAAAATTACACTCTATCTGATGCAAGACAGAGACTCCCAGGGGAGAATCTGCAGAACATCAGATGGAAGATGCAGAACACAACGTTTATACACCCATGGGTGAAAACGTAACTATGGGGAAAATAACAGAAAACATTCTGTATCCAAGCAACTCTTCCAAGAAAATTTTAGAAATGAACTTTCTCAAAAATATGCCAAAAGCATGGGAGAATTGCAAGGGGGGACTTTAGAAGGCTAGGGGAGAGGAAACACTGAATAAGCAGTGCAACATTTAGCAAGAATGACAACAAGAGGCCCATGCCTCGAAAATAGGCAACTTAACATAATTTCATCAAAAATTTTAAGTACAGCCCTGATTATTTTTTGTCACTTCTTTTTCCTCTCCTCCTTCTATATCCTCCTTAGAATCACCATTTCTCCAAAAATTACGTGTCTGGCATCCTTTAAACTGAGATTTCCAAGCACAAAGATCAGTGAGATGTTAGCTGATGAAGGGCCAAACAGAGAATGATAATTGGCACCAATTTCGGGACGTCCTTGACACTGCGCATGCGCAGTGGGGGCGTAGTATGGAGGTCCTATAGGACATGATTTCTTTTGGTTTTGGATGCAAATTTTGGGGATTGGGGGGCAAAATTTGTGTTTGGCCCTGGTTTTGTTAGAGTTAGCACCAGCTAAGTCTGGGTCATTGGTACAGTATAAAAATATTCTGACACTCTAAATACCTCAAGACTAACAAGGCTTCTAGGCCCTTCAGATTTTGGTCTGTCGTTTTACAGCCTTATGTAGTGACACTTTTGAAAACTTGAAAGCATCAACACATGAGGCTGAAAAAAAAAACGCGCCGAAAAGTAAAGCACCAAAAAGTGTGTGGCAGAAAAATCAATGTCAAATTAAGGCCAGGCATTCTTTAGGAGTGCAGGAGTGCTGCACGCCTACTGCACGCCTAGAAAAAATTGAGGAGGGCAATTTTTTGCACCTCTTGATTTTCTGGAATTCCATACCTGTTTGGGACTGCCTTTAAAATCTATTATCACTTTGTCCCCTGAGTTCCAATGTGTTCTCTGTGCCTACTGGCACAGAGAACACATTGGAACTCAGGGGACGATTTGTCAATGTTGCATTGATTCACAATAATTCATGACCCATTCTGTGTTGCATTTTGATAGATTTTGAGTGTAAAAGAGTCATATAAGAATTGCCCATTTTTCCACTATGTAGCTGAATGTAGAGCAATTTTTCAGTCACAATATTAATACCTTGAAGTGAATATAACCAAAATAGCATACAAGTTTTTGTATTGAAAATTTCAGGTACAATTGCACTCTCAAGTAATCTGAGGAGAGCAACTGTTTTGCACTCCTCGATTTTCTAGATTGCCAGGCCTGCAAATTCGTCCTGCGTGAAAACTGATAACAATGTTAGCAAGTAAGGCCTGCAGATCAAATTATTACTCAGTTTAATGGTCAAAGCCCTGATCAACTGTGGCAACACGGATAGGAATTAGTGTCCGATGCTAGGGCGTGATGTCATGTTACATTCTTCAGGGTACATTTTTCAGACACCCCCGTTCGTGTAATAGTTGGTGAACTGGATGAATCAAGCCACCATAGATCGGTATTGTTGGTAAGTACAGTGTAATCTATATGAATGATTTCAAACCTGAATTTTTCCTCATTGGTCCTTATTCATACACAGTTACTTAGTTCTTGGAATGAGAAAACCTACATAAATATCACAGTGAAAACCTCAAAATATCCCTCAAATGCAATGAAATGGGGGTTTTGGGACTCCGGAATGTAAAATTTTCTTACCCGCTGGCCGAACCATGGTTGATCTATGGTAACAACAACTCTTAGTTGCCCCATTATGGCCCCATTTATTTTTCCCTAGTGGAAACACTGCTCCCAATTCATTAAGTCAAATAACATGAAGCTCCGTGTATTTATAACTATTCATGGTTCTCATTATAATTTTATTTACTAATAGGAAGCAGAAGACACTTGCAAAAAAAATTCTTGAGTAACTCATTTTTTTCATTTTTTGTCTCCAAAACATAGGTTATGACCCCTCATTGGAACAAGCTTAATAAGCTTGTTCCAATGAGGGGTCATAACCTATGTTTTTGGGACAAAAAATGAAAATGTAATGAAAATTAATTGGTGATTTTTTAGAATCGCGCTGGCCGGTTTTGGCCATTACATTGAGTAAAGGGTTAATCAATTCACTCTTGTTATTTATTTGTTGTTTATTTATGTTAATGACACTTTTGACAGCCAGGGTCACCTCGTGTCGGACAGTTTTACGGGTGGAGGAAGCCGGAGTGCCCAGAGAGAACCACCAAGCTATGGCAAGCAACTGTCAGACTCCCCAATGTACGAACTCCACACAAGCAGGGTTAGCATTTCACAGGCAAATGGCAAACATTGTTTTATTTCCATTGAGATAGGATTCTTGGCAATTTATAAACTCGACTGATTTGAACTTCAAACTAATAATGCGACTCCCAATTTCTTAAGTCAAGTAACTTGGAGCTCCGCATATTTATAACTATTGTTAGGCCACACAAAGTAGATCTTCTGTTTCTCAGGCCATTATTTGTAAAATTGCATGCGGGCAAGTGTTTTTTTATTTTATTTTTTATTTCAGTTATTACTTCTTTGCCATCAAAAGTTCATGTTCTTGATTCAAGTTTTAGGCCTCAAAATCTACAGAATAGCATGGGTGGTGGTGTATTTCATTCCTTGAGTGCAAGAAGGCTTTGCATTGCAAAGCCTTCTTGCACTCAAGGGACAAATTCATCAATTTTTTTAACTTGGGTAGAATATCCGACATAAACCCTTTAATTTTTATTTTTTTCAAGTTTAAATTGGTTATAAAAAGAGAGCATGTGGCAACCAAAAGGACCATGCAGGAGGGCCTGCGAAACAGATTTTTATTTTTTAGGCCTTATAGAGAAACAATTCATGGTTCTCATTATTATTTTATTTACTTATAGGAACGTTCCAACTAGTCAACTTTGAGTTGATTACTGTCAGCGACTAGTCGACTTCCAAAAATAGCTAACCATTTCAAGACTAACTCCAGGGACTTAATTTGAACAAACTTGAATCTGACTTCTGAATGGTGAATGTGAAAAAGAATATTTTTAAAGAATATTCCTCATATTGACAAAAAGTTAAAATCTAGACTCCCATAAGAAACCCAAATATGAACCCAGGGACTTGATACAAACAAACTTGAATCTGACCCACATCAGGATACTGTATACCACATATTGTAAGATTCTGAGTGGTGGGTTTGAGGGAACCCAAATATGAACCTTGGGACTTAATTTGAACAAACTTGAATCTGCCCCAACTCCACATCTCTCCCTAAAAATGCTGAATACTAAATATCAAAAAACTCTGATTGGTGGATCTGATGAAGAAGATTTTCTAAGTTAAAAATTTGGGTTCCTATAAGGGACCCAAATATGAACACAGATACTCGATTTGAACAAACATAAATTTGACCCCTCTGCAGATGCTTATACCAAATATAAAAAGTCTGGTGAATCTGAAGGATAAGATTTTTAAAGACTCTTCCTCGTATTGCACTAAGATAAAATTCTGACTCACATAGGGAGCAGAGTTATCACTAGTTGAAGGCAAGAGCACCATTGATGTGCAGTACGCCTTAGTACACAGGGTCACAGTGCCCCCATGTGGGTAAATGGGATGAAGTGCAGGCCTGAAAATAAGCAGTCTGACATTTGCAGAATGAGGTCCCCAAAGAGAAAATTTGATGATGCTATCCCATACAGTGGGCCAATTTATACACTGGGTACCTCTTTCTGTTTAGTTTTGAGACCCTGATTCAGATTGAGGGTCACAGAGGGTAAATTTAGTGATGCTACCCTGCTATGCAAGGTAGCATCACTAAATTCACCCTCTGGGGACCTCATTTTGCAGATGACAGTCTGCTTATTTTCTGGCTTGATTAAGTGCCTTGCCCAAGGACACAATGCAGTTACCTCTGTCAGGGACTGAAGCATGGAGTTTGAAGTCCAATGCCATTAACAACTGAACTACCAAACTCCCTGAGTAAGGTACAAAGGCTGGGATGACAGGTACAAAACTACTGAAACCTGTCACAATGAAGGGAACTATAAAAATATCATTTTCAGGCTTGTACAAATGTAACCTTTAAGACCCCAACATCCATTAACTGCCCTGTTCATACTGCTCTGAAAATGTTATCCAAAGCGTATTGTTCCTGGAGAACTTTACTGGTAAGATTCATTTATCTTGGCAGCATTTTGACATCAATGTTGGCTGCCTGTCCAGCAATCACACATCATGATTCCGCATTTTTATCTGATCAGAAGTCACAAGAACAACATTCAGTGAAAATATCCTAAAAACATGTTGGTGGTGTCTAAAGTGTAGGGGCACCAACCTTCGTTAGAGGGGAAAGGGGTGAGTGGGGTGAGAGATGATTGGATAACAGATGCTATCACCTACTTACCTTCCAGACTCAATTCTGTTTTGAGCGATAAAATTCTGTTGAATTTTGTTTTCAAGTTATGATATATTATGCAGTTCTCCAAAAATCCACGAACATCTTCGGAGTTAGAATCTGCAGAAATCTGGAAGAATGTCATATTTATGTGTTAAAATTTTAATAATAAAGTGGGTAAGTCAGCCAACAACTTGACCTCAACTATTTAACATAGTTTAAAAATAGGTTAAAATTGCTTAGGATTCCGAAAAATTATGCATATTTATACATAAAGGACTTATATTCTAACACCACATTTATTCTGTTGTGCTGACTACAGAACTGTTAACTGTTGGCCATCAGTACCCAGAAAAGTTTGATTGGAAATAAAACCAAAGTAACAGCCAAAACCTGCCAGTGATATTCACAAAAATCGCCAATTAATTTTCATTATTTTTTCTTGTCTCAAAAACATAGGTTATGACCCCTCTTTGGACTGGGCTCATTGAGCTTGTTCCAAGTTCCAATGATGGGTCATAACCTATGTTTTTGAGACAAAAAAATGAAAAAAAATAGTTATTCAAGAATTTTGTTTGCAAGTGTCATCTGCTTTTTACGTTTCTAAATTCAAGGACATTTAAGACCTGTATCTACCCTGAAAACATGCTCCTTCACCAAATTGGTACAGGCTTAACGTACCACAAAAACATATTAAACAGACTTATCAATGAAAGGCATTGGTTTACATTTGATGTGTTTCATCTGTTTCCTGTTCAAGTTGTATCAGCGAACAGAAACAGGTCACCACAGCACTCTGTTCACAAACAGGTGTAAACATAAAACTTTCAATTCTACCTCAGTGGTGATTATAACAAATAAAAAAACAATTTATGTTTCTCAGTTGCGTCACCACATCTTTAAAAACATTAACCCTTTATTAACTATTCAGTGACCCTGACTGCCTACATGGGGGGCACGATGACACTGTGTACTAAGGCGTACTGCACGTAGATGGTGTGCATGTCTTCAACCAATCTAACCCTGCCTGTGCCGCAGTGCAGAGTTCAGAGTTACGATGCTGGAGAGCTGGCAGCTGCTCGCCGTTGCTCGGTGGTTCTCTCCGGGTACTCTGGCTTCCTCCACCCATAAAACTGTCACCGACATGATATGACCCTGGCTAATGTGTCATTAAACCCTAATAATAAAACCCCTAAAAAACCCAAAACTATTCAATGAGATGAAATCGAGAAATGGCAGTAACAAAGCCAAACAAATCCTAAAAAGTTAAAAAATTTATAGTAATTTATATATTTTTTATACTTACCAATGACCCAGACATAGCTGGTGCTAACTCTTAAAATATAGGGCCAAACACAAATTTTGCCCCCCAATCCCCAAAATTTGCATCTAAAACTAAAGAAAACATGTCCTGAAAGGCCCTCCACACTTCGCCCCCACTGCGCATGCGCAGTGTCAAGGACGTTCCGAAATTGGCGCCATTAATCATTCTAATAACCAGTGCCTGGTAAGCGCTATGTACTCAGCGGGGAGGCAAGAGTTCCCAACTCCTGGGAGGGCCATCCCCGTCTGGGTCATTGGTAAGTATAAAAAATATATAAATTACTATAAATTTTTTAACATTTTTATACTGTACCAATGACCCAGACATAGCTGAATAGTAAAAAGGCTGGAGGGCCAAGGACATAGAGCAAAATGGAATATGCTCAATAAAATAAAATAGAGTCATCCCCTGTAGGGAAAAGAAGTAATAGGCCTTACATGTATCTTTCTTATTTATGATAAATTAGAAAGATACAACACCTTCCAAAATTGAGCTTCATACATCCATGTACTCTATTAATATCCAATATAATCCTTATACTAATAATTTTTAAAGTAAGCCAATAAATAAAGTAAGTCTAGAGAATAGAGACTCTTATACTCCTAAAAGTGTCTGAGGATTGCATAATCATGTCCGTTGACATATGCAATATTCAAAAGCTATACTTTAAAAACTAAGACTTGAATGAATTTTTAAAAACCTAAACTTCTCACTAAACAACCATCCCAATAACAGCTCAGAATTACTAACTCCGGAGGAGGTATCCCCTTGTTTTCATAGTAAAACAGGTGACCCTAGGGAACACCCTCCCCCCCCCCCCCCCTTTTTCTTGCTCTGGGTCAAATAGCCCAGAGCGAAGAGGGCAGCCGAACGGAGACACTGCCGAAACAGACAGCCTACCTAGCTATAGTAGCAACTGTTAAGTGAATGACATTCTGAGCAGTAGATAATAGACCTAACAATAGAGGCCTCCAGAAATGGACTTGATATTTCTAAGATAAAATTCATGAATGTGGATGGCTGAGCGCAATGAGCGGCCTTCAAAAATCTATAATAGCGACACTATTAATGTAAGCCCAAGAAGTAGAAGAACTCTTACTTCATGAGCTGAAATCTTAAGCACAACTGCTAAGTCAATGATATACCATAAGCAGTACCGATAGTTAATAGAATCCATTAACAATAAAATGGAGCGTAACGTCCTTCTACTAGACATCAAAGACAGAAGAAGCTTACGCCCTTTGTAATAAACAGATATCTGTTTATAAATACATAAACTGTACCCGGAAAGAGTAAAGGCCTATGCCCATACGAAGACGGAAGGACCTTAAAATAATAGGTTCCGGATAATAGGAGCCTAACTCTTATGCAACAATCCAACCTAAATAGTAACGGAAGTATTGATTCCGAAACTATGAAAGTGAAAATCATCCATCGATAGTGCATGAAACTCACTGACTCTACAGTAAAAGAGAAACCAACAGAATTACTGTCTAAAAGGTCAGAATTTGAAAACTACTGTTTCCAGAGGCTCAAATGATTACTTAGCTAAATAAGAACCGAAGTTAAAATCCATATAGGAATTTAATCTAAAGATTCTAAGTCTATTTATCAAAAAGTTACTAACTGACTTAGATAAAGAGACAAAAGACTCAATTGTAAACTATCGTAGAGTGCATAGGTATGAGGTAACATAAACCTATAACCTAAATAATAACAGGCTGCAGTAGATCTTGTGAAACAAGTATACTAAAAAATATCAATGAGTAGTATGGAGGGATCAACAATATGAACATAATGATCCCTACACCACGACGGAAGAGCCTCCACATTAGCCGCATAGAATAGCGAAGAAGAGGATCTCCTATAGTAAGAAATCGCGTCCAAAGCTCGTCCAGTACAGTGCTTACAATGCAATACGGACCACACAACGGAATACATGAAGGTTGCGACCTTGCTGGTTGTGATAAAGATGACACGATTTACCCAGTGAAAAAGATCCTCACATAGAGGAAGATTTCACGTTAAGACCCACAGTAGACAAGAGAGTAAATTACTCATGATCTCTGTGAAGATAGAGATGCTATCAACAGAAATGTATTGTGGTTGTTTATCTTAGCAATACCTGCTAAAACAACAGCGCCGGAGGATATGCGTATCCTATCATTCCGTCCTATAGATCAATAGAGCGTTAAGAATATTAGCTCAGAGATCTGGACAAGCCAACACATACGTCTGCAATTGATTAGCAAGCTGTGTCATAAATAAATCATCATTGGGCGCTCCCATAGATAGCAAATCTGATTGAATACTTGTTTGTTGAGAGTCCATTCTGACAGCAACAAGCGACCCATAAGAGAACGGGAGTCCGATAAAACAATCAGACGACCCGGAATATGACGGACCAAAACTGAACTTGGTGTACTATAACCAACAGACGGATTCTTTCCATTAAATTGAATAACGGAAACGAAAGAGTGCCTCCCTGGTTCCGGAGATACGCCACTACTGTCGAATTAAAGGACAGGAATTTGGGCATGCGTTTCTGAATAATGTTCATGCAATGACATAAAGCAAGCCTAAAAAACATTATTCCGCGGAAGTTAAACTGATAGCTAAAAGACTGCGGAACCCAAAGACCCTGGCACTTCGAATCCGTAGGGATCAGTATTATATCCCAATCTGTTTGACTGGCAACCGTCATAACAGCCACACTCGGGTCCGGCAACTGCGGCGGCACTCTCTGAGTCAACCACCGAATGTTTGCCCCAGTCTGAATCTCTTGTAACACTAGATAGACAAGAGAACGTATAAATCGAGCAATTCATGGATTGCCGAAAAGTTGCCGTCGAAGAGAAGCTCCTCCGAGAATGAAGCGACTCTGAGAGAGTTCTTAACCTTACTATCCACGCGTGTGGATGTAGCTAGGGCTGCGTCACGTCTAACTAACTCCAATCAGCCACTGAAGGGCGGAGTTATACGTGAACAAACTACTGCCCTCAAAAGAAATTACATTGAGAATAATATCCCGTAAATCTTTTCTTGAAGACGTAATGATAACGCCTCAGTAAGGCGGATTACGTATAATAAAGCGTCTAAGTTAAGTCTACTATACAAAATGTCGTTCCCAACATTGAAATTGGAAAAGACATAAACGGCGAAAAAGAATATATGCAGTCTTTAATCACACCGTCTAGACACATATGAACTCTCGGTATGCCCTGCTCTGCCAAAATAAACTATTTGTATAAATGATAAAATGGCAGAAATGAGCAACGCGGACAAGAAACTAAACTATCATGCTTAGTAGCAGGCTTGTATATATATATATATATAGCGTCGAAAAATAAAACACATGTTGTAATGACAATATTGAACTGCGTCGGTAAGTCAGGGACAATGTCCCTGAACCGATCGAAAAATCCGAGTCCAATGACGCTATAAGTCTCTTATCCAAGATCGCAGCAATGAAGTCCGAAATAATAATCACTGGAAGATAATGCCAGAAGATATGAAAGGCATCTTCCGATACTACTAAAGGGAAAACTCGAAATCTTTCGAATCCCTTTCGCCATCCTGTCGGACCCTATAAAGCGTTCGGTCGTCCGTAGCTGATGCAAGCGCGGACCGCACCGACCCAGCGCCGTCGGATAATTCCTGATTCGACCGAGAAACTGTCAATTGCTGGGATGCTGCGAAACAACTGTGCTAACTCGGATAGCACGTCCGTCACTGAGGCCTGAGGAGAAGCGGTCTTACGAAGCATTGCCGCTGGAAGCTCCGTGATCGTTACCCCGTGCATACTACCAATATGCGAGCGAACGGAGTGTATAGGCCTCGTGTCCCTTGGCTACCGGATGGCGCGACCTATTCGCCGTGGAATCACTGAATGCCGAAACTGATCGGATACTCGAGGTCACGTAGCCAATGTGCGGTCGTGTGCCCTGCTGTGAGGATGAGGAAGCAT
This sequence comes from Pictodentalium vernedei, assembly GCA_031216915.1. Lineage (NCBI taxonomy): Eukaryota > Metazoa > Mollusca > Scaphopoda > Dentaliida > Dentaliidae > Pictodentalium > Pictodentalium vernedei. Next base: position 317,073,616 of record CM062288.1, on the reverse strand, counting down.
TAAAGACAGTCTCTCGGACTGTCAATATAACGCAGCGTCCCGACCAACATATGCTCCGAATGTAAAATATCTGAACCACAACATGCGGTCCCCTATGTTGTAGGGCGAGAGAGGGACCTCTCTCGCTCACAGCCCGGACGGACCTGGACAAGCCAGGAACCGGACTAACAGGCTTCCTCCGATCTGTCCTCAATCTGCCGTCACTGGGTGAGTACTAAAGTAATTAAAGTGCTCGCATCACCCAAATCTCCTTCCTAGACCGCAACGGACAAACCCGGCAGCCGAACCATTCGATGAATGTACGCTACACCGGGTGAGCTAGCGAATGTCACTCCGTAGGCGATAGACATATTCCATGAGCACTTATTGCCGCTAACTCTTCATTAACTATGACGACAGAGGCACACTTTTGAAAGACATCTCCATAACTCTTCGAACAAGAAACCAGAAATGCTTGGATAGCAAGCATAAAATAATAATATATATAGCGTCGTTCAATAATTCGAAAGTTTGTGTGACATTATTGGACTATGTCGGAACTGAGGGACGATGTCCCTGAACCGAACCAAAAATTTCTAAGTCCACCGACGCTTTCAGTTTCTTATCCGGCATCGCAGCATTCTGGTCCGACGAAAGAAGCTGTAGAAGACCAAGTCAGATGACATACACAACAGCATATGTTGTTCCGAAAGGGAAAGCTCGAAATCCTCCGAATCCCTTTCGGTATCCCGTCGGACCGGATGAAACTTTCGGACGTCCGTACCTGCTTCCGCGGAGCGTCCCGACCCAGCATCGTCGGATAAAATATAAGCGACAGATTCAGTTGATGCTGCGATAAACTGTGCTATTAAGGAAAGCACGTCCGTTCCCGAGGCCTGTGCAGTAGCGGTCTTACGATGCATTGCCGCCGGAAGCTCCGTGTACGTTGACTCCCGCACACTTCCTATGCGAACGTCCGGAGTCTGCAGGCCTCGTGTCCCTGGCTACCGGATGGTGTGACCTGGTCGCCGAAGAATCCTTGATCGGCGAAGCTGGTAATATATCGGCGGTCACGCAGCCAAGGTGCGGTCGTGTGCGCTGACGAGAAGAGGAAGCCTTAGCAGTCTCAGCGGACTGCCTATACAACGGAGCGCCCGAGCGACGGACGTATGCTCCGCTTGCGACACATTTTGTACCACAACATCTGGGGCCAGATGTTGTTGAACGAGAGAGGGGCCTCTCTCGCTTGCCGTCCGGATGGACCGGAACGAGCTATGAACCGGACTAAAAGGCTTCCTGCGTTCTCCCTCCGATCCGCCGTCACTGGGTGTGCATTAAGTTAATTTATAGTGCTCGCATCACCCCAAAATTCCTTCTAGACCGCAACGGATGAACCCGGCTGCCGAACCATTCGGTGAATGGACGCTACACCGGGCGAGCTAGCGGACGTCAAAGGCCGTCGAACCTACTAGGGTCCTCTTAGGCAATTGGCGTATTTACATGAGCACTTTTCCGCTAGCCCTTCATTAATTGTGACGACGGAGGCACACTGTTGGAAGACATCACAGATACATCACCCTAATCTTGATCGTCTGAAATAGAAATTGATAAAGTAGAGTGACCCTGCGGGGAAAGGACCGGAGTGTCCAAATCCCCAACAACATACCGTGACATACGCTTCCCATATTGTCATCGAAATCATACGATACAGAACAGGAGTTAATGCGAGTACACTGACCACATATAGAATGATAATAAAGTCAGAGGAAGACTTCCTCTTAAAACAATTGATCAATATCCTTTCAATGTGAAAAGAAAACAAGTCCTGGTACTCGCACTAACCCCTGGCAATCAAAATACATAATAATAATATGATCCATTGATATAGAAAAAATAATTGAAATCAAAATATTTTGAAAAAATATTTTTTCAGAACAGCCCAAGTTTCTGAAAAGTAACGTTGAGCCCCAATGGATCCCAAGCCTAAGTGTGGACAAAAATTTTAAAAATATTTTAAACAATTTATTCAACACTTACGAACAATAATAATGTATCTAGTTATGATTAAAATAACATCAAGATATTATTTTTTAGAAATCCCCCCCTCACACAGAGGGCTGTTGTAAATGTAAACAATGAGTGTAAAAACACTAAAATAAGACTCCAGGCACCCAGGCCCGAAATCAGTTACCAAAAATACACTATCTGATGCAAAACAGAGACTTCCAGGGAAGAAACTGCAGAACATCAGATGGTAGATGCAGAACACAACGCCTAACCACCCGTAGGTGAAGACGTAAACATGGGGAAAGAACAGAATTCATTCTGTTAATCAGCTAAAACTCCCAAGAAATTTTAGTAATAATAATTACAGAAACTATGCCAAAAGCATGGGAGAATAGCAAGGGGGAACTTAAAGGACAGGGAGAGAGGAAAACACTTAAAAAACAGTGTAACTAAATAATCAGAATGACAACAAAATGGCTGCTGCCTTGAAAATAGGTAACTTAACATAATTTCATTAAAAAATTTTAAGTTACAGCCCTGATAATATTCTGTCACACATTCTTTTCCTCTCCTCCTTCTCTATCCTCCTTAGAATCACCATTTCACTAATATTTATGTGTCTGGCATCATTTAAACTGAGATTTATAAGCACAAAGATCAGTCAGATGTTAACTGATGAAGGGCCAAACTTAGAATGATTAATGGCGCCAATTTCGGAACGTCCTTGACACTGCGCATGCGCAGTAGGGGCGAAGTGTGGAGGGCCTTTCAGGACATGTTTTCTTTAGTTTTAGATGCAAATTTTGGGGATTGGGGGGCAAAATTTGTGTTTGGCCCTATATTTTAAGAGTTAGCACCAGCTATGTCTGGGTCATTGGTACAGTATAAAAATGTTAAAAAATTTATAGTAATTTATATATTTTTTATACTTACCAATGACCCAGACATAGCTGGTGCTAACTCTTAAAATATAGGGCCAAACACAAATTTTGCCCCCCAATCCCCAAAATTTGCATCTAAAACTAAAGAAAACATGTCCAGAAAGGCCCTCCACACCTCGCCCCCACTGCGCATGCGCAGTGTCAAGGACGTTCCGAAATTGGCGCCATTTATCATTCTAATAACCAGTGCCTGGTAAGCGCTATGTACTCAGCGGGGAGGCAAGAGTTCCCAACTCCTGGGAGGGCCATCCCCGTCTGGGTCATTGGTAAGTATAAAAAATATATAAATTACTATAAATTTTTTAACATTTTTATACTGTACCAATGACCCAGACATAGCTGAATAGTAAAAAGGCTGGAGGGCCAAGGACATAGAGCAAAATGGAATACGCTCAATAAAATAAAATAGAGTCATCCCCTGTAGGGAAAAGAAGTAATAGGCCTTACATGTATCTTTCTTATTTATGATAAATTAGAAAGATACAACACCTTCCAAAAATTGAGCTTCATACATCCATGTACTCTATTAATATCCAATAATCCTTATACTAATAATTTTTAAAGTAAGCCAATAATAAAGTAAGTCTAGAGAATAGAGACTCTTATACTCCTAAAAGTGTGTGAGAATTGCATAATCATGTCCGTTGACATATGCAATATTCAAAAGCTATACTTTAAAAACTAAGACTTGAATGAATTTTATAAACTTAAACTTCTCACTAAACAACCATCCCAATAACAGCTCAGAATTACTAACTCCGGAGGAGGTATCCCCTTGTTTTCATAGTAAAAACAGGTGACCCAAGGGAACACCCTCCCCCCCCCCTTTTTCTTGCCCTGGGTCAAATAGCCCAGAGCGAAGAGGGCAGCCGAACGGAGACACTGCCGAAACAGACAGCCTACCTAGCTATAGTAGCAACTGTTAAGTGAATGACATTCTGAGCAGTAGATAATAGACCTAACAATAGAGGCCTCCAGAAATGGACTCGATATTTCTGAGATAAAATTCATGAATGGATGGCTGAGCGCAATGAGCAGCCTTCAAAAATCTATAATAGCAACACTATTAATGTAAGCCCAAGAAGTAGAAGAACTCTTACTTCAAGAGCCGAAATCTTAAGCACAACTGCTAAGCCAATGATATACCATAAGCAGTACGCTAGTTAATAGAATCGATTAACAATAAAATGGAGCGTAACGTCCTTCTAGACATCAAAGACAGAAGAAGCTTACGCCCTTGTAATAAACAGATATCTGTTTATAAATACATAAACTGTATCCGGAAAGAGTAAAGGCCTATGCCCATACGAAGACGGAAGGACCTTAAAATAATAGGTTCCGGATAAAAGGAGCCTAACTCTTATGCAACAATCCAACCTAAATAGTAACGGAAGTATTGATTCCGAAACTATGAAAGTGAAAATCATCCATCGATAGTGCATGAAACTCACTGACTCTACAGTAAAAGAGAAACCAACAGAATTACTGTCTAAAAGGTCAGAATTTGAAAACTACTGTTTCCAGAGGCTCAAATGATTACTTAGCTAAATAAGAACCGAAGTTAAAATCCGTATAGGAATTTAATCTAAAGATTCTAAGTCTATTTATCAAAAAGTTACTAACTGACTTAGATAAAGAGACAAAAGACTCAATTGTAAACTATCGTAGAGTGCATAGGTATGAGGTAACATAAACCTATAACCTAAATAACAACAGGCTGCAGTAGATCTTGTGAAACAAGTATACTAAAAACTAGCAATGCGTAGTATGGAGGGATCAACCATATGAACATAATGATCCCTACACCACGACGGAAGAGCCTCCACTTTAGTCGCATAGAATAGCGAAGAAGAGGATCTCCTATAGTAAGAAATCGCGTCCAAAGCTCGTCCAGTACAGTGCTAACAATGCAATACGGACCACACAACGGAATACATGAAGGTTGCGACCTTGCTGGTTGTGATAAAGATGACACGATTTACCCAGTGAAAAAAGATCCTCACATAGAGGAAGATTTCACGTTAAGATCCACAGTAGACAAGAGAGTAAATTACTCATGATCTCTGTGAAGATAGGGATGCTATCAACAGAAATGTATTGTGGTTGTTTATCCTAGCAATACCTGCTAAAACAACAGCGCCGGAGGATACGCGTATCCTATCATTGCGTCCTATAGATCAATAGAGCGTTAACAGTATTAGCTCAGAGATCTGGACAAGCCAACACATACGTCTGCAATTGATTAGCAAGCTGTGTCATAATAAAACATCATTGGGCGCTCCCTTAGATAGCAAATCTGATTGAATACTTGTTTGTTGAGAGTCCATTCTGACAGCAACAAGCGACCCGTAAGAGAACGGGAGTGCGATAAAACAATCAGACGACCCCGAATATGACGGACCAAAACTGAACTTGGTGTACAATAACCAACAGACGGATTCTTTCCATTAAATTGAATAACGGAAACGAAAGAGTGCCTCCCTGGTTCCGGAGATACGCCACTACTGTCGAATTAAAGGACAGGAATTTGGGCATGCATTTCTGAATAATGTTCATGCAATGACATAAAGCAAGCCTAAAAAACATTATTCCGCGGAAGTTAAACTGATAGCTAAAAGACTGCGGAACCCAAAGACCCTGGCACTTCGAATCCGTAGGGATCAGTATATATCCCAATCTGTTTGACTGGCAACCGTCATAACAGCCACACTAGGGTCCGGCAACTGCGGCGGCACTCTCTGAGTCAACCACCGAATGTTTGCCCCAGTCTGAATCTCTTGTAACACTAGATAGACAAGAGAATGGATAAACCAAGCAATTCATGGATTGCCGGAAAGTTGCCGTCGAAGAGAAGCTCCTCCGAGAACGAAGCGACTCTGAGAGAGTTCTTAACCTACTATCCACGCGTGGATGTAGCTAGGGCTGCATCACGTCTAACCAACTCCAATCAGCCACTGAAGGGCGGAGTTATACGTGAACAAAATACTGCCCTCAAAAGAAATTACATTGAGAATAATATCCCGTAAATCTTTTCTTGAAGACGTAATGATAACGCCTCAGTAAGGCGGATTACGTATAATAAAGCGTCTAAGTTAAGTCTACTATACATAATGTCGTTCCCAATATTGAAATTGGAAAAGACATAAACGGCGAAAAAGAATATATGCAGTCTTTAATCACACCGTCTAGACGCATATGAACTCTCGGTATGCCCTGCTCTGCCAAAATAAACTATATGTAAAAAAGATAAAATGGCAGAAATGAGCCACGCGGACAAGAAACTAAACTATCATGCTTAGTAGCAGGCTTGTATATATATATATATATATATATAGCGTCGAAAAATAAAACACATGTTGTAATGACAATATTGGACTGCGTCGGTAAGTCAGGGACAAAGTCCCTGTACCGATCGAAAAATCCGAGTCCAATGACGCTATAAGTCTCTTATCCAAGATCGCAGCAATGAAGTCCGAAAAATAATCACTGGAAGAAATGCCAGAAGATATGAAAGGCATCTTCCGATACTACTAAAGGGAAAACTCGAAATCTATCGAATCCCTTTCGCCATCCTGTCGGACCCTATAAAGCGTTCGGTCGTCCGTAGCTTGATGCAACCGCGGACCGCACCGACCCAGCGCCGTCGGATAATTCCTGATTCGACCGAGAAACCGTCAATTGCTGGGATGCTGCGAAACAACTGTGCTAACTCGGATAGCACGTCCGTCACCGAGGCCTGAGGAGCAGCGGTCTTACGATGCATTGCCGCAGGAAGCTCCGAGATCGTTACCCCGTGCATACTTCCAATATGCGAGCGAACGGAGTGTATAGGCCTCGTGTCCCTTGGCTACCGGATGGCGCGACCTATTCGCTGTGGAATCACTGAATGCCGAAACTGATCGGATACTCGAGGTCACGTAGCCAATGTGCGGTCGTGTGCCCTGCTGTGAGGATGAGGAAGCATTAAAGACAGTCTCTCGGACTGTCAATATAACGGAGCGTCCCGAGCAACGGACATATGCTCCGAATGTAAAATATCTGAACCACAACATGCGGTCCCCTATGTTGTTGGCTTCCTCCGATCTGTCCTCAATCTGCCGTCACTGGGTGAGTACTAAAGTAATTAAAGTGCTCGCATCACCCAAATCTCCTTCCTAGACCGCAACGGACGAACCCGGCAGCCGAACCATTCGATGAATGTATGCTACACCGGGTGAGCTAGCGAATGTCATTCCGTAAGCGATAGACATATTCCATGAGCACTTATTGCCGCTAACTCTTCATTAACTATGACGACAGAGGCACACTTTAGAAAGACATCTCCATAACTCTTCGAACAAGAAACCATAAATGCTTGGATAGCAAGCATAAAATAATAATATATATAGCGTCGTTCAATAATTCGAAAGTTTGTGTGACATTATTGGACTATGTCGGAACTGAGGGACGATGTCCCTGAACCGAACCAAAAATTTCTAAGTCCACCGACGCTATCAGTTTCTTATCCGGCATCGCAGCATATGTTGTTCCGAAAGGGAAAGCTTGAAATCCACCGAATCCCTTTCGGTATCCCGTCGGACCGGATGAAATTTTTCGGACGTCCGTACCCGCTTCCGCGGAGCGTCCCGACCCAGCATCGTCGGATAAAATATATGCGACAGATTCAGTTGATGCTGGGATGCTGCGATAAACTGTGCTATTAAGGAAAGCACGTCCGTTCCCGAGGCCTGTGCAGTAGCGGACTTACGATGCATTGCCGCTGGAAGCTCCGTGTACGTTGACTCCCGCACACTTTCTATGCGAACGTCCGGAGTCTGCAGGCCTCGAGTGCCCGGCTACCGACCCAGCGCTGTCGGATAATTCTCGATCCGACACCGTTTCTGTCGGCTGCTGGGATGCTGCGATAAGCTGTGCTATGTGCACAAGAACGTCCGGCGTCGAGACCTGCGGAGGCGCAGTCTATCGGTGCTTCGCCGAGGGCAGCTCCGCATCAGATGGTTCCCGCATACTTCCTATGCGAACGTTCGGAGTCCATCGGTCTCGAATCCCTGGCTGCCGGATGGTGTGACCTGGTCGCCGAAGAATCCTTGATCGGCGAAGCTGGTAATATATCGGCGGTCACGCAGCCAAGGTGCGGTCGTGTGCGCTGATGAGAAGAGGAAGCCTTAGCAGTCTCAGCAGACTGCCTATACAACGGAGCGTCCCGAGCGACGGACGTATGCTCCGCTAACGACACATTTGTACCACAACATCTGGGGCCAGATGTTGTTGAACGAGAGAGGGGCCTCTCTCGCTTGCCGTCCGGATGGACCGGAACGAGCTATGAACCGGACTAAAAGGCTTCCTCCGTTCTCCCTCCGATCCGCCGTCACTGGGTGTGCATTAAGTTAATTTTATAGTGCTCGCATCACCCCAAAATTCCTTCTAGACCGCAACGGACGAACCCAGCTGCCGAACCATTCGGTGAATGGACGCTACACCGGGCGAGCTAGCGGACGTCAAAGGCCGTCGAACCTACTAGGGTCCTCTTAGGCAATTGGCGTATTACATGAGCACTTTTCCGCTAGCCCTTCATTAATTGTGACGACGGAGGCACACTGTTGGAAGACATCACAGATACATCACCCTAATCTTGATCGTCTGAAATAGAAATTGATAAAGTAGAGTGACCCTGCGGGGAAAGGACCGGAGTGTCCAAATCCCCAACAACATACCGTGACATACGCTTCCCATATTGTCATCGAAATCATACGATACAGAACAGGAGTTAATGCGAGTACACTGACCACATATAGAATGATAATAAGGTCAGAGGAAGACTTCCTCCTAAAACAATTGATCAATATCCTTTCAATGAGAAAAGAAAACAAGTCCTGGTACTCGCACTAACCCCTGGCAATCAAATACATAATAATAATATGATCCATTAATATAGAAAAAATAATTGAAATCAAAATATTTTGAAAAAATATTTTTTCAGAACAGCCCAAGTTTCTGAAAAGTAACGTTGAGCCCCAATGGATCCCAAGCCTAAGTGTGGACAAAAATTTTAAAAATATTTTAAACAATTTATTCAACACTTACGAACAATAATAATGTATCTAGTTATGAATAAAATAACATAAAGATATTATTATTTAGAAATCCCCCCCTCACACAGAGGGCTGTTGTAAATGTAAACAATGAGTGTAAAAACACTAAAATAAGACTCCAGGCACCCAGGCCCGAAATCAGTTACCAAAAATACACCATCTGATGCAAAACAGAGACTTCCAGGGAAGAAACTGCAGAACATCAGATGGTAGATGCAGAACACAACGCCTAACCACCCGTAGGTGAAGACGTAAACATGGGGAAAGAACAGAATTCATTCTGTTATTAAGCTAAAACTCCCAAGAAATTTTAGTAATAATAATTACAGAAACTATGCCAAAAGCATGGGAGAATAGCAAGGGGGAACTTAAAGGACAGGGAGAGAGGAAAAACACTTGAAAAAACAGTGTAACTAAATAATCAGAATGACAACAAAATGGCTGCTGCCTTGAAAATAGGTAACTTAACATAATTTCATTAAAAAATTTTAAGTTACAGCCCTGATAATATTCTGTCACACATTCTTTTCCTCTCCTCCTTTTCTATCCTCCTTAGAATCACCATTTCACTAATACTTATGTGTCTGGCATCATTTAAACTGAGATTTAAAAGCACAAAGATCAGTCAGATGTTAACTGATGAAGGGCCAAACTTAGAATGATAAATGGCGCCAATTTCGGAACGTCCTTGACACTGCGCATGCGCAGTGGGGGCGAGGTGTGGAGGGCCTTTCTGGACATGTTTTCTTTAGTTTTAGATGCAAATTTTGGGGATTGGGGGGCAAAATTTGTGTTTGGCCCTATATTTTAAGAGTTAGCACCAGCTATGTCTGGGTCATTGGTACAGTATAAAAATATAAATATTTGCATCTTTACAGCCACCTTTCTCGGTTTCGAGCATCTGTTTGGTGTAAATTATATAGTTTTACCATTTCAGCCCATACAATGAACCTCAAATATATAATAAATAAGGTAACCCTAACATCTTCAGTTTTTCAATTTTGTCTGTACGCACCTATCCTGACCCCTGACCCCTCACAGGACGAATAAATGCAAGATAAGCAGTATTTATATATTTCAAGTATTGAACAGCAGCTGGGAAAGCAAACAATTAATATATTATGTGGATTTGAATTTAATGAAAAAGATTTTTTCAAAATTATTAATTCAACTGATAATTTTTTATCCTCTCAATTAACCCTCTGCACTCAGATGACAAAATTCCAAAATTTCAAGCTGCAAATTTTTCCCATAAGGCTAAAAAAAGTTAAAAAATTTATAGTAATTTATATATTTTTTATACTTACCAATGACCCAGACATAGCTGGTGCTAACTCTTAAAATATAGGGCCAAACACAAATTTTGCCCCCCAATCCCCAAAATTTGCATCTAAAACTAAAGAAAACATGTCCTGAAGGGCCCTCCACACTTCGCCCCTACTGCGCATGCGCAGTGTCAAAGACGTTCCGAAATTGGCGCCATTAATCATTCTAATAACCAGTGCCTGGTAAGCGCTATGTACTCAGCGGGGAGGCAAGAGTTCCCAACTCCTGGGAGGGCCATCCCCGTCTGGGTCATTGGTAAGTATAAAAAATATATAAATTACTATAAATTTTTTAACATTTTTATACTGTACCAATGACCCAGACATAGCTGAATAGTAAAAAGGCTGGAGGGCCAAGGACATAGAGCAAAATGGAATACGCTCAATAAAATAAAATAGAGTCATCCCCTGTACGGAAAAGAAGTAATAGGCCTTACATGTATCTTTCTTATTTATGATGAATTAGAAAGATATAACACCTTCCAAAATTGAGCTTCATACATCCATGTACTCTATTAATATCCAAAATAATCCTTATACTAATAATTTTTAAAGTAAGCCAATAAATAAAGTAAGTCTAGAGAATAGAGACTCTTATACTCCTAAAAGTGTCTGAGGATTGCATAATCATGTCCGTTGACATATGCAATATTCAAAAGCTATACTTTAAAAACTAAGACTTGAATGAATTTTAAAAACCTAAACTTCTCACTAAACAACCATCCCAATAACAGCTCAGAATTACTAACTCCGGAGGAGGTATCCCCTTGTTTTCATAGTAAAACAGGTGACCCAAGGAAACACCCTCCCCCCCCCCCCCCCCCCTTTTCTTGCCCTGGGTCAAATAGCCCAGAGCAAAGAGGGCAGCCGAACGGAGACACTGCCGAAACAGACAGCCTACCTAGCTATAGTAGCAACTGTTAAGTGAATGACATTCTGAGCAGTAGATAATAGACCTAACAATAGAGGCCTCCAGAAATGGACTCGATATTTCTGAGATAAAATTCATGAATGTGGATGGCTGAGCGCAATGAGCGGCCTTCAAAAATCTATAATAGCGACACTATTAATGTAAGCCCAAGAAGTAGAAGAACTCTTACTTCATGAGCCGAAATCTTAAGCACAACTGCTAAGTCAATGATATACTATAAGCAGTACCGATAGTTAATAGAATCCATTAACAATAAAATGGAGCGTAACGTCCTTCTACTAGACATCAAAGACAGAAGAAGCTTACGCCCATAGTAATAAACAGAAATCTGTTTATAAATACATAAACTGTACCCGGAAAGAGTAAAGGCCTATGCCCATACGAAGACGGAAGGACCTTAAAATAATAGGTTCCGGATAATAGGAGCCTAACTCTTATGCAACAATCCAACCTAAATAGTAACGGAAGTATTGATTCCGAAACTATGAAAGTGAAAATCATCCATCGATAGTGCATGAAACTCACTGACTCTACAGTAAAAGAGAAACCAACAGAATTACTGTCTAAAAGGTCAGAATTTGAAAACTACTGTTTCCAGAGGCTCAAATGATTACTAAGCTAAATAAGAACCGAAGTTAAAATCCGTATAGGAATTTAATCTAAAGATTCTAAGTCTATTTATCAAAAAGTTACTAACTGACTTAGATAAAGAGACAAAAGACTCAATTGTAAACTATCGTAGAGTGCATAGGTATGAGGTAACATAAACCTATAACCTAAATAATAACAGGCTGCAGTAGATCTTGTGAAACAAGTATACTAAAAAATAGCAATGAGTAGTATGGAGGGATCAACAATATGAACATAATGATCCCTACACCACGACGGAAGAGCCTCCACTTTAGCCGCATAGAATAGCGAAGAAGAGGATCTCCTATAGTAAGAAATCGCGTCCAAAGCTCGTCCAGTACAGTGCTTACAATGCAATACGGACCACACAACGGAATACATGAAGGTTGCGACCTTGCAGGTTGTGATAAAGATGACACGATTTACCCAGTGAAAAAGATCCTCACATAGAGGAAGATTTCACGTTAAAACCCACAGTAGACAAGAGAGAAAATTACTCATGATCTCTGTGAAGATAGAGATGCTATCAACAGAAATGTATTGTGGTTGTTTATCTTAGCAATACCTGCTAAAACAACAGCGCCGGAGGATACGCGTATCCTATCATTCCGTCCTATAGATCAATAGAGCGTTAAGAATATTAGCTCAGAGATCTGGACAAGCCAACACATACGTCTGCAATTGATTAGCAAGCTGTGTCATAAATAAATCATCATTGGGCGCTCCCATAGATAGCAAATCTGATTGAATACTTGTTTGTTGAGAGTCCATTCTGACAGCAACAAGCGACCCGTAAGAGAACGGGAGTCCGATAAAACAATCAGACGACCCTGAATATGACGGACCAAAACTGAACTTGGTGTACTATAACCAACAGACGGATTCTTTCCATTAAATTGAATAACGGAAACGAAAGAGTGCCTCCCTGGTTCCGGAGATACGCCACTACTGTCGAATTAAAGGACAGGAATTTGGGCATGCGTTTCTGAATAATGTTCATGCAATGACATAAAGCAAGCCTAAAAAACATTATTCCGCGGAAGAAAACTGATTGCTAAAAGACTGCGGAACCCAAAGACCCTGGCACTTCGAATCCGTAGGGATCAGTATTATATCCCAATCTGTATGACTGGCAACCGTCATAACAGCCACACTCGGGTCCGGCAACTGCGGCGGCACTCTCTGAGTCAACCACCGAATGTTTGCCCCAGTCTGAATCTCTTGTAACACTAGATAGACAAGAGAATGTGTAAATCGAGCAATTCATGGATTGCCGAAAAGTTGCCGTCGAAGAGAAGCTCCTCCGAGAACGAAGCGACTCTGAGAGAGTTCTTAACCTTACTATCCACGCGAGTGGATGTAGCTAGGGCTGCGTCACGTCTAACTAACTCCAATCAGCCACTGAAGGGCGGAGTTATACGTGAACAAACTACTGCCCTCAAAAGAAATTACATTGAGAATAATATCCCGTAAATCTTTTCTTGAAGACGTAATGATAACGCCTCAGTAAGGCGGATTACGTATAATAAAGCGTCTAAGTTAAGTCTACTATACATAATGTCGTTCCCAACATTGAAATTGGAAAAGACATAAACGGCGAAAAAGAATATATGCAGTTTTTAATCACACCGTCTAGACGCATATGAACTCTCGGTATGCCCTGCTCTGCCAAAATAAACTATTTGTATAAATGATAAAATGGCAGAAATGAGCAACGCGGACAAGAAACTAAACTATCATGCTTAGTAGCAGGCTTGTATATATATATATAGCGTCGAAAAATAAAACACATGTTGTAATGACAATATTGGACTACGTCGGTAAGTCAGGGACAATGTCCCCGAACCGATCGAAAAATCCGAGTCCAATGACGCTATAAGTCTCTTATCCAAGATCGCAGCAATGAAGTCCGAAATAATAATCACTGGAAGATAATGCCAAAAGATATGAAAGGCATCTTCCGATACTACTAAAGGGAAAACTCGAAATCTTTCGAATCCCTTTCGCCATCCTGTCGGACCCTATAAAGCGTTCGGTCGTCCGTACCTGATGCAACCGTGGACCGCACCGACCCAGCATCGTCAGATAATTCCTGATTCGACCGAGAAACTGTCAATTGCTGGGATGCTGCGAAACAACTGTGCTAACTCGGATAGCACGTCCGTCACTGAGGCCTGAGGAGAAGCGGTCTTACGATGCATTGCCGCTGGAAGCTCCGTGATCGCTACCCCGTGCATACTACCAATATGCGAGCGAACGGAGTGTATAGGCCTCGTGTCCCTTGGCTACCGGATGGCGCGACCTATTCGCCGTGGAATCACTGAATGCCGAAACTGATCGGATACTCGAGGTCACGTAGCCAATGTGCGGTCGTGTGCCCTGGTGTGAGGATGAGGAAGCATTAAAGACAGTCTCTCGGACTGTCAATATAACGGAGCGTCCCGACCAACGGACATATGCTCCGAATGTAAAATATCTGAACCACAACATGCGGTCCCCTATGTTGTTGGGCGAGAGAGGGACCTCTCTCGCTCACAGCCCGGACGGACCTGGACCAGCCAGGAACCGGACTAACAGGCTTCCTCCGATCTGTCCTCAATCTGCCATCACTGGGTGAGTACTAAAGTAATTAAAGTGCTCGCATCACCCAAATCTCCTTCCTAGACCGCAACGGACAAACCCGGCAGCCGAACCATTCGATGAATGTACGCTACACCGGGTGAGCTAGCGAATGTCACTCCGTAGGCGATAGACATATTCCATGAGCACTTATTGCCGCTAACTCTTCATTAACTATGACGACAGAGGCACACTTTTGAAAGACATCTCCATAACTCTTCGAACAAGAAACCAGAAATGCTTGGTTAGCAAGCATAAAATAATAATATATATAGCGTCGTTCAATAATTCAAAAGTTTGTGTGACATTACTGGACTATGTCGGAACTGAGGGACGATGTCCCTGAACCGAACCAAAAATTTCTAAGTCCACCGACGCTATCAGTTTCTTATCCGGCATCGCAGCATTCTGGTCCGACGAAAGAAGCTGGAGAAGACCAAGTCAGATGACATACACAACAGCATATGTTGTTCCGAAAGGGAAAGCTCGAAATCCTCCGAATCCCTTTCGGTATCCCGTCGGACCGGATGAAACTTTCGGACATCCGTACCCGCTTCCGCGGAGCGTCCCGACCCAGCATCATCGGATAAAATATATGCGACAGATTCAGTTGATGCTGGGATGCTGCGATAAACTGTGCTATTAAGGAAAGCACGTCCGTTCCCGAGGCCTGTGCAGTAGCGGTCTTACGAAGCATTGCCGCCGGAAGCTCCGTGTACGTTGACTCCTGCACACTTCCTATGCGAACGTCCGGAGTCTGCAGGCCTCGTGTCCCTGGCTACCGGATGGTGTGACCTGGTCGCCGAAGAATCCTTGATCGGCGAAGCTGGTAATATATCGGCGGTCACGCAGCCAAGGTGCGGTCGTGTGCGCTGACGAGAAGAGGAAGCCTTAGCAGTCTCAGCGGACTGCCTATACAACGGAGCGTCCCGAGCGACGGACGTATGCTCCGCTTACGACACATTTTGTACCACAACATCTGGGGCCAGATGTTGTTGAACGAGAGAGGGGCCTCTCTCGCTTGCCGTCCGGATGGACCGGAACGAGCTATGAACCGGACTAAAAGGCTTCCTGCGTTCTCCCTCCGATCCGCCGTCACTGGGTGTGCATTAGGTTAGTTTATAGTGCTCGCATCACCCCAAAATTCCTTCTAGACCGCAACGGACGAACCCGGCTGCCGAACCATTCGGTGAATGGACGCTACACCGGGCGAGCTAGCGGACGTCAAAGGCCGTCGAACCTACTAGGGTCCTCTTAGGCAATTGGCGTATTTACATGAGCACTTTTCCGCTAGCCCTTCATTAATTGTGACGACGGAGGCACACTGTTGGAAGACATCACAGATACATCACCCTAATCTTGATCGTCTGAAATAGAAATTGATAAAGTAGAGTGACCCTGCGGGGAAAGGACCGGAGTGTCCAAATCCCCAACAACATACCGTGACATACGCTTCCCATATTGTCATCGAAATCATACGATACAGAACAGGAGTTAATGCGAGTACACTGACCACATATAGAATGATAATAAAGTCAGAGGAAGACTTCCTCTTAAAACAATTGATCAATATCCTTTCAATGTGAAAAGAAAACAAGTCCTGGTACTCGCACTAACCCCTGGCAATCAAAATACATAATAATAATATGATCCATTGATATAGAAAAAATAATTGAAATCAAAATATTTTGAAAAAATATTTTTTCAGAACAGCCCAAGTTTCTGAAAAGTAACGTTGAGCCCCAATGGATCCCAAGCCTAAGTGTGGACAAAAATTTTAAAAATATTTTAAACAATTTATTCAACACTTACGAACAATAATAATGTATCTAGTTATGATTAAAATAACATCAAGATATTATTTTTTAGAAATCCCCCCCTCACACAGAGGGCTGTTGAAAATGTAAACAATGAGTGTAAAAACACTAAAATAAGACTCCAGGCACCCAGGCCCGAAATCAGTTACCAAAAATACACTATCTGATGCAAAACAGAGACTTCCAGGGAAGAAACTGCAGAACATCAGATGGTAGATGCAGAACACAACGCCTAACCACCCCTAGGTGAAGACGTAAACATGGGGAAAGAACAGAATTCATTCTGTTATTCAGCTAAAACTCCCAAGAAAATTTAGTAATAATAATTACAAAAACTATGCCAAAAGCATGGGAGAATAGCAAGGGGGAACTTAAAGGACAGGGAGAGAGGAAAACACTTAAAAAAACAGTGTAACTAAATAATCAGAATGACAACAAAATGGCTGCTGCCTTGAAAATAGGTAACTTAACATAATTTCATTAAAAAAATTTAAGTTACAGCCCTGATAATATTCTGTCACACATTCTTTTCCTCTCCTCCTTCTCTATCCTCCTTAGAATCACCATTTCACTAATATTTATGTGTCTGGCATCATTTAAACTGAGATTTATAAGCACAAAGATCAGTCAGATGTTAACTGATGAAGGGCCAAACTTAGAATGATTAATGGCGCCAATTTCGGAACGTCCTTGACACTGCGCATGCGCAGAAGGGGCGAAGTGTGGAGGGCCCTTCAGGACATGTTTTCTTTAGTTTTAGAAGCAAATTTTGGGGATTGGGGGGCAAAATTTGTGTTTGGCCCTATATTTTAAGAGTTAGCACCAGCTATGTCTGGGTCATTGGTACAGTATAAAAAATAATGTTTTGAATCTCAAGCCCTCCTCGTTGGATTTGAACCTCCTCATTAGAAATTGTATTATGTCATGTTTTTTAAAAAATTTGTGAAAACTTGGAATGGTCATTTTTTCACATTTCTCGACATATAATTATTTAGCTGTGTAAGCAGTAAATTGGTTTTTCTTGTTGCAGTTTATGGGAGAGTGCCCAGGGGCACTCTCCCATAAACTGTAACAAAGAAAATTCTGATATACTGGATCATGATTTAATTATTTATTTATTTGCTGGTGTTTAAGGTCATATACTTCTGCACAATGGCTAATAATGGCCGCAACACCGATATAAACTCAAGTTTAACCAATCATTTAGAGCCATGTTTCCCATTTTAAAGGGCTCCCACCCCAAGCATTGGTTAGTGGGGCATATTCTAATGGATCATGATGCTTGACAGATCTATACCATTAAAAAGAACAATAAAATTCAAATCCTTTTTAGCTGTTGTTACGGCAGTTAGTTATAAAAGGTATACTATAATTACAGTAGAATACAACCTTTTCTCTTTTTCAAGTGGAAAGACAGCAAAAAGATTTACTGAGTATACTCAACCCTTTTTACATGAAAAAAAAGTAAAAGTTAAAAAATTTATAGTAATTTATATATTTTTTATACTTACCAATGACCCAGACTTAGCTGGTGCTAACTCCACAAAAACCAGGGCCAAACACAAATTTTGCCCCCCAATCCCCAAAATTTGCATCCAAAACAAAAAGAAATCATGTCCTAAAGGACCTCCATAGTACGACTCTACTGCGCATGCGCAGTGACGCAGTCGTCCCGAAATTGGCGCCAAATATCATTCTTACTGGCAGTGCCTGGTCAGCGCTATGTACTCAGCGGGGAGGCAAGAGTTCCCAACTCAGGGAGGGCCATCCCCGTCTGGGTCATTGGTAAGTATAAAAAATATATAAATTACTATAAATTTTTTAACATTTTTATACTGTACCAATGACCCAGACTTAGCTGAATAGTAAACAGGCTGGAGGGCCTAGGACATAGAGGAAAATCCAATGAGCTCAATTATAAAATAAAGAGATAACCCCTTAAGGAGAAAAGGAGTATTAGGCTTTACATGTATCTTTCTTATTTAATATTTAAATTAGAAAGATACACTACCCTTAATAATTGAGCACAATAACATTCATGTTCTCTATTAATATCCAGTATAACCTTTATACTAATTATTATTAAAACAAGCCAATAAATAAAGTAGTCCAGAGAATTGAGACTCTTTATAATCATTTAAAAGTGTCCGAGTATTGTATATTAAAGCCCGTTTGACACTTGACATATACAAATGCTTCACACCGAGCTACACTTTAAAAATAAGACATGAATGAAATTAAACATTAATATTACACTTTAAAACCATCCCGGAAGCGACTCAGAAATACTGTCTTGGAGGAGGCATTCCCTTGCTTTTCACTATAAAGCAGGTGACCTAAGGGAACACCCGCCCCCCCCCTTCCCCTTGCCCTGGGTCAAATAGCCCAGAGCGAAGAGGGCAGCCGGACGGAGTCACTGCCGGAACAGAAAGCCTGCATAACTATAGTTGCAACTGTTTAGTGGACGACATTCTGAGCAACAGATAACGGACCTAAACAATGCAGGTCTCCAGAAATGGACTCAATATTTCTGAGATAAAAATTAGTAAATGTGGATGGCTGAGACCAATAAGCAGCCTTCATTAAATCTGTAATAGCAACACTATTAGCATAAGCCCAGGAAGTAGAAAGAGCTCTTACTTCATGAGCAGAAATCTTAAGCACAGACTGCTGAGAAGAAGATAAATCTTCATACGCAGTACGGATAGTTAACTGAATCCATCTAGCAATAGAATGGACTGAAATGTCCTTTCTATTAGGCATCAAAGACAGAAAGAAACGTTTCCGTCCCTTTCTGATGAACTGAGATCTCTGTTTATAGATACGTAGTGCTCTAACAGGACAGAGTAAAGGCCTACGCCCGTCTGAAGACGGAAGAGCCTTAATAACAATAGGTTCCGGATATTTATTAGGAGCCTGATTCTTAGCTAAAAAACCGACGTTAGTAGTGAAGGTGATAGTGTTCCCAACACTACGATAATGAGAATCATCCACCGATAGTGCATGAAGCTCACTGACTCTTCTGGCAGAAGAGAAGGCTAAGAGAAAAGCTGTCTTATAAGATAAGAATTTGAAATCTACTGTCCCAAGAGGTTCAAATGGCTTTTCCTTCAATTTAAGGAGAACCCAAGCTAAATTCCACTTAGGAATTAATCTAAGAGTTCTAGGTCTATTTATCGAAAAGTTTCTAACCAATTTCGATAAAGAGACATTAGATCCAATTTGTAAACTATCATGATGTGCATAGGTATCAGATAACATAGATCTATAACCCTTTATAGTAACCGGTTGCAGTTTGATTTCGTCAAACAAGTATACTAGAAAGTTAGCAATGTCTGGTATAGAGGGATCAAATATATCAACAGAATGATCCCTACACCAACGACGGAAAACCTTCCACTTAGCCGCATAGTTTAGCGAAGAGGAGGTCCTCCTACAGTTAGAAATCGCGTCCACTGCTCGTCCTGTAAAGTGCTTGCCATGCAAGAAGGACCGCACAACGGAAAAACGTGAAGGTTGAGACCTTGCGGGTTGTGATGCAGTTGGCGCGATTTCCCCTGCCAAAGAAGATCCTCTCGTGGAGGGAGCTTCCGCGGTAGGTCCCACAACAGACACCTGAGTAGATTTATCCACGGTCTCTGTGGCGACAGAGATGCTACCAACAGAATCTTGCATTGAGATTGTTTTATCTTTAGCAATACTTGTTGAATTAACGGCGCTGGAGGATACGCATATCCTATCATTCCGTCCCAAGGGATCGATAGAGCGTCTACAGCAAATGCTCTTGGATCCGGACACGGGGACACATACGTCTGCAACTGATTGTTGAGATGTGTCGCAAATAAGTCTATCATTGGCCGTTCCCATTGGTAGCAAATCTGATTGAATACTTGTTTGTTGAGAGTCCACTCCGACGGCAACAAGCGACCCTTTCGAGAAAGGGAGTCTGCTAGCACATTCAGACGACCCGGTATGTGACGGACCGAAAGAAGAACGTGATGTTCCAACGCAAACAGAAGGATTCTTTCCGTTAGATTGAACAACGGAACTGAATGAGTGCCTCCCTGATTCCGTATATACGCCACTACTGTCGTATTGTCGGATAGGATTTGGACATGAGCATCGTGAATAATGTCCATCCAGTGACGTAACGCAAGCCAAATTGACATCATTTCCTTGATGTTTATGTGCTTGCACAGGAATTGCGGATCCCAAAGACCCTGGCATCTCGAATCCGTTGGGATTAATGATGCACCCCAACCTGTTTGACTGGCATCCGTCATAATGGTAAAACTCGGATCCGGCAACTGCAGCGGAACTCCTTGAGTTAACCACTGAATGTTTGCCCAAGTCTGAATCTCTTGTTTCACTTGATCTGACAAGAGAACGTCTACATCGAGCGAATGAATTTTCACACTCCAATTCTGAGTCAAGAAAATTTGAAGAGGCCGTGTGCGTAGCCGTCCCATCGGAATGAGATCCGCAGCGGCTCCGCACAGACCTATCAGTCTCATAAATTCTCTCGCTGTGACTTTGTCTGTATTTAGACAATAGCGAGCGTAACAACTGACTAATTTCGCTCTGGTTAACGGCAGACGAACGAGATTGTTGTGCGTCTCGAAGCTCATTCCCAGATGAGTGAATGACTTGGACGGCACCAGATCCGACTTCTCCTCGTTTACTATGAAACCGAGACGTCGGAGCAATAGAAGAAGATTCTGAACATCGTTCTGAAGCGTTAACTCGTTGCCGTACCTCTGAAGAATGTCGTCCAGGTAGGCCGACGTTACCGCAGACGAATGAGCTCGGAAGTAAATCATTACCGAGTTCATTACTCGAGTGAAAGCCCAGGGTGCTAGATTCAATCCGAAGCACATGGCCCGGAACTGATACACCACTCCTAGGACTGCGAAGCGTAGATACTTTCGGAATGTCGGATGTACCATGACGTGAAAGTACGCATCTTTGAGATCTATGCTCGTTGCATAATCGTTCACCCGAATACTCGCTCTGACCGATCGAATCGTCTCCATATAAAACTTCGGAGCGATGATCAGCTTGTTTATCCAGCTCAAATCTATGACTGGACGGAACGAGCCGTCTGGTTTCGGAACCAGAAACAGATGGCTGTAGAATCCCAGCGATTCCTGGTTTTCTACGACCTCTACCGCGTTCTTCATTAAAAGAGACTGCACCTCTGATAGCAGAGCGTCTCTTTTCTGAGGGTTTGACGGAAGATGAGTCCACTTTGGACTTCGAGTTAATGGAGGCTTTCGTTTGAAGGATATCTTTAGACCTTCCGAAGTCACTCCTCTCACCCAAGGGTCGTCCGTAATCGACGCCCACTCTTGAGAAAAACTCGACAACCTTCCGCCAACCGGAACGCGATAGAGGTTTGAGCCATCACCTCCTGGATCTGCGAGGCCTGCGGTAGGAGAAACCACGTCTTCCACGACCCGCACCTCGCCTCGTCGACCTCGGGGCGTCCGACCGATTGTCCCGGCCTGAAGGACGTCCCGAACGAGAGTCGCTATCCTGACGGTCTCTCGAATAAGAGCTAGAGGACGCACCGGAACCTCTATAGGAACCTCTCTTGGGCGGATAAGACCCAGAAGTGCCCGCCTTATTCGTGTCTGCTGAATCCGACCTTTTAGGAGCGGATCTAAACAACAGAGAATCACTAGCTTTCTTTTTAATATTATCATAAATAGCGGAAAGCTTGCCGTCAAAGAGAAGATCTCCTGAGACCGAAGCGACTCTAAGAGAGTTCTTCACCTTAGAATCCACTAGTGTGGATGTAGACAGGGCTGCGTCACGTCTAACCAACTCCAGATTAGCCACTGAAAGGGCGGAGTTACACGTGGAATAAGCTACTGCCCTTGAAAGAAGTCTTAAGGAGGATTGTATATCCTGAAACTCTTCCCCTTGAAGACGCAGTGATAACGCCTTCGTAAGGTGATCTGCGTAAGATAAGGCATCTAAATTGGCTCTGTTAGACGCAATAGCTGTTTCCAACACTGCGGTTGGAATAGAAGCTGACGACGGTAATGATAGCTCTAAGTCTTCCGCCTCGTCGTCCATACGCAGAGGAACTCTCGGTATACCCTGACCTGCCGTGTCGAATTTATTCCTTGCATTAATGAAAGGCAGGTTGAGAGTATTTGCGGACAAGAAGCCTGCTTTCCCTGTCCTGGAAGCAAGTTTAAAAATAGCGTCGTTCAATAATTCAAATGTTCTTGCAACATTATTGGACTGCGACGGAAACTCGGGAGCGATGTCCCTGAACTGCTCGAAAAAATCAGAGTCCAATGACGCTATAATTCTCCTGTCCGGAAGCGCAGCAGTCTGGCCCGACGGAACAACTTGAGGAAGAAAGTGCCGGATGAAGTCTACGGCAGCTTTGTGTTGTTCCGAAAGGGATAGCTCCAATTCATCCGTATCCCTTTCACCATCCGGTCGGACCTCCCGATGTTCCCGGTCGTCCGCCCCCGATGCTTCGGCGGAGCGTACCGACCCAGCGCCGTCGGATAATTCTCGATCCGACACCGTCTCTGTCGGCTGCTGGGATGCTGCGATAAGCTGTGCTATCTGCACTAGAATGTCCGACGTCGAGACCTGCGGAGGAGCGGTCTTTCGCTGCTTTGCCGAGGGCAGCTCCGCATCAGATGGCTCCCGCATACTTTTCCTATGCGAACGTCCGGAGTCCATCGGTCTCGAGTCCCTGGCTGCCGGATGGTGTGACCTGGTCGCCGAATAATCCTTCCTCGGCGAAGCTGGCAAGATATCGGAGGTCACGCAGCCAAGGTGCGGTCGTGTGCGCCGGCGAGAAGAGGAAGCCTTAACAGTCTCTGCGGACTGCTTATACAACGGAGCGTCCCGAGCGACGGACGTATGCTCCGCTAAAGACACATTTTGTACCACAACATCTGGTCCCAGATGTTGTTGTACGAGAGAGGGGCCTCTCTCGCTCGCGGCCCGGCTGGACCTGGACGAGCTAGGAACCGGACTAAAAGGCTTCCTCCGTTCTCGTTCACTATCCGCCGTCACTGGGTGTGCATCTATTATTTTTATAGTGCTCGCATCACCCAAAATTTCCTCTTGGACCGCCTCGGACGAACCCGGCCGCCGAACCATTCGGTGAATGGACGCTACACCGGGCGAGCTAGCGGACGACATTTGTCTAATCTCCATGAGCACTTTTGCCGCTAGCTCTGTATTTAATTGTGACGACGGACGCACACTTGAAGAAGATAACATGGAAACATCACCCTGTTCTGGTTCCTCTGAAATAGAAACTGAGAGAGTAGAGTGACCTTGTGGAGAAAGAGCCGGCATCGCTCTTTCTCCAGAAACAACATATCGTGACACACGTTTCCAATGTTTCTCATCCCAATGTTCACATACAGGACAGGGATTAATGCGAGAACACTGACTACAATTTATGCAATAATCATGAAAGTCAGAGGAAGATTTCTTCCTATTACAATTTGAACAAGTTCCTTTCATTGTGAAGGAACAACAATAAGTCCTAGTTACTCGCAAAAACCCCTGACACAAAGATACATAATAACATGATCCATTAATAAATGAAAAAACAATTGCAAAACAAAATAATTTTGAAAAAATATTTTTTCAGAGAAGCCCAAGTTGCTGAAAAGTAACGTTGAGCCCCGATGGATCCGATGGCAAAGTGTGGTCAAAAATTTTAAAATTATATAAAATAATTAATGAGACACTTTCGGATAATATAAATGTATCTTATAATGAGATAAACTACCTCAAAGGCAAACAGCCCCCCTCAAAAAAGGCTGTTGCCAATGAAAACAAACAGTGTAAACACAGAAGAAAACATGACTCCAGGCACTGAAAAAACTGGCCCGGAATCAGTCCTCAATTACACTCTATCTGATGCAAAACAGAGACTCCCAGGGGAGAATCTGCAGAACATCAGATGGAAGATGCAGAACACAAACGTTATACACCCATGGGTGAAAACGTAACTATGGGGAAAATAACAGAAAACATTCTGTAACCAAGCAACTCTCCCAGGGAAATTTTAGAAATGAAACTTCTCAAAAATATGCCAAAAGCATGGGAGAATTGCAAGGGGGGACTTTAGAAGGTTAGGGGAGAGGAAACACTGAATAAGCAGTGCAACAATTAGCAAGAATGACAACAAGAGGCGTTTGCCTCGAAAATAGGCAACTTAACATAATTTTAACAAAAAATTTTAAGTACAGCCCTGATTATTTTTTGCCACTTCTTTTTTCCTCTCCTCCTTCTATCCTCCTTAGAATCACATTTTCTCCAAGAATTACGTGTCTGGCATCCTTTAAACTGAGATTTACAAGCACAAAGATCAGTGAGATGTTGACTGATGAAGGGCCAAACAGAGAATGATATTTGGCGCCAATTTCGGGACGACTGCGTCACTGCGCATGCGCAGTAGAGTCGTACTATGGAGGTCCTTTAGGACATGATTTCTTTTTGTTTTGGATGCAAATTTTGGGGATTGGGGGGCAAAATTTGTGTTTGGCCCTGGTTTTTGTGGAGTTAGCACCAGCTAAGTCTGGGTCATTGGTACAGTATAAAAATATAAAATCCTCCCTCCCTCACTGATTTGAAAAAAAAATTGCCTGAGAATCAATTCATTTTTTTTATTTGGCCTAATGCAACTAGGAATTTCACCAATTCAGTCTTGCTTGACAGAGCTCAAACAAGGCTGATTTGGATAAATACCAATTTGTATTATGGTAAAAATTGGCAAGTTGAAATTTTGATACTTCAACGTCAGTGTAAAAAATCATCCAATCGGTCTTTCGATTTAGAGGTGAGCAGTCACTCTTGACACGCAATCGCGCCTCCAATTTTCTTTTTTTTCATATAAACAACAGTGCACCTCAGTTTCACCCAGCTAGTGACTAACCCTTACCTAAGGTGAGCTGTGTAAAATATGAACTGTGCAGTAGAAAATTTTTTTAAAAATCCATATCATATGAGACCCCTAATTGGAAGGAGCTCATTCCAATAAGGGATTACATGATATGGTTTTGTTGAAAGAATTGTGTGAAAAAATTAAAATAACAAATTTTGATATCATGTCGTTTCTTCAAAGGGTGAAAATATGTTCATGGGAAATAGATCAAATAAAACATATGCACAAAAATGTGAACGTCAACAATTTTGATATCATGTGTTTTCTGTAAAGGTTTAAAATTTATTCTTGGGAAATGGGACAATTAATACAATGCATTTGCGAAAATGTGGAAAAACAGGGGTGTAGTCAGCTATTTTTTTCAGGGGGGTTGCCCACAATGCAACTCGAGGATGAGAATGTCAGGCAACTAAAAAGACTGAAATCTTGGCCAAAGGTCAAGTTGGAAGAGATTATGGGAGGGGGTGACCCCCTCCCATAATCTCCTCCAACTTGACCTTTGGCCATCAGTGGTGGTCAGGGGCTATGCCGGAAAAAATCTACAATATTTGATATCAACAGTGATCAAAGATTTCAGGCTGATTGGATGGAAGTGAATCAAATTAATGTACGCATGTATCAGATTGATGTGGAGAATATCGGTCACAGACCTTTGGGATTTTTTTTTTTTGGGGGGGGGGGGGCTCGGGGTGGTCATATGACCCCATTGACCCTTCGTAGTTACACCCTTTAACAATACACCATGAATTATAAGCTGTAGCATTCCAAGACTTCAAACTAATTAACAAACTTTCTGAGAATTAGTACGTAAACAATATAATTCGACAAACATCAAAGGACATAAATGCTACTCACTGCATCGCTCATGCATTCCACAGAGAATCAACTGACTGATTTATGATTGCTCCATTGAAGTTGTATTTCAATATGTTATACTGAACTCAAATAAACAAGAAGAATGTTACTAAGATAAAACAGTGAACCTGAAAACTAGCATGCTATCTTTTACAATATTATTGAATCTTGTCTCACCTTAACATGCATAAGTGGATTCTTTTGTGTCTGATCCCTGACTTGTTGAGCTGATATCAACAGAAACCTGTACAGATTAGAAATTTAAAATAATTTTTGTATTTATCATACCTACCACTGGCCTGCACAGGGCTCTAATTGAAATAATTCAGGGCAAACACGTAATGCTGAACTCTCCAAAATTAAGTCAAATGACAAAAAATTCCAAAACTGATAATTTAGATTATTACCACTCAATCTATAAGTTACTAGTCGATTAACATAAGTTTGGAGGCCCGTTAAAACTCCATAATTTCAGTGACGTCATTCGACGGAGCCGGGCGATAATGGTATAAATAGCCATTAGCGGCCCGTGGCCCAGCTATTTTTAGATTCCATGGTCTAATGATTTACTCCCATTCGGATGACGTCCTTTTGTATTTCTGAACTGAAGTCGAACACTTGATTGAAACCAAAATATCGAACCAACTTTAGTGATTATTTCTGTGCTGAAATGAAGCACTATCAGATGGAAACAAGTTTCATTGCACTATGAATTGGTCGCACTGTAAGTATACTGATAAAATCATCATTTGTTCATTACAACGGCCTGGTAATAATAGTAATAACATGATTGTTGTCAGACATGCTGATTCATTAGCGGCCCTGCAGCAATGATGAACAGCCCTTGGCCTTTAATAAACCCTCGGGCTGTTCATCATTGCTGCAGTGCCGCTAATGAACCATAATGCCCTCCAAAATTATGTTATTGTTATATTAACGTAGCCAATATATAAATGTGTCTTGGGTAACATCAATAGACAATTCATATGAAGATTACAAATCATGAGGTATTGTATGGAAAGCACTCATGACTTACATTTCAGCAGTTTAACATATCCTTGCAGGAGGGGGATAATTTGTGAAATATGAACTACTGAGAGCACATTTCCTCGCTTCTCAAGTGAAAAAATCAAGGTATCGTTGCTGTTAATTTCTGTATAGGAGGATGTATGTCAGAGAGAAAGATATTAACCTGTTGAGCATCAACTCAGTCAGTGACATCGGCTACCAACTTTTCTATGCACTGCAAATGGTGAAGATCATACAGTTTTGGAATTTTTTTTTTTTTTTTGGGGGGGGGGGGGGTTAAATACCCCCCTTAACCCCCCCCCCCCCCTCCCCCTAAAATATTTGCGGAATTTAAAATGCATGGACAACCACTAAAAACTCTTTTTGAAGTCAAATTTCTGAGTGATAGAAAACCCTAACCCTTTCAGCTTAATGACCCTAACCCTTACATAACCTTAACATAAAATCCTTGAAATTAAAAGGCCCACTTTTTGTCAATGGTAGCCACATGAACCATTTTAGCCACATAAACACCAATTTGTTAGTTCAAATTTATGTGGCTAGTCACATAAATCAGACTAGACACATAACAGTAATGTGTACCAACAACTAGGCAGGTAAATCTGAATCTATCATTATGTTATTAATTTTTATTTTCTCCCAGGGATTCGTTTTCATCCTCAATACCAAACAAACCATTGAGTACTTTTGAGAACAAGGATACTGGGCACTGTTTATGGTTTCAATGCTTTACAGAATGTTTTCTGTATTCCAAATGTGTTCTGAAGATAGTTTTGCAGGCCTGGCATTTTCAGGAGAGCGCTTATTCGCTCGCTTCTGCTCGCCTTAAAAAAAATAAGGAGGGCAAAAACTAGCCCTCCTAGCCTTAGAAAATAATGACTACCATAATTGCCTATTCCTAAAACCCACATCTTTTCAGATCTTTGTGCTATGTTACTGGTCTCTGTAAGATGGCCACACTGTCCCTCCCACACCTCCAGGCCTTGTCGTGGCCTGGAGGTGTGGGAGGGACAGTGTAGCCATCTCACAGAGACTACCTTGTTAGCCACACCAAATAAAATGTACAAAGTCCACTAAGCAAAATTCATTAATAGTAAATCTTCATTTTGCCACTTTTATCTTATGTAAACATGAGAAGAGCTAATTGGTCCCCTAGGCAATACGAGGGGAGCGATTTTCAGCCAGCCCTCCTGCATTTTTAAGAATGGCAGGCCTGGTTTTGTGTGGGAGAAAACTAAAATATATTACTGGCACTTGCATCAGATAGCTTTTGACTATAACATTCAGATAAAATGGAGAATAACTTCAAACACGTGATTTGATTTGACTGTGTCAATGAAAAACAGTTCTATCATTCAGTTAGTAATTAACATAGTTAAACATTGAAACGTGTAATGCAAACTGACATTGTAATCCGTTTATCTGGCTGGCCTCTCTTCAGAGACAACAGGCCATCACGTTTTCATCACAAGTTGCACTGAGTTTTGTGTGAAGTCCAGCTTTTGGAGAAGTTTCAGTAGCATAGCCACTCTCAGTCTCAACACCCCAAATCCCACCTTCCCTCTAGCCAGTCCTATTCACCCCCCTTCCCCCCCCCCCCCACAAAAAAAAATTTAAATCCCTAAATGGACAAACTCACAATAATTCAACCCTCAAGGGGCAAATAGGTGGAAATTATATTTTGCATAAAATCAATTTAAATACTTCAAAACAAATATTAACCCTTTACCCAATGAATCAGCCGCATCTGTCCATGTAATATGTAAATTCAGTAGTTGAAAAAATATTATTATTTCAAAACATTTCAACAAAACCATATCATGTGACCCCTCATTGGAACGAGCTCACTCCAACGAGGGGTCACATGATATGGTTTTGTTGAAATTTTTTGAAAAATTTGAAAAAATTATATTTAAAATAATAAATTTCGATATCGCCTGCGTTGGGTAAATGGTTAAGGATTAAGGCAACCACTCCTCACACAGACTCCCCTCCCCAACAACACAGGGTCAATTGGATGAAAATTTCATATTTGCATAAAATCACTCAAAATTCTTCACAGCTCATTTTAAAGGAAACAAAAAAGATTCACCCCATGGACAACCCATCCCTACCCTCACTCCCACCCACCCAAAGGCATTTGGGTGAAAAGTGTTTTTCTCATAAAATCAATCAAAATCCTTCAAAATGTATTTTAAAGCAAAAAAGGTTTTCAAAAAATTATTCTCAATGCATACTCAAGCTATCACCTAGAAACTATTAAATGTAATATTTTTCACTAAATCAAGGGGAAGAACTCTAGAACAGAGACTGTGAAAATGGTCAAATGTGAACATGACCTGTACTATTTCATTCCAGACAATGTGTGAAAATTTAAAAAAAATATCTGAATGCATACTCTAGTTATCATATGGAAATCATGAAATGCGCTATTTTTCACTAAGTCAAGGGCAGGGTGTGCACATCCTTGAAAAGTCCTTGAATTTCAATCTTACTCCTTAAATTTTGAAAATTCAGAAAATGTACTTGAAAAGTACTTGAAAATCCATCTGACTCCTTGAAAGTCCTTGAATTTTGCCCTATATCATTTTTACCTGTGTAATAGAGGGCAACTGAAACATCTCTTTTGCTCTTTTTTTTGTTGTTGAAAAACGAAAATAACGAACATAAATAATGGATAATCGATAAATGAGGAATTAAAGTTCAGGCATTATATAACTGGGTGTCATTCTGTAAGCACCATAATTTTGTTACAGAGCATTTTAGAAGCACCGTTTTTCTGGAATTTAGAAGGATGAGGTAGAAGACATTTTTAACCCTTTACCCAATGTAACGGCCAAGGACCGGACTGCACTATTCTCAAAAATGGCCAATTAATTTAAATTATTTTTTTCATTTTTGTATCAAAAACATAGGTTATGACCCCTCGTTGGAACGAGCTCATCGAGCTCATTCCAATGAGGGGTCATAGACTATGTTTTTGAGGCTAAAAAATAAAAATAGTTATTCAAGAATTTTTTTGCAAGTGTCGTCTGCTTTTCATATTAGGTAAAGGGTTAAAGTAGGTAAGGCTTCTAAAAATGGTTATATTCCAAATGTACATTTAAAAAAAAAAACATTTCTGGAAAATGCCGATATGTCCTTGAATAATCCTTGAATTGGAGAAGATTTGGAGAGAACCCCAAGCATTGACGAGCAACTGTCAGCTCCTCAACATTCTAACTCTGTTCCAAGCTCCGCTCACGCAGGGTTACAGCAGTTGAAGACATGAGCACCATCGGTGTGCAGTACGCTAAGGACACAACGCGGGTCGTCCCTGATGGGGATTGAACTCGGGACCTCTAGCATTGAAGTCCAACAGTCTACCACTGAGCCATCGTGCTCCCTAACCTGCTGTGTAATTTTAAAATATTTTTCATCAAATCTAGTCATGGCTGCTTCATAGCAGCCATGACTAGATTTGATGAAAAAATTCATAAACATTTGACATGAGAAAGCATTGGTTAAAATTTCTATTCAATTTACAGGGGAGAATTTGGTTAAATATCCTCAAATTTCACTTAGTTTGACGGCAAGAGAATTCGTGTTCTGGGCAGGAAAAAATCGTCAGCAGCATGCAATGAGCTAAGTTGTCATCAAGAAATCAAGAAACCAAGAAATGTGCTATTTTTCACCAAGTGAAGTGGACTAACTCTAGAATTGAGAAAGCAAATATACCCAAGTGCAAACTTAACCTTTATTTTGTCATTCTTGACAACATGTGAAAATTAAAAAAAAAAGAATCTCCTCACATACGCAAGTTTTCAATTGAAAACCCAAATTCAGACGTTCGAATGATAACAGGGTATCCCCACAATTGGACAGATGAAATTCAAGGAGGTTCAAGGAGGTTTTAGGCCCCAAATCAAGGAGATTCAAGGAGGTTCAGAACAAATCTTGGATGGAAATCACTGTTATGTGCTTATGTCTAAATTTTAGAATCAAGTGTCTGTCTGCTTAGCTGAGCATTAAGTTGACAATTTGTCAACAAAAACAGACACAAATATTGCTATAATTCGAACTGGCTCATTGGGCCAGTTCCAATTATATCCATATTTGTATGTTTTTGTTGGACAAAGTACCAAAATATACGGTAATAAGAAAAAATACTCACAAAATAATGCTCATTCCTTCAGTTTTGTAAATATGGTCGAATACCCAAGTTCATTAAGTATGAAATTTTATTCCTGCCACAAGTGAATTTTCTGGCGATGGCACTGTCAGGAAACATCCTGGCAAATAATATGTCCGTGTTTTCAGAACTATTCAGGCTGTAGTGCGATTGGACGCACTTTAGTGTCCATATTATTTCAGCAGAGTGGACGTCGTTTGTGCTGCAGGCGTCTTTCACCAACGCGCTTTGGGAGCTGACTGTTGTCATTGTTGCAAATGTAGGCCGAACACTGGTGCACTCCGATGACGTCGAAATTTTAGGATGAAAAAAATCTTTAACTGTAATTTCTGGCTGATTGAGTAATGTATTTTGTGTATGTAACTTGCCAGTTAAATGTGACCGGAGAGCCGATTTGCCCATGGTACAAATATTTATGTTCCGTTTACACAGTTTACAACGCGCAGAATTTCTATCATTTGGGACTGCAGTTATCCATGCTTTGTACTTTTCATCGCTATACCACCTGTCCTGGAATTTACATTTCCCTCCAGGCATTTTTATTTCAAACACGAGAGAAAACAATTCAATTCATGCCAACCGAAGCGTACAGAAAACTTTTAAAAACATACAAGGTGGTTCTGTTCATTTTGTATGTGACACGCTGATTGGACGAACAGTTGTGTTGTTCAATGGAAGAGAGAAAGCAAATAGCCAATGAGAATGGAGCTTATTAACGCACTAGGCGCCTTTGAAGTTTCCGTTGCATAAAAAAGTCTAATCTGGTAACGGACACAGGAAGGAACCCGGAGATGGAATCAAGGAGTTTCCCGGGTTTTAGACCTTTTTTCAAGGAGATTCAAGGTCCTTGAACAAATTTTCAAAATTCAAGGACTTTCAAGGATTTCAAGGAGCCGCGGCTACCCTGGATAAGTGGGGAAAAGTATGGCCAAATACGCACTTCACTTGTATTTCATCTATCTAGTCAAAATGTGAAAGTATCCAAAAAATAACTCAATGCACACTCAAGCTTGGTCACACAAAATAAATTGATTCTCAGGCAATTGTTTTTTTTTAAATCAGAGTTTTTTATTTTTAATTTTAATTTTTCTTTTGCAAAACGTGAGCAAGCATGGAGAGGATTTCGGCTGTCTTTTTACACACAGAAATACAGAAAGTGCATATTAAAACAAATAAATTCATTTTTAATTTCAAAAATGAAACATTCCTCAAAAAACAAACTGTAGGTACTGCAATTCAAAGGTTTCATTTCATATTCTTTTGATGCTTTTCATATTATTTTTGAAGTAAAAGTATTTAATCTATGGGGATTTGCTTCATTACAATTTATGGGAGAGTGCCTATAAGGCAGTCCATCTCCTCCTCCGCCTATAAGGCACTCTCCCATAAATTGTAACAAGGCATACATATTGGAGACGCAACTAAATAATAAATATACATAAATCAACAAGAAGAATGTTACTAAGGTAACACATGCCCCCCCCCCCCCCCCCTTGTGACCTTCACCTTGCAGAAGCAGCGGAAACTATTATACGCGACACACCTTCGGACTGTCCTTAACATTTGTAAAAAGTTAAACAATTGTACTATGATTCATTTCGGAGTTATGGCTGTGACACGAATATTGACCAATTTTTAGGTTGACCTTGAAATGTGACCTTGACCTTGAAGGTACAAACCTGGCTATGGTGTGGGACACATCATCCCATGGTCCTTTATAATTGTGTGAAGTTTGATGACTGTAGCCCTGATAGTTTTGGAGTTATGCTTGAGACACGATTTGTGACCCTGTACATATGAAGGTCAATTGTAACCTTCACATTGCAGATGCGGCAGAAACTATTATACGCGACACACCTTCTGACTGTCCTTAACATTTGTAAAAAGTTTAAGAATTGTACTATGATTCGTTTCGGAGTTATGGCTGAGACACAAATATTGACCGATTTTTAGTGTGACCTTGAAATGTGGCCTTGACCTTGTAGGTACAAACCCGGCTATGGTGTGTGACACATCCTCCCATGGTCCTTTATAATTGTGTGAAGTTTGATGACTATGGCCCTAACAGTTTTCGAGTTATTGGCTCGGACACACACACACACACACACATGGACGGATGGTTGGACACACGCACACTTCAATCACTATATGCCACCCGATTTAAGTCGGGGGGCATAAAAATGTCAAAAGTTTCAAGTCTCCCAGAGTTTGTCCTAATATTGGAAGACACTGAAAGGCAATAAAAATGTCCAACGAGGGGGTTCAAATTCAACGATGGATTGCCGGAGAATCAAAACACTTTTTTTTTAGTATTATCTTCCGAATTTCATGTGAAGTCATAAAAACTAAATTATCAGTCCCTGATATGCTAATGTATTACCTAATAATTTGTAGCATTCTTACAGAGAGGTCAGGCCATCTCTTACTGTTGTCAACATGTCTCTGTATACACAAGGGGAGACGAATCTGCTTTATATATCGGTCAATCAACTCATCCATGATATCAAAATGTTTCATTACATTTTCTGCAAATAAAACCATTGAAATTTTAACACTAATAGCTAATTTAATTTCTTTGATGTCTATGATAATGAAAAAGGTGCCAGTACAGTGGTACCCTGTTAATTGAATAGTCACTTTACGAGTGAAACTTATTCAATTAACAGGCGTATACAATTAACAGGGATTGTGTCATTTTCCTGTGTGCTAGAGATAAACTTAGCACTTATTCTATTATATCTTGTTTGACAGAGCTCAATGAGCTCTGTCAAACAAGATATAATAGATTAAATGCCTGAATTGGATGTACTGAGGCCAAATAGGTCTATAAACAAAGGAAAACTGGGCAGAGTCAGGGTAATTTCTCGACAGGTAACAAGATTTTTTATTCAATTAACAGGAGTTTACTCTATAACCTATATTCATTTAACAGGTCAAAATTGTACTGGCGGTATGGAAATAGTTTTGTGTTGGGAAATTATATTCAATTAACAGGGTTGTTCGGTTAAGAGATATCCAATTAAGTGGACCCCACTGTACATTCCATCCAATTTAGATGATAAAGGATTTACATGTTGTATTAATTTTCATTGATTTACATATGAAAGGTAACCTAAATCCTGATTCAGAATGAAAGCCTGAAAATAATGGAATTGCATATTATATTTATTTATTTATTTATTTATTTATTTATTTATTTATTTATTTATATTTATTTATTTATTTACTGGCATTGAAGATCACATATTTATTTATTTATTTATTTATTTATTTACTGTCGTTTAAGATCACATATTTATTTATTTATTTATTTATTTATTTATATTTATTTATTTATTTATTTATTTACTGTCGTTTAAGATCACATATTTATTTATTTATTTATTTATTTATTTATTTATATTTATTTATTTATATTTATTTTATTTATTTATTTACTGGCGTTGAAGATCACATATTTATTTATTTATTTATTTAAATTTATTTTATTTATTTATTTACTGGCGTTTAAGATCACATATTTCTGCACAATTCCTAATCATGGCTGCAAAATGAAGATAAGGTCAAGTTTAGTCAATCATTTATACATATATTGCCCATTTTAAAGGATTTTCAACCCAAGCATTGGTGATTGGGTCCTATTTTACAAGTAAAACAGAGCTTGTTCATCACAGTAAACAACCATTGTTTCACTTCCCAGGGTTCCCACGGGCAGAATTGCATGCTGTACCAAATTTCATTGATTAATATCTTAAAGGTAACCTAAAAGTCTGAGTTAGGTGGAAAATTTGAAAAAAATGATTTGAATAATAAATAAAATGCATTTATATTAATTTTCAGCGATTTATATTTCAAACGTAGCCTAAAAAGCCTGATATACGGACAGGCCTGAAACTACACAGTCTGACATTTGCAGAATGAGGTCTACAAAGAGTGAATTTGATGATGCTATCCCATACAATGGATCAATTTATCCTTTGGGTACCTCTTTCTGTTTAGATTTGAGACCCTGATAAGATTGAGGTTCACAGAGGGTATATTTAGTGATGCTACCCTGCCGTGCAGGGTATCGTCACTAAATTCTCCATCTGGGGACCTCATTTTGCAGATGACAGTTTACTTATTTACTGACTTGTATAAGGCGAGAATCTCAAAATGCACATACTTTAAGCATTGAAGGCCTTATTCTGAGTCTAACATGAAAAAGTATGAATAATATAGGATGTGCATGTCATATTAATTTTCATTGATTTATAATTGAAAGGTAATCTAAAGGCCTAACTTAAGGAGAAAATCTTAACTAGAGGTACTGTGAGCAAGCTCACAAAGTGATACCCCCCGCGCTTGTCAGAAAGGAATTATACTGCTTCATGCACATCTTCATACGGAGTTCTTCCATTGTGTAAAGTTTCATGAAAATTCTTCAAACGGTTTACGAGGAGTTATGCTTATAAGGATGGACAGACGGATGGACGGACAGGGTGATTCCTACATACCCCTACAAACTTTGTTTGCGGGGGGTAAAAAAAGCTGGAACACATAGGAACTGCATGTTATATTTAATTTCTCACTCATTATATTTCCAAAGTAATCCAAAAGCCTCTTTGGGGTGAAAACACCAAATCATGTACATGTATTTGGGTTTTATTTTTGTTTGAGCCCTAAAGGCACTATTCTAATTTGTGCTTCAGAACAGTCGATTCAACATATTCACAAGAATGTCTTCTTAGTGATGATCAAACTACTCTGACAGTGGTTTCTAATCAAATCTTGGCTGCCTAAATAGGCAGCCAAGATTTGACAAGATACCACAGCCAGGCTTTTAGATGAATGAATATCAGGGTGCTGTCTGTGACCTTAACCTCCATGATATGACCTTGAAATAAAGTTGCGACACACCTTTCAGTCATGAGCAATAATTGTACCAGGTATAAATAAGATCTGTCAATCATACATGTACCAAGTTATATGGACCAGACATGGGCTGTATAACAATATCAAAGTTTTGCAGTCTGTGACCTTGACCATGATGATATGACCTTGGATCAAAGTGACATGCCTTTGAGTCATAAGCAATAATTGTACCAAGTATGAACAAAATCTGTCAATTAGATCAAATTATATGGACCAGAAAAAAATGATAGTAAAATATCAAAGTTTTCTTGACTGATACCTGATCTATGAGCCAGTGACCTTCACCTTGAGGGGACGACCTCATTATGACTGATGACACACTGTCTAATGACAATACATATGCTTACAAAGTTTTGTTAAAAAATATTTAGTGGTTAAGAAATTACATGTATGGACAAACAAAATGTTGTCAGGCAGAGCTAAAAATCAGACAATCGACCCATGGGGGTCAAGTGGGTGAAAATTTTGCTCTGGTATAAAGCCAGTCAAAATCCTTTAAAAACTCATTTAAAAGCAGACAAAAACCTCCAAATTGACCCACTCCCTGTCTGGGTTGAATTGGGTGAAAAACACTCAGAATCCTTCAAAACCCATAGTAAAGCCAAAATAGTTTTTTAAAAATTTATGAATGCATACACATGTTAGGCCTCACAAAGTAGATCTTCTGTTTCTCAGGCCACTTTTTGTAAAATCGCATGCATGCGGGCGGGTGAGTTGGGTGGGCGGTTTTTTATTTTATCTCTTATAATGATTTCTTTGCCATTAAAAGTTCATATGCTAAAGCATTGCAAAGCCTTCTTGCACTAAAGGGACAAATTTATCAATTTTATTAACTTGGGTAAAATATTTTTACTTTCTCAAGTTTGCATTGGTTATAAAAAGAATTAAATGAGCGCATATGGCAGCCAAAAGGACCATGAGGGAGGGACTGAGAAACAGATTTTTAACTTTTTTAGGCCTTATCATCTGGAAACTATAAAATCTATTATTTTTACCCGTTCCATCAACAAGTCTTTGTGTAACCTTCTGAATGTTACTTTCTCCATCAACAAGAGAAAGTTTGATAACCTGGAAACAAAAGAATTTACTCATTATTTAATACAGTTGAAAATAGACAAGTTAACCCTTTACCCAAGGCAGACAATATCAAAATTTATTATTTTAAATATCATTTTTAAAATGTTTCAAAAAATTTCAGCAAAACCATATGATGTGACCCCTCATTGGAATGAGCTCGACGATTTCTTACTTTTACAACCTCAAAACAGGTGCCCTTAAAATGCCATACTGAGGAGGTTCTGCTGACAGGAGGCAAAATTTCTAGACAGTGGTTTTAGTTACAATCTTGGCTGACTTAACAGGCATCCAAGACTTTACTAGTAATCACTGCTAAGCCACTGGATATTTCAAGGCTGTGGCCTGATGGGAATTCAGGATACTTGTCCAGGCCCTTAAGGGTTAAAGGCCTGGAGAATTGTACTCATTTTTTGCTTCTGAATAATAAAGAAACACTCTGACATTGCAGTGGCGCCTAGTCAAGACTTGGCTGCAGGCAGTCAAGATGTTATTTCCAAGGTAACGTAACTTCCATCAGCAAGACCACCAAAAGGATGCATGTTGGGACATGTGTTCTACATGTACTTATAATATGAGAAGAAACTCTCACCAATTTTGTAACTAGGTCCTTGAGGGTTAACTTGGAGAGTGCTAAATTATTTTTGGTCAATGAAATTGGTTCACATGTCTTTACCTCGTTACAATTTATAGGAGCGTGCCTATGAGTACTCTCTCATAAATTGCAACAAAGCAAAACCACAGGGGGTAAATAATTTCACTTCGAAGAGACTACAAAGCACATCTAGAGAATATGACGCCTTCAACTTGTGGTGCTAGCACTTTGGAGTAAAGCCCAAATATGGGCTTGCAGCACTCAACCAGTTAATCCTTTACCCAACAAATCGCCCACATCCGCCCGCATAATATGCAGATTCAGCAGCTGAAAAATTTTTTTTTTCGAAACATTTCAACAAAACCATATCATGTGACCCCTCTTTGGAACGAGCTCGTTGAGCTCGTTCCAATGAGGGAGGTCACATGATATGGTTTTGTTGAAATGTTTCGAAAAAAAAGTTAAAAAATTTATAGTAATTTATATATTTTTTATACTTACCAATGACCCAGACATAGCTGGTGCTAACTCTTAAAAATCTAGGGCCAAACACAAATTTTGCCCCCCAATCCCCAAAATTTGCATCTAAAACCAAAAGAAATCATGTCCTGAAGGACCTCCATACTTTACCCCTACTGCGCATGCGCAGTGTCAAGGATGTTCCGAAATTGGCGCCAATTACCATTCTTGCAAGCAGTGCCTGGTCAGCGCTATGTACTCAGCGGGGAGGTATGAGTTCCCAACTCCTGGGAGGGCCATCCCCGTCTGGGTCATTGGTAAGTATAAAAAATATATAAATTACTATAAATTTTTTAACATTTTTATACTGTACCAATGACCCAGATATAGCTGAATAGTAAAAAGGCTGGAGGGCCTAGGACATAGAGGAAAATCCAATAAGCTCAACTATATAATATAGAGTCAACCCCTCAAGGAGAAAAGGGGTATTAGGCTTTACATGTATCTTTCTTATTTTATGATAAATTAGAAAGATACAATACCCTTCATAATTGAGCACAAAAACATTCATGTTCTCTATTAACATCCAGTATAACCCTTTATACTAATTATTTTTAAAGTAAGCCAATAAATAAAGTTAGTCCAGAGAATTGAGACTCTTCATATTCTTTAAAAGTGTCCGAGGATTGTATATTAACGCCCGTTTGACACTTGACATATACAAATGCTTCACACCGAGCTACACTTTAAAAATATGACATGAATGAATTTTTAACATTAATATTACACTTTAAAACCATCCCGGAAACGACTCAGAAATACTGACTTTGGAGGAGGAATTCCCTTGCTTTTCACTATAAAGCAGGTGACCTAAGGGAACACCCTCCCCCCCCCCCCCCCCTTCCCCTTGCCCTGGGTAAAATTACCCAGAGCGAAGAGGGCAGCCGGACGGAGTCACTGCCGGAACAGAAAGCCTGCATCACTATAGTTGCAACTGTTTAGTGGACAACATTCTGAGCAACAGATAACGGACCTAAACAATGCAGGTCTCCAGAAATGGACTCAATATTTCTGAGATAAAAATTCGTGAATGTGGATGGCTGAGACCAATAAGCAGCCTTCATTAAATCTGTAATAGCAACACTATTAGCATAAGCCCAAGATGTAGAAAGAGCTCTTACTTCATGAGCCGAAATCTTAAGCACAGACTGCTGAGAAGAAGATAAATTTTCATAAGCAGTACGGATAGTTAATTGAATCCATCTAGCAATAGAATGGACCGAAATGTCCTTTCTATTAGGCATCAGAGACAGAAAGAAACGTTTTCGTCCCTTTCTGATAAACTGAGATCTCTGTTTATAAATACGTAACGCTCTAACAGGACAGAGTAAAGGTCTACGCCCGTCTGAAGAAAGGGCCTTAATAACAATAGGTTCCGGATATTTATTAGGAGCCTGATTCTTAGCTAAAAATCCCACATTAGTAGTGAAGGTGATAGTGTTCCCGACACTACGATAGTGAGAATCATCCACCGACAGTGCATGAAGCTCACTGACTCTTCTAGCAGAAGAGAAAGCTAAGAGAAAAGCTGTCTTATAAGACAAGAATTTGAAATCTACTGTCCCAAGAGGTTCAAATGGCTTTTCCTTCAGTTTAAGAAGAACCCAAGCTAAATTCCACTTAGGAATTAACCTAACAGTTCTGGGTCTATTTATCGAGAAGTTTCTAACTAACTTAGATAAAGAGACATTAGATCCAATTTGTAAACTATCATGGTGTGCATAGGTATCAGATAACATAGACCTATAACCCTTAATAGTAACAGGCTGCAGTTTGATTTCGTCAAACAAGTATACTAGAAAGTTTGCAATGTCTGGTATGGGGGATCAAAAATATCAACAGAATGATCCCTACACCAACGACGAAAAACCTTCCACTTAGCCGCGTAGTTTCGCGAAGAGGAGGTCCTCCTACAGTTAGAAATCGCGTACACTGCTCGTCCTGTAAAGTGCTTGCCATGCAAGAAGGACCGCACAACGGAAAAACGTGAAGGTTGAGACCTTGCGGGTTGTGATGAAGTTGACGCGGTTTCCCCTGCGAAAGAAGATCCTCCCATGGAGGAAGCTTTCGCGATAAGTCCCACAACAGACACCTGAGTAGATTTATCCATGGTCTCTGTGGAGACAGAGATGCTACCATCAGAATCTTGCATTGAGATTGTTTTATTTTTAGCAATACTTGCTGAATCAATGGCGTTGGAGGATACGCATATCCTATCATTCCGTCCCAAGGGATCGACAGAGCGTCTACTGCAAATGCTCTTGGATCCGGACACGGAGACACATACGTCTGCAACTGATTGTTGAGATGTGTCGCAAATAAGTCTATCATTGGCCGTTCCCAATGGTAGCAAATCTGATTGAATACTTGTCTGTTGAGAGTCCACTCCGACGGCAACAAGCGACCCTTTCGTGAAAGGGAGTCTGCTAGTACATTCAGACGACTCGGTATATGACGGACCGAAAGTAGAACTTGATGTTCTAGAGCAAACAGAAGGATTCTTTCCGTTAGATTGAATAACGGAACTGAATGAGTGCCTCCCTGGTTCCGTATATACGCCACTACTGTCGTATTGTCGGACAGGATTTGGACATGAGCTCTGTGAATAATGTCCATCCAATGACGTAACGCAAGCCAAATTGACATCATTTCCTTGATGTTTATGTGCTTGCCTAGGAATTGTGGATCCCAAAGACCCTGGCATCTCGAATCCGTTGGGATCAATGATGCACCCCAACCTGTTTGACTGGCATCCATCATAATCGTAAAACTCGGATCCGGCAACTGCAGCGGAACTCCCTGAGTTAACCACTGAATGTTTGCCCAAGTCTGAATCTCTCGTTTCACTTGATCTGACAAGAGAACGTCTATGTCGAGCAAATGAATTTTCACACTCCAATTCTGAGTCAAGAAAATTTGGAGAGGACGAGTGCATAACCGCCCTATCGGAATGAGATCCGCAGCGGCTCTGCACAGACCTATCAGTCTCATGAACTCCCTCGCTGTGACTTTGTCTGCGTGAAGACAATAGCGAGCGTAACAACTGACTAATTTCGCTCTGGTTAACGGCAGATGAACGAGATTGTTGTGCGTCTCGAAGCTCATTCCCAGATGTGTGAATGACTTGGACGGCACCAGATGCGACTTCTCCTCGTTCATTATAAAACCGAGACGTCGGAGCAATAGAAGCAGATTCTGCACATCGTTCTGAAGCGTTAACTCGTTGCCGTACCTCTGAAGAATGTCGTCCAGGTAGGCCGACGTTACCGCAGACGAATGAGCTCGGAAATACATCATTACCGAGTTCATTACCCGAGTGAAAGCCCAGGGTGCTACGTTCAATCCGAAGCACATCGCCCGGAATTGATACACCACTCCTAGGACTGCGAAGCGTAGATACTTTCTGAATGTCGGATGTACCATGACGTGAAAGTATGCATCTTTGAGATTTATGCTTGTAGCATAATCGTTCACCCGAATACTCGCTCTGACCGATCGAATCGTCTCCATATAAAACTTCGGAGAGACGATCAGCTTGTTTATCCAGCTCAAATCTATGACTGGACGGAACGAGCCGTCTGGTTTCGGAACCAGAAACAGATGGCTGTAGAATCCCGGTGTTTCCTGGTTTTCTACGACCTCTACCGCGTTCTTCATTAAAAGAGACTGCACCTCTGATAACAGAGCGTTTCTTTTCTGTGGATTTGACGGAAGTTGAGTCCATTTTGGACGTCGAGTTAATGGAGGCTTTCGTTTGAAGGATATTCGTAAACCTTCCGAAATCACCCCTCTCACCCAAGGGTCGTCCGTAATCGACGCCCACTCTTCTGAAAAACTCGACAACCTTCCGCCAACCGGAACACGATAGAGGTTGAAGCCATCACCTCCTGGACCTGCGAGGCCTGCGGGAGGAGAAACCACGTCCTCCACGACCCACACCTCGTCCCGTCGACCTCGGGGCATCCGACCGGTTGTCCCGTCCCGAAGGACGTCCCGCATGTGAGTCGCTGCCTTGACGGTCTCTTGAATAAGACCAAGAGGACGCACCGGAACCTCTATAGGAACCTCTCTTGGGCGCATTAGACCCAGAAGTGCCTGTCTTACTCTTATCTGACGTGTCCGACTTCTTAGAAGCGGATTTAAACAGCAGAGAATCCGAAGCTTTCTTAGTAATTTTATCGTAAATTGCAGAAAGCTTGCCGTCGAAGAGAAGTTCTCCGGAGACCGAAGCGACTCTGAGAGAGTTCTTCACCTTACTATCCACGCGTGTGGATGTAGCTAGGGCTGCATCATGTCTAACCAACTCCAGGTTTGCCACTGAAAGGGCGGAGTTATACGTGGAATAAGTTACTGCCCTTGAAAGAAGTCTTAAAGAGGATTGTATATCCTGGAATTCTTTCCCTTGAAGACGCAGTGATAACGCCTTTGTAAGGTGGTCTGCGTAAGATAAAGCATCTAAACTGGCTCTATTAGACGAAATAGTCGTATCCAACACCGCGGTTGGAATAGACGTAGACGACGGTAATGATAATTCTAAGTCTTCTGCCTCGTCGTCCAGACGCAGAGGAACTCTCGGGATACCCTGTCCTGCCGTATCGAAATTATTCCTTGCATTAATGAAAGGCAGGTTAAGAGCATTGGCAAACAAGAAACCCGCTTTTCCTGTTTTGGAAGCAAGCTTGAATATAGCTTCGTTCAATAATTCAAATGTTCTTGTGACATTAAGGACTGAGACGGAAACTCAGGGACGATGTCCCTGAACTGCTCGAAGAAATCAGTGTCCAATGACGCTATAATTCTCTTGTCCGGTACCGCAGCAGTCTGGCCCGATGGAACAACCTGAGGAAGAAAGTGCCGGATGAAGTCCACGGCAGCTTTATGTTGTTCCGAAAGGGATAGCTCCAAGTCATCTGTATCCCTTTCACCATCCGGTCGGACCTCATGATGCTCCCGGTCGTCCGCACCCGATACTTCGGCGGAGCGTACCGACCCAGCGCCGTCGGATAATTCCCGATCCGACACTGTTTTTGTCGGTAGCTGGGATGCTGCGA
The DNA here is from genome assembly GCA_031216915.1 of Pictodentalium vernedei. Lineage (NCBI taxonomy): Eukaryota > Metazoa > Mollusca > Scaphopoda > Dentaliida > Dentaliidae > Pictodentalium > Pictodentalium vernedei. Next base: position 317,030,132 of record CM062288.1, on the reverse strand, counting down.
TAAGTTGTGCTATTTGAGCAAGCACGTCCGACATCGAGGCCTGCGGAGGAGCAGTCTTTCGCTGCTTAGCCGCGGGCAGCTCCGCATCTAGTGACTCCCGCATACTCTTCCTATGCGAACGTCCGGAGTCAACCGGCCTCGTGTCCCTGGCTACCGGATGGCGTGACCTGGTCACCGAAGAATCCCTGATCGGCGAAGCTGGTAGAATATCGGCGGTCACGTAGCCAAGGTGCGGTCGTGTGCGCTGGTGAGAGGATGAAGAAGCCTGAGCAGTCTCAGCGGACTGCCTATACAACGGAGCGTCCCGAGCGACGGACGTGTGCTCCGCTAGCGACACATTTTGTACCACAACATCTGGTCCCAGATGTTGTTGTACGAGAGAGGGGCCTCTCTCGCTCGTGGCCAGGCTGGACCTGGACGAGCTAGGAACCGGACTAGAAGGCTTCCTCCGATCTCTCCTACTATCCGCCGTCACTGGGTGTGCACCTTGAATGTTTATAGTGCTCGCATCACCCAACATTTCCTCCTGGACCGCATCGGACGAACCCGGCTGCCGAACCATTCAGTGAATGGACGCTACACCGGGCGAGCTAGCGGACGACAGTGCCGTTGATCCTACTAGGGACCTCTTAGGCAACTGTCGTATCTCCATGAGCACTATTGCCACTAGCTCTGCATTCAATTGTGACGACGGAAGCGCACTTGTGGAAGATAACATGGAAACATCACCCTGTTCTTGTTCCTCTGAAATAGAAACTGATAGAGTAGAGTGACCCTGCGGAGAAAGAGCCGGCATAGCCCTTTCTCCACTAACAACATACCGTGACACACGTTTCCAATGTTTGTCATCCCAATATTGACATACTGAACAGGGATTAGTGCGAGTACACTGACTACAATTAATACAATGATCATGGAAGTCAGAGGAAGATTTCTTCCTATTACAATTTGAACAATATCCTTTCATTGTGAAAAGACAACAACAAGTCCTAGTACTCGCACCAACCCCTAAACACAAAGATACATAATAACAAGATCCATTAATATTGAAAAAACAATTGAAAATCAAAATAATTTTTGAAAAATATTTTTTCAGCGAAGCCCAAGTTTCTGAAAAGTAACGTTGAGCCCCAATGGATCCCAAGGCTAAGTGTGGTCAAAAATTTTAAAATTATATTAAATAATTAATGCAACACTTACGGATAATAATAATGTATCTTGTAGTGAGATAAACTACTCCAAAGGCAAACAGCCCCCCCTCAAAAGAGACTGTTGCCAATGTAAACAAAAAGTGTATAAACACTAGAAAACATGACTCCAGGCACTGACAATACTGGCCCGAAATCAGTCATCAAAAATACACACTATCTGATGCAAAACAGAGACTCCCAGGGGAGAATCTGCAGAACATCAGATGGTAGATGCAGAACACAACGTCTAAACACCCATGGGTGAAAACGTAAACATGGGGAAAATAACAGAATTCATTCTGTAACCAAGCTAATTCTCCCAAGAAAATTTAGTAATGATCTTTCTTCAAAAATATGCCAAAAGCATGGGAGAATAGCAAGGGGGGACTTAGAAGACCAGGGGAGAGGAAACACTGAATAGGCAGTGCCACTTTATAGCAAGAATGACAACAGCAGGCCCATGCCTCGAAAGTTAAAAAAATTATAGTAATTTATATATTTTTTATACTTACCAATGACCCAGACATAGCTGGTGCTAACTCTTAAAATATAGGGCCAAACACAAATTTTGCCCCCCAATCCCCAAAATTTGCATCTAAAACTAAAGAAAACATGTCCTGAAAGGCCCTCCACACTTCGCCTCTACTGCGCATGCGCAGTGTCAAGGACGTTCCGAAATTGGCGCCATTAATCATTCTAATAACCAGTGCCTGGTAAGCGCTATGTACTCAGCGGGGAGGCAAGAGTTCCCAACTCCTGGGAGGGCCATCCCCGTCTGGGTCACTGGTAAGTATAAAAAATATATAAATTACTATAAATTTTTTAACATTTTTATACTGTACCAATGACCCAGACATAGCTGAATAGTAAAAAGGCTGGAGGGCCAAGGACATAGAGCAAAATGGAATACGCTCAAAAAAATAAAATAGAGTCATCCCCTGTAGGGAAAAGTAGTAATAGGCCTTACATGTATCTTTCTTATTTATGATAAATTAGAAAGATACAACACCTTCCAAAATTGAGCTTCATACATCCATGTACTCTATTAATATCCAATATAATCCTTATACTAATAATTTTTAAAGTAAGCCAATAAATAAAGTAAGTCTAGAGAATAGAGACTCTTTATACTCCTAAAAGTGTCTGAGAATTGCATAATCATGTCCGTTGACATATGCAATATTCAAAAGCTATACTTTAAAAACTAAGACTTGAATGAATTTTAAAAACCTAAACTTCTCACTAAACAACCATCCCAATAACAGCTCAGAATTACTAACTCCGGAGGAGGTATCCCCTTGTTTTCATAGTAAAACAGGTGACCCAAGGGAACACCCTCCCCCCCCCCCCCCCCCTTTTTCTTGCCCTGGGTCAAATAGCCCAGAGCGAAGAGGGCAGCCGAACGGAGACACTGCCGAAACAGACAGCCTACCTAGCTATAGTAGCAACTGTTAAGTGAATGACATTCTGAGCAGTAGATAATAGACCTAACAATAGAGGCCTCCAGAAATGGACTCGATATTTCTAAGATAAAATTCATGAATGTGGATGGCTGAGCGCAATGAGCGGCCTTCAAAAATCTATAATAGCAACACTATTAATGTAAGCCCAAGAAGTAGAACTCTTACTTCATGAGCCGAAATCTTAAGCACAACTGCTAAGTCAATGATATACCATAAGCAGTACCGATAGTTAATAGAATCCATTAACAATAAAATGGAGCGTAACGTCCTTCTACTAGACATCAAAGACAGAAGAAGCTTACGCCCTTTGTAATAAACAGATATCTGTTTATAAATACATAAACTGTACCCGGAAAGAGTAAAGGCCTATGCCCATACGAAGACGGAAGGACCTTAAAATAATAGGTTCCGGATAATAGGAGCCTAACTCTTATGCAACAATCCAACCTAAATAGTAACGGAAGTATTGATTCCGAAACTATGAAAGTGAAAATCATCCATCGATAGTGCATGAAACTCACTGACTCTACAGTAAAAGAGAAACCAACAGAATTACTGTCTAAAAGGTCAGAATTTGAAAACTACTGTTTCCAGAGGCTCAAATGATTACTTAGCTAAATAAGAACCGAAGTTAAAATCCGTATAGGAATTTAATCTAAAGATTCTAAGTCTATTTATCAAAAAGTTACTAACTGACTTAGATAAAGAGACAAAAGACTCAATTGTAAACTATCGTAGAGTGCATAGGTATGAGGTAACATAAACCTATAACCTAAATAATAACAGGCTGCAGTAGATCTTGTGAAACAAGTATACTAAAAAATAGCCATGAGTAGTATGGAGGGATCAACAATATGAACATAATGATCCCTACACCACGACGGAAGAGCCTCCACTTTAGCCGCATAGAATAGCGAAGAAGAGGATCTCCTATAGTAAGAAATCGCGTCCAAAGCTCGTCCAGTACAGTGCTTACAATGCAATACGGACCACACAACGGAATACATGAAGGTTGCGACCTTGCTGGTTGTGATAAAGATGACACGATTTACCCAGTGAAAACGATCCTCACATAGAGGAAGATTTCACGTTAAGACCCACAGTAGACAAGAGAGTAAATTACTCATGATCTCTGTGAAGATAGAGATGCTATCAACAGAAATGTATTGTGGTTGTTTATCTTAGCAATACCTGCTAAAACAACAGCGCCGGAGGATACGCGTATCCTATCATTCCGTCCTATAGATCAATAGAGCGTTAACAATATTAGCTCAGAGATCTGGACAAGCCAACACATACGTCTGCAATTGATTAGCAAGCTGTGTCATAAATAAATCATCATTGGGCGCTCCCATAGATAGCAAATCTGATTGAATACTTGTTTGTTGAGAGTCCATTCTGACAGCAACAAGCGACCCGTAAGAGAACGGGAGTCCGATAAAACAATCAGACGACCCGGAATATGACGGACCAAAACTGAACTTGGTGTACTATAACCAACAGACGGATTCTTTCCATTAAATTGAATAACGGAAACGAAAGAGTGCCTCCCTGGTTCCGGAGATACGCCACTACTGTCGAATTAAAGGACAGGAATTTGGGCATGCGTTTCTGAATAATGTTCATGCAATGACATAAAGCAAGCCTAAAAAACATTATTCCGCGGAAGTTAAACTGATTGCTAAAAGACTGCGGAACTCAAAGACCCTGGCACTTCGAATCCGTAGGGATCAGTATTATATCCCAATCTGTATGACTGGCAACCGTCATAACAGCCACACTCGGGTCCGGCAACTGCGGCGGCATTCTCTGAGTCAACCACCGAATGTTTGCCCCAGTCTGAATCTCTTGTAACACTAGATAGACAAGAGAACGTATAAATCGAGCAATTCATGGATTGCCGAAAAGTTGCCGTCGAAGAGAAGCTCCTCCGAGAACGAAGCGACTCTGAGAGAGTTCTTAACCTTACTATCCACACGTGTGGATGTAGCTAGGGCTGCGTCACGTCTAACTAACTCCAATCAGCCACTGAAGGGCGGAGTTATATGTGAACAAACTACTGCCCTCAAAAGAAATTACATTGAGAATAATATCCCGTAAATCTTTTCTTGAAGACGTAATGATAACGCCTCAGTAAGGCGGATTACGTATAATAAAGCGTCTAAGTTAAGTCTACTATACATAATGTCGTTCCCAACATTGAAATTGGAAAAGACATAAACGGCGAAAAAGAATATATGCAGTCTTTAATCACACCGTCTAGACACATATGAACTCTCGGTATGCCCTGCTCTGCCAAAATAAACTATTTGTATAAATGATAAAATGGCAGAAATGAGCCACGCGGACAAGAAACTAAACTATCATGCTTAGTAGCAGGCTTGTATATATATATATATAGCGTCGAAAAATAAAACACATGTTGTAATGACAATATTGGACTGCGTCGGTAAGTCAGGGACAATGTCCCTGAACCGATCGAAAAATCCGAGTCCAATGACGCTATAAGTCTCTTATCCAAAATCGCAGCAATGAAGTCCGAAATAATAATCACTGGAAGATAATGCCAGAAGATATGAAAGGCATCTTCCGATACTACTAAAGGGAAAACTCAAAATCTTTCGAATCCCTTTCGCCATCCTGTCGGACCCTATAAAGCGTTCGGTCGTCCGTAGCTGATGCAACCGCGGACCGTACCGACCCAGCGCCGTCGGATAATTCCTAATTCGACCGAGAAACTGTCAATTGCTGGGATGCTGCGAAACAACTGTGCTAACTCGGATAGCACGTCCGTCACTGAGGCCTGAGGAGAAGCGGTCTTACGATGCATTGCCGCTGGAAGCTCCGTGATCGTTACCCGTGCATACTACCAATATGCGAGCGAACGGAGTGTATAGGCCTCGTGTCCCTTGGCTACCGGATGGCGCGACCTATTCGCCGTGGAATCACTGAATGCCGAAACTGATCGGATACTCGAGGTCACGTAGCCAATGTGCGGTCGTGTGCCCTGCTGTGAGGATGAGGAAGCATTAAAGACAGTCTCTCGGACTGTCAATATAACGGAGCGTCCCGACCAACGGACATATGCTCCGAATGTAAAATATCTGAACCACAACATGCGGTCCCCTATGTTGTTGGGCGAGAGAGGGACCTCTCTCGCTCACAGCCCGGACAAGCCAGGAACCGGACTAACAGGCTTCCTCCGATCTGTCCTCAATCTGCCGTCACTGGGTGAGTACTAAAGTAATTAAAGTGCTCGCATCACCCAAATCTCCTTCCTAGACCGCAACGGACGAACCCGGCAGCCGAACCATTCGATGAATGTACGCTACACCGGGTGAGCTAGCGAATGTCACTCCGTAGGCGATAGACATATTCCATGAGCACTTATTGCCGCTAACTCTTCATTAACTATGACGACAGAGGCACACTTTTGAAAGACATCTCCATAACTCTTCGAACAAGAAACCAGAAATGCTTGGATAGCAAGCATAAAATAATAATATATATAGCGTCGTTCAATAATTCGAAAGTTTGTGTGACATTATTGGACTATGTCGGAACTGAGGGACGATGTCCCTGAACCGAACCAAAAATTTCTAAGTCCACCGACGCTATCAGTTTCTTATCCGGCATCGCAGCATTCTGGTCCGACGAAAGAAGCTGTAGAAGACCAAGTCAGATGACATACACAACAGCATATGTTGTTCCGAAAGGGAAAGCTCGAAATCCTCCGAATCCCTTTCGGTATCCCGTCGGACCGGATGAAACTTTCGGACGTCCGTACAAGCTTCCGCGGAGCGTCCCAACCCAGCATCGTCGGATAAAATATATGCGACAGATTCAGTTGATGCTGGGATGCTGCGATAAACTGTGCTATTAAGGAAAGCATGTCCGTTCCCGAGGCCTGTGCAGTAGCGGTCTTACGATGCATTGCCACCGGAAGCTCCGTGTACATTGACTCCCGCACACTTCCTATGCAAACGTCCGGAGTCTGCAGGCCTCGTGTCCCTGGCTACCGGATGGTGTGACCTGGTCGCCGAAGAATCCTTGATCGGCGAAGCTGGTAATATATCGGCGGTCACGCAGCCAAGGTGCGGTCGTGTGCGCTGACGAGAAGAGGAAGCCTTAGCAGTCTCAGCGGACTGCCTATACAACGGAGCGTCCCGAGCGACGGACGTATGCTCCGCTTGCGACACATCTTGTACCACAACATCTGGGGCCAGATGTTGTTGAACGAGAGAGGGGCCTCTCTCGCTTGCCGTCCGGATGGACCGGAACGAGCTATGAACCGGACTAAAAGGCTTCCTGCGTTCTCCCTCCGATCCGCCGTCACTGGGTGTGCATTAGGTTAATTTATAGTGCTCGCATCACCCCAAAATTCCTTCTAGACCGCAACGGACGAACCCGGCTGCCGAACCATTCGGTGAATGGACGCTACACCGGGCGAGCTAGCGGACGTCAAAGGCCGTCGAACCTACTAGGGTCCTCTTAGGCAATTGGCGTATTTACATGAGCACTTTTCCGCTAGCCCTTCATTAATTGTGACGACGGAGGCACACTGTTGGAAGACATCACAGATACATCACCCTAATCTTGATCGTCTGAAATAGAAATTGATAAAGTAGAGTGACCCTGCGGGGAAAGGACCGGAGTGTCCAAATCCCCAACAACATACCGTGACATACGCTTCCCATATTGTCATCGAAATCATACGATACAGAACAGGAGTTAATGCGAGTACACTGACCACATATAGAATGATAATAAAGTCAGAGGAAGACTTCCTCTTAAAACAATTGATCAATATCCTTTCAATGTGAAAAGAAAACAAGTCCTGGTACTCGCACTAACCCCTGGCAATCAAAATACATAATAATAATATGATCCATTAATATAGAAAAAATAATTGAAATCAAAATATTTTGAAAAAATATTTTTTCAGAACAGCCCAAGTTTCTGAAAAGTAACGTTGAGCCCCAATGGATCCCAAACCTAAGTGTGGACAAAAATTTTAAAAATATTTTAAACAATTTATTCAACACTTACGAACAATAATAATGTATCTAGTTATGATTAAAATAACATCAAGATATTATTTTTTAGAAATCCCCCCCTCACACAGAGGGCTGTTGTAAATGTAAACAATGAGTGTAAAAACACTAAAATAAGACTCCAGGCACCCAGGCCCGAAATCAGTTACCAAAAATACACTATCTGATGCAAAACAGAGACTTCCAGGGAAGAAACTGCAGAACATCAGATGGTAGATGCAGAACACAACGCCTAACCACCCGTAGGTGAAGACGTAAACATGGGGAAAGAACAGAATTCATTCTGTTATTCAGCTAAAACTCCCAAGAAAATTTAGTAATAATAATTACAAAAACTATGCCAAAAGCATGGGAGAGTAGCAAGGGGGAACTTAAAGGACAGGGAGAGAGGAAAACACTTAAAAAACAGTGTAACTAAATAATCAGAATGACAACAAAATGGCTGCTGCCTTGAAAATAGGTAACTTAAGATAATTTCATTAAAAAATTTTAAGTTACAGCCCTGATAATATTCTGTCACACATTCTTTTCCTCTCCTCCTTCTCTATCCTCCTTAGAATCACCATTTCACTAATATTTATGTGTCTGGCATCATTTAAACTGAGATTTATAAGCACAAAGATCAGTCAGATGTTAACTGATGAAGGGCCAAACTTAGAATGATTAATGGCGCCAATTTCGGAACGTCCTTGACACTGCGCATGCGCAGTAGGGGCAAAGTGTGGAGGGCCTTTCAGGACATGTTTTCTTTAGTTTTAGATGCAAATTTTGGGGATTGGGGGGCAAAATTTGTGTTTGGCCCTATATTTTAAGAGTTAGCACCAGCTGTGTCTGGGTCATTGGTACAGTATAAAAATATAGGCAACTTATTACATAATTTCATTAAAAAATTTTAAGTTACAGCCCTGATTATTTTCTGTCACTCCTTTTTCCTCTCCTCCTTCTATATCCTCCTTAGAATCACCATTTCTCCAATAATTACGTGTCTGGCATCCTTTAAACTGAGATTTACAAGCACAAAGATCAGTGAGATGTTGACTGATGAAGGGCCAAACAAAGAATGGTAATTGGCGCCAATTTCGAAACGTCCTTGACACTGCGCATGCGCAGTAGGGGCAAAGTATGGAGGTCCTTCAGGACATGATTTCTTTTGGTTTTAGATGCAAATTTTGGGAATTGGGGGGCAAAATTTGTGTTTGGCCCTAGATTTTTAAGAGTTAGCACCAGCTATGTCTGGGTCATTGGTACAGTATAAAAAAATTTGAAAAAATTATATTTAAATTAATAATGTCTGCATTGGGTAAAGGGTTAAACAATAGTAAAAATATACATACTGTAGAAATATGTAGTAGTTGTGCTCACGAGGGTATAAAACAGTACTCTCAGATTCTTAATTCAAAAACTGAAAAATGATGGCTCTCATGAAATCCACTACGGCTTGTGATCAGTGAGGCCTGGCATTGCCATCCATGTACTGAGGTCGTGTATCAAGTGGATGGTTGTCGAAATGTGGGACAACAACTGGCTGTAGGACGTCACGGATGTACTGAGCTCCGGTTAAGTTGCCCCCGATGGTGACCAAATCCAACTTGCAATCATGGGGACAGGCATCCCCACACCACAACAGAGCCACCTCCATACACAACAGTTGGCTGAATGTTCCTGGGGGTATAAGCTGTGTTCTTCTGCCTCCAAACGCGTGTACGTCCATCAGTAATGTGCAGTAAATATCGACTTTCATCTAATCAATGAATTTTCCTCCAGGTCCTCAGATTCCAGTCTCGTCTGGTCAAACACCATGCCAAACGTGCACGTTTATGGTGGTCTCTTAACAAGGGACGTTTCATGACTCTTCTGGCCTTTAATCAGGCCGTTTTGAGATGATTTCGGATTGTTCTGGTGCTGATGGGTCAGTTTGGTAACCACAGTCTTTTCATCTGAGAACTTGTACTGAAGGGTTCTCGGCGAGCAAATCGTATCAGATTCCTGTCTTCTCGCGGTGTAGTGACAGGAGGTCTTCCTGACCTTGGACGGTCCATTGCACTTCCGGTCTGCGCATGCTTCCGGACTAAGGGGCCAACAACAGTGTAATGGTAGCCCAGATTTCGTCCTATCGCCTTAAAGGACATTCCTGCGGAATGCATACCAATAATCTGATTCCTAATCTCCATTGACAATCGTCTCCATGCCAAGTTCAATGATTATGCTTAAATGCCTGTTTCGCACGATGTTAAATACCCACAAATACAGTCGGTACATACTGCTTTTTCTGATCCGGGAGGGTAGCATGTTGCACGAATTGTCACAAGCGATGCAAGCACGACTGTCACACAACACTGGTTACAAAGTATCGTGCAAACCCTACGCTTCCCATCATTGTACCTTGTTTAACTATTTCGAATAATCAGAGGGGGGAATCAACAAAAATATCAGGGGGTGCTTAACTTTTTTCTTTGTGTATATTTTGATGCATTTCCACTTGCTTTGATTTTTTGAAAATTTGATTAAAATAAAATAAGAGAATTTAAGTACCAAATATATTTACTGTATTTACTGATTAACTATGTACTGTATTTATTGATTTAAAACATTAAATATTTGAAAAATGGACAGAAAATATTATTTGTTGTCCCCAAAGTTCTTTCTTGTTTTTATGATTCTATCGATTTTTTTATGCGGAAGCAAACATTTTCTTTGCAGTTAATGAACAGATTAAAAGTGATTTTTGAATGTTTAAAGGTGCTTTGTAATCCCTTTTCAGGTGGTAATGACAGTAAATGTATGTAAATGTATATAAAATTGTTGGTTTTTATTCAACTTTTCATTAACTTCATTCCTGAGGTCATTGGTGGGGTAAATTCGTTCCCCTCACCTACAGACCAGGTACCATCCTCTATCTAGACACATGCTGACTATGTAACAAATAGAACATGCATACCGGTAAGGGAGAAAATTAGATCTCATAAGAATCAGCTCACAGAACTAATTCCCATGAGGCCTAAAAAGTAAAAAATCTGTTTCTTAGGCCTTCCCGCATGGCGCTTTTGGCTACCGCATCTTTTTATAACCAACTAGCAGGGTTATCCAGCATTGCTCGGGCTGAGGAGAGTATTAAAATTACCCCTAGTAAACCCCCTGAAGACCTATATCAGAGCAAAAAAATGTTGTCATAATTGTTGGTGCCCCTCTACACCCCCACCCCCATCCCACCACTTTTTAAAACCTCACCATCAGATTCCTGGTAAAAAATTACCCTAGCTGACCCCTTTGAAGATCTATATCGGTGAGAAAAATTTTGGTCATAACTTTTGGTGCCCCTCTACACCCCCACCCAATACTTTTTTAAACCTCATTAGATTCCTGATAAAAAGCTACCCCTAGTAGACCCCTTTAAAGACATATATAGGTAAACAAAATTTTGGTCATAACTTTTGGTGCCCCCCTATACTCCCATCCCACACCCTTTTTTTAAACCTGACGATGACCTCCACCATCACCATAAAAAAGTACTTCTAGTAGACCCATTTTGGACACTCGGGGTGGCCCCATATTCATTTCTATAATGGCCAGACAGAAATATATACATACATACAGACATTCTAAAATATAGTATAGAAAGATGTCAACTTCAAAAAGTCAAAATCAAATGGTTTATGTCTGATATTTTACCCAAGTTAATAAAACTGTTAAATTTGTCCCTTGAGTGCAACAAGGCTTTACAATGCTTTAGCACTGGAAAGCCTTCTTGCACTCAAGGTACAAAATACACCACCACCCATGCTGTTCTGGACTGTAGGTTATGAGGCCTAAGACATAAAACAACAAAGAACATGCTGGCAAAGAAATAATTACAAAAAAACCAAAATAAAATAAAAAACCGCCGCACGCATGAAATATTACAAAAAAAATGGCCTGAGAAACTGAAAATCTACTTTATGAGGCCTAACATACGCCCTTCTAAAGTTAGTTATGCTATAGGTTGGTGCTAGAAAGATGCTGAAAGTTATATTTCACAAATTTATGGAAGTAAATGTTTTTTTTGTCAAAACTTTAATGAGGTTCAAGGTTCCCAATTCCAAAAGTAAGGCTGCAACTAATGTCAATGTTTTTTAAAGTTAACCCTTTACCCAATGCAGGCGATGTCAAAATTTATCACTTTAACCCTTGATGGCCTACCTCCAACTTTGATCACAACAAGTGCCCCTACATGCAGTATTTGGGTTAAATCACAAGTTACATTCTAAGCACCTTGGTAGCTGTTTTTAGGGAAGTCTTCTTTGCCTATATAGCCAGCCAAGACTTGTCAAAAAACAGCAGCAAAGTCACAGGATGTAGACTGTCAAAGTAGAGCAAAAATATGCAAAAATCTCGATGCCCTTAAGGGTTTTAAATATTATTTAATCAAATTTTTAAAAAAACATGAACAAACCTATCATGTGACTGCCTCACTGGAACAAGCTCGGTGAGCTTGTTCCAATAAGGGCTCATAGGATATGGTTTTGTTCAAATTTCTTGAAAGTTAAAAAATTTATAGTGATTTATATATTTTTTATACTTACCAATGACCCAGACTTAGCTGGTGCTAAACTCCTTAATTCAGGGCCAAACACAAATTTTGCCCCCCCAATCCCCAAAATTTGCATCAAAAACCGAAAAATACATGTCCTATATGGTCCTCCATACATTTACTCCTCTGCGCATGCGCACTGTCAAGGAGGTCCCGAAATTGGCGCCAATTATCATTCTTACAACCAGTGCCTGGTAAGCGTTATGTACTCAGCGGGGAGGTATGAGTTCCCAACTCCTGGGAGGGCCATCCCTGTCTGGGTCATTGGTAAGTATAAAAAATATAAAAATTACTATAAATTTTTTAACATTTTTATACTGTACCAATGACCCAGACTTAGCTGAATAGAAAATAGGCTGGAGGGCCTAGGACATAAAGGAAAATCCAATAAGCTCAATTATGTATAATAGAATATCCTCTCCAGGAGAAAAGAAGAGATAGGCTTTACATGTATCTTTCCTATTTATAATAAAGAAGAAAGACACAACACCGATCAGTAATTGAGCATAATAATCAATGATCTCTATTAACATCCAGTATAACCCATTTATACTAATATTTTTAAAGGTAAGCCAATAAATAAAGGAAGTCCAGAGAAATGAGACTCTTTATATTCATTAAAAGTGTCCGAGGATTGTATATTAACGCCCGTTTGACACATGACATATACAAATGCTTCACACCGAGCTACACTTTAAAAATATTACATGGATGATTAAACATTATCTTTACACTTTAAAACCATCCCGGTACCAACTCAGAATTACTGACTCTGGGGGAGGTATTCCCTTGCTTTTCACTATAAAGCAGGTGACCTAAGGAAACACCCCCCCCCCCCCCCTTCCCCTTGCCCTGGGTCAAATAGTCCAGAGTGAAGAGGGCAGCAGGACAGAGTCACTGCCGGAACAGAAAGTCTACATAACTATAGTTGCAACTGTTTAGTGGACGATATTCTGAGCAACTGATAACGGACCTAAGCAATGGAGGTCTCCAGAAATGGACTCAATATTTCTGAGATAAAAATTAGTGAATGTGGAAGGTTGAGACCAATATGCAGCCTTCATTAGATCAGTAATAGCAATACAATTAGCATAGGCACAAGAAGTTGAAAGAGCTCTTACTTCATGAGCTGAGATCTTGAGTGCTGACTGCTGAGAAGAAGATAATTTTTCATAAGCAGTACGAATAGTTAATTGAATCCATCTAGCAATAGAATAAACCATAATATCCTTTCTATTAGGGATCAAAGACAGAAAGAAACGCTTACGTCCCTTTCTGATGAACTCAGATCTACGTCTGTAAATACGTATTGCTCTAACAGGACACAGTAGAGGCCTACGCCCATCAGATGATGGAAGGGCCTTAATAATAATAGGTTCAGGATACTTATTAGGAGCCTGATTCTTAGCCAAAAATCCAACATTGGTGGTAAAGGTAATAGAATTACCAACACTATGGTAGTGAGAATCCTCCACAGATAGTGCATGAAGCTCACTAACTCTTCTAGCAGAAGAAAAGGCTAAGAGAAAAGCTGTCTTATATGTTAAGAATATGAAGTCAACTGTGTCAAGAGGCTCAAAAGGTGCTTCTTTTAGGTTAAGAAGAACCCAGGCCAAATTCCACTTCGGAATTAATCTAAGGGTTCTAGGTCTATTTATCGAAAAATTTCTAACTAACTTAGATAAAGAGACATTAGTTCCAATCATCAAGCTATCATGATGTGCATAGGTATCGGATAGCATAGACCTATAACCCTTAATGGTGATAGGCTGCAGATTAATCTCATCAAACAAGTATACTAGAAAGTTTGCTATGTCTGGAATGGAGGGATCATAAATATCTACTGAATGATCCTCACACTACTGACAAAAGACCCTCCACTTAGCAGCATAGTTTAGCGAAGAGGAGGTCCTCCTGCAGTTAGAAATCGCGTCCACTGCTCGTCCTGTAAAATGTTTTCCGTGCAAGAAGGACCGCACAACGGAAATACGTGAAGGTTTAGACCTTGCGGATTGTGATGGAGGATGTGCGATTTCCCTTGCGAAAGAAGATCTTCCCGTTGAGGAAGCTTCCTCGGCATGTCCCACAACAGACACCTGAGTAGATTTATCCACGGTCTCCGTGGAGACAGAGATGCTACCAACAGAATCTTGCATTGCAATTGTTTTATCTTTAGCAATATCTGTTGAATCAATGGCGTTGGAGGATACGCATATCCTATCATTCCGTCCCAAGGGATCGACAGAGCGTCTACTGCAAATGCTCTTGGATCCGGACACGGAGACACATATGTCTGCAACTGATTGTTGAGATGTGTCGCAAATAAGTCTATCATTGGCCGTTCCCATTGGTAGCAAATCTGATTGAATACTTGCTTGTTGAGAGTCCATTCTGACAGCAACAGAAAGGGAGTCTGCTAAGACGTTCAGACGACCCGGAATATGACGGACGGAGAGAAGAATCTGATGTTCTAGTACAAACAGAAGAATTCTTTCCGTTAGATTGAGCAACGGAATGGAATGAGTGCCACTCTGGTTCCGAATATACGCAACTACTGTCGTATTGTCGAACATAATTTGCACGTGTGCATTCTGAATCACGTCTATCTAATGACGTAGAGCAAGCCAAATTGACATCATCTCTTTGATGTTGATGTGCTTGCTTAGAAACTGCGGATCCCAAAGACCCTGGCACTTCAAATCCGATGGGCTCTGTGTCGCGCCCCAGCCTGTTTGACTGGCATCCGCCATAATCGTAAAACTCGGATCTGGCAACTGCAGTGGAACTCCCTGAGTTAACCACTGTATGTCTGCCCAAGTCTGAATCTCTTGTTTCACTTGGCTTGACAAGAGTATGTCCGTTTGGAGCGAATGAATCTTCACTCTCCAATTCTGAGTCAGATAGACCTGGAGAGGACGAGTGCGTAGCCGCCCCATCAGAATGAGATCCGAGGCAGCTCCGCACAGACCTATTAGTCTCATGAATTCCCTCGCTGACACTTTGTCTGAGTGAAGACAATAGCGAGCGTAACAACTGACTAATTTCGCTCTGGTTAACGGCAGACGAACGAGATTGTTGTGCGTCTCGAAGCTCATTCCCAGGTGGGTAAATGACTTGGACGATACCAGATCCGACTTCTCTTCGTTTACTATGAAACCGAGACGTCGGAGCAATAGAAGCAGATTGTGCATGTTGTTCTGAAGCGTTAACTCGTTGCCGTATCTCTGAAGAAAATCGTCCAGGTAAGCCGACGTTACCGCAGACGAATGAGCTCGGAAATGAATCATTACCGAGTTCATTACTCGAGTGAATGCCCAGGGCGCTAGATTCAGACCAAAGCAGATAGCTCGGAACTGATAAACAATACCTAGGACAGCGAAGCGAAGATACTTTCTGAACGCCGGATGTACCATGACGTGGCCCTGACCGATCGAATGGTCTCCATATAAAACTTTGGAGCCACGATCAGCTTGTTTACCCAGCTTAAGTCGATCACTGGACGGAACGAGCCGTCTGGCTTCGGAACCAGAAAAAGATGGCTATAGAAACCTGGAGATTCCTGGTTTTCTACGACCTCTATCGCGTTCTTCGTTAAAAGAGACTGGACTTCTGATAGAAGTGCCGTTCTTTTTTGACAATTTGACGGAAGCTGAGTCCATCTTGGACTTCGAGTTAATGGAGGTTTGCCTTTGAAGGACAGTTTTAGTCCTTCCGAAATAACCCCTCAAACTCAAGGGTCCTCTGTAATTGATTCCCAATTGCTTGAGAAACTCGACAGTCTTCCACCCACCAGAACGCGACAGAGGTCTAGACCATCACCTCCTGGATCTGCGAGGCTTGCGGTAGGAGAAACCACGTCCTCCGCGACCCGCACTTCGCCCCGTCGGCCTAGGGGCGTCTGACCGGTTATTTTGGCCAGCGTAACGGCCCCTAGTCGAGTCGCTACTCTGCCGGTCTCTAGAGTAAGACCTAGAGGACACATAGGAACCTCTATAGGAACTTCCCCTGGACGAACTCGTTCTGGAAGTGCCTGGCCTACTCCTGTCTGCTGGTTCCGATTTCTTGGAAGCAGACTTAAACAGCAGAGAGTCTGAAGCTTTCTTTGTTAATTTATCATACATATCAGAAAGCTTGCCACTGAAGAGAAACTCTCCAGAGACCGGAGCAACTCTAAGAGAGTTTTTCACCTTACTGTCCTTGCGTGTGGAAGTAGCCAGGACCACGTCACGTCTAGCTAACTCCAGATTTGCCACTGAAAGGGCGGAGTTATAAGTGGAAAAATCTATGGCCCTGGACAGAACTCTTAAAGACGTTTGTACGTCTTGAAATTCTGGTCCTACAAAGCGTAATGACAACGCTCTAGTAAGGTGATCTGCGTAGGAAAGAGCGTCTAAACTAGCTCTGTTAGACGATATCGTCGTTTCCATCGTAAACGACGGAAGTGACATAGACGACGGCATGGATATATCAAGGTCTTCAGCCTGGTCGTCTAAACGCAGAGGAACTCTCTGGATGCCCTGACCTGCCGTATCAAACTTGTTCCTTTGATTAATAAACGGCAGCTGTAGAGCAGATGCCGGTAGGAAGGCTGACCTGCCCGTCTTGTTGGCAAGTTTATCAATAGCGTCATTCAATAATTCAAAAATCCGAAAGACATTCTTGGATTGTGACGGAAATTCCGGGACAATGTCCCTAAACCGATTAAAAAAATCGGTGTCCAGTGGCGCTATCACCCTCCTATCCGGCTGCGCAGCATTTTGGTCTGGCGGAACAACTTCTGGAAGGTAATGCCGGATGAATTCTACGGCTATTTTATGTTGTTCCGAAAGGGAAATATTTAATTCATCAGAATCCCTTTCGCCATCCTGCCGGACCTCATGTAAATCATGTAAATCTTGGTCGTCTGCACCAGATCCAGCGGCGGAACCTACTGACCCAGCATCTTCTGACATTTCATGTTCCGACAGAGGCTCTGCCGGTTGCTGGGATGCTGCGATTAACTTTGCTATCTGAGATAGCACATCCGTTACAGAGGCCTGGGGAGCAGTGGTCTTACTGGATTTAGCCGCCGGAAGCTCCCTGGACGTTGCACCTGCATACATCTTTTATGCGAACGTCCGGATGAAGAAGGCCTTGTATCCCTGGCTACCGGATGGCGTGACCTGGTCGCCGTGGAATCCCTGGTCGACGAAGCTGACTGTAATCCACTGGTCACATAGCCAAGGTGCAGTCGAGTGTGCTGCTGAGAGGATATGGAAGCCTTATAGGTAGCCTCGCTGGACTGCCTATATACCGGCGCATCCCGAGCGGCAGACGTATGCTCCGACTGTGTAACACTACAGACTACAACATCTGGTCCCAGATGCTGCTGTATGAGAGAGGGACCTCTCTCGCTCGCAGCCCGTGCGAAACTGGACAAGCTAAACACCGGACTGTCAGGCTTCCTCCGATCCATCCTCCTTTCCGTCGTCACTGGGTGTGCACGTGGATGTTTTATAGTGCTCGCAACATCCGACTCTCTCTGCTGGACCGCAACGGATGAACCAGGGTTCTGCTCCATTCGGTGACTGGATGCAACCCCAGTCGAGCTAGCGGACGTCAACCCCTTCAGGTTCCTTTCAGGGAATTGACGAATCTCCATGAGCACTTTTGCCGCTAGCTCTTCGCTTGTATGTGACGACGGAGGCACACTTCTGGACGACATCACGGAAACATCACCCTGTTCTTGTTCCTCTGAAAAAGAGAGTGAAATACTAGAGTGACTCTGAGGAGAAAGAACCGGAATGGACCTTTCTCCAGGAACAACATACCGTGACACACGTTTCCAACGTTTTTCATCCCATTTGAAACACACAGAACAAAGATCAGTGCGAGTACAGAGAACAATTAATACAGAGATCATGAGAATCATAGGAAGACTTCCTCCTATTACAATTTGAACAATAATCATTCATTGTGAAATGTAAACAATCAAAGTACTCGCACTAATCCTTGAAAATAAAGATACATAATACAACAATCCATTAGATTCATTAATAAATAATGATTTGAAAAGAAAAAAATTTAAAAAAAAAAAAAATTTTTTCCAAAGGGAACCCTGAGCCCAATGGATCCCAAAAAAGCCTAAGTGTGGACAAAAATTTAAATTCATTTTGAAAAAATTAATGAGACACTTACGGACAATAATAATGTATCTTACTATGAATAAGAGATGCAGAAGACAAATAATCACTATCAGCAGTAACTGTTGTCAACCTAAGCAAAAGTGTCAACAAACCGGAAACATGACTCCAGGCACTGAAACAAACATGGCCCGAAATCAGTCACCAATTAAAACACTATCTGATGCAAAACAGAGGCTTCCAGAGAAGAAACTGTAGAACATCAGATGGTAGATGCAGACCAAAACACCTAAACACCCCTAGGGTGAGGACGTAAACATGGGGAAAAAACAGAAATAAATCTGTTACCAAGCCAAAACTCCCAAGAAATTTTAGTAATAAACATTACAAAAATAAGCCAAAACATGGGAGAATAGCTAGGGGGGAATAAGGAAGGTAGAGAGGAAACACTGATCAAACAATGGTACTTCATAGCAAGAATGACAACATCAGGGCTATGCCTTGAAAAAAGGCAACTAGAAATAATTTCATAAAATAATTATAAGTTAAAGCCCTGAACATTTTCTTGCACTAAATTTTTTCCTCTCCTCCTTATGTATCCTCTATATTTCCACCATTTCTCTCATGAATATGTGTCTGGCATCATTTAAACTGAGATTTGGAAGCACAAATAACAGAGAAGTGTGACTGTTTTGAGGGCCAAACAAAGAATGAAATTGGCGCCAATTTCGGGACCTCCTTGACACTGCGCATGCGCAGAGGAGTAAATGTATGGAGGACCATATAGGACATGTATTTTTCGGTTTTTGATGCAAATTTTGGGGATTGGGGGGGGGGGCAAAATTTGTGTTTGGCCCTGAATTAAGGAGTTTAGCACCAGCTAAGTCTGGGTCATTGGTACAGTATAAAATTTTTTTTTTTTTCAGCTGCTGAAATTGCATATTATGTGGACGGATGTGGCTTATTTGTTAGGTAAAGGATTAAATCAATATATTTACCTTTAAAGGTTCCTTTATTTTCTTGGCATCTGTGTAAGATGATGGACTAAAAATAGTAAAAATAAAGTTAATATAACATTGACATGTTTACTTTTTCTTGAATTATACAAGGGCAACGCAAAGCGTCGGCCAATAACCGTGACCCATATGCAAGTTTGAAGTAGCCCTGAAGTTATTGTAGGGCAGAAAAACTGTCCAAGTGGAAAGAGTGAAAACAGAAGAATTTTGTCGAAAAAGGAGTGTAACTGTGGAAAAAATTATTAGACGGAACCCATTCCTTGTGTATATCCATCCCCCCTGCAGGTCTATCAGCAAACCAAAGAAGATCCAAATCCGAGTGATGGCCTTGACATTACAGTGCAAAACATTTGTACAGACTGATGGATGGATGGATAGACGGATGGATGGATGAACCTACAGATGGAGGGAGGGAGGGAGGGAGGGAGGGAGGGAGGGAGGGAGGGAGGGATGGATGGATGGATGGATGGATGGATGGATGGATGGAGGACTTCACACTAAATACCCCTGAAACCTCCTTCGGAGGTCAGGGTCATAATAAAGAGTCAAATAAATACAGTCACATATTTAAAATGTATGGTAGTGCATATCCTGCTGCAAAAAGATCATGATGATGTCATGCTATTATGTTCTTGAGCTGTGCATGACATAATCCCCATTCTGTATTTTACTTGTACTGTAACTGCCAAAGTTTACATTAGTGTTTCAGCTGTGTATTTCTTTGTTTTATTTTTAAGCTTCAACCCTTTACCTAACATGAAAAGCAGACGACACTTGCAAACCAAATTCTTGAATAACTAATTGTTTTCATTTTTTTGTCTCAAAAACATAGGTTATGACCCCTCTTTGGAATGAGCTCATTCCAAAGAGGGGTCAAAACCTATGTTTTTGAGACAAAAAATGAAAAATATAATGAAAATTAATTGGCGATTTTTGTGAACAGTGCTGGTCAGTTTTGGCCATTACGTTGGGTAAAGGGGGTTAACCCTTTACCCAACGAATCGCCCGCATCCGCCCGCGTAATATGCAAATTCAGCAGTTGAAAAAATATTATTTTTCAAAAAATTTCAACAAAACCATATCATGTGACCCCTCGTTGGAACGAGCTCGTCGAGCTCGTTCCAACGAGGGGTCACATGATATGGTTTTGTTGAAATTTTTTGAAAAAGTTGAAAAAATGATATTTAAAATAATAAATTTTGATATCGTCTGCGTTGGGAAAAGGGTAAAGCATAGTACGTAGGCCTATATAAAAATATCATCACAGCAAAAATAGATCTAGTCTAATTTATTTTGCTGAGCTGGTGATTTATTTGTCATGTAATTGCTGTTAATAAAATTGTGACCTTGACATGTGTAATGAGTTTTCGATGAGTACATGTAAAAATGTTCTCTTACTGAATCGAATGATCGCACATGGTTGCAGAAGTTACTGTGGCTGAAATAAATTTGTATCAGTCTACACTTCAACATGAGTTGGCCCTGGCTGTGGAAAGGGTCAATAAACTAAATAAAATAAAAAAAAAAATAAATAAATAATCAGAATGAATGTTTTAGCTTGTATTGGGGGGAAAAATCGATTGATTGCGAGATAACTATATTTAACACTTCCATACCTCATACAGGAAAGAGCAAACAGATCATTTGGTGAAAGACCAAGTCCATGAAATGTCCATGTCATTCTTTGTGGTAGAGGTAAAAAGTCTGGAATGGTAAAGTCTAGTTTTTCACACCGTAATATAATTCCTGCAATTCAAATAATGCATTTAGCCAACATAAACCTCACCAACTCGTTTACTTTATCTTAACAAAGGATTACATATATACAAAATAAGGCCTAAAAAAGATAAAAATCTGTTTCTCAGGCCCTTATGCATGGTCTATTTTATAACCAATGCAAACTTAAAAAAATAAGAATTAAAAGGTTTATGTCTGATATTTTACCCAAGTTAATCAAATTGATAAATTTGTTACTTCAGGGCAGCAAGGCTTTGAAATGCTTTAACCAAGAGCATGAACTTTCGATGGCAAGGAAATAATTACAAAAAACAATAAATAAAATAAACAAGAGGCCCCAGGGGGCCTGAACGGCGCTCACCTGACAAGGTAGACTAAATATCAACCCAGGGAATTGATTTCAACAAGTTGCATCTGCCCCATCCCAAGAAAAGCTTATACCAAATATCCAAAGATTCTGACCAGTGGATCTAAAAAAAAGGATTTTTTAGAAAATTCCTCATTTTGAACTAAGTTACAATTCGAGCTCCCACAGTGAGCCCAAATATAGACCTAGGGACATGGCTTGAAAAAACTTGAATCTCACCCCCCTAAGGATGCTGGATACCAAATATCAAAACATTCCGACGGCTGGATCTGAAGAAGAAGATTTTTAAAGAAAATTCCTCAATTTGAACTAAGTTATAATTCGAGCTCCCACAGTGAGCCCAAATATGAACCCAGGGGCTTAGCTTGAACAAAATTGAATCTCACCCCCCTAAGCATGCTGCATACCCAATATCAAAAGATTCTGCCTGCTGGATCTTAAGAAGAAGATTTTTAAAGAAATTTGCCTGAAATGCACCAAGTTCAAATTCCGGCTCCTATATAGAGCCCAAATATGAACCCAGGGGGCCGATTTGAACAAACTTGAATCAGATCCACCCCACAATTTTGCATACCAAATATCAAAAGATTCTGCATGCTGGATCTGGAGAAGAAGATATTTTAAGAAATTTGTCTGAAATGCACTAAGTTCGAATTCAGGCTTCTATAGTGAGCCCAAATATGAATCCAGGGGCCGATATGAACAAACTTGAATCAGATCCACCCCATAATGCTGTATACCAAATATGGAATGATTCTGCCCATTTGTGCTGGAGAAGAAGATTTTTTAGTAATTTCTCTAATATACATAGGGTGCTATCAGAGTTATGCCCCCTATGGAGCCCCAAGTGGGCGTGTCCATTTCATTTGAACAAACTTGAATTGAAATATGGTAATGAACATCCATACCAAGATTCAAGCAAATTGAAGTAGCGGTTTCACCTTTGGTGAGCTAAAACCTGCCTGCCTACATGCAATTTTCCAAAAAGTTAAAAAATTTATAGTAATTTATATATTTTTTATACTTACCAATGACCCAGACATAGCTGGTGCTAACTCTTAAAATATAGGGCCAAACACAAATTTTGCCCCCCAATCCCCAAAATTTGCATCTAAAACCAAAGAAAACATGTCCTGAATGGCCCTCCACACTTCACCTCTACTGCGCATGCGCAGTGTCAAGGACGTTCTGAAATTGGCGCCATTATTCATTCTTATAACCAGTGCCTGGTAAGCGCTATGTACTCAGCGGGGAGGTATGAGTTCCCAACTCCTGGGAGGGCCATCCCCGTCTGGGTCATTGGTAAGTATAAAAAATATATAAATTACTACAAATTTTTTAACATTTTTATACTGTACCAATGACCCAGACATAGCTGAATAGTAAAAAGGCTGGAGGGCCTAGGACATAGAGCAAGTTGGAATACGCTCAATTATATAAAATAGAGTCATCCCCTCTAGGGAAAAAGAAGTATTAGGCCTTACATGTATCTTTCTTATTTATGTTAAATTAGAAAGATACAACACCTTGCAAAATTGAGCATCATACATCCATGTACTCTATTAATATCTAGTATAATCCTTATACTAATAATTTTTAAAGTAAGCCAATTAATAAAGTAAGTCTAGAGAATAGAGACTCTTTATACTCCTAAAAAGTGTCTGAGGATTGTATAATAACGTCCGTTTCACCTTTGCTATATTCAAAAGCTAAACTTTAAAAACCTAAGACCTGAATGAATTTTTAAAACATAAACTTCTCACTAAAAAACCATCCCAGTAACAGCTCAGAATTACTAACTCCGGAGGAGTATCCCCTTGTTTTCATAGTAAAACAGGTGACCCAAGGGAACACCCTCCCCCCCCCCCCTTTTTCTTGCCCTGGGTCAAATAGCCCAGAGCAAAGAGGGCAGCAGAACGGAGTCACTGCCGAAACAGACAGCCTACCTAGCTATAGTAGCAACTGTTAAGTGAATGACATTCTGAGCAGTAGATAATAAACCTAACAAAAGAGGCCTCCAGAAATAGACTCGATATTTCTGAGATAAAAAATTCATGAATGTGGATGGCTGAGCGCAATGAGCAGCCTTCAAAAATCTATAATAGCGACACTATTAATGTAAGACCAAGATGTAGAAAGAACTCTTACTTCATGAGCCTAAATCTCAAGCACAACTGCTGAGTCAATGATATACCATAAGCAGTACCGATAGTTTATTGAATCCATTAGCAATAGAATGGAGCGTAACGTCCTTCTATTAGGCATCAAAGACAGAAGAAGCTTACGTCCGTAGTAATAAACAGATATCTGTTTATAAATACGTAAAACTCTAACCGGACAGAGTAAAGGCCTATGCCCGTACGAAGACGGAAGGACCTTAATAACAATAGGTTCCGGATATTATTAGGAGCCTGACTCTTAACCAAAAATCCAACCTAAATAGTAAAGGAAGTAGTGATTCCGAAACTACGAAAGTGAGAATCATCCACCGATGGTGCATGAAGCTCACTGACTCTTCAGTAAAAGAGAAGCCAACAGAATTACTGTCTAAAAGGTCAGAATTTGAAAATTACTGTTTCCAGAGGCTCAAATGATTACTTAGCTAAATAAGAACCGAAGTTAAATTCCATATAGAAATTTAATCTAATGATTCTAAGTCTATTTATCGAAAAGTTACTAACTGACTTAGATAAAGAGACATAAGACTCAATTGTAACTATCATAGAGTGCATAGGTATGAGATAACATAGACCTATAACCTTAATAGTATCAGGCTGCAGTAGATCTTGTCAAACAAGTATACTAGAAAGTTGCAATGAGTAGTATGGAGGGATCAACAATATCAACATAGTGATCCCTACAACAACGACGGAAGAGCCTCCACTTTAGCCGTATAGAATAGCGAAGAAGAGGTTCTCCTACAGTAAGAAATCGCATTCAAAGCTCGTCCAGTACAATGCTTACAATGTAATAAGGACCACACAACGGAATACGTGAAGGTTGAGACCTTGCGGGTTGTGATGAAGATGACACGATTTTCCCCAGCGAAAGAAGATCCTCTCATGGAGGAAGTTTTCGCGTTAAGTCCCACAGAAGACATCTGAGTAAATTTACCCACGGTCTCTGTGAAGACAGAGATGCTATCAACAGAAATGTATTGTGGTTGTTTATCTTAGCAATACTTGCTGAAACAACAGCTCAGGAGGATACGCATATCCTATCATTCCGTCCTATTAGATCAATAGAGCGTTAACAACATAAGCTCAGAGATCCGGACATGCAAACACATACGTCTGCAATTGATTAGCAAGTTGTGTCGTAAATAAATTATCATTGGGCACTCCCATTGATAGCAAATCTGATTAAATACTTGTTTGTTTAGTGTCCATTCTGATGGCAACAAGCGACCCTTACGTGAAAGGGAGTCCAGTAATACAATCAGACGACCCGGAATATGACGGACCGAATCAGAACTAGGTGTACTATAACAAACAGAAGGATTATTTCCGTTAAATTGAATAACGGAATCGAATGAGTGCCTCCCTGGTTCCAGAGATACGCAACTACTGTCGTATTATCGGACAGGATTTGGACATGCGTTTCTGAATAATGTTCATCCAATGACATAAAGCAAGCCTAAAAAACATTATTCCGTGGAAGATAAGTGCTTGCCTAGAGACTGCGGAACCCAAAGACCCTGGCACTACGAATCCGTTGGGAACAAAACTGTACCCCAACCTGTTTGACTGGCAATCGTCATAATTATAAAACTCGGATCCGGCAACTGCAGTGGCACTCACTGAGTCAACCACCGAATGTTTGCCCCAGTCTGAATCTCTTGCTACACTTGATAGACAAGAGAACATGTATATCGAGCAATTCATGGATTGCTGAAAAGTTGCCGTCGAAGAGAAGCTTCTCCGAGACCGAAGCGACTCTTGAAAGAGTTCTTCACCTTACTATCCATGCGCGTGGATGTAGCTAGGGCTGCGTCACGTCTAACCAACTCCAAGTTGCCACTGAAGGGCGGAGTTATACGTGGACAAACTACTGCCCTTGAAAGAAATCACCTTGAGGATCATATCCCGGAATTCTTTCTCTAGAAGACGTAATGATAGCGCCTCAGTAAGGTGGACTACGTATGATAAAGCGTCTAAGTTAAGTCTATTAGACATCATTGTCGTTTCCAACATTGTGGTTGGAAAAGACATAGATGGCGAAAAAGATAATTTCCAGTCTTTAACCCCGCCGTCTAGACGCATATAAACTCTCGGTATGCCCTGTTCTGCCAAAATAAAATATTCCTAGAAATGATAAAAGGCAGAAATGAGCATTGCGGACAAGAAACTAAACTATCATGCTTGGTAGCAGGCTTATATATATATAGCGTCGATAAATAATACAAATGTTCTAATGACATTATTGGACTGCGTCGGTAAGTCAGGGACAATGTCTCTGAACCGATCCAAAATTCCATGTCCAATGACGCTATAAGTCTCTTATCCAACATCGCAGCAATGTAGTCCGAAGGAACAACCACTGGAAGATAATGCCGGAAGAAATGTATGGCAGCTTCCGTTGTTCCGAAAGGGAAAACTCGAAATCGTCCGAATCCCTTTCGCCATCCTGTCGGACCCTATAAAGCGTTCGGTCGACCGAACCTGATGCAACAGCGGAGCGCACCGACCCAGCACCGTCGGATAATTCCTGATCCGACCGAGAAACTGTCGATTGCTGGGATGCTGTGATAAACTGTGCTAACTTGGATAGCACGTCCGTCACTGAGGCCTGTGGAGAAGCGGTCTTATGATGCATTGCCGCTGGAAGCTCCGTGATCGTTACCCCGTGCATACTTCTATTATGCGAGCGAACGGAGTGTATAGGCCTCGCGTCCCTTGGCTACCTGATGGCGTGACCTGTTCGCCGTGGGATCACTGCATGACGAAACTGGTCGGATACTCGAGGTCACGTAGCCAATGTGCGGTCGTGTGCGCTGCTGTGAGGATGAGGAAGCATTATCGACAGTCTCTCGGACTGTCAATATAACGGAGCGTCCCGAGCGGCGGACATATGCTCCGAATGCGAAATATCTGAACCACAACAAGCGGTCCCCTATGTTGTTGTACGAGAGAGGGACCTCTCTCGATCACAGCCCGGACGGACCTGTACGAGCCAGGAACCGGACTAACAGGCTTCCTCCGATCTGTCCTCAATCCGTCGTCACTGGGTGAGTACTAAAGTTATTATAGTGCTCGCATCACCCAAATCTCCTTCCTAGACCGCAACGGACGAACCCGGCTGCCGAACCATTCGATGAATGGACGCTACACCGGGTGAGCTAGCGAATGTCACTCCGTCGATCCTACAAGGGACCTCTTAGGCGATAGACATATACCATGAGCACTTATTGCCGCTAGCTCTTCATTAACTATGACGACAGAGGCACACTTTGAAAGACATCTCCGTAACTTTGCGAACAAGAAACCAGAAATGCTTGGCAATAGCAAGCATATAATAATAATATATATAGCGTCGTTCAATAATTCGAAAGTTTGTGTGACATTATTGGACTATGTCGGAACTGAGGGACAATGTCCCTGAACCGATCCAAAATTCCATGTCCAATGACGCTATAAGTCTCTTATCCAACATCGCAGCAATGTAGTCCGAAGGAACAACCACTGGAAGATAATGCCGGAAGAAATGTATGGCAGCTTCCGTTGTTCCGAAAGGGAAAACTCGAAATCGTCCGAATCCCTTTCGCCATCCTGTCGGACCCTATAAAGCGTTCGGTCGACCGAACCTGATGCAACAGCGGAGCGCACCGACCCAGCACCGTCGGATAATTCCTGATCCGACCGAGAAACTGTCGATTGCTGGGATGCTGTGATAAACTGTGCTAACTTGGATAGCACGTCCGTCACTGAGGCCTGTGGAGAAGCGGTCTTATGATGCATTGCCGCTGGAAGCTCCGTGATCGTTACCCCGTGCATACTTCTATTATGCGAGCGAACGGAGTGTATAGGCCTCGTGTCCCTTGGCTACCTGATGGCGTGACCTGTTCGCCGTGGGATCACTGCATGACGAAACTGGTCGGATACTCGAGGTCACGTAGCCAATGTGCGGTCGTGTGCGCTGCTGTGAGGATGAGGAAGCATTATCGACAGTCTCTCGGACTGTCAATATAACGGAGCGTCCCGAGCGGCGGACATATGCTCCGAATGCGAAATATCTGAACCACAACAAGCGGTCCCCTATGTTGTTGTACGAGAGAGGGACCTCTCTCGATCACAGCCCGGACGGACCTGTACGAGCCAGGAACCGGACTAACAGGCTTCCTCCGATCTGTCCTCAATCCGTCGTCACTGGGTGAGTACTAAAGTTATTATAGTGCTCGCATCACCCAAATCTCCTTCCTAGACCGCAACGGACGAACCCGGCTGCCGAACCATTCGATGAATGGACGCTACACCGGGTGAGCTAGCGAATGTCACTCCGTCGATCCTACAAGGGACCTCTTAGGCGATAGACATATACCATGAGCACTTATTGCCGCTAGCTCTTCATTAACTATGACGACAGAGGCACACTTTGAAAGACATCTCCGTAACTTTGCGAACAAGAAACCAGAAATGCTTGGCAATAGCAAGCATATAATAATAATATATATAGCGTCGTTCAATAATTCGAAAGTTTGTGTGACATTATTGGACTATGTCGGAACTGAGGGACGATGTCCCTGAACTGAACCAAAAATTTCTAAGTCCACCGACGCTATCAGTTTCTTATCCGGCATCGCAGCATTCTGGTCCGACGAAAGAACCTGTAGAAGATAAAGTCAGATGACATACACAACAGCATATGTTGTTCCGAAAGGGAAAGCTCGAAATCCTCCGAATCCCTTTCGGCATCCCGTCGGACCGGATGAAATTTTCGGACGTCCGTACCCGCTTCCGTGGAGCGTCCCGACCCAGCATCGTCGGATAATACATGATGCAACAGATTCAGTCGTTGCTGGGATGCTGCGATAAGCTGTGCTATTTGGGATAGCACGTCCATCACCGAGGCCTGTGCAGTAGCGGTCTTACGATGCATTGCCGCCGGAAGCTCCGTGTACGTTGACTCCCGAACGTCCGGAGTCTGCAGGCCTCGTGTCCCTGGCTACCGGATGGTATGACCTGGTCGCCGATGATTCTCCGATTGGCGAAGCTGACTGGATATCCGAGGTCACGTAGCCAAAAGCGGTCGTGTGCGCTGCCATGAGAATGAGGAAGCCTTATTGACAGTCTCTCCGGACTGACTATATGTCGGATCGTCCCGAGCAGCAGACGTATGCTCCGAATGCGAAACATTTTGTACCACAACATCTGGGGCCAGACGTTGTTGTACGAGAGAGGGGCCTCTCTCACTCGCCGTCCGGATGGACCTGGACGAGCTAGGAACCGGACTAAAAGGCTTCCTCCGTTCTCCCTCTAATTCACCGTCACTGGGTGTGCATTTGGTTGATTTATAGTGCTCGCATCACCCCAAAACTCCTTCTAGACCGCAACGGACGAACTCGGCTGCCGAACCATTCGATGAATGGACGCTACACCGGGCGAGCTAGCGGACGTCAAAGGCCGTCGAACCTACTAGAGTCCTCTTAGGCAATTGGCGTATTTACATGAGCACTTTTCCGCTAGCTCTTCACTAATTGTGACGACGGAGGCACACTTTTGGAAGACATCACGGATACATCACCCTAATCTTGATCGTCTGAAATAGAAATTGATAAAGTAGAGTGACCCTGCGGGGAAAGGACCGGAATGTCCAATTCCCCACTAACATACCGTGACACACGCTTCCCATGTTGTCATCGAAATTATCACATACAGAACAGGAGCTAGTGCGAGTACACTGACTACATATAAAATGATTATAAAAGTCAGAGGAAGATTTCCTCTTATTACAATTGACCAAAATCCTTTCAATGTGAAAAGAAAACAAAGTCCTAGTACTCGCACCAACCCCTGACAATCAAAATACATAATAATATGATCCATTAACATAGAAAAAATAACTGAAATCAAAAAATTTTGAAAAAGTTAAAAAATTTATAGTAATTTATATATTTTTTATACTTACCAATGACCCAGACTTAGCTGGTGCTAACTCCACAAAAACCAGGGCCAAACACAAATTTTGCCCCCCAATCCCCAAAATTTGCATCCAAAACAAAAAGAAATCATGTCCTAAAGGACCTCCATAGTACGACTCTACTGCGCATGCGCAGTGACGCAGTCGTCCCGAAATTGGCGCCAAATATCATTCTTACTGGCAGTGCCTGGTCAGCGCTATGTACTCAGCGGGGAGGCAAGAGTTCCCAACTCAGGGAGGGCCATCCCCGTCTGGGTCATTGGTAAGTATAAAAAATATATAAATTACTATAAATTTTTTAACATTTTTATACTGTACCAATGACCCAGACTTAGCTGAATAGTAAACAGGCTGGAGGGCCTAGGACATAGAGGAAAATCCAATAAGCTCAATTATAAAATAAAGAGATAACCCCTTAAGGAGAAAAGGAGTATTAGGCTTTACATGTATCTTTCTTATTTAATATTTAAATTAGAAAGATACACTACCCTTAATAATTGAGCACAATAACATTCATGTTCTCTATTAATATCCAGTATAACCTTTATACTAATTATTATTAAAACAAGCCAATAAATAAAGTAGTCCAGAGAATTGAGACTCTTTATAATCATTTAAAAGTGTCCGAGTATTGTATATTAAAGCCCGTTTGACACTTGACATATACAAATGCTTCACACCGAGCTACACTTTAAAAATAAGACATGAATGAAATTAAACATTAATATTACACTTTAAAACCATCCCGGAAGCGACTCAGAAATACTGTCTTGGAGGAGGCATTCCCTTGCTTTTCACTATAAAGCAGGTGACCTAAGGGAACACCCGCCCCCCCCCTTCCCCTTGCCCTGGGTCAAATAGCCCAGAGCGAAGAGGGCAGCCGGACGGAGTCACTGCCGGAACAGAAAGCCTGCATAACTATAGTTGCAACTGTTTAGTGGACGACATTCTGAGCAACAGATAACGGACCTAAACAATGCAGGTCTCCAGAAATGGACTCAATATTTCTGAGATAAAAATTAGTAAATGTGGATGGCTGAGACCAATAAGCAGCCTTCATTAAATCTGTAATAGCAACACTATTAGCATAAGCCCAGGAAGTAGAAAGAGCTCTTACTTCATGAGCAGAAATCTTAAGCACAGACTGCTGAGAAGAAGATAAATCTTCATACGCAGTACGGATAGTTAACTGAATCCATCTAGCAATAGAATGGACTGAAATGTCCTTTCTATTAGGCATCAAAGACAGAAAGAAACGTTTCCGTCCCTTTCTGATGAACTGAGATCTCTGTTTATAGATACGTAGTGCTCTAACAGGACAGAGTAAAGGCCTACGCCCGTCTGAAGACGGAAGAGCCTTAATAACAATAGGTTCCGGATATTTATTAGGAGCCTGATTCTTAGCTAAAAAACCGACGTTAGTAGTGAAGGTGATAGTGTTCCCAACACTACGATAATGAGAATCATCCACCGATAGTGCATGAAGCTCACTGACTCTTCTGGCAGAAGAGAAGGCTAAGAGAAAAGCTGTCTTATAAGATAAGAATTTGAAATCTACTGTCCCAAGAGGTTCAAATGGCTTTTCCTTCAATTTAAGGAGAACCCAAGCTAAATTCCACTTAGGAATTAATCTAAGAGTTCTAGGTCTATTTATCGAAAAGTTTCTAACCAATTTCGATAAAGAGACATTAGATCCAATTTGTAAACTATCATGATGTGCATAGGTATCAGATAACATAGATCTATAACCCTTTATAGTAACCGGTTGCAGTTTGATTTCGTCAAACAAGTATACTAGAAAGTTAGCAATGTCTGGTATAGAGGGATCAAATATATCAACAGAATGATCCCTACACCAACGACGGAAAACCTTCCACTTAGCCGCATAGTTTAGCGAAGAGGAGGTCCTCCTACAGTTAGAAATCGCGTCCACTGCTCGTCCTGTAAAGTGCTTGCCATGCAAGAAGGACCGCACAACGGAAAAACGTGAAGGTTGAGACCTTGCGGGTTGTGATGCAGTTGGCGCGATTTCCCCTGCCAAAGAAGATCCTCTCGTGGAGGGAGCTTCCGCGGTAGGTCCCACAACAGACACCTGAGTAGATTTATCCACGGTCTCTGTGGCGACAGAGATGCTACCAACAGAATCTTGCATTGAGATTGTTTTATCTTTAGCAATACTTGTTGAATTAACGGCGCTGGAGGATACGCATATCCTATCATTCCGTCCCAAGGGATCGATAGAGCGTCTACAGCAAATGCTCTTGGATCCGGACACGGGGACACATACGTCTGCAACTGATTGTTGAGATGTGTCGCAAATAAGTCTATCATTGGCCGTTCCCATTGGTAGCAAATCTGATTGAATACTTGTTTGTTGAGAGTCCACTCCGACGGCAACAAGCGACCCTTTCGAGAAAGGGAGTCTGCTAGCACATTCAGACGACCCGGTATGTGACGGACCGAAAGAAGAACGTGATGTTCCAACGCAAACAGAAGGATTCTTTCCGTTAGATTGAACAACGGAACTGAATGAGTGCCTCCCTGATTCCGTATATACGCCACTACTGTCGTATTGTCGGATAGGATTTGGACATGAGCATCGTGAATAATGTCCATCCAGTGACGTAACGCAAGCCAAATTGACATCATTTCCTTGATGTTTATGTGCTTGCACAGGAATTGCGGATCCCAAAGACCCTGGCATCTCGAATCCGTTGGGATTAATGATGCACCCCAACCTGTTTGACTGGCATCCGTCATAATGGTAAAACTCGGATCCGGCAACTGCAGCGGAACTCCTTGAGTTAACCACTGAATGTTTGCCCAAGTCTGAATCTCTTGTTTCACTTGATCTGACAAGAGAACGTCTACATCGAGCGAATGAATTTTCACACTCCAATTCTGAGTCAAGAAAATTTGAAGAGGCCGTGTGCGTAGCCGTCCCATCGGAATGAGATCCGCAGCGGCTCCGCACAGACCTATCAGTCTCATAAATTCTCTCGCTGTGACTTTGTCTGTATTTAGACAATAGCGAGCGTAACAACTGACTAATTTCGCTCTGGTTAACGGCAGACGAACGAGATTGTTGTGCGTCTCGAAGCTCATTCCCAGATGAGTGAATGACTTGGACGGCACCAGATCCGACTTCTCCTCGTTTACTATGAAACCGAGACGTCGGAGCAATAGAAGAAGATTCTGAACATCGTTCTGAAGCGTTAACTCGTTGCCGTACCTCTGAAGAATGTCGTCCAGGTAGGCCGACGTTACCGCAGACGAATGAGCTCGGAAGTAAATCATTACCGAGTTCATTACTCGAGTGAAAGCCCAGGGTGCTAGATTCAATCCGAAGCACATGGCCCGGAACTGATACACCACTCCTAGGACTGCGAAGCGTAGATACTTTCGGAATGTCGGATGTACCATGACGTGAAAGTACGCATCTTTGAGATCTATGCTCGTTGCATAATCGTTCACCCGAATACTCGCTCTGACCGATCGAATCGTCTCCATATAAAACTTCGGAGCGATGATCAGCTTGTTTATCCAGCTCAAATCTATGACTGGACGGAACGAGCCGTCTGGTTTCGGAACCAGAAACAGATGGCTGTAGAATCCCAGCGATTCCTGGTTTTCTACGACCTCTACCGCGTTCTTCATTAAAAGAGACTGCACCTCTGATAGCAGAGCGTCTCTTTTCTGAGGGTTTGACGGAAGATGAGTCCACTTTGGACTTCGAGTTAATGGAGGCTTTCGTTTGAAGGATATCTTTAGACCTTCCGAAGTCACTCCTCTCACCCAAGGGTCGTCCGTAATCGACGCCCACTCTTGAGAAAAACTCGACAACCTTCCGCCAACCGGAACGCGATAGAGGTTTGAGCCATCACCTCCTGGATCTGCGAGGCCTGCGGTAGGAGAAACCACGTCTTCCACGACCCGCACCTCGCCTCGTCGACCTCGGGGCGTCCGACCGATTGTCCCGGCCTGAAGGACGTCCCGAACGAGAGTCGCTATCCTGACGGTCTCTCGAATAAGAGCTACAGGACGCACCGGAACCTCTATAGGAACCTCTCTTGGGCGGATAAGACCCAGAAGTGCCCGCCTTATTCGTGTCTGCTGAATCCGACCTTTTAGGAGCGGATCTAAACAACAGAGAATCACTAGCTTTCTTTTTAATATTATCATAAATAGCGGAAAGCTTGCCGTCAAAGAGAAGATCTCCTGAGACCGAAGCGACTCTAAGAGAGTTCTTCACCTTAGAATCCACTAGTGTGGATGTAGACAGGGCTGCGTCACGTCTAACCAACTCCAGATTAGCCACTGAAAGGGCGGAGTTACACGTGGAATAAGCTACTGCCCTTGAAAGAAGTCTTAAGGAGGATTGTATATCCTGAAACTCTTCCCCTTGAAGACGCAGTGATAACGCCTTCGTAAGGTGATCTGCGTAAGATAAGGCATCTAAATTGGCTCTGTTAGACGCAATAGCTGTTTCCAACACTGCGGTTGGAATAGAAGCTGACGACGGTAATGATAGCTCTAAGTCTTCCGCCTCGTCGTCCATACGCAGAGGAACTCTCGGTATACCCTGACCTGCCGTGTCGAATTTATTCCTTGCATTAATGAAAGGCAGGTTGAGAGTATTTGCGGACAAGAAGCCTGCTTTCCCTGTCCTGGAAGCAAGTTTAAAAATAGCGTCGTTCAATAATTCAAATGTTCTTGCAACATTATTGGACTGCGACGGAAACTCGGGAGCGATGTCCCTGAACCGCTCGAAAAAATCAGAGTCCAATGACGCTATAATTCTCCTGTCCGGAAGCGCAGCAGTCTGGCCCGACGGAACAACTTGAGGAAGAAAGTGCCGGATGAAGTCTACGGCAGCTTTGTGTTGTTCCGAAAGGGATAGCTCCAATTCATCCGTATCCCTTTCACCATCCGGTCGGACCTCCCGATGTTCCCGGTCGTCCGCCCCCGATGCTTCGGCGGAGCGTACCGACCCAGCGCCGTCGGATAATTCTCGATCCGACACCGTCTCTGTCGGCTGCTGGGATGCTGCGATAAGCTGTGCTATCTGCACTAGAATGTCCGACGTCGAGACCTGCGGAGGAGCGGTCTTTCGCTGCTTTGCCGAGGGCAGCTCCGCATCAGATGGCTCCCGCATACTTTTCCTATGCGAACGTCCGGAGTCCATCGGTCTCGAGTCCCTGGCTGCCGGATGGTGTGACCTGGTCGCCGAATAATCCTTCCTCGGCGAAGCTGGCAAGATATCGGAGGTCACGCAGCCAAGGTGCGGTCGTGTGCGCCGGCGAGAAGAGGAAGCCTTAACAGTCTCTGCGGACTGCTTATACAACGGAGCGTCCCGAGCGACGGACGTATGCTCCGCTAAAGACACATTTTGTACCACAACATCTGGTCCCAGATGTTGTTGTACGAGAGAGGGGCCTCTCTCGCTCGCGGCCCGGCTGGACCTGGACGAGCTAGGAACCGGACTAAAAGGCTTCCTCCGTTCTCGTTCACTATCCGCCGTCACTGGGTGTGCATCTATTATTTTTATAGTGCTCGCATCACCCAAAATTTCCTCTTGGACCGCCTCGGACGAACCCGGCTGCCGAACCATTCGGTGAATGGACGCTACACCGGGCGAGCTAGCGGACGACATTTGTCTAATCTCCATGAGCACTTTTGCCGCTAGCTCTGTATTTAATTGTGACGACGGACGCACACTTGAAGAAGATAACATGGAAACATCACCCTGTTCTGGTTCCTCTGAAATAGAAACTGAGAGAGTAGAGTGACCTTGTGGAGAAAGAGCCGGCATCGCTCTTTCTCCAGAAACAACATATCGTGACACACGTTTCCAATGTTTCTCATCCCAATGTTCACATACAGGACAGGGATTAATGCGAGAACACTGACTACAATTTATGCAATAATCATGAAAGTCAGAGGAAGATTTCTTCCTATTACAATTTGAACAAGTTCCTTTCATTGTGAAGGAACAACAATAAGTCCTAGTTACTCGCAAAAACCCCTGACACAAAGATACATAATAACATGATCCATTAATAAATGAAAAAACAATTGCAAAACAAAATAATTTTGAAAAAATATTTTTTCAGAGAAGCCCAAGTTGCTGAAAAGTAACGTTGAGCCCCGATGGATCCGATGGCAAAGTGTGGTCAAAAATTTTAAAATTATATAAAATAATTAATGAGACACTTTCGGATAATATAAATGTATCTTATAATGAGATAAACTACCTCAAAGGCAAACAGCCCCCCTCAAAAAAGGCTGTTGCCAATGAAAACAAACAGTGTAAACACAGAAGAAAACATGACTCCAGGCACTGAAAAAACTGGCCCGGAATCAGTCCTCAATTACACTCTATCTGATGCAAAACAGAGACTCCCAGGGGAGAATCTGCAGAACATCAGATGGAAGATGCAGAACACAAACGTTATACACCCATGGGTGAAAACGTAACTATGGGGAAAATAACAGAAAACATTCTGTAACCAAGCAACTCTCCCAGGGAAATTTTAGAAATGAAACTTCTCAAAAATATGCCAAAAGCATGGGAGAATTGCAAGGGGGGACTTTAGAAGGTTAGGGGAGAGGAAACACTGAATAAGCAGTGCAACAATTAGCAAGAATGACAACAAGAGGCGTTTGCCTCGAAAATAGGCAACTTAACATAATTTTAACAAAAAATTTTAAGTACAGCCCTGATTATTTTTTGCCACTTCTTTTTTCCTCTCCTCCTTCTATCCTCCTTAGAATCACATTTTCTCCAAGAATTACGTGTCTGGCATCCTTTAAACTGAGATTTACAAGCACAAAGATCAGTGAGATGTTGACTGATGAAGGGCCAAACAGAGAATGATATTTGGCGCCAATTTCGGGACGACTGCGTCACTGCGCATGCGCAGTAGAGTCGTACTATGGAGGTCCTTTAGGACATGATTTCTTTTTGTTTTGGATGCAAATTTTGGGGATTGGGGGGCAAAATTTGTGTTTGGCCCTGGTTTTTGTGGAGTTAGCACCAGCTAAGTCTGGGTCATTGGTACAGTATAAAAATATATTTTTTCAGAACAGCCCAAGTTTCTGAAAAGTAACGTTGAGCCCCAATGGATCCCAAGCCTAAGTGTGGACAAAAATTTTTAAAATATTTTAAACAATTTATGCAACACTTACGAACAATAATAATGTATCTAGTTATGATTAAATTAACATCAGATATTATTTTCAAGAAATCCCCCACCTCACACAGAGGGCTGTTGTAAATGTAAACAATAAGTGTAAAAACACTAGAATAAGACTCTAGGCACCCAGGCCCGAAATTAGTTACCAATAAAACACTATCTGATGCAAAACAGAGACTTCCAGGGAAGAAACTGGAGAACATCAGATGGTAGATGCAGAACACTACGCCTAACCACCCATAGGTGAAGACGTAAACATGGGGAAAAGAACAGAATTCATTCTGTTATTCAGCTAAAACTCCCAAGAAATTTTAGTAATAAAATTACAGAAAATATGCCAAAAGCATGGGAGAATAGCAAGAGGGGACTTAAAGGAAAGGGAGAGAGGAAAACACTGAACAAGCAGTGTAACTTGATAACAAGAATGACAACAAAATGGCTTCTGCCTCGAAAATAGGTAACTTAACATAATTTCATTAAAAAATTTTAAGTTACAGCCCTGATAATTTTCTGTCACACATTTTTCCTCTCCTCCTTCTATATCCTCCTTAGAATCACCATTTCACTAATATTTATGTGTCTGGCATCATTTAAACTGAGATTTACAAGCACAAAGATCAGTCAGATGTTAACTGATGAAGGGCCAAACTAAGAATGAATAATGGCGCCAATTTCGGAACGTCCTTGACACTGCGCATGCACAGTAGAGGTGAAGTGTGGAGGGCCATTCAGGACATGTTTTCTTTGGTTTTAGATGCAAATTTTGGGGATTAAGGGGCAAAATTTGTGTTTGGCCCTATATTTTAAGAATTAGCACCAGCTATGTCTGGGTCATTGGTACAGTATAAAAATATGGCCTGAGAAAAAGAAGATCTACTTTAAGGGGCCTAATTATTAATAAATAAACATAATCTCTATTCATCATGTATACAAAGACTTAAACCTTGAATGAATCAAGATCCTGGATAATTTGGATATAAAAGGTCTTTTTGTCTGCATGTTCTCTTTTTGTAGCAATACAAACTTTAACAAATAAAAATTAAATGGTTTATGTCTGATATCTTACCCAAATTACAAAAATTGACAAATTTGTCCCTTGAGTGCAACAAGGCTTTGCAATGCTTCAGTAATACAAAGCCTTCTTACACTCGAGGGACAAAATACATCTCCACCCATGCTATTCTGTAGATTATGAGGCCTAAAACATAAAACAAACCAAGAACATGAACTTTTAGTTGCAAAGAAATAATTACAAAAATAAAAAATAGAATAAAAAAACACCTGCCTGCATGCAATTTTACAAAGAATGGCCCCAGAAACAGATATACTTTGCGGGAGCCTTAACAAATATTTTCAGAAGATAGCTAACAACCAACCTGTGGAGATTTTGCTTGAAGGCACTTATGTGTGCCTTCATTTTAACTTATGTGAAAGTGGGTAATTAGGCATATCAAGGGAGCTAACTTTATACACATCATAACATGCAGAAAACTTTCAGGTGATGAGGCTGGACAACAGAGTTTCCAAAAGTTGTTTTATCTCCTCTTAAAGTTGATGAGGTTCCTGGCTAATTTTTGTAGCTTACTCAAAATATCCAGAGTGGAAATGGTTAACCGATTAATCGATTAACCAATGATCAATGCCTTGATCAATCAAAAAGTAATTGATCGATTAATCGTTACTTTTGAACTACTGTATTTTCTGGGTTAACAATGTTACACTGACTCACATCAATTATGTAAGAGTAAAGCATGCAAGTTACGTGATTACATACTTGTTCACTTGCATGATTATTATACTTTATCAGTAGCTGGAAATGGTCATTCTTAAGTTAACCTTTACCCAATGTGGATAGCAGACGACACTTGCAAAATAGATTCTTGAATTACTAAAAATTTTCAATTTTTGTCTCCAAAACATAGCTTATGATCTCTCATTGGAACGAGCCAACGAGCTCGTTTCAATGAGGGATCATAAGCTATGTTTTTGAGACAAAAATTGAAAACAATAAAATCTGAATGGAGATTTTTGTATGTTGAGCTGGCCGATTTTGTACTTTACGTTGGGTAAAGGGTCAATGCTATAAATCATCAGTGGTATGGCAGTTATTCAGCTACCTAAAAGGGCAAGTGATTAATTGGTTAACCGAGGTTGATCCATGTGATTAAAAGACCAAGAAAACCCTGAAAAGTATGGAGGACCAGATAGGACATTAATTTTTTGGTTTTGCATGCAAATTTGGGGGAATGGGGGGCAATATTTGTGTTTGGCCCTGGATTATTTTTTGGGTTAGTACCAGATAGTCTGGGCCATTGGTTGTTGTATAAAAATACTGTATATAGTATACAGTATGCAATAATTCTCACATAATATCCACGATAATGTTGTTTCTCAAAATCCATTCTGCTTAACGCTGTAGACAACATCAGCAAAAGAAATATTTTGATTTAGGTTTCCTGAGCATTGGGATAAAACAGTGAAGTGATGGTAACTTTTCAGTTCCGACAATGGTCAAACATGATAGTGAACGGTTCACATGTTACAGTTTTTGAAATCATTGTAACCTCCATGTAACCTGAACAACCATTCATGACTTATTTCCAGCCCCGCAATAACAAACTGCAGAACAAACAAGAGCTGGACTGTTGTCCGCTGTATACCCCCTTGTGGTGTACTGCCTAGTGTGGGCATACCTATGGCCAACAAATATTATAGAAAATAATGAAAGTTATAAATATTCTCGGATGGACTCACACACAGATGGATGGATTCACGGACAGATGCACAGACAGGTGCATGTAATCCAGTATACCCCCCCCCTCCCCCCCCCCCCCCCCCCCCCCCCATTTTCTTCGAAAGTCGGGGTATAACAATTTCCAACAATTTCTAAGTCAAAAGGTATGGTAAATTGTTTGGTGTTTGGAAGTTTTATGCAATGAGGTCTGATAACCCATACCTGAGATACAGGCTGAACAGACAAATAATGTCTATTTCCTACAATTTCTAAGTCAAAAAGGGGTATAACTCCAAAAAGAAGAATGTGAGAAATTCTGTTGTATCCATTTTTTAAAGCCTATACCATAAGCAATG
Source organism: Pictodentalium vernedei (assembly GCA_031216915.1). Taxonomy (NCBI): domain Eukaryota; kingdom Metazoa; phylum Mollusca; class Scaphopoda; order Dentaliida; family Dentaliidae; genus Pictodentalium; species Pictodentalium vernedei. The sequence continues at coordinate 316,990,194 of CM062288.1, read as the reverse complement.
TTCACGACAAATTTCATTGCAATAGAAAATTCAATACCCGAGATGCAGACTGAACAGACAAAATTTGGCTCGGACAGACACAATTTCTAAGTGAACAGGTAATAAAAACAAGTCAAAAAACAAAAAATAACTAGTGTGGGCATACCTATGACCAACAAATATTATAGAAAATAATAATTTACTTAAGTTATGAAAGTTATGAATATTCTCGGACGGACTAACACACGGATGCACAGACGCATGTAATCCAGTATACCCCCATTTTCTTCGAAAGTGGGGGTATAATTAGCAAGTGCTGAGTGTTTTTGATCATCACACAATGTATAATCTAATAAGTGTGTTACCATTATCAGTGAGATTATATAATATTTTCAGTATCATTCCATCCTCTGTTGAGGCTAATATATACTCTTGATGACAGCAAATACCTGAAAAAATAAACACCAAGAAAATTCCTGTTAACAATTGCAACAGTGTGTTCTCTAATGGTATCAGCACAACAAATGTTTTTCCATAACCATTTTGGGGTTATCTTAAATTTTCAATTTGAGCATCCCTTTTCCCGGGCCCACCATCTGAGTTGCAACCATATGATACTACCATGTATAAATAATTTGGTGGACATTACATGGAATAACATTAATTAAATTACCAGGAACAATCCCCTTCAATTTTAACTGATAGAGTACTAAATTATATTTGGTCATCAAAAGTTGTTGACCTTTCTTTGCCTTGTTATAATTTATGGGAGAGTGCCCAAAGGCTCCCCCCCCCCCCCCCATAAACTGTAACAAGGCAAATCATTAAAGACAAAATAATTTCACTTCACAGCCAATATGAAGTACATAAAATGAATATGAAGCCCTTAAGTTCATACTAACCCTTTACCCAATGCAGACGATATCAAAATTTATTATTTTAAATATAATTTTTTTTTATTTTTCAAAAAATTTCAACAAAACCATATCATGTGACCCCTCATTGGAACGAGCTCAATAAGCTCGTTCCAATGAGGGGGGCACATGATATGGTTTCGTTGAAATATTTTGAAAAGTTAAAAAATTTATAGTAATTTATATATTTTTTATACTTACCAATGACCCAGACACAGCTGGTGCTAACTCTTAAAAATCTAGGGCCAAACACAAATTTTGCCCCCCAATCCCCAAAATTTGCATCTAAAACCAAAGAAATCATGTCCTGAATGGCCCTCCATACTTCGCCTCTACTGCGCATGCGCAGTGTCAAGGACGTCCCGAAATTGGCGCCATTTATCATTCTTACAATCAGTGCCTGGTCAGCGCTATGTACTCAGCGGGGAGGTATGAGTTCCCAACTCCTGGGAGGGCCATCCCCATCTGGGTCATTGGTAAGTATAAAAAATATATAAATTACTATAAATTTTTTAACATTTTTATACTGTACCAATGACCCAGACATAGCTGAATAGTAAAAAGGCTGGGGGGCCTAGGACATAGAGGAAAATCCAATAAGCTCAACTATATAAAATAGAGTCATCCCCTCAAGGAGAAAAGGAGTATTAGGCTTTACATGTATCTTTCTTATTTATGATAAATTAGAAAGACACAACACCCTCCATAATTGAGCATCATAACATTCATGTTCTCTATTAACATCCAGTATAATCCTTATACTAATTATTTTTAAAGTAAGCCAATAAATAAAGTTAGTCCAGAGAATTGAGACTCTTTATACTCTTTTAAAAGTGTCCGAGGATAGTATATTAACGCCCGTTTGACACGTGACATATTCAAATGCTACACTTTAAAAATATGACATGAATGAATTTTTTAAACATTAACTTTTCACTTTAAAACCATCCCAGTAACAGCTCAGAATTACTGACTCCAGAGGAGGTATCCCCTTGTTTTCATTATAAAACAGGTGACCCAAGGGAACACCCCCCCCCCCCCCCTTCCCCTTGCCCTGGGTCAAATAGCCCAGAGCGAAGAGGGCAACAAGACGGAGTCACTGCCTGAACAGAAAGCCTACATAACTATAGTTGCAACTGTTTAGTGAACGACATTCTAAGCAGCATATAATGGACCTAAACAATGCAGGTCTCCAGAAATGGACTCAATATTTCTGAGATAAAAATTTGTGAATGTGGATGGCTGAGACCAATATGCAGCCTTCATTAAATCTGTAATAGCAACACTATTTGCAGAAGCCCAAGATGTAGAAAGAGCTATTACTTCATGAGCCGAAATCTTAAGCACAGACTGCTGAGTTAAAGATAGATTATCATAAGCAGTACAGATAGTTAATTGAATCCAACTAGCAATAGAATGGACCGTAATGTCCTTTCTATTAGGCATCAGAGACAGAAGAAGCTTTTACGTCCTTTCTGATAAACTGAGATCTTGTTTATAAATACATAAAGCTCTAACCGGACAGAGTAAAGGCCTATGCCCATCTGAAGACGGAAGTGCCTTAATAACAATAGGTTCCGGATATTTATTAGGAGCCTGATTCTTAGCCAAAAATCCAACATTAGTAGTAAAGGTAATAGTGTTCCCGATACTACGAAAGTGAGAATCGTCCACCGATAGTGCATGAAGCTCACTGACTCTTCAGCAGAAGAGAAAGCTAAGAGAAATGTTGTCTTATAAGACAAGAATTTGAAATCTACTGTCTCAAGAGGCTCAAATGGTTTTCTTTTAGTTTAAGAAGAACCCAAGCTAAATTCCATTTAGGAATTAATCTAAGGGTTCTAGGTCTATTTATCGAAAAGTTTCTAACTAATTTAGATAAAGAGACATTAGATCCAATTGTAAACTATCATGGTGTGCATCGGTATCAGATAACATAGACCTATAACCTTTAATAGTAACAGGCTGCAGTTGATCTCGTCAAACAAGTATACTAGAAAGTTTGCAATGTCTGGTATGGAGGGATCAAAAATATCAACATAATGATCCATACACCAACGACGAAAGACCTTCCACTTTAGCCGCATAGTATAGCGAAGAGGAGGTCCTCCTACAGTTAGAAATCGCGTCCACTGCTCGTCCTGTACAATGCTTGCCGTGCAAGAAGGACCGCACAATGGAATACGTGAAGGTTGAGACCTTGCGGGTTGTGATGAAGTTGACACGATTTCCCCTGAGAAAGAAGATCCTCTCGTGGAGGAAGTTTTTGCGGTAAGTCCCACAGCAGACACCTGAGTAAATTTATCCATGGTCTCTGTGGAGACAGAGATGCTACCAACAGAATTGTATTGTGATTGTTTTATCTTAGCAATATTTGCTGAATCAACGGCACTGGAGGATACGCATATCCTATCATTCCGTCCCACGAGATCGATAGAGCGTATACTGCATATGCTCGGGGATCCGGACATGGTGACACATACGTCTGCAATTGATTGTTGAGTTGTGACGCAAATAAGTGTATCATTGGCTGCTCCGATTGGTAGCAAATCTGATTGAATACCTGGTTGTTGAGAGTCCATTCTGACGGCAACAAACGACCCATCCGTGAAAGGGAGTCTGCTAATACATTCAGACGACCCGGAATATGACAGACCGAAGCAGAACTTGGTGTTCTAGAACAAACAGAAGGATTCTTTCCGTTAAATTGAATAACGGAACGGAATGAGTGCCTCCCTGGTTCCGGATATACGCAACTACTGTCGTATTGTCGGACAGGATTTGGACATGCGCTTTCTGAATAATGTTCATCCAATGACGTAGTGCAAGCCAAATTGACATCATTTCTTGGATGTTTATGTGCTTGCCTAGAAACTGCGGAACCCAAAGACCCTGGCACTTCGAATCCGTTGGGATCAATGTTGTACCCCAACCTGTTTGACTGGCATCCGTCATAATCGTAAAACTCGGATCCAGCAACTGCAGTGGAACTCCCTGAGTCAACCACTGAATGTTTGCCCAAGTCTGAATCTCTTGTTACACTTGATTGACAAGAGAACGTCTATATCGAGCAATTCATAGATTGCTGAAAGGTTGCCGTCGAAGAGAAGCTTCTCCGAGACCGAAGCGACTCTGAGAGAGTTCTTCACCTTACTATCCACGCGCGTGGATGTAGCTAGGGCTGCGTCATGTCTAACTAACTCTAGGTTTGCCACTGAAGGGCGGAGTTATACGTGGAAAAGCTACTGCCCTTGAAAGAAATCTCATTGAGGATCATATCCTGGAATTCTTTCCCTTGAAGATGTAATAACGCCTTAGTAAGGTGGTCGGCGTATGATAAAGCGTCTAAGTTAAGTCTGTTAGACATTATTGTCGTTTCCAACGTCGTGGTTGGAATTGACATAGACGGCGATATAGACAATTCCCAGTCTTCAGCCTCGTCGTCTAGACGCAGAGGAACTCTCGGTATGCCCTGTCCTGCCATTTTAAATTTATTCCTTGAATTGATGAAAGGCAGATTTAGAGCATTTGCGAACAAGAAACTAGACTTGCCTGTTTTGGTAGCAAGCTTATATATAGCGTCGTTCAATAATTCGAATGTTCTTGTGACATTATTGGACTGTGTCGGCAACTCAGGGACGATGTCCCTGAACCGATCAAAAACTCTGTGTCCAATGACGCTATTAGTCTCTTATCCAGCATCGCAGCATTCTAGTCCGATGGAACAACCTCTGGAAGATAATGCCGGAAGAAATCTATGGCAGCTTCTGTTGTTCCGAAAGGGAAAGCTCGAAATCCTCCGAATCCCTTTCGCCATCCTGTCGGACCCTATGAAGTGCTCGGTCGTCCGTACCTGATGCTTCAGCGGAGCGAACCAACCCAGCGTCGTCAGATTATTCCTGATCCGACAGAGATTCTGTCGTTTGCTGGGATGCTGCGATAAGTTGTGCTATTTTGGATAGCACGTCCATCACTGAGGCCTGTGGAGAAGCGGTCTTACGTTGCTTTGCCGCTGGAAGCTCTGTGTACGTTGCCCCGTGCATACTTCTATTATGCGAGCGCCCGGAGTCTACAGGCCTCATGTCCCCTGGCTACCAGATGGCGTGACCTGTTCACCGTGGAATCCCTGATTGGCGAAGCTGTCAGGATATTCGAGGTCACGTAGCCAAGGTGAGGTCGTGTGCGCTGCCGTGAGTATGAGGAAGCCTTATCGACAGTCTCTCGGACTGTCTATATAATGGAGCGTCCCGAGTGGCGGACATATGCTCCGAATGCGAAACGTTTGTACCACAACATCTGGTCCCAGATGTTGTTGTACGAGAGAGGGATGGACCTGGATGGACCTGGATGAGCTAGGAACCTGACTAATAGGCTTCCTCCGACCTCTCCTCTGATCCGACGTCACTGGGTGTGTACTTTTGTCTTATTATAGTGCTCGCATCACCCAAATCTCCTTCCTGGACCGCAACGGACGAACCCGGCTGCCGAGCCATTCGATGAATGGACGCTACACTGGGTGAGCTAGCGGATGTCAATGCCGTCGATCCTACTAGGGACCTCTTAGGCAATTGATGTATTTCCATGAGCACTTATTGCCGCTAGCTCTTGATTTAACTATGACGACAGAGGCACACTTTTGGAAGACATCACGGTAACTTTTGTGAACAAGAAACCAGACTTGCTTGTTTAATAGCAAGAATATATATAGCGTCGTTCAATAATTCGAAAGTTCCTGTGACATTATTGGACTGTGTCGGAAACTCAGGGACGATGTCCCTGAACCGATCCAAAAATTCTTGTGTCCACAGATGCTATCAGTCTCTTATCCGGCATCGCAGCATTCTGGTCCGACAAAACAACCTCTAGAAGATAAAGCCAGATGAAATGTACAGCAGCTTATGTTGTTCTGAAAGGGAAAGCTCGAAATCCTCCGAATCCCTTTCGCCATCCTGTCGGACCCTATGAAGTTTTTCGGACGTCCGTACCTGATGCTTCAGCGGAGCGTACCGACCCAGCGTCGTTGGATATTACCTGATCTGACAGAGATTTTGTCGTTGCTGGTATGCTGCGATAAGTTGTGCTATTTGGGATAGCACGTCCGTCACTGAGGCCTGTGGAGTAGCGGTCTTACGATGCTTTGCTGCTGGAAGCTCCGTGTACATTGACTCCTGCATACTTTTCTTATGCGAACGTCTGGAGTCTACAGGCCTCGTGTCCCTGGCTACCGGATGGCGTGACCTGGTCGCCATGGATTCTCTGATTGGCAAAGCTGGCTTGATATCTGAGGTCACGTAGACAAGGTGCGGTCGTGTGCGCTGCCGTGAGGATGAGGAAGCCTTATTGACAGTCTCTCCGGACTGTCTATATAACGGAGCGTCCCGAGCGGCGGACGTATGCTCCAAAATGTGAAACATTTTGTACCACAACCTCTGGTCCCAGATGTTGTAGTACGAGAGAGGGGCCTCTCTCGCTCGCAGCCCGGATGGACCTGGACGAGCTAGGAACCGGACTAATAGGCTTCCTCCGTTCTCTCCTCTGATCCGCCGTCACTGAGTGTGCACTTAGTTGATTTATAGTGCTCGCATCACCCAAAACTCCTTTCTGGACCGCAACGGAAGAACCCGGCTGCCAAACCATTCGATGAATGGATGCTACACCGGGCGAGCTAGCGGACGTCAAAGGCCGTCGATCCTACTAGGGACCTCTTAGGCAATTGACGTATTTCCATAAGCACTTTGCCGCTAGCTCTTCATTTAATTGTGACGACAGAGGCACACTTTTGGAAGACATCACGGATACATCACCCTGTTCTTGTTCGTCTGAAATAGAGATTGATAAACTAGAGTGACCCTGCAGAGAAAGGACCGGCATGGCCATTTCCCCGCTAACATACCATGACACACGCTTCCCATGTTGTCATCCCAATTGACACATACTGAACAGGAGTTAGTGCGAGTACACTGACTACAATTAATACAATGATTATGAAAGTCAGAGGAAGATTTCCTCTTATTACAATTGAACAATATCCTTTCATTGTGAAAAGAATACAAAAAGTCCTAATACTCGCACCAACCCCTGAAAACAAAGACACATAATAACATGATCCATTAACATAGAAAAAATAATTGAAATCAAAAAAATTTTTTGAAAAAATATTTTTTCAGAAAAGCCCAAGTTTCTGAAAAGTAACGTTGAGCCCCAATGGATCCCAAGCCTAAGTATAGACAAAAATTTTAAAACTATTTTTAAAAATTAATGCAACACTTACGAATAATAATAATGTATCTTGTTATGATTAAACTAACACAAAGACAAGAAATCCCCCTCCACAGAGACTGTTGTCAATGTAAACAAGAAGTGTAAAAACACCAGAAACATGACTCCAGGCACTGATAACCATGGCCCGAAATCAGTTACCAATAATACACTATCTGATGCAAAACAGAGACTTCCAGGAAAGAAACTGCAGAACATCAGATGGTAGATGCAGAACACTATGCCTAAACACCCATGGGTGAGGACGTAAACATGGGGAAAAGAACAGAATTCATTCTGTTACCCAGCTAAAACTCCCAAGAAATTTTAGTAATAATATTACAGAAAATATGCCAAAAGCATGGGAGAATAGCAAGGGGGGACTTAAAGGAAAGGGAGAGAGGAAAACACTGAACAAGCAGTATAACTTTATAGCAAGAATGACCACAACAGGCCCATGCCTCGAAAATAGGTAACTTAACATAATTTCATTAAAAAGTTAAAAAATTTATAGTAATTTATATATTTTTTATACTTACCAATGACCCAGACATAGCTGGTGCTAACTCTTAAAAATCTAGGGCCAAACACAAATTTTGCCCCCCCAATCCCCAAAATTTGCATCTAAAACCAAAAGAAATCATGTCCTGAAGGACCTCCATACTTTGTCCTTACTGCGCATGCGCAGTGTCAAGGACGTTCCGAAATTGGCACCAATTATCATTCTTACAAGCAGTGCCTGGTCAGCGCTATGTACTCAGCGGGGAGGTATGAGTTCCCAACTCCTGGGAGGGCCATCCCCGTCTGGGTCATTGGTAAGTATAAAAAATATATAAATTACTATAAATTTTTTAACATTTTTATACTGTACCAATGACCCAGACATAGCTGAATAGTAAAAAGGCTGGAGGGCCTAGGACATAGAGGAAAATCCAATAAGCTCAACTATATAATATAGAGTCAACCCCTCAAGGAGAAAAGGAGTATTAGGCTTTACATGTATCTTTCTTGTTTTATGTTAAATTAGAAAGATACAATACCCTTCATAATTGAGCACAATAACATTCATGTTCTCTATTAACATCCAGTAAAACCCTTTATACTAATTATTTTTAAAGTAAGCCAATAAATAAAGCTAGTCCAGAGAATTGAGACTCTATATTCTTTAAAAGTGTCCGAGGATTGTATATTAACGACCGTTTGACACTTGACATATACAAATGCTTCACACCGAGCTACACTTTAAAAATATGACATGAATGAATTTTAACATTAATATTACACTTTAAAACCATCCCGGAAATGACTCAGAAATACTGACTTCGGAGGAGGCATTCCCTTGCTTTTCACTATAAAGCAGGTGACCTAAGGGAATACCCTCCCCCCCCCCCCCCCTTCCCCTTGCCCTGGGTCAAATAGCCCAGAGCGAAGAGGGCAGCCGGATGGAGTCACTGCCGGAACAGAAAGCCTGCATAACTATAGTTGCAACTGTTTAGTGGACGACATTCTGAGCAACAGATAACGGACCTAAACAATGCAGGTCTCCAAAAATGGACTCAATATTTCTGAGATAAAAATTTGTGAATGTGGATGGCTGAGACCAATAAGCAGCCTTCATTAAATCTGTAATAGCAATACTATTAGCGTAAGCCCAAGAAGTAGAAAGAGCTCTTACTTCATGAGCCGAAATCTTAAGCACAGACTGCTGAGAAGAAGATAAATTTTCATAAGCAGTACGGGTAGTTAATTGAATCCATCTAGCAATAGAATGGACCGAAATGTCCTTTCTATTAGGCATCAGAGACAGAAAGAAACGTTTTCGTCCCTTTCTGATAAACTGAGATCTCTGTTTATAGATACGTAACGCTCTAACAGGACAGAGTAAAGGCCTATGCCCATCTGAAGACGGAAGAGCCTTAATAACAATAGGTTCTGGATATTTATTAGGAGCCTGATTCTTAGCTAAAAATCCCACATTAGTAGTGAAGGTGATATAGTCTAGGCACATTAGACATAAAAATGAGAAAGTAGGGAAAAAAATCGGAGAAAGCTGATTTTTTTATATGTTTCCGGGACACACATTGCGGATAAAGTGTGAAAAGTCCCTGCGAATCCGAGTTGAGCTTTTTTAGTTATAGCGTTTTTTTGATGAAAAAAAAAATTAAAAAAAAAATTCGACCCAGCTCCATATTTCTCATTCTTATTCGCCTTAGTAGGGTGAGAATCATAAATATCATGCTGAATTATATTGAGATTGAGAATACATATCCCCAACAGAAAATGCCAACTTTGTACCAATCCTGACACTCAATGGTGAAATATTCACGAAAATGTACAAAATTACGAAAAAAAATTTATTGTTTTCATACACACAACGGTACACAACGTCCATTAAATCAAATCTACGACTACTTTGGGAGTTAAATTATATATCAAAAATTGCAGAAAAGCAGTGGCTTTATAATGATATATAACAATAGTCATTTATTCCATAATGAACTGGTGAAACGTGTGAAATATTAACCATACCCCCTAAACTCAAATTCAAACGGCATCGACTTTTCTCATTCAAATACCGTATTATAGCATCATTGTTTCAATTTCCATGTTCGATTAAATCACATAATGTGGTGTTCGCCTACACTCAAGATGCATTGGCATGTAATGTTTCGTTAGACTCGGCGGCTTCCATATGATTATGTCATATTTAGGGGCAATTGGTTCGATCATGGCTGGTAGCGGCTTGGATGAACTTTGGGGGACTGTTTATGCTGGTGGGTCAATCCATCATTTGATCAGTGGTCATGCATATTCAAGAGCAGTTCGTGCCAATTTGCTAACACAAATTGCCATTACAAAACTTGTGTTTGAAGAAAGCCGCCGAACACTAGATAACATAGACTGCACAGAAGTCAATGAAATATTCTGTGGACTTGCCAGAGGTGACTGTACAACAGCTGACGCTGTCAATCAAGAAAGTGCCAACCATCTACTGTCAAAATTACATGAACTGCTCCAGAATGCGTCCGTAGGACGCACAGGAAAGCTTTGGGTACAATACTACGAGCAAATAGGTCTTCTCCAGTTGTTCTTGAGAGCAGAGCGCACAGGCGACTGGGAACTCCACACATATTGAGTTCGCAATATGATTCCAGTATTTCACGCAGGTGGTCATTTTGCATACGCAGAGAGTTCTCATCTCTATTTGCAGCAGATGAATGAGCTAACAGAAATAATGCAACAGGATGATTTGAAGTTGTTCACTGAGAAAGGTTACTTTACCATAAGGCGCTCAGATAAATTCTGGGACGAGATATATGCTGATCAGACCATAGAGCAGTGTTTAATGAGAATGTTCAAGCTCCCTGGTGGTCTCACACATGGCAGGGGAATAACCGATAACACTGTTGCGAAATGGGTACATGGACTACCTCTTTGCCTTCCGATATGTAATGCTCTCGAAAATTTTGTTCATGTTCACACTGGTCATGGCGAACAACATCGGGATCTCCGTCAAAGTTCACAATTGACTGATGCCAATGATATCACCAAATTATTGAACTGGCTCAGAGTGCATTCCCCCTTTCAGAATAGAGATCCACTACAATTAGTCTCTATAGCGACCGGGCTTGTGGCCGACGAAACTGTGAACTGTGACCAAGTTCGCAAAATTGGTGAATGTTGCGCATCGAATGTTGTAAGCAAAACGTTCAACAGCATCAAACTACGACGTGTTGACACTGTGAAGTCTTTCGCATCGATGGCAAATAGCATCAAAGTCCGTGGAAGTAAGGTAGTATTTGACCCCACAATTCTGTTCAACCGCATCACATGTGTTATTCAGTCACAAGCAGAGATGGAAGAGTATCTCAAATATGAACTCGCCCCGAAACCACCAGCATTGTTTGATTCTGCTGGAATGAGGAAGACACAGAAAAGCACGCTCGGTAAGATCCTCAAAACATACGGTTCCGAGCAAACTAAAATCCCAGAACATTCTCTGTTTGTTGTAGATGGTGGATTTTTATTGAGGGCAGTTGTATGGCCTAAACAGTCGTCATATAAGGACATATGTACATCATATTCCAATTATCTAGTGAGACATTTTGGGGCGAACGTCGTGGTTGTTTTTGATGGTTATGCTTGTACAATGTCGACAAAGGGCATGGAACAAGCCCGTAGATCTAAAGACAGGTATTCCATTGATATCAATATCTCACCCGAGTTACCAGCCACCACACCCCAATCCGATTTCCTTGCAAATGCCAAGAACAAAACCCAACTGATCGATCTTCTAATGCAGGAGCTATCTGCTATCAATATTCAGTCCAAGCAGGCCGAGGCTGATGCTGATGTACTGATAGCCGAAACTGCACTTGACATCGCTCAAGATGACAACAATGTTGTCGTTGTGGGAACAGACACAGACTTGTTAGTCATTCTTACCTCTCGAGTTCAACCGGGATGTAATATTCACATGATGTATTCCATTACCCCAAACTTACTAGTTTCAGTTAGTGAAATAGCAACCAAAATGGGTGACCATAGAAGCAACCTCCTTGTAGCACATTCTATAAGTGGTTGTGACACTACTTCTGCACTCTTTCGAGTTGGTAAGAAGAAAGTATTCAGTACAATTGTCTCCGATGTTACTAGCGACTCACAACAGGATGTCAACACTATTTTGGCGGATGACAGTACACCAAGTGCAGTAGCCGCTGCCGGGGAACAACTTCTCCTGATCTTATACGGGAGTAAAACTGTTTCCTCTCTCGACCAATATAGATATGTCACTTACAAGCGTTATGTAGCAAAATCTAAACTGAATAAACCCATCGACCTAGCCTCACTCCCACCAAGCAGCGATGCTGCACAACAACATGTCTACAGATGTTATCTCCAGGTCCAACAATGGCTGGGCACTTCGCTTCCTCCGACGGATTGGGTGTGGTCGCTAGACAATGGACTTCTTGTACCGACTGCAGCCACAAAGCCATGTGCCCCCGATAACCTACTGAATCTGATCAGTTGTGGTTGCAAGAGTGCTTGTACAAAAAGGTGTGGGTGTAAGAAGGCAGGACTCTCTAGCTCAGGTTTGTGTAATTGCAGTTCGGATTCTTGTAACAACCACAGAAACACTGTCCTGTCGGAAATTTCTGAGTTCGATGAATAATATGTATATAGGTCATGTCATTTCTGTATATAGCGTTGATAATAGTAAATGTAACTTAATCCATGTTGATTGATTTGTACATTCTGTAAATATTATTTATTGATTTTTGTACATTCTGTAAATATTATTTATTGATCTAATACTGCCAGACACAGACATGTCTGTTCGGTCCCAAGCCCGAAAATAGTTGAGTTCTCAGGCTGACGAATTTTATGCCAAAAGGGGAACTCGGCCAGAAGCAGAGGGGGTCTTCCATAATGTCTATTTTGTAAGCAATGATAAAAGTCTTCAAATGGTGGTGGATTTTTTATCGTCTGTCCAACTAACATCCCGTTCTGTACTATGACATCCCGTTCTGTACTACGACTCTAGGTAAATGTATATTAGACATTATGTAGCCCTTAGAGCTACATAATGTCTAATATACATTTACCTAGAGGAAAATTGTCACAGAATGCACATTTTCCTCTAGGTAAATGTATATTAGACATTATGTAGCTCGAAATACGCGTAAACAAAAAATACAGTTGGATCAATTCGAGGTTACAAAGTTCGTGCGATTTTTTTTAATTTTTTTCAAACGCATTTTCGAAAAAAGGCTGTAGAAAAAAAAGCTCAACTGGGATTTTAGGGGACTTTTGTCTAATCGTTCAGTGACATGTACTCGACATTCCCTGAAAAAATCAGCTTTCTCCGATTTTTTTCCCTACTGAAACCTAATGTTCTTGGGCTAATAGTGTTCCTGACACTACGATAGTGAGAATCATCCACCGACAGTGCATGAAGCTCACTGACTCTTCTAGCAGAAGAGAAAGCTAAGAGAAAAGCTGTCTTATAAGACAAGAATTTGAAATCTACTGTCCCAAGAGGTTCAAATGGCTTTTCCTTCAGTTTAAGAAGAACCCAAGCTAAATTCCACTTAGGAATTAACCTAAGAGTTCTGGGTCTATTTATCGAGAAGTTTCTAACTAACTTAGATAAAGAGACATTAGATCCAATTTGTAAACTATCATGATGTGCATAGGTATCAGATAACATAGACCTATAACCCTTAATAGTAACAGGCTGCAGTTTGGTTTCGTCAAACAAGTATACTAGAAAGTTTGCAATGTCTGGTATGGAGGGATCAAAAATATCAACAGAATGATCCCTACACCAACGACGAAAAACCTTCCACTTAGCCGCATAGTTTAGCGAAGAGGAGGTCCTCCTACAGTTAGAAATCGCGTCCACTGCTCGTCCTGTAAAGTGCTTGCCATGCAAGAAGGACCGCACAACGGAAAAACGTGAAGGTTGAGACCTTGCGGGTTGTGATGGAGTTGACGCGATTTCCCCTGCGAAAGAAGATCCTCCCGTGGAGGAAGCTTTCGCGGTAGGTCCCACAACAGACACCTGAGTAGATTTATCCACGGTCTCTGTGGAGACAGAGATGCTACCAACAGAATCTTGCACTGAGATTGTTTTATCTTTAGCAATACTTGCTGAATTAACGGCGCTGGAGGATACGCATATCCTATCATTCCGTCCCAAGGGATCGACAGAGCATCTACTGCAAATGCTCTTGGATCCAGACCTGGAGACACATACGTCTGCAACTGATTGTTGAGATGTGTCGCAAATAAGTCTATCATTGGCCGTTCCCATTGGTAGCAAATCTGATTGAATACTTGTTTGTTGAGAGTCCACTCCGATGGCAACAAGCGACCCTTTCGTGAAAGGGAGTCTGCTAGTACGTTCAGACGACCCGGTATATGACGGACCGAAAGAAGAACTTGATGTTCTAGAGCAAACAGAAGGATTCTTTCCGTTAGATTGAACAACGGAATTGAATGAGTGCCTCCCTGATTCCGTATATACGCCACTACTGTCGTATTGTCGGATAGGATTTGGACATGAGCATTGTGAATAATGTCCATCCAATGACGTAACGCAAGCCAAATTGACATCATTTCCTTGATGTTTATGTGCTTGCCCAGGAATTGTGGATCCCAAAGACCCTGGCATCTCGAATCCGTTGGGATCAATGATGCACCCCAACCTGTTTGACTGGCATCCGTCATAATGGTAAAACTCGGATCCGGCAACTGCAGCGGCACTCCCTGAGTTAACCACTGAATGTTTGCCCAAGTCTGAATCTCTCGTTTCACTTGATCTGACAAGAGAATGTCTATGTCGAGCGAATGAATTTTCACACTCCAATTCTGAGTCAAGAAAATTTGGAGAGGACGCGTGCGTAACCGCCCCATCGGAATGAGATCCGCAGCGGCTCCGCACAGACCTATCAGTCTCATGAACTCCCTCGCTGTGACTTTGTCTGCGCGCAGACAATAGCGAGCGTAACAACTGACTAATTTCGCTCTGGTTAACGGCAGACGAACGAGATTGTTGTGCGTCTCGAAGCTCATTCCCAGATGTGTGAATGACTTGGACAGCACCAGATCCGATTTCTCCTCGTTTATTATAAAACCAAGACGTCGGAGCATTAGAAGCAGATTCTGCACATCGTTCTGAAGCGTTAACTTGTTGCCGTACCTCTGAAGAATGTTGTCCAGGTAGGCCGACGTTACCGCAGACGAATGAGCTCGGAAATACATCATTACCGAGTTCATTACCCGAGTGAAAGCCCAGGGTGCTAGATTCAATCCGAAGCACATCGCCCGGAATTGATACACCACCCCTAGGACTGCGAAGCGTAGATACTTTCTGAATGTCGGATGTACCATGACGTGAAAGTACGCATCTTTGAGATCTATGCTTGTTGCATAATCGTTCACCCGAATACTCGCTCTGACCGATCGAATCGTCTCCATATAAAACTTCGGAGCAACGATCAGCTTGTTTATCCAGCTCAAATCTATGACTGGACGGAACGAGCCGTCTGGTTTCGGAACCAGAAACAGATGGCTGTAGAATCCCGGTGTCTCCTGGTTTTCTACGACCTCTACCGCGTTCTTCATTAAAAGAGACTGCACCTCTGATAACAGAGCATCTCTTTTCTGCGGATTTGACGGAAGTTGAGTCCATTTTGGACTTCGAGTTAATGGAGGCTTTCGTTTGAAGGATATCTTTAGACCTTCCGAAATCACCCCTCTCACCCAAGGGTCGTCCGTAATCGACACCCACTCTTGTGAAAAACTCGACAACCTTCCGCCAACCGGCACGCGATAGAGGTTGAAGCCATCACCTCCTGGACCTGCGAGGTCTGCGGTAGGAGAAACCACGTCCTCCGCGACCCGCACCTCATCCCGTCGACCTCGGGGCGTCCGACCGGTTGTCCCGGCCCGAAGGACGTCCCGCACGTGAGTCGCTGCCTTTACGGTCTCTTGAATAAGACCAAGAGGACGCACCGGAACCTCTATAGGAACCTCTCTTGGGCGCATTAGACCCAGAAGTGCCTGTCTTACTCTTATCTGCCGTGTCCGACTTCTTAGAAGCAGATTTGACCAGCAGAGAATCCGAAGCTTTCTTAGTAATTTTATCGTAAATTGCAGAAAGCTTGCCGTCGAAGAGATGTTCTCCGGAGACCGAAGCGACTCTGAGAGAGTTCTTCACCTTACTATCCACGAGTATGGATGTAGCTAGGGCTGCGTCACGTCTAACCAACTCCAGGTTTGCCACTGAAAGGGCGGAGTTACACGTGGAATAAGCTACTGCCCTTGAAAGAAGTCTTAAAGAGGATTGTATATCCTGGAATTCTTTCCCTTGAAGACGCAGTGATAACGCCTTAGTAAGGTGGTCTGCGTAAGATAAAGCATCTAAACTGGCTCTGTTAGACGAAATAAGTCGTCTCCAACACCGCGGTTGGAATAGACGCAGATGACGGTAATGATAATTGTAAGTCTTCCACCTCGTCGTCCATACGCAGAGGAACTCTCGGGATACCCTGTCCTGCCGTATCGAATTTATTCCTTGCATTAATGAAAGGCAGGTTGAGAGTATTGGCGGACAAGAAACCCGCTTTTCCTGTTTTGGAAGCAAGTTTGAATATAGCGTCGTTCAATAATTCAAATGTTCTTGCGACATTATTGGACTGAGACGGAAACTCGGGAGCGATGTCCCTGAACCGCTCAAAGAAATCAGAGTCCAATGACGCTATAATTCTCTTGTCCGGAACCGCAGCAGTCTGGCCCGACGGAACAACTTGAGGAAGAAAGTGCCGGATGAAGTCCACGGCAGCTTTATGTTGTTCCGAAAGGGATAGCTCCAAGTCATCCGTATCCCTTTCACCATCCGGTCGGACCTCATGATGCTCCCGGTCGTCCGCACCCGATGCTTCGGCGGAGCGTACCGACCCAGCGCCGTCGGATAATTCCCGATCCGACACCGTTTCTGTCGGTTGCTGGGATGCTGCGATAAGTTGTGCAATTTGAACAAGCAAGTCCGACATCGAGGCCTGCGGAGGTGCAGTCTTTCGCTGCTTCGCCGAGGGCAGCTCCGCATCTGGTGACTCCCGCATACTCTTCCTATGCGAACGTCCGGAGTCCATCGGCCTCGTGTCCCTGGCTACCGGATGGCGTGAACTGGTCACCGAAGAATCCCTGATCGGCGAAGCTGGTAAGATATCGGCGGTCACGTAGCCAAGGTGCGGTCGTGTGCGCTGGTGAGAGGGAGAAGCCTGAGCAGTCTCAGCGGACTGCCTATACAACGGAGCGTCCTGAGCAACGGACGTGTGCTCCGCTTGCGACACATTTTGTACCACAACATCTGGTCCCAGATGTTGTTGTACGAGAGAGGGGCCTCTCTCGCTCGCGGCCCGGCTGGACCTGGACGAGCTAGGAACAGGACAGAAGGCTTCCTCCGATCTCTCCTACTATCCGCCGTCACTGGGTATGCACAGTGAATGTTTATAGTGCTCGCATCAACCAACATTTCCTCCTGGACCGCATCGGACGAACCCGGCTGCCGAACCATTCAGTGAATGGACGCTACACCGGGCGAGCTAGCGGACGACATTTGTCTTATCTCCATGAGCACTTTTGCCGCTAGCTCTGTATTCATTTGTGACGACGGAAGCGCACTTGCGGAAGATAACATGGAAACATCACCCTGTTCTTGTTCCTCTGAAATAGAAACTGATAGAGTAGAGTGACCCTGCGGAGAAAGAGCCGGCATAGCCCTTTCTCCACTAACAACATATCGTGACACACGTTTCCAATGTTTGTCATCCCAATATTGACATATAGAACAGGGATTAGTGCGAGTACACTGACTACAATTAATACAATGATCATGAAAGTCAGAGGAAGATTTCTTCCTATTACAATTTGAACAATATCCTTTCATTGTGAAAAGTCAACAACAAGTCCTAGTACTCGCACAAACCCCTAAACACAAAGATACATAATAACATGATCCATTAATATTGAAAAAACAATTGAAAATCAAAATAATTTTTGAAAAATATTTCTTCAGCGAAGCCCAAGTTTCTGAAAAGTAACGTTGAGCCCCAATGGATCCAAAGGCTAAGTGTGGTCAAAAATTTTAAAATTATATTAAATAATTAATGCAACACTTACGGATAATAATAATGTATCTTATAGTGAGATAAACTACTCCAAAGGCAAACAGCCCCCCTCAAAAGAGACTGTTGCCAATGTAAACAAACAGTGTAAAAACACCAGAAAACATGACTCCAGGCACTGACAATACTGGCCCGAAATCAGTCATCAAAATTACACTCTATCTGATGCAAGACAGAGACTCCCAGGGGAGAATCTGCAGAACATCAGATGGTAGATGCAGAACACAACGTTTATACACCCATGGGTGAAAACGTAACTATGGGGAAAATAACAGAATTCATTCTGTAACCAAGCTAATTCTCCCAAGAGAATTTAGAAATGATCTTTCTCAAAAATATGCCAAAAGCATGGGAGAATAGCAAGGGGGGACTTAGAAGACCAGGGGAGAGGAAACACTGAATAAGCAGTGCAACTTTATAGCAAGAATGACAACTACAGGCCCATGCCTCGAAAATAGGCAACTTAACATAATTTCCTAAAAAATTTTAAGTACAGCCCTGATTATTTTTTGTCACTCCTTTTTCCTCTCCTCCTTCTATATCCTCCTTAGAATCACCATTTCTCCAATAATTACGTGTCTGGCATCCTTTAAACTGAGGTTAACAAGCACAAAGATCAGTGAGATGTTGACTGATGAAGGGCCAAACAGAGAATGATAATTGGCTCCAATTTCGGAACGTCCTTGACACTGCGCATGCGCAGTAAGGGCAAAGTATGGAGGTCCTTCAGGACATGATTTCTTTTGGTTTTAGATGCAAATTTTGGGGATTGGGGGGCAAAATTTGTGTTTGGCCCTAGATTTTTAAGAGTTAGCACCAGCTATGTCTGGGTCATTGGTACAGTATAAAAATATTTTAAGTTACAGCCCTGATTATTTTCTGTCACTCATTTTTCCTCTCCTCCTTCTATTTCCTCTTTAGATCCACCATTTCTCTAATATTTATGTGCCTGGCATCATTTAAACTGAGATTTACAAGCACAAGGATCAGTCAGATGTGAACTGATGAAGGGCCAAACAAAGAATGATAAATGGCGCCAATTTCGGGACCTCCTTGACACTGCGCATGCGCAGTAGAGGCGATGTATGGAGGGCCATTCAGGACATGATTTCTTTGGTTTTAGATGCAAATTTTGGGGATTGGGGGGCAAAATTTGTGTTTGGCCCTAGAATTTTAAGAGTTAGCACCAGCTATGTCTGGGTCATTGGTACAGTATAAAAATATTCAATTTTTTCAACTGCTCAATTTGCACATTACGCAGGCGGATACGGGCGATTCGTTAGGTAAAGGGTTAAAGCCCAAATATGGCCTTCCAGCACTCTACCAGTTAAACCACATATATGGTAATTATTATCTTCAGTAGAGAGTTAAAAGAAAAGCTCCCCTATACTGGAAATGGCATGTCTAGGTAAAATTAAGGTGGGGTAATTTATAGGTTGCCTGTGATGATTTAAGGTGGAGATTGGAGCTCCCCTGGAATTTTTAAATGGGCATGGTCTGTAATAGAAAAATAGCCCCAAAACATTGAAGAAAACTTCTCCCAACAACAAAACTGATTGTGACAGTACACTTTTGAATTTAATCAAATGTCGTCTAAGTACGAAACCATGGATCTCTGACTTAACTGGTCAAGTGTTAGGAGCAACTATCATGGCACTACTGAAAAGTGCTGGAAGCCACTTTAGTGGCTATACACTGTATGCATTAGCTAGTCGCTCAGCAGCAAAAACACAAAAATGTTTAGTCAAAACTGTTTTGTTACAATTTATTGGTGAGTGCCTATTTGGCACTCTCCAATAAATTGTAACAAAACAATAGCAATTGTTTATGAATGAAATCTTGCTGAAATAGGGCACTCTTTGCTGGCAGCATGGTATCCTTGAAAAACTACTAATATTACATTACACTGAAAACAGTGCCTTATTAACCCATGGGTGGGCCCCTAGGCTTTTAAGTACTTCGGGATGGGGCCCCCTCCGGCACTTCAATCTTTCACCCCACTACAGCCGATAGCCTGACCCTGGTATGGTAGGCACTATGCCGCAATACAGAGCCCTATATCCATTTTGCGGGTCTACTGGAGAATTCTACTCACAACTTGACATATTATTTAAATAAGCATTAAAATAATGTACTGTATATAAATATATATATATTGTATACTTATGAGAGTATATATATGGATAAATACACATGTACATGTATTGGTACGGCACAGAGTGCAAAGTGCCTTTAACCAGTGAAGCCCTAGGGCACTGGTAAGAGTGCCTGAGAAAAACAAATTGGGGGCCTCCGTCCCTGCAGGCCCCTAGGCTTCTGTCTTGTCCGCCTTTCAAATAAAAATGATGAAAAAATAATTTTGCACTCTACCAGTTAAGAGAGCAGTAGCCTAGCAAATTGCTTTAGTCAACTACAAACTGCGGTAAATAGATCGGGGAGGGGAGGGAGGGGAGGGGTGCTTGATTTTTTAGACTCGGTTTCAGGACAAAAACTTGTTTTTAGTTTGGGTTTTCTATGTATTGAGAATATACAGTAAACGACACTTCAAGCTCTGTAACTTGAAAAAAAAAATGCAATAGTTTATACGGCACAACACACCAAGCCTGAAAATAAGCAGTCAGACATTTGTAAAATGAGGTCCCCAGAGGGTGAATTTGATGATGCTATCCCATACAGTGGGCCAATTTATCCTCTGGGTACCTCTTTCTGTTTAGTTTTGAGACCGATTCAGGTTGAGGTTCACAGAGGG
Organism: Pictodentalium vernedei; assembly: GCA_031216915.1. NCBI lineage: Eukaryota > Metazoa > Mollusca > Scaphopoda > Dentaliida > Dentaliidae > Pictodentalium > Pictodentalium vernedei. The sequence continues at coordinate 316,969,600 of CM062288.1, read as the reverse complement.
TAAATTTAGTGATGCAGGTAGGGGTAGCATCGCTAAATTCACCCTCTGTGGACCTCATTTTGCAGATGTCAGTCTGCTTATTTTCTGGCTTGCCACATACCATAAAAAGTCCTGTCTGTTAGTATCTCCATTGGGTTCAGCCTAACTTCCCTTTGACCAATCTTTGGGTTTCTAGGAGATCAGTTGCTAAGCATATTGAGTCAGAAAAAATCTTAAGTTCGGGTGACAAATGAATCAATGTTATCTAATCCATATTGTGTTTTCAGTATACATTGTCAAATTTTCTCCGTTTTTGACTGGTCCACCAGAGGAGTCAATAAGAGTGACAATATTATAATGAGATGTATTCACCCATTTGCCTGATAGACTAAGTGACGAGAGACCATAGGGGCAACTAGCCCAGTTCCCCCTTAGTAAGATAGTTTTATCAGTTTAACCCCCTGCACATTGATGTCAAAATATCTAAATTTCAGGCAGAAAACATTTCCCATAATGCAACTAGACATTTAACCAATTCAATCTCGTTTGACAGAGCTCATTGAGCTCTGTCAAACGAGATTGAATTGGTTAAATTTCTAGATGCATTATGGGAAAAAACAGCTTCCTGAAATTTTGGTAATTTTGACATCAGAGTGAAGGGGGTTAACCCTTTACCCAATGCAGACGATTTCAAAATTTATTATTTTAAATATCATTTTTTAAATTTTTTCAAAAAATTTCAACAAAACCATATCATGTGACCCCTCTTTGGAACGAGCTCGTTCCAAAGAGGTGTCACATGATATGGTTTTGTTGAAATTTTTCGAAAAATAATATTTTTTCAGCTGCTGAATTTGCATATTACGTGGGCGATTCGTTGGGTAAAGGGTTAATCACAAACACAGAAAAAACACTTGGTAATTTTGTGGTTCTAGTTTCAGATTGCGCAAAAATTGCAAGTAAACAGGACATCCAAAAATGTCCCCAGCTCTAGTGGTAAATCAGAACTTATCATAGTTTTATTGAATAAGCTGAAATTGTGTTACTTACTTGTAAAAGGCAAACAGTTAGAGCCGATGTGATGAGTTTGTTGAACAATGGAAATGCTGTCATCGGTGAATAACAATACATATGCGAGAAGAAAGCAACCTTTTGAGACAATTAGTAAATTCTTATCCTGTAAATGAAACAAAATGTTCAGAACTGTAGAACAAATGGTCCCACTTAACTGAATATAATATTGGGGTATTCACTCTTCAGAAAGTCACCCTCCTGTAAATTCCCAAACTAAAGCCCTGTGGAGTCAAAGGTCAACTTAATTTGAGCTTGATTCAGATGCCCAAATCTATGATGCTTAAAACTAGTATAACACATTGAAATATTAGACTGTATTATATACTAGGCTGGGTATTATTGCGAATTATCTAAAAGATATTTCTTGATATCCATCGACTCAATGGATATTGAAAAATATCCGTCAGTAGCTTCCTAAATGACGTCATGCTACAGTAAAATGGCGCATAGCATATAATAAAAAGAAAATCTATGCTGTTTTAGTGAATATCGGGAATTATCTCATTTGTGTGGACGTGAAAGTTTTATTTTTCTCTCGCTCAAGGGCGCCTGAAAAATAAAACTTTCTGGTCCACACTCATGAGATAATTCCTGATATTCACTAAAACAGCGTAGATATCCTCTACGCATTCTTAAAACAATTTTAAAACTCTACTGTAAGCAGGGTTTTACCTCTGGGTTCAAAATTTGTCAGAATTTGGGGTTCTTTTTTCAATTAAAACTGGTTGTGTATTAAATTCACTATTATGGCTCTTATGAAAAGTGCTGATGGCCACTTTAATGCCTTTGTACTGCATGCATAAGCGTGCTGTTGCTCAACAATAGAGAATAAACTTTTATATAAATTGTAACAAGACGAATATTCAGGAACATAATCTGGCTAAACTATAGTGTTGAAACGATTACCTATTTTTCAAAGTCGACGGGTGTAATCGATTCAAAATCGACTATTCGGCTTTTCTGTTGAAAACATAATTGTCTCAGTAAATTAGGTGATAAGAGACTGTTACATGTAAGTTGATAACCCTTTCGTTTAATGACTCGTTTGACAGGTGTTTGATGAAGGTTCCTTGTCAATGTCATGAATGTAGCTATTCTCTTTTTTGTATTTTGAGTTTTTTAAAACATCGTGCATATTATAGATTATAGCTTTAACCATTCAGTAAAAAAATTAGGATACCTGGGAAGTGCGTGCCTCCTAGTCCTCTCTCCATACAGTAGAAAAAGTACCCAATGATGTTAAAACAGAAGTTTCGTGAATTTTTACAATGTTTGAAGTGTGCCGCCATTCGCCCGGTGCAATTAAAAACTCCTGGGTCAAATTTTGTGACGGAAAGTTTCCTCACCTTCATATTCGGTCTTCGCCAACTCGCACCCAAACCAGTACAGTAATATCATAGAATATGGAGCTATGGCATTGATTTACCTTTGAGGAAGACAGGGCAATTGGCTCAAAGAAGATTCACTAAAATACATGTACAAGAGTCAGTTTAAGCACAGGAACTCTGCAGAAACTATAGAGTTACGGCGCTTCAACTGATTATTGTGTGGAGTGCAGAGTACTGCGGATGAATGAGAGAAGAAAGGACTTAGCATGCCCTAACCCTTTACCTCAACTTGTAACATTATTGGCATCAACAAACGACAATGACTGCATTGATATCCACTTCTCAAAACAACTTAAAATAGGTCCACCATGAAACAGAAACGTCTGATGTTTGTAATCATTAACCCCCACTCTTGGCATTTTACGACTTCATCTTTGAGTTTCCTGACTAGTCGACTGGCGGATTTCATTCAGAGTCGATTTTTCCGAAAATCTAATCGACTTCAACTAGTCAACTAATCGTTTCAACACTACTAAACTAAGCCTCTCCTTGCTGGTCACGTGTTATCTTTTAAAAAGGGAGCATGCTGGCTCAGTGATTATGGCTTCAGACATCAAACCGAAAGGCCCATGGTTCAATCCCCGCCAGGGGTAATGGCACTGTGTTCTTGGGCAAGCACTTAATCGCAAGGGTCAAGCCTGAAAATGAGCAGATTGTCATTTGCAAAATGAGGTTCCCAGAGGATGAGTTTGGCGATGCTACCTTGCTAAATTTACCCTCTGTGAACCTCAATCTGAATCAAGGTCTCAAGCCTAAATAGAAAGAGGTACCCACAGGATGAATTGGCCCACTGTGTGGGATAGTATCACAAAGTTCACCCTCTGAGGACCTTATTCTGTAAATGACAGATTGCTTATTTCCAGGCTTGCCAAGGGTGGCACTGTGTACTAACTTATTTCCAGGCTTGCCAAGGGTGGCACTTTGTACTAAGGCAAACTAAATGTTGATGGTAGACTTGTCACTAAGTCTGACAGATGCTTGTTGCTGCTTGGCACTTCTCTCTGGGCACTCCATCTTCCTCCACCCATAAAACAAGGTCACCTTGGCTGTCAAAAGTGTCTTTGAACCCCAATAAAGAGAAAAAATTACTAAAGTAACAAATCACCTTTCAAAAAATAATTTATAATTCTACCAGTTAAGTGACTCATAAATGTGTCAAATTTATATCCGTCTGGCCGAGGTGTGCGAAACTAAAAGTAGATTGACACAAGAGCCCTTTACTGAGCATGATTAACAAACGACACCGACAAAACTTCTCAAATAAGTTTCATTTTGTGTCTCAAAAACATACTTTATGATCCCTCATTGGAATGAGCATGATGAGATCATTCCATTGAGGAGTTATATGTATTGGATGCAAAAGATTTAGAAAAAAAATAGCATAATTAGATTAGGCCACACAAAGTTTCTCAGGCCATTATTTGTAAAATAGCATGCGTGCATACGTTTTTTTATTCTATTTTTTATTTCTGTAATTATTTCTTTGACATCAAAAGTTCATGTTCTTGGTTTATATTTTAGGCCTCATAATCTATGGAATAGCATGGGTGGTGGTGTATTTTGTCCCTTGAGAGCAAGAAGGTTTTGCAATGATTAAGCATTGCAAAGCCTTCTTGCACTCAAGGGACAAATTTATCAATTTTATTAACTTGGGTAAAATATCAGACATAAACCATTTAATTTCAATTTTTTAAAAATTTGCATTGGTTATAAAAAAAAAAACATGCGGCAGCCAAAAGGACCTTGTGGGAGAGCCTGAGAAACATATTTTTAATTTTTTTAGGCCTTAGCAATTGTTGTAAATAGGACTAGACAGATATAGTGGTAACGTTAAATATATAAAAGATTATTTGTTGTTTACCTGAATTCAATGTGAACTCTCTGTACACTGATGTCAAAATACTGACATTTCAAAAAGAAATTTGTTCCCATAATGCAACTCAAAACTGAAAAAAATTCATCTTGATTGACAGAGTTCGATTGTGTGCACAAGAATATCAGACATACAAATGGATGGACATCACAAGTCTGCAAAGACATTTTTGACCGAGGGTCATTTTGTTGAAATTTGTGCTGAAAATGCAGGTTTACTGCATCAAATCAAACACCTCTGTAAGCTACAGAAAAGGCCGGTGTATCGGCCGCATCCGCCCACGTAATATGCAAATTCAGCAGTTGAAAAAATATTATTTTTTATAACATTTCAACAAAACCATATCATGTGACCCCCATTGGAACGAGCTTGTTGAGCTTGTTCCAACGAGGGGTCACATGATATGGTTTTGGTGAAATTTTCTGAAAAATTGAAAAAAATGATAATTAAAATAATAAATTTTGATATCGTCTGCGTTGGGTAAAGGGATTAGTCACACCTGCGTATAAATGCACACCTAAATTTTCATCTAAGCTGTTCCCTTTTACATGTAACTGTTATTTAAGTCGCAGTGACATTCAACAAGTGATCACTTTGGTCCTTTTGGCTGCCGCATGCTCTTTTATTATAACCAGTGTAAGCTTAACCCTTAACCCAACGTAACGGCCAGAACCGACCAGCACTATTCTCAAAAATCACCAATTAATTTTCATTATTTTTTCATTTTTTGTCTCAAAAACATAGGGTATGACCCCTCATTGGAACGAGCTCATGGTCTCTTATTATTACCAGTGCAAGCTTAAAAAAATAAAAATTAAATGGTTTGTGCCTGAAATTTTATCCAAGTTAATAAAATTGATAAATTTGTCCCTTGAGAGCTACGAGGCTTTGAAATGCTTTAGCATTGCAAAGCCTTCTTGCACTCAAGGGACAAAATACACCACCACCCATGCTATTCTGTAGATTATGAGGCCTAAAACATAAACAAACCAAAAACATGAGCATGAAGAAATAATTAAAAACATAAAAAATAAAATAAAAAAGTTAAAAAATTTATAGTAATTTATATATTTTTTATACTTACCAATGACCCAGACATAGCTGGTGCTAACTCTTAAAAATATAGGGCCAAACACAAATTTTGCCCCCCGATCCCCAAAATTTGCATCTAAAACCAAAGAAAACATGTCCTGAATGGCCCTCCATACCTCACCTCTACTGCACATGCGCAGTGTCAAGGACGTCCCGAAAATGGCGCCATTAATCATTCTTATAACCAGTGCCTGGTAAGCACTATGTACTCAGCGGGGAGGTATGAGTTCCCAACTCCTGGGAGGGCCATCCCCGTCTGGGTCATTGGTAAGTATAAAAAATATATAAATTACTATAAATTTTTTAACATTTTTATACTGTACCAATGACCCAGACATAGCTGAATAGTAGAAAGGCTGGAGGGCCAAGGACATAGAGCAAGATGGAATACGCTCAATTATATAAAATAGAGTCATCCCCTCTAGGGAAAAAGAAGTATTAGGCCTTACATGTATCTTTCTTATTTATGATAAATTAGAAAGACACAACACCTTCCATAATTGAGCATCATAACATCCATGTACTCTATTAATATCCAGTATAATCCTTATACTAATAATTTTTAAAGTAAGCCAATAAATAAAGTTAGTCAAGAGAATAGAGACTCTTTATACTCCTTAAAAGTGTCTGAGGATTGTATAATAACGCCCGTTTGACACGTGATATATTCAAAAGCTATACTTTAAAAACTATGACCTGAATGAATTTTTAAAACATAAACTTATCACTTAAAAACCATCCCAGTAACAGCTCAGAATTACTAACTCCGGAGGAGGTATCCACTTGTTTTCATAATAAAACAGGTGACAAAAGGGAACACCCTCCCCCCCCCCCCCCCCTTCTCCTTGCCCTGGGTCAAATAGCCCAGAGCGAAGAGGGCAACAGGACGGAGTCACTGCCGGAACAGAAGCCTACCTAGCTATAGCAGCAACTGTTAAGTGAATGACATTCTGAGCAGTAGATAATAGACCTAACAATGGAGGCCTCCAGAAATGGACTCATTATTTCTGAGATAAAAATTCATGAATGTGGATAGCTGAGCCCAATGTGCAGCCTTCATAAAATCTATAATAGTGACACTATTAATGTAAGCCCAAGATGTAGAAAGAGCTCTTACTTCATGAGCCGAAATCTCAAGCATAAACTGCTGAGTTAATGATATACCATAAGCAGTACCGATAGTTAATTGAATCCATTAGCAATAGAATGGAGCGTAATGTCCTTCTATTAGGCATTAAAGACAGAAGAAGCTTACGTCCTTACAAATAAACTGATATCTGTTTATAAATACGTAAACTCTAACCGGACAGAGAAAAGGCCTATGCCCGTACGAAGACGGAAGGACCTTAATAACAATAGGTTCCGGATATTTATTAGGAGCCTGATTCTTAATCAAAAATCCAACATTAGTAGTAAAGGAAATAGTGTTTCCGATACTATGAAAGTGAGAATCGTCCACCGATAGTGCATGAAGCTCACTGACTCTTCAGTAGAAGAGAAGACTAAGAGAATTACTGTCTTAAAAGGTCAGAATTTGAAAACTACCGTTTCCAAAAGCTCAAATGATTACTTAGCTAAATAAGAACCGAAGCTAAATTCCGTATAGGAATTTAATCTAAGAATTCTAGGTCTATTTATCGAAAAGTTTCTAACTGACTTAGATAAAGAGACTTAAGACTCAATTGTAAACTATCATAGAGTGCATAGGTATGAGATAACATAGACCTATAACCTTAATAGTAACAGGCTGCAGTTGATCTTGTCAAACAAGTATACTAGAAAGTTGCAATGTCTAGTATGGAGGGATCAAAAATATCAACATAATGATCCCTACACCAACGACGGAAGAGCCTCCACTTTAGCCGCATAGTATAGCGAAGAAGAGGTTCTCCTACAGTAAGAAATCACGTCCATAGCTCGTCCTGTACAATGCTTGCCGTGCAAGAAGGACCACACAACGGAATACGTGAAGGTTGAGACCTTGCGGGTTGTGATGAAGTTGACACGATTTCCCCAGCGAAAGAAGATCCTCTCATGGAGGAAGTTTTCGCGGTAAGTCCCACAGTAGACACCTGAGTAAATTTACCCACGGTCTCTGTGAAGACAGAGATGCTATCAACAGAATTGTATTGTGGATGTTTATCTTAGTAATACTTGCTGAATCAACAGCGCTGGAGGATACGCGTATCCTATCATTCCATCCTATTAGATCAATAGAGCATTAACAACATAAGCTCAGGGATCCGGACATGGAAACACATACGTCTGCAATTGAATAGTGAGTTGTGTCGCAAATAAATTATCATTGGGCGCTCCCATTGATAGCAAATCTGATTGAATACTTGTTCGTTGAGAGTCCATTCTGACGGCAACAAGCGACCCTTACGTGAAAGGGAGTCTGCTAATACAATCAGACGACCCGGAATATGACGGACCGAAGCAGAACTAGGTGTACTATAACAAACAGAAGGATTCTTTCCGTTAAATTTAATAACGGAATCGAATGAGTGCCTCCCTGGTTCCGGAGATACGCAACTACTGTCGTATTAACGGACAGGATTTGGACATGCGTTTCTGAATAATGTTCATCCAATGACATAGTGCAAGCCTAAATAACATCATTTCCTGGAAGTTAAGTGCTTGCCTAGAAACTGTGGAACCCAAAGCCCCTGGCACTTCGAATCCGTTGGGATCAATATTGCACCCCAACCTGTTTGACTGGCATCCGTCATAATCATAAAACTCGGATCCGGCAACTGCAGTGGCACTCTCTGAGTCAACCACCGAATGTTTGCCCAAGTCTGAATCTCTTGTTACACTTGATAGACAAGAGAACGTGTATATCGAGCAATTCATAGATTGCTGAAAGGTTGCCGTCGAAGAGAAGCTTCTCCGAGACCGAAGCGACTCTGAGAGAGTTCTTCACCTTACTATCCACGCGCGTGGATGTAGCTAGGGCTGCGTCACGTCTAACCAACTCCAGGTTGCCACTGAAGGGCGGAGTTATACGTGCAAAAACTACTGCCCTTGAAAGAAATCACATTGAGGATCATATCCTGGAATTCTTTCTCTTGAAGATGTAATGATAACGCCTCAGTAAGGTGGTCTACGTATGAAAAAGCGTCTAAGTTAAGTCTATTAGACATCATTGTCGTTTCCAACATCGTGGTTGGAATTGACATAGACGGCGAAAAAGATAATTCCCAGTCTTCAGCACCGCCGTCTAGATGCATATGAACTCTCGGTATGCCCTGTTCTGCCAATATAAATTATTTCCTAGAATTGAAAAAAGGCAGAATAGAGCAGAATAGAGCATTGCGGACAAGAAACTAGACTATCATGCTTGGTAGCAAGCTTATATATAGCGTCGTTAAATAATTCGAATGTTCTAAAGACATTATTGGACTGTGTCGGTAAGTCAGGGACAATGTCCCTGAACCGATCCAAAACTCCGTGTCCAATGACGCTATTAGTCTCTTATCCAGCATCGCAGCAATGTAGTCCGACGGAACAACCTCTGGAAGATAATGCCGGAAGAAATGTATGGCAGCTTCTGTTGTTCCGAAAGGGAAAGCTCGAAATCGTCCGAATCCCCTTTCGCCATCCTGTCGGACCCTATAAAGTGTTCGGTCGACCAAACCTGATGCAACAGTGGAGCGCACCGACCCAGCGCCATCGGATTATTCCTGATCCAACCGAGAACTTGTCGTTTGCTGGAATGCTGTGAAAAACTGTGCTATTTTGGATAGCATGTCCGTCACTGAGGCCTGTGGAGAAGCGGTCTTACGATGCACTGCCGCTGGAAGCTCCATGTACGTTATCCCGTGCATACTTCTATTATGCGAGCGAATGGAGTGTATAGGCCTCGTGTCCCTTGGCTACTGGATGGCGTGACCTGTTTGCCGTGGAATCACTGAATGACGAAGCTGGCCGGATACTCGAGGTCACGTAGCCAATGTGCGGTCGTGTGCGCTGCTGTGAGGATGAGGAAGTCTCTCGGACTGTCAATATAACGGAGCGTCCCAAGCGACGGACATATGCTCCGAATGCGAAATATCTGTACCACAACATCCGGTCCCATATGTTGTTGTACGAGAGAGGGACCTCTCTCGCTCGCAGCCCGGACGGACCTGGACGAGCTAGGAACCGGACTAACAGGCTTCCTCCGATCTGTCCTCTAATCCGTCGTCACTGGGTGTGTACTAAAGTCTATTATAGTGCTCGCATCACTCAAATCTCCTTCCTAGACTGCAACGATGAATGGACGCTACACCGGGTGAGCTAGCGAATGTCAACTCTGTCGATCCTACTAGGGACCTCTTAGGCGATTGACGTATTCCATGAGCACTTATTGCCGCTACCTCTTCATTAACTATGACGACAGATCCACACTTTTGAAAGACATCTCAGTAACTTTGCGAACAAGAAACCAGACATGCTTGTTAATAGCAAGCATATAATAATATATTTAGCGTCGTTCAATAATTCGAAAGTTGTGTGACATTATTGGACTGTGTCGAACTGAGGGACGATGTCCCTGAACCGAATCAAAAATTTCTGTGTCCACCGACGCTATCAGTTTCTTATCCGGCATCGCAGCATTCTGGTCCGACGAAAGAACCTCTAGAAGATAAAGTCAGATGACATATACAGCAGCTCATGTTGTTCCAAAAGGGAAAGCTCGAAATCCTCCGAATCCCTTTCGGCATCCCGTCGGACCGGATGAAAATTCCGGACGTCCGTACCTGCTTCTGCGGAGCGTCCCGACCCAGCGTTGTCAGATAATACATAATGCGACAGAGATTCTGTCGTTGCTGGGATGCTGCGATAAGCTGTGCTATTTGGGATAGCACGTCCATCACCGAGGCCTGTGCAGTAGCGGTCTTACGATGCTTAGCCGCTGGAATGTACGTTGACTCCCGCACACTTTCTTATGCGAACGTCCGGAGTCTGCAGGCCTCGTGTCCCTGGCTACCGGATGGTGTGACCTGGTCACCGATGATTCTCTGATTGGAGAAGCTGACTGGATATCCGAGGTCACGTAGCCAAGAGCGGTCGTGTGCGCTACCATGAGGATGAGGAAGCCTTATTGACAGTCTCTCCGGACTGACTATATATCGGAGCGTCCCGAGTGGCGGATGTATGCTCTGAATGCGAAACATTTTGTACCACAAAATCTGGGGCCAGATGTTGTTGTACGAGAGAGGAGCCTCTCTCGCTCGCAGTCCGGATGGACCTGGACGTGCTAGGAACAGGACTAAAAGGCTTCCTCCGTTCTCTCCTCCAATCTGCTGTCACTGGGTGTGCATTTGGTTGATTTATAGTGCTCGCATCACCCAAAACTCCTTCTAGACCGCAACGGACGAACCCGGCTGCCGAACCATTCAATGAATGGACGCTACACCGGGCGAACTAGCGGACGCCAAAGGCCGTCGAACCTACTAGGGTCCTCTTAGGCAATTGACGTATTTACATGAGCACTTTTCCACTAGCTCTTCATTAATTGTGATGACGGAGGCACACTTTTGGAAGACATCACGGATACATCACCCTGTTCTTGATCGTCTGAAATAGAGATTGATAAAGTAGAGTGACCCTGCGGGGAAAGGACCGGAATGGCCAATTCCCCACTAACATACCGTGACACACGCTTCCCATGTTGTCATCGAAATTAATGCATACAGAACAGGAGTTAGTGCGAGTACACTGACTACATTTATACAATGATTATGAAAGTCAGAGGAAGATTTCCTCTTATTACAATTGAACAATATCCTTTCATTGTGAAAAGAAAACAAAGTCCTAGTACTCGCACCAACCCCTGACAATCAAAATACATAATAACATGATCCATTAACATAGAAAAAATAATTGAAATCAAAAAATTTTGAAAAAATATTTTTTCAGAACAACCCAAGTTTCTGAAAAGTAATGTTAAGCCCCAATGGATCCCAAGCCTAAGTGTGGACAAAAATTCTAAAAATATTTTAAACAACTTATGCAACACCTACGAACAATAATAATGTATCTAGTTATGATTAAATGAACATCAAGATATTATTTTCAAGAAATCCCCCCCTCACACAGAGGGCTGTTGTAAATGTAAACAGTAAGTGTAAAAACACCAGAAGAAGACTCCAGGCACCCTGGCCCGAAATCAGTTACCAATAATACACTATCTGATGCAAAACAGAGACTTCCAGGGAAGAAACTGCAGAACATCAGATGGTAGATGCAGAACACTACGCCTAACCACCCATAGGTGAAGACGTAAACATGGGGAAAAGAACAGAATTCATTCTGTTATCTAGCTAAAACTCCCAAGAAATTTTAGTAATAATATTACAGAAAATATGCCAAAAGCATGGGAGAATAGCAAGAGGAGGAAAACACTGAACAAGCAGTGTAACTTGATAACAAGAATGATCACAACAGGCTGTTGCCTCGAAAATAGATAACTTAACATAATTTCATTAAAAAATTTTAAGTTACAGCCCTGATAATTTTCTGTCACTTATTTTTCCTCTCCTCCTTCTATATCCTCCTTAGAATCACCATTTCTCTAATATTTATGTGTCTGGCATCATTTAAACTGAGATTTACAAGCACAAAGATCAGTCAGATGTTAACTGATGAAGGGCCAAACAAAGAATGATTAATGGCGCCAATTTTGGGACGTCCTTGACACTGCGCATGCGCAGTAGAGGTGAAGTATGGAGGGCCATTCAGGACATGTTTTCTTTGGTTTTAGATGCAAATTTTGGGGATTGGGGGGGCAAAATTTGTGTTTGGCCCTAGATTTTTAAGAGTTAGCACCAGCTATGTCTGGGTCATTGGTACAGTATAAAAATATGCCCAACCCCATGTAATTTTACAAAAAATGGCCTGAGAAACAGAAGATCTTCTTTGTGGAGCCTTTGAATACTCTGTTACATTAAGTGTTCCCATACCAACAATTTGAAAGTTGGAAACTATCGAGTGCGTCTAATTCATGGAATGAATACTTCAACATATTTGTTAACATTATAAATTATTGTGATGACTTGAGGGTAACCTGGTCTGAGGTTTGCAGCTTGGGGTTTATGTTCAACCGAGATGCAGAGAGGTCACATGATATGGTTTTGTTGAATTTTTTTTTAAAATTTGAAAAAAACAAATAAAATAAATTTTGAAATCCTGTGCATTGTGACTTATACACTGGTCTGTATTATATACTAGTAGGTGTCACCCGGCGTTGCATGGGAGAAGATGGTTATATCAGCCGTTTTCAAAATAGAAGGTCAAGGTCACCAATTTCAAGGTCAAGGTCAGCCCACATGGGCAACCCGATAAAGTCAAAATGATCAATGGGTCAATATACCCGCACATATGAAATTTTAGTCCGATCGGGCCAGCCGTTTTCGAAATAAAAGGTCAAAGTCACCAATTTTAAGGTCACCCTGCATGGGCACCCCGATAAAGTCTAAATGATCGATGGGTCAATATACCCACACATATGAAATTTTAGCCCGATCGGCCCACACGTTTTCGAAATAAAAGGTCAAGGTCACCAATTTCTAGGTCAAGGTCACCCCACACGGGAACCCTGATAAAGTCAAAATGATCGATGGGTCAATACACCCGCACATATGAAATTTTAGCCTGATCGGCCCAGCCGTTTTCGAAATAAAAGGTTAAGGTCACTAAGTTCTAGGTCAAGGTCACCCCGCACAGGAACCCCGATAAAGTCAAAATGATTGATTGGTCAATAAACCCACACATATGAAATTTTAGCATGATCGGCCCAGCCGTTTTCGAAATAAAAGGTCAAGGTCATCAATTTCAAGGTCAAGGTCACCCCGCATGGGCATGGCACCCACCCCATGTTACTTGCAGGGACGAATTAACCCCGTGTACAAAATTTGAGATCGATCGGTCGAGAAACGGAGGAGTTCACTCGGAACAATGATAGATAGTGAGAGAGATATAGACACAGACATTCGCATTTATATATTAGATTTCAGTCACGGATTAACAGTTCACCGCTTATCTTGCAAACAAAAATGGTGCATCTTATTACTTGAAATGTAACACTCACTTCTGATATCAAATTCCATACCATACATAATGGCTGAATCATATCACATTCTCCGTGAATTGTTTCCTGTATAACAGGTTCGAGCATATTTCCATTTTCTTCAAACTTTGTCCATGCTATATGGAGAGTGCCATTGTCACAGCCTATCGCAACAAATGCTGAATTGAAAAAAATGTCAATAAATTAATAATAAGCCCACTAAATAATATAATTTCCCAACACAAAACCATTTACCATACCTCCAGTACAAATTTCACCTGTTGATTGAATATAGGCAATAGAGTAAACTCCTGTTAATTGAAAAAAAAATCTTGAAACCTGTCGAGAAATTATCCTTTGTCTCCCCAGTTTTCCTTTGTTTATAGACCTATTAGCATCAGTACATCAATACGGCCATTTAATCAATTATATCTTGTTTGACAGAGCTCATGGAGCTCTGTCAAACAAGATATAATAGAATAAATGTTAAGTTTATCTCTAGAATACAGGAAAGTAACACAATCCCTGTTAATGGAATACTCTTGTTAATTGAATAATTTTCTTTGGCAAAGTGGCTATTCAATTAACAGGGTTCCACTGTATTATGGTCTGATTTATTTCTTTCCATACCAACCATATTAAACAGATAGTACCCTGTACAACACCCTGAGTTGCAATTATTTCACTGAAAAATACAGTGGAACCATGTGAATTGAACAGCCACTTTGCCAGTGAAAATAAGAGCTACTGCTGAAAGCAATTCCTACCCACACTACAGGGGCTGACTGATGAAGCATAAATGGATTAAAAAAAATCACCGAAAATTTTACAAAGTAAGGGCCATAACTCATGTGAAAATAATGTGAGCAACTCCTTTCAACATGTAGTAAAGCAGGTCATCCTTGGACTGCCGAGATATGTATCCATCCGAATGGATGGATGAGGATGGATGGGTGGACAAATGGATGGATGGACAGGTGGACAGCAATGGATGGATGGATGGATGGATGGATGGATGGATGGATGGATGGATGGATGGATGGACAGGCAGGCTGACGGATGATTCTAGAGATGAACTGTCCTGTATTCTAGAGATAAACTGGACATTTATTCTGTTATATCTTGTTTGAAAGAGCTCACTTAAGAACCACCTGAAATGTTTCATGACAGTGAAGTTGCTGTTACTGATTATTATGTTTTAATAATTGCTATGTCTTGCTGTACATTTCATCTAGTGAAACATGATGTTTCTGGTTGATAGCATACCCCAAACACATCCCCTCATTCATGTGAAGCATGCTTCCCACAAATGTCACAAAAAACACTATCATCCACATGCAATATCTGGGTAGAAAACAAGAAAATTTGTCACTTCTTTTATCAATAAATGTTGACATGGCAAGAGGGAGACTGTCAGAGGCACTAAGATGGCAAATCGTTGGCATGCATGCAACAGGCATGTCATTTAAAGCTACTGGAAGGTAATTTGGCAAAAGTCATTCTGTCATCAGCAGACTTGTCTGAAAAAATCAACAAACCAACAATGTTAAAGACAGACCAAGGCCTGGACAACCCTAAAGACCTCTCCTCAGGAGGATCTGAGTCTGGCACACCTTGTTAAGCATGAACCCTTTGCTTCAAGTGGAGTTTTGAAACACGTTTGGCTCCCCAACAGGCGTTTGTGCAACAGAACAGTCCGAAACCATCTCAAAGCACTGAGTATGAGGTCCTGAAGGGTCATCATGCGTCCAGCTCTGTCCGATCAGCATCAAAGACGACGTTTGGAGTGGTAAATGGCATGACAGCATTGGAATTGCAGAATGTAGAGGAGAGTCCATTGGTCCGTTGGATGAGAGTAGGTTCCTGCTTCACGTCACAGATGGTTGCATGAGAGTGTGAAGGCACAGAAATACTGCTTACATGCCCAGGAACATCAGACCTACTGTTCCTTATGGTGGAGAATCAGTAATGATCTGTGCGTGCCTCTCTCATGATTGTGAACTTGATATGGTGACTGTACGTGGGAATCTCAATGGCCATCAGTACATCCTGAACATTTCTCAATCCAGTTGTCGTGCCTCATTTTGACAACCACCCTTTGCCTCCTGCCCTGTATTAAAGGACGACAATGCAAGGCCACATCGTTCCCATGCTGTGAGAGCATTTCTTCAGAACAACGCTATTAGAACACTACCTTGGCCAGCAATGAGCCCCAAATTGAATCTCTAAGAACACATCTGGGACTTTCTTGGGCATCGTGTGCAAGCAAGGGAGCCACCTGTACAGAATTTGACCAATTTGGAAGTTGCATTGCATGAGAAGTGGCAGCAGTTGCCTCTGGAGCGTATCAGAAGGCTCACTGGTAGCATTAGGAGGAGGGTTTAGGCTGTCATCCAGGCACATGGTGGATACACTCGCTATTGACGTCAGACACTGCTATTATGTTCAGATCAAAAGTTACATTTTTTGTCAGTAATTACTGGAATTGTTTCATCATGGCCTGTTCCACCATCATACTTATCGAGAGAACATTTTTCCATCGAAAACATTAGAGACAGATATGTGTAATTAGCGCACCTAAAATACGGCATATTTTCATCATTGCATTGTCTTTTATTTGTCAACAGACCATTCTTTCCGCAAACACTAACTTTTGGCCATCTGAAAGATAGCATGAAAGTAATAACAGTTTCTATTAACACCACTTCGAAAAAAAACAGGAGGTGCTTAATTAAGTTCCAGGTGTATATAAACATAGCGAATTTGGCTATGGTCAGGGTAATTTCTCAAAATATTATAAGATTATTTATTCAATTAACAGGAGTTTGCACTACAATCTATATGCAATTAACAGGTCAAATTTGTACTGAAGATACAGTAAATGATTCTGTGTTTGGAAATAACATTGGAATAACAGGTTATTCAATTAAGAGATATCCAATAAAAGTGGGCACCACCGTACCAAAGTTAGAAGTGTCAAACAGACAATTAAAAATAGACCAAACTCTGCACTGGAAATGAACAAAATTGACGAGTGCAGTTTTAAGCTCCCGCGAAATCAGAGATGGGAGTAAATTGCACCCGTAAAATGTTAGTACATGAATTTTTGAGGGAATACTGTCACCAAACACCAGAAACCTCAACCCTTTTAACCTGAACGGTCACTTTTCCAACCTGATACATCATAACATCATTAAATAGGATGGCTGTTCAGTAAATGTGTGGGGTAGACCAATCAGTATTTTCAACGTGCAGCCCCGGGCTGCACGTTGAAAATATTAATTGGTCTACCCCAAATAATGAATATGGACACTTCTAATTGCTGCCATTGAACTAGGCATGGCAGATACCACTAGTGTTCAAAGGTTTAAATGTATAATTGCTGAATTATGACAGTAACTTGCCACTGGCCACAGTGTGCTGCTTTCTCAAAACAACACACATTTATTTGCCCTCACAGTATATTAGTTCTCCACAATATATTTTTCAACGAGTGTATTTTTTAGCTACCGTAAAATAGAAATCACAGGTGCTTACGGGTGCAATTGCACTCGCACCCGTCTCATTTCCAAGACTGACCAAACTGGTTCATCAATCATGCAAAATACTGGTTGCACGCCACTCCTCAGTGGTTCTCTTAGTGCACTCTGGCACAATATGACACTGGCTGTTGAGAGTGCTGTGAAATCTCAATATACAAACGAATCATTTGTACAAAAAATATTTACCTGTAGTTGTAGTAAGTAAATCGGTTGGGCACCATTTGAGACATTTGATTTCTGATGACAAGTTGGATACAACTCCCAGTATTTTACACTCGGATCTGTAAAGAAATTTTGTTGTATTAACATCTGTTTACATTCACTGGTTTAACTTTATTTAAAGGTAACGTTACTTTTCAACACTTTTGTCTGTGTATTGCACACAAGTACTGACTTGAAACACTGGGGTTGATTTTTTTTTTTTAAAGGTATTTGTCCTGTAGGAAGAGTGATAACATACGCATCCTACAAGAGAACTGACCTGTCCCAGAAACAGGACATATATTTCGACGAGAATCCAAGAATCAATTCATGCACAGATTTGTGCAACAAAACCTGCGAGAATATAGACTGTTGCTGCATCTCTGCTAGGATTCATGCAAAAAGAATTGAGTCAATTTAACCTTTTATCTAACATAGCAGCAGCATATTACGACCAAATGGGGAAGTTCTCATCTTGACATCATATGGAGTCATCCTACCAAGTTACAATGAAATCCCCCCATATTAAATAGGACCTGTAGACTGTGCTGAAAGTTTTTGGGTTTCGGGCTTGGGTAGCCATCAGAGTTGACAGATCATGACCAAAAGGGGATGTTCTCATCTATATATTATACAGAGGCATCCTACCAAGTTACAATGAAATCCCTTCATAAATACGACCTGTAGATTGTGCTAAAGGTTTTTGGGTTTTGGACTCAAGCAGCCATCACGGTTGACCGATCGTGACTAAAAGGGGACGTTCTCATCTAGACATGACCTCAAACCTGCATACGAAATTTCGTGGCGATCGGACAAGAAATACGGGCTGTGGCATGGGTTCAAGGAAAATGTGAACAGACTCACAGACTAACAGACATCCGCACACATGATGGCAATAGTTATCTTGACTTTGTCAAGTTAAGTTAAAAATTAACAAAATCCAAATCGTTGTTTGGAAGTTCTTTCTTAAAAAGTGTAACTATTTTTAGAACAAAATGGCCAACAGTGGCCTTTTGATGATTGTCAGACTCCAAAAGTAATATCCTCTTCCTCTTGCCAATAAACATAATTAAATTAGTTTCATAGGGCTGCAAGATGAAAATTATAAATTTACAATAATTTGTATATTTTTATACTTACCAATGGCCCAGACTTAGCTGGTGCTAACTCCAAAATATTGAGGGCCAAACACAAAGTTTGCCCCCCCCCCCCCCCAATCCCCAAAATTTGCATGCAAAACCGAAAATTAGAAGTCCTATCTGGTTCTCCATATATTTACTCTCCATGCATGAGCAGACGCCAGGCCAGAAAGTGACCGGAATTGGTGCCAACATCATTCTTTGTAAAAGAGAGTTACATAATAATTCAGCAGGGAGGTATGAGTGCCCACTCATGGGAGGGCCATCCCCGTCTGGGCCATTGGTAAGTATAAAAATATACAAATTATTGTAAATTTATATTTTTACACTGTAAACCAATGGCCCAGACTTAGCTGAATCATAAAAAGGTGGAGGGCCTAGGACTTCCAAAATAGTTCCAATCCTGCAATCCATGATAAAAGGAAATTAGAATAATTAGGAATTACATGTATGTCTCTCTATACAGTAATAAGGAGCCCAGTTTAAGTAATTTCTTATTGTAAGCATGAAGACAATGCTACTTAGGATGTAACAAGTTCCTAATTTTTAAGGCTAGTCCGGACTAAGCCCCAAAAATTGGATGGCGTATCTGAGAATGAGTGAAAATCCCCCACAAACATACGCCATACAAAAACACTTCAGCTGTATGCAGGATATAATTACGGATAAAACAGCTTCCTTCATAGTTACATACCCTTTAAACCAGAGAAAAGGTAAAAATCAGTCCTCTCCCCTTCTTTTGAAGGAATCTTCAAAAGAAAATGGGAGAGCTTTGGAAACAATAAGAGCGGTACCAAAAAACAATATACATAATCGTCGAAGAGGCACACAGGTATTAATTCATGATTAATAAATGGTGCTTAATGCCACTTCAGAAGTTAAGGCTATAGCGACGATCCTGGTAATTAATATTGTCCCCTATATAATGTACACCACAGACGGCGTACACAGATACGTCCAAAGCTGGTGATATAAAATATAACATACACATGTCCAATAGAGCCACACTGAACGATCCCTGAAGAGAAAACACAACTCCTAGGTAATCCACAAGCGGCCTCTGTACAATAAATTCCAGAAACAACACCCTCCAACGTGTACTCTCTGATATCTATGATCGTAAACACGTGAGAATATGCGAATTGAGTATTGATATAATGGAAACCTGGATCTATAAAAGAAAGTAGGTATGATTAACAGGTTCCGACACGGACCACCCCCAAAATAGATTATAACTTCAAGGTCCACAAAATACAATAAAACGTTAGCCTAATAATATAATGTGCAAGAGTATTTATATTTAGCATATAATCATCTGAATACCAGTTAACTAGTTGGTTATGCAGCCTGTGAGGTACTCAAAGAGTAGCAATTTAATTGTGATGATTTTTAAATAAGCGCTGGTATATAACAAATCAACAAATAATCACAGGAAACTAATCCGACTAAAAAGCGGATGTGCCCATGAGGTTGACATAGAACACGACCCAAATGCATAGTATGTATGTATTAAATTATTTGAGGCTTGCGGGAAGCAAACTACATCTTGCCCAGTAATTGCCTCTAAACACATAGGCAGTGTGCGTGTGTGAGTGGGGGGTGGGGGGTGGGAATTCGAAGTCATATCGAAATCTCCTCACCCGCATTATTTAATTGTTCCTGAGCCAGTTATCAAATAATATAGGAACCACGATGGTTCCCTCACGTCTAACCGACTCCATTATGCCACTATGGGCGGAGAAGGACGTGAAGAATAAAACTTACCCTGAAAGTAGACCCTCTCATGGAGGAAGCTTCTGGGGAGCGTCCTATAACAGACACTTGAGAATACTGATCCAAGGTTTCTGTGACAACAGAGGTGCTATCAGTAGGATTCACAATGAGACTGTTTAATCTTAAACGTAATCTACTGAATCAAATGAATTGGAGGATACACGTATCCTATCATTCATCCCCATGAATTCTGCAGAGCGTCTACTGCATGCGCTCAATAGTCTGAGCATGGCGACACAAATGACGGTAGCTAATTGTTCCGGTGCGTCGCAAACCGAACTACTATCATGGGGCGATCCCACTGGTTGCAAAACTGTCCAAATACTCGCTTGTTGAGCATCCAATGCAAATGAAACAGGCGACCTTTCTGAGGAGCGAGTCTGCTATTACGTTCAGACGATCCGGTATATGATGGATAGAGAGATGAACATGATGATACATGATGAAATAGAAAAATCTTCTCCGTTAGTTATCATAACGGAAATAAATGGGTGCTGCCCTGGTTCCTGATGTACGCTACCACTATCGAGTT
Source organism: Pictodentalium vernedei (assembly GCA_031216915.1). NCBI lineage: Eukaryota > Metazoa > Mollusca > Scaphopoda > Dentaliida > Dentaliidae > Pictodentalium > Pictodentalium vernedei. Next base: position 316,948,951 of record CM062288.1, on the reverse strand, counting down.
GTCTAACAATATCTGAACATGCGTGACTGCAAATAATGTGAATCCATTGATGTAGCCCTAACAATATTGACATAATTCTTTGATGTTTATATGTTTCTCCAGGAACCGAGGGTCCCAAGACACCTGCATTTCGAGTCTATCGGACTCAGGGTCGTACCCCAAATTATTGACTCACATCCTTCATAATCGTGAAAGCCGGATCTGGCAGATGCAGCAGAACTCTTTGAGTTAACCACTGAATATCTGCCCCAATACTGACATTTTGCTTAGTAGATCTGTTAAAATAATACTGGTTCTGAGCGAATGCATCTTCACACTCCAGTTCTGGTTAAAGAATAACTGGAGGGGATGTGTGCTCCGCATAACCCCATCAGTCGCATAAAATTTGTCGCTGATAATGCGTCTGAGTGTAGACAAAAGCAAGCATAACAACTGACTAATTTCGTTCTGGATAACGGCAGACGAACTAGATTGTTGTGAGACATTACCGAGTTCATTATTCGAGTGAAAGCCCAGGGCGCTAGATTCAGACTGAAGCACATCACTCGGAACTGAAATACTATCCCTTGGACGACAAACCGTAGGTACTTTCTGAATGCCGGATATACCAGGACATGAAAGAATGGATCCTTAGATCTATGCTTGCCGCATAGTCGATCACTCAAATGCTCGCTTTTACTGACTAAATGATTGCCATAAATAAACTTTTTAGAGCTATGATAAACTTGTTATCCAGCTCCAGTCTATTGTCGGTCAGAACGAGCTCTCTGGCTGCAGTACGAGTAACAGGTGACTATAGAATCCTAGAGAATCTTGATTCTCGACATCCTCTATTATTTTCATTGTCAAGAGAACCTTTACCTCCGATTGGAGAGACTCTTATGAAAGGATTTGATGGAAGCATTGTCCATCACGAACATTAAGTTAGTGGTGGTTTCTCTCGGAAAGATAGCCGTAGGACGTTCGACACCACACTTCTCGCCTACTGGTCTTCCGTAATAGTTATCCAGTTTGATGCGAATCTTGATAACCATCCGTCAACTGCTAAGCAACAGAGGTCCTAACCCTCAGCTGTAGTACCTGTGAGGCCTAGGGAAGGAGAAACTACGTCTCCTTCGCGAAAAGCCTCGAGCCAACGGACGTATGCTCCGACTGATGCAAGTTACTAACCACAACATCTGGCCCCAGATATTGTTATGAAAGAGAGGGGACTCTCTTGCTTGCGGTCCTTCAGACCTCGGTGAACTTCCCACTGAACTTGCCAGCTTCTTCCTCTCCGTTGTTGCAGGGTGAGCCTGTTATTATTATATAGTGCTCGCTCTACCCTTTCTACTCCCCTTGACCGCAACGGGCACATCCGACATCACAGTACCCACGGATGGTGTAACCGCTTCACGGGTCGAGCTAGCTGGCAACAGGGAGCTGAAACCATGCTGTAGTTTATTGGCTTGTCTAATATTCATGAGCACTTTAGCCATTAGCGCTGATTGACTATCTAAATGCGACGACGGAAGCAACCTCTCTGACGGCGTCATGTAAACATCAGCATGTTCTTGTTCCTCTGAAAATAGAAACTAAAAAACTAGAGCAACTTTTTGGCAAGAGGACCGGCAGTGGCCTCTCATCGCGATAGGACCTCCAACGTTTGTCATCCCATGCAACATATGCTGAGCAAGAATTAGTGGGAGTACATCGACCCCAAGCAAGGCAACCAACATGTAAATCAAAGGAAAGGCTTCCTCGCCTTGCTTATTGAGCAATATGCTTTCATAATGAAGCAAAATAAGTCGATTGTACTCCCACCAACTCCACATTAAATAATATAAAAAGATACATAACAAATAACATTCAAAATATAAATCGAAAAATAATTTACTTGAGCCCAAGTCCCCAAAGGGAACAATGTGCCCAAATGTATCCAGATAGAGCCAAAGTGTGGACAAACATTATTTGTCTATCCAAATAAATAATAACTGCTACACTATCAGAATATTTAATGTATCTTAAAACAGTCCTATCATAATAATAAATAGGAAACTACATATATAAATGGAGCATTGTCAATGTAAACGTCAGAATGAAAACCGGAAACAAGACCCCAGGCAACACGGCCCGAAGTCAGTAACAGATTTTTTAACTATCCGATGTAAAGCAAGATCTTCATCAGAAGAAAAAACGATACATCGGACATATGATGCATGACCAAAACGCCTAAACACGCCAAGGGTGAGGATGTAACCATGGGGATATACAGAATAAACATTCTGTGTAACACGTTAAATTCCCAAGAAATTTTATAAAAAAATTTCAATAAAACAATCCAAAAAGCTTGGGAGTTTAACTGGGGGGCTTCAAGGAAGGGTAGGGAAGGAATACTTAACAAACAGTGGAAAAATCATTAGCAATAATGATGACATCAGGCCCATGTCCCGAAATTGGGGAACATGAACTAATTTTTATAAATATTATAAAGTTACAGCCCTGAACGTTTCAATCAAACCACTGTTTCTTCCTTCCTTCATCCAGATGAGTCCTTGGATCCACCAAATTAACCACTGATTTGTGTCTGGCATCATTATAAACTGAGATTTAAAAGCAGAGAAGTCAGTTTGTTGTTATCTGGCTGAGGGCCAAACAAAGAATGATGTTGGCACCAATTCCGGTCACTTCCTGGCATCTGCAGATGCGTGGAGAGTAAATGTATGGAGAATCAGACAGGACTTCTAATTTGGGGTTTTGCATGCAAATTTTGGGGATGGGGGGGGGGGGGGGGGCAAAATTTGTGTTTGGCCCTCAATATTTTGGAGTTAGCACCAGCTAAGTCTGGGCCATTGGTTTACAGTGTAAAAATATATTAATTGGTCTCCCCTAAATAATGAACAGTGAAACTTACTTTGTCAATATCAAAGGCATCTTCCACAAAGCCAAATCTCCATTTTTCATTGCGACAGACAACAAGGAGAACTGGTCACTGCTTTCACTGTAAAGAAGATCTGACCATGCCATAGCTAGAAAATGAAAAGCTGTTTTTGCATGATTGACATATAAAAATGTTACCTGAAAGTTTTGAGAATAGCTTTAAAATATACCTAAACCCGTCTAGTATGGATACCAGACAGTCAGGTAAATTGCACACATATAAACCGAGGACCCACCTTGTCTGCTAACCTTCCCATTCATACTTTTCCTAGGACATGGAACAATATTGAACCATCCGTTCAAAATTATCCAAGATCACTATTCAAAAAGACTATAACTGAACAATTTCTAAGTTCATATTCACTACATGTCAACTGTAACAATCCAGTATGCCCCGATTGTAGGTTGTAGCTCCGTTTATCTCATCGCTACCTCTCTCTTCAACTCAATCATCACCATGTCGTCCCCTGGGTTCCAATGCGTTCTTTATGCCTGCTGACACATGGAGCACATTGGAACTCGGGGATGACATGCTAGAAAACATAGAACAGATTTCTCACATGATGGAAAGAACCAGTCTAACGTGTCATCTGCAGTATGGCTATAAAATCCCCTCTTATTAGTGAACATGCTGTTGTCAGGATTGCCTCAATTGTCACATCTGCTTCTCGTATTCATTTCTCTTCTTTCATTTTTCTCTTCTCTTCCTTTCTCTTTTTTTTTCCTTTTTCTTGTTCATTTTTTTTAAACGGGAATGGCGGGAAGACAGCCACTAGTGGCTTCGCCATCTCCCAGTGGTGCAGTCATGTAGTTCTGAAGTATGCCACCTCTATGTATATTTTTGTTATTAACTGTATACATGTTGTACTACTGAATAAAATCAATCAATCAAAAGGTCAGACATTTTGGGACAAACAAGTCTGTACAAATTAGGCTATTAATAAAAAATTCTTGTTTAAAGCTTATTTGTTTTACAAGGATTGGCAGGCAAGTTACGCAACTTTCACTGACGACTCTCCTTGGCCCAATGGCGCAGGTGCCTAGGATGACCTTTGTACCAGCCAAGCCTGAAAATAAGCAATCTGTCATTTGCAGAATGAGGTCCCAAGAGGGTGAATTTTCTGATGCTAACCCAGGTGCCAATGTATCCTATGTGTACCTCTTGCTGTTTAGGCTTGAGGGATTGACTCAGAATGAGGTTCACAGAGGGTAAATTTAGTGATGCTACCCTGCTGTTCACCCTCTGGGATCCTCACTCTGCAGATGACAGTCTGCTTATTTTCTGGCTTGGTAGCAGCAACTTCGTGGCCTTGCTCTTCTCGAATACTACAAAGGGATATTTAGCCTTCATGGAGTTTGTTTCTCTCCACACAGATGGCAGCCATTTTATGCCCTCACCCGACAGGTTGCTTTACTGTGGCAGCATCAACCCCACAACTAATGTTGACAGAGAGTGTTCAGACACCTTGAGAACATTCCCGATCGAGGATCAATCACAGGACCTCTGGCATGAGAGACCAGTGCACTTATCCACTCGGCCACTCAGGCACCTCCCTCATCTTAGAAAATCTACCTCAGCACAGTTTTTTCACCTGGAAATCTCTTCTATGACATGATTTTGCACTTATAGGAGAAATATGCAACCAACTATACCTTGTTTGACAGAGCTCACAGAGCTCTGTCAAACAAGATATAGTTGGTTAAATTTTTAACCACATTATGAGAAAATGTCACTACTGAAAACATTGGTTTGCCGCATAGACACCCCCCCCCCCATCATAATTTTTTTTTTAATTTCCTTATAGGCCTTAGAAGCAAGTAAAATGGAATCAATCAAGAGCAATTTTCAAGAAGTCACTGCAATTATTTTAAGTTGTCCACATTATTAATACAAAGCGCAAAATCAAAAGTTATTGAAATTGGATGTTTACTGTCATAAATAATGAAATTTTGGGCAAAATTAACCAAGAAAGCACAATTTTTAAGCAATTTCCATGTTTTTGAACCTGTCGAGGCAATGTTAATATAAAAGTATTCTACCAATTTTTATTGAAATCTGAGGTCTACTGTTCAAGTTTATTGCACTAACAATGATATTTTAGGAAAATTCAACAACAAAGGGCTATAACCCCCTTAATTTTCGTTGAATGATGGTAGTTATCGAACATGCCCAAGATATTTTTAATATAACGCAGCATGGGAAAATCAATGAAAGTGCCATAACTTTTGTTCAAGTTATCACAAAAATTAACTTCCAAACAGGTGGAAAGATGGATGGATGGAAGGACAGATGGACATAGCTCTCCACTATATCCCTTCCCTGCAGGGCATAATTATGACAACTTGAAAAAGAGTTACTGCAATTTTGTTGGTAACTCACTTTTCAACTAACCCGCTCTTTAATTTTTAATCCTTTACCCAATATAACAGCCAAAACCGGCTCTGAATTTTTAACAACCATCACCACTCAATTTTCATTATTTTTTGTCTTCAAAACTTAGTTTATTACCCCTCATTGGAATGATGAAGAGTCATAACCTATGTTTTTGATGAAAAAATGAACAAAAATAGTTAATAAAGACTTTTATTTGCAAGTGTCGTCTGCATTTCATGTTAAGTATTTATTTATTTATTAGGGTTTAATGACACTTTAACAGCCAAAGTCATATCGTGTCAGTGACAGTTTTATGGGTGGAAGAAGCCGGAGAGAACCACTGAGCAACAACGAGCAGCTGCCAGCTCCCCAACATCGTAACTCTGCACTGCAGCGCAGGCAGGGTTAGATTGTTGAAGACATGCGCACCATTGGCGTGCAGTAAGCCTTAATACATGGCATCATCGTACCTCCATGTGGCAATTGGGGTTAAGTGCCTTGCCCAAGGACACAATGCGGGAGCCCGAATTGATCACTTCACATTAGGCACAGGGTTAAGCAAGAAAACTGGCAAATCCTGATATGTGTACCATTGGCAGTATAAAGACTGGAGTGAGTTACCCAGAATACTAGCAGTTTATTAATTTCTCTCATTGAACTGGTATGCTGTGTTGTAATACACAGTTAGAAAGGGCTCAAAAAGCTCTTTCCATCAGTGTATTACATCATAGTCATTTCATCACCGGAGTTAAAGAATGCTGCGATTAGCTGTCATTATAAAAAAGAGCATGGTTCTGGGAGATTTAACATACATTACTGAACAGGGCTTAAATTTCGACAAGAATCCGAAAATCTATTCACGTAAAGATTTTGTGCAACAAAACCAGCAAGAATCCACGTTGATTCTCACTGCACCCAGGCCTGAAAGTTAAAAAATTTATAGTAATTTATATATTTTTTATACTTACCAATGACCCAGACTTAGCTGGTGCTAACTCTAACAAAACCAGGGCCAAACACAAATTTTGCCCCCCAATCCCCAAAATTTGCATCCAAAACAAAAACAAATCATGTCCTAAAGGACCTCCATACTACGCCCCCACTGCGCATGCGCAGTGACACGGATGTCCCGAAATTGGCGCCAATTATCATTCTTACTGGCAGTGCCTGGTCAGTGCTATTTACTCAGCGGGGAGGCAAGAGTTCCCAACTCCAGGGAGGGCCATCCCCGTCTGGGTCATTGGTAAGTATAAAAAATATATAAATTACTATAAATTTTTTAACATTTTTATACTGTACCAATGACCCAGACTTAGCTGAATAGTAAACAGGCTGGAGGGCCTAGGACATAGAGGAAAATCCAATAAGCTCAACTATATAGTAAAGAGGTAACCCCTTAAGGAGAAAAGGAGTATTAGGCTTTACATGTATCTTTCTTATTTAATATTAAATTAGAAAGATACACTACCCTTAATAATTGAGCACAATAACATTCATGTTCTCTATTAACATCCAGTATATCCCTTATACTAATTATTTTTAAAGTAAGCCAATAAATAAAGTAGTCCAGAGAATTGAGACTCTTTATAGTCATTTAAAAGTGTCCGAGTATTGTATATTAAAGCCCGTTTGACACTTGACATATACAAATGCTTCACACCGAGCTACACTTAAAAAATAAGACATGAATGAATTTTAACATTAATATTACACTTTAAAACCATCCCGGAAGCGACTCAGAAATACTGACTTGGAGGAGGCATTCCCTTGCTTTTCACTATAAAGCAGGTGACCTAAGGGAACACCCCCCCCCCCCTTCCCCTTGCCCTGGGTCAAATAGCCCAGAGTGAAGAGGGCAGCCGGACGGAGTCACTGCCGGAACAGAAAGCCTGCATAACTATAGTTGCAACTGTTTAGTGGACGACATTCTGAGCAACAGATAACGGACCTAAACAATGCAGGTCTCCAGAAATGGACTCAATATTTCTGAGATAAAAATTTGTGAATGTGGATGGCTGAGACCAATAAGCAGCCTTCATTAAATCTGTAATAGCAACACTATTAGCATAAGCCCAAGAAGTAGCAAGAGCTCTTACTTCATGAGCGGAAATCTTAAGCACAGACTGCTGAGAAGAAGATAAATTTTCATAAGCAGTACGGATAGTTAAATTGAATCCATCTAGCAATAGAATGGACCAAAATGTCCTTTCTATTAGGCATCAAAGACAGAAAGAAACGTTTCCGTCCCTTTCTGATAAACTGAGATCTCTGTTTATAGATACGTAACGCTCTAACAGGACAGAGTAAAGGCCTACGCCCGTCTGAAGACGGAAGAGCCTTAATAACAATAGGTTCCGGATATTTATTAGGAGCCTGATTCTTAGCTAAAAAACCCACATTAGTAGTGAAGCTGATAGTGTTCCCGACACTACGATAGTGAGAATCATCCACCGACAGTGCATGAAGCTCACTGACTCTTCTAGCAGAAGAGAAAGCTAAGAGAAAAGCTGTCTTATAAGATAAGAATTTGAAATCTACTGTCCCAAGAGGTTCAAATGGCTTTTCCTTCAATTTAAGAAGAACCCAAGCTAAATTCCATTTAGGAATTAATCTAAGAGTTCTGAGTCTATTTATCGAAAAGTTTCTAACCAACTTAGATAAAGAGACATTAGATCCAATTTGTAAACTATCATGATGTGCATAGGTATCAGATAACATAGACCTATAACCCTTAATAGTAACAGGCTGCAGTTTGATTTCGTCAAACAAGTATACTAGAAAGTTTGCAATGTCTGGTATAGAGGGATCGAATATATCTACAGAATGATCCCTACACCAACGACGAAAAACCTTCCACTTAGCCGCATAGTTTAGCGAAGAGGAGGTCCTCCTACAGTTAGAAATCGCGTCCACTGCTCGTCCTGTAAAGTGCTTGCCATGCAAGAAGGACCGCACAACGGAAAAACGTGAAGGTTGAGACCTTGCAGGTTGTGATGGAGTTGGCGCAATTTCCCCTGCGAAAGAAGATCCTCCCGTGGAGGAAGCTTTCGCGGTAGGTCCCACAACAGACACCTGAGTAGATTTATCCACGGTCTCTGTGGCGACAGAGATGCTACCAACAGAATCTTGCATTGAGATTGTTTTATCTTTAGCAATACTTGTTGAATTAACGGCGCTGGAGGATACGCATATCCTATCATTCCGTCCCAAGGGATCGACAGAGCGTCTACTGCAAATGCTCTTGGATCCGGACACGGAGACACATACGTCTGCAACTGATTGTTGAGATGTGTCGCAAATAAGTCTATCATTGGCCGTTCCCATTGGTAGCAAATCTGATTGAATACTTGTTTGTTGAGAGTCCATTCCGACGGCAACAAGCGACCCTTTCGTGAAAGGGAGTCTTCTAGCACATTCAGACGACCCGGTATGTGACGGACCGAAAGAAGAATGTGATGTTCTAGCGCAAACAGAAGGATTCTTTCCGTTAGATTGAACAACGGAACTGAATGAGTGCCTCCCTGATTCCGTATATACGCCACTACTGTCGTATTGTCGGATAAGATTTGGACATGAGCATTGTGAATAATGTCCATCCAGTGACGTAACGCAAGCCAAATTGACATCATTTCCTTGATGTTTATGTGCTTGCACAGGAATTGCGGATCCCAAAGACCCTGGCATCTTGAATCCGTTGGGATTAATGATGCACACCAACCTGTTTGACTGGCATCCGTCATAATGGTAAAACTCGGATCCGGCAACTGCAGCGGAACTCCTTGAGTTAACCACTGAATGTTTGCCCAAGTCTGAATCTCTTGTTTCACTTGATCTGACAAGAGAACGTCTACGTCGAGCGAATGAATTTTCACACTCCAATTCTGAGTCAAGAAAATTTGGAGAGGACGTGTGCGTAACCGCCCCATCGGAATGAGATCCGCAGCAGCTCCACACAGACCTATCAGTCTCATAAATTCTCTCGCTGTGACTTTGTCTGCGTGCAGACAATAGCGAGCGTAACAACTGACTAATTTCGCTCTGGTTAACGGCAGACGAACGAGATTGTTGTGCGTCTCGAAGCTCATTCCCAGATGAGTGAATGACTTGGACGGCACGAGATCCGACTTCTCCTCGTTTACTATAAAACCGAGACGTCGGAGCAATAGAAGTAGATTCTGAACATCGTTCTGAAGCGTTAACTCGTTGCCGTACCTCTGAAGAATGTCGTCCAGGTAGGCCGACGTTACCGCAGACGAATGAGCTCGGAAATAGATCATTACCGAGTTCATTACCCGAGTGAAAGCCCAGGGTGCTAGATTCAATCCGAAGCACATCGCCCGGAATTGATACACCACTCCTAGGAATGCGAAGCGTAGATACTTTCGGAATGTCGGATGTACCATGACGTGAGAGTACGCATCTTTGAGATCTATGCTTGTTGCATAATCGTTCACCCGAATACTCGCTCTGACCGACCGAATCGTCTCCATATAAAATTTCGGAGCGACGATCAGCTTGTTTATCCAGCTCAAATGTATGACTGGACGGAACGAGCCGTCTGGTTTCGGAACCAGAAAACAGATGGCTGTAGAATCCCGGAGTTTCCTGGTTTTCTACGACCTCTACCGCGTTCTTCATTAAAAGAGACTGCACCTCTGATAACAGAGCGTCTCTTTTCTGCGGATTTGACGGAAGTTGAGTCCACTTTGGACTTCGAGCCAATGGAGGCTTTCGTTTGAAGGATATCTTTAGACCTTCCGAAGTCACTCCTCTCACCCAAGGGTCGTCCGTAATCGACGCCCATTCTTGTGAAAAGCTTGACAACCTTCCGCCAACTGGTACACGACAGAGGTTTAAGCCATCACCTCCTGGACCTGCGAGGCCTGCGGTAGGAGAAACCACGTCCTCCACGACCCGCACCTCGCCCCGTCGACCTCGGGGCGTCCGACCGATTGTCCCGGCCCGAAGGACGTCCCGAACGAGAGTCACTACCCTGACGGTCTCTCAAATAAGACCAAGAGGATGCACCGGAACCTCTATAGGAACCTCTCTTGGGCGCATTAGACCCAGAAGTGCCTGTCTTATTCTTGTCTGCTGTATCCGGCTTCTTAGAAGCAGATTTGAACAACAGAGAATCCGAAGCTTTCTTTGTAATTTTATCATAAATAGCAGAAAGCTTGCCGTCAAAGAGAAGTTCTCCGGAAACCGAAGCGACTCTAAGAGAGTTCTTCACCTTAGAATCCACAAGTGTGGATGTAGCTAGGGCTGCGTCACGTCTAACCAACTCCAGATTTGCCACTGAAAGGGCGGAGTTACACGTGGAATAAGCTACTGCCCTTGAAAGAAGTCTTAAAGAGGATTGAATATCCTGAAACTCTTTCCCTTGAAGGCGCAGTGATAACGCCTTAGTAAGGTGATCTGCGTAAGATAAGGCATCTAAATTGGCTCTGTTAGACGCAATAGCTGTTTCCAACACCGCGGTTGGAATAGAAGCCGACGACGGTAATGATAGCTCTAAGTCTTCCGCCTCGTCGTCCATACGCAGAGGAACTCTCGGGATACCCTGTCCTGCCGTATCGAATTTATTCCTTGCATTAATGAAAGGCAGGTTGAGAGTATTAGCGGACAAGAAACCTGCTTTCCCCGTCTTGGAAGCAAGTTTAAATATAGCGTCGTTCAATAATTCAAATGTTCTTGCAACATTATTGGACTGCGACGGAAACTCGGGAGCGATGTCCCTGAACCGCTCAAAAAATTCAGAGTCCAATGACGCTATAATCCTCTTGTCCGGAATCGCAGCAGTCTGGCGCGACGGAACAACTTGAGGGAGAAAGTGCCGGATGAAGTCCACGGCAGCTTTATGTTGTTCCGAAAGGGAAAGCTCCAAATCATCCGTAACCCTTTCACCATCCGGTCGGACCTCATGATGTTCCCGGTCGTCCGCCCCCGATGCTTCGGCGGAGCGTACCGACCCAGCGCCGTCGGATAATTCTCGATCCGACACCGTTTCTGTCGGCAGCTGGGATGCTGCGATAAGCTGTGCTATCTGCACAAGAATGTCCGCCGTCAAGACCTGCGGAGGCGCAGTCTTTCGCTGCTTCGCTGAGGGCAGCTCCGCATCAGATGGCTCCCGCATACTTTTTCTATGCGAACGTCCGGAGTCCATCGGTCTCGAATCCCTGGCTGCCGGATGGTGTGACCTGGTCGCCGAAGAATCCTTGATCGGCGAAGCTGGCAAAATATCGGCGGTCACACAGCCAAGGTGCGGTCGTGTGCGCTGACGAGAAGAGGAAGCCTTAGCAGTCTCCGCGGACTGCCTATACAACGGAGCATCCCGAGCGACGGACGTATGCTCCGCTTGCGACACATTTTGTACCACAACATCTGGTCCCAGATGTTGTTGTACGAGAGAGGGGCCTCTCTCGCTCGCAGCCCGGCTGGACCTGGACGAGCTAGGAACCGGACTCAAAGGCTTCCTCCGTTCTCGCTTACTATCCGCCGTCACTGGGTGTGCACCTTGTATGATTATAGTGCTCGCATCACCCAAAATTTCCTCCTGGACCGCATCGGACGAACCGGGCTGCCGAACCATTCGGTGAATAGACGCTACACCGGGTGAGCTAGCGGACGACATTTGTCTAATCTCCATGAGCACTTTTGCCGCTAGCTCTGAATTCATCTGTGACGACGGACGCACACTTGTAGAAGATAACATGGAAACATCACCCTGTTCTTGTTCCTCTGAAATAGAAACTGAGAGAGTAGAGTGACCTTGCGGAGAAAGAGCCGGCATAGCTCTTTCTCCAGAAACAACATACCGTGACACACGTTTCCAATGTTTATCATCCCAATATTGACATACAGGACAGGGATTAGTGCGAGAACACTTGACTACAATTAATACAATGATCATGAAAGTCAGAGGAAGATTTCTTCCCATTACAATTTGAACAATATCCTTTCATTGTGAAAAGTCAACAACAAGTCCTAGTTACTCGCACAAACCCCTGACACAAAGATACATAATAACATGATCCATTAATAAATGAAAAAACAATTGCAAATCAAAATAATTTTGAAAAAAATATTTTTTCAGAGAAGCCCAAGTTGCTGAAAAGTAACGTTGAGCCCCGATGGATCTGATGGCAAAGTGTGGTCAAAAATTTTAAATTTATATTAAATAATTAATGAGACACTTACGGATAATATAAATGTATGTTATAGTGAGATAAACTACACCAAAGGCAAACAGCCCCCCTCAAAAAAGGCTGTTGCCAATGTAAACAAACAGTGTAAAACACCAGAAAACATGACTCCAGGCACTGCAAAAACTGGCCCGGAATCAGTCATCAATTACACTCTATCTGATGCAAAACAGAGACTCCCAGGGGAGAATCTGCAGAACATCAGATGGAAGATGCAGAACACAACGTTTATACACCCATGGGTGAAAACGTAACTATGGGGAAAATAACAGAAAACATTCTGTATCCAAGCAACTCTCCCAGGGAAATTTTAGAAAAGAACTTTCTCAAAAATATGCCAAAAGCATGGGAGAATTGCAAGGGGGGACTTTAGAAGGCTAGGGGAGAGGAAACACTGAATAAGCAGTGTAACATTTAGCAAGAATGACAACAAGAGGCCCATGCCTCGAAAATAGGCAACTTAACATAATTTCATCAAAAAATTTTAAGTACAGCCCTGATTATTTTTTTGTCACTTCTTTTTCCTCTCCTCCTTCTATCCTCCTTAGAATCACCATTTCTCCAAAAATTACGTGTCTGGCATCCTTTAAACTGAGATTTACAAGCACAAAGATCAGTGAGATGTTGACTGATGAAGGGCCAAACAGAGAATGATAATTGGCGCCAATTTCGGGACGTCCGTGTCACTGCGCATGCGCAGTGGGGGCGTAGTATGGAGGTCCTTTAGGACATGATTTCTTTTTGTTTTGGATGCAAATTTTGGGGATTGGGGGGCAAAATTTGTGTTTGGCCCTGGTTTTGATAGAGTTAGCACCAGCTAAGTCTGGGTCATTGGTACAGTATAAAAATATAAGCAGTCTGAGATTTGCAGAATGAGGTCCCCAGAAGGTGAATTTGATGATGCTATCCCATACAGTCGGACAATTTATCCTCTGGGTATCTCTTTCTGCTTAGTTTTGAGACCCTGATTCAGATTGAGGTTCACAGAGGGTGAATTTAGTGATGCCACCCTGCTGTGCAGAGTAGCATCTCTAAATTTACCCTCTGGGGACCTCATTTTGCAGATGACAGTCTGCTTATTTTCTGGCTTGACTGCACCTCTGCTAGGATTCACATGAAAAGACTTGAGTCAATTTAACCCTTTACCTAACATAGCAGTATCAAATTAACCAAATAGAAGGCTAACATGACCTGAAAGATCCTGACATTTTGGATTGGAACCAGCTTAATGAGCCAGTTCCAGAGACATCCATATTTTAAGGTTTTATTGGTAAATTTTGTTCGCTTTATATTATTAAATTCAGTTATGTTTTAAAAATTAAAAAGCTGTGTTTGGAAAAGGGTTAACATGCACGGGATTTGAAACTGAATACAGTGGAGCCCACTTATATCTCTAAATGGTATATCCCTGTTAATTGAATATAATTTCCCAACACAAAACCAATTACCATACCTCCAGTACAAATTTTACCTGTTAATTGAATGCAGGTTATAGAGTAATCTCCTGTTAATTGAATAAAAAATCTTGTAACATGTTGAGAAATTACCGACTCTTCCCAGTTTTCCTTTGGTTATAGACCTATTTGGCCTCAGTACATCCAGTACAGGCATTTAATCTATTATATCTTGTTTGACAGAGCTCATGGAGCTGCACGGGATGGAGCTCTGTCAAACAAGATATAATAGAATAAATGCTAAGTTTATCTCTAGAATAAGGAAAGTGACACAATCCCTGCTTGTTGAATACTCCTGTTAACTGAATAATTTTCATTGGCAAAGTGGCTACTCAATTAACAGGGTTCCACTGTACCAGTATCGGTATTAAAAAAAATACCGTGGTGTACTGGTGTATCGAAAGACTGTTCAGATATCTGAACATACGTATATATATGTACCATAACTGGGATCTAATCCTTCACAGTCGGAACAAATCAGCATTTGATGATGCAGTTCAAATGACTCTTCACCCGATGCAGACACTATTAAAATTCATTTTTTTAAATATTAGTTTATCAAATTTTTTAAACAGTTTTGAACAAAACCATATCAAGTGACCCCTCATTCGAACGAGCTCGTCGAGCTCGTTCCAATGAAGGGTCACATGATATGGTTTTGTTGAAAGTTTTTGAAAAATAATATTTGTTCAACTGCACAATTAGTGTATTACTTGGGACAATGCGGCCAATTCGTTAGGTACAGGGATAATATTATTCTTTCAGGACTTCACTAAAGTCAATATTAAAGATAATATTAAAAATCACAGGACATCTTGAAAATTAATCTGTGGTAAATAAATAAAGACGATAAGCCGATATTTTTGCAATTACACTGGTATTTAATCGATACTGGTTTGAATACCGGTATGTATCGGTTTATCGATATACCGTGCAGCTCTATAACATGTGTTATCAATATACAACAGGGGATCAACCATAGTGGCCTCATGGGATCCTGGGACACCCCTAGCCGATATGAATTCTCGTAACCATTTTTGCGATAATCCAAATGGATTCTCCCAAATTTAGATGAAATACTAGAACTATCACTGAAGGTGATTAATACCCCCGCTTTGGGTTTTTAGAGGAATGCACTTCTGATCATGTAGGCGAAGGCCATAAGGAAATGTATACATAAAGATCATTTTTTGTTGTTGAAATTTGTATTTGCATGTGGCCTTCCACAGAACAGCACTGAATACTTAAGAGCCCACACATATATGGTTTACATTTGGAAAAACACATTTACAATGTGCAACATGTATTCAAAATCGGTTCATTAATGTAGGAGGAGTTGCACACACAAGAATCCCATTTGAAAACCCATAATAAATCCAAGTTAAAGGGAGATAACCTGGTTAAAATTGTCGCAGATCAAAAATTTGGGAATATGCGTATGTTCACTTAGTTGTGATAATGTTTGAAAGGTTTCGTCAAAATTGATTGATAAATGTAGGAGGAGTTGCACGCACAAGAATTTCATGTAGAAACCCATAATAAACCTAAGTTAAAGGGAGATAACCTAGTTAAAATTGCGACAGCTCAAAAATTTTGGAATATGCGCATGTTTACTTAGTAGTGATGATGTCTGTAAACTTTTGTCCAAATTGATTGATAAATGTAGGAGGAGTTGCGCACACAAGAATTTCATGCAGAAACCCATATTAAATCAAAGTTCAAGAGAGATAACCTGGTTAAAATTGTCGCAGATCAAAAAGTTTGGAATATGCACATGTTCACTTAGTAGAGATGATGTTTGAAAGGTTTCATCAAAATCGGTTCATTAATGTAGGAGGAGTTGCGCACACAAGAATTTGTTCGAACGGAAAGACATAATAAATCTAAGTCAAAGGGAGATAACCTGGTTAAAATTGTCGCAGATCAAAAATCTTGGAATATGCGCATGTTCACTTAGTAGTGATGATGTCTGAAAAGTTTTGTCCAAATTGATTGATAAATGTAGGAGGAGTTGCGCACATAAGAATTTCATGTCCGGAAAGACAGACGGACGGACGTACGGACGGACAGATGGATGGACGGACGTACGGACGTACGGACGTACAGGGCGATTCCTATATAGCCCCCACTTCTTTGAAGCGGGGGTATAATAAGCCCTGCTGAGGGCAATCCATGTATGCTTTCTCACTTTCTGCCTGATACTTTGATTTAAGGTTAAAATATGTCAGAAGTTCTGACGCATTGTTTTTCTAGAAAGTGTAGCAACTTATTTTATTTATTGAGATTTAAAGACACTTTCGACAGCCAGGGTCACCTTGTGTCAGACAGTTTTATGGATGGAGGAAGCCAGAATACCCTGAGAGAGTCACAGAGCGATGGCGAGCAACTTCCAGATTCCGCAACATACTAACTCTACACAAGCAGGGTTAGCATTAGTTGAAGACAAGTGCGCCATCGACATGCAGTACAGCTTAGTACACAGTGCCATCATACCACCACCTGGGCAATCGGGATTAAGCGCCTTGCACAAGGACACAATGCAGTTACCCCTGATGGGG
Organism: Pictodentalium vernedei; assembly: GCA_031216915.1. Taxonomy (NCBI): domain Eukaryota; kingdom Metazoa; phylum Mollusca; class Scaphopoda; order Dentaliida; family Dentaliidae; genus Pictodentalium; species Pictodentalium vernedei. Next base: position 316,932,441 of record CM062288.1, on the reverse strand, counting down.
ATCAAACAATGGACCTTTCAGTTTGAACTTCAATGCTATAACCACTGAGCCATCGCACTCCCAAGTTAGGTTTTAAATCCATACCGATGGTCAAGGACCCGCAAACACTGTCGGAAAACTTTCACTCTCGCCCCATGTTGGGAACTTTTGAGATTCTAGCTTCTGGCCTGTTGATTACAAAGATAATTGCATTAGAAACACTTACCAGTAGGTGCCTGTCTATATATGAAGTCAATATAACTCTCTCGACAGGTGAAATTATGGGATTTACTAACATAGTCACTGTATGTTACAGACAAATCAGAAATCTATAAAGATAAAACAGAGATGGGTGGTATTGAAATTTTGAGTTCAGTATCGGTTTCGGTATTTTTAGGGGGATATACCTTGTATCGGTTCGGTATTCGGTATCTGACTTGACTGAGGTTTGCTGATAGAGATAGTACCAAAGAGGAATTCACATCAGGAAAAACAGATTAAGTAGCTGTAGTATCATTCTACCACAATGCTATAAATGACACTACCAATGAGCTCAACAGTGGCATTCTTTTATGACCAGAAATAATATCTACAGTAATTCTGTGACTTGTTCTAAACGCACCTTAATGTTTAAAGACCTATTTCAGGATTTTGCGATCTCAGAGCATGTGTCCTAACCATGACATCTTTAGAAGGTCCTGACAATAGACAAAACACCTGGGCAGTGATTTGTAGTCAGGTCTTGGCTGCCTTAACAGGCAGCCAAGACCTGACTAGAAATCACTGCAAAGCAATTGAACATGTATAGGTTGCAGTCTAGTGGGAATTCAGGAAGTTGCCAAGTTCATTGAGGGTTAACAAAACTGAAAAGAAAATCAATCCCGTCTTTTATGAAAATGAACTGTTCAACTGTTATCAAGACTCAAAAGGGACTTATAAATAGAGAAAGGAGGAAAATTTGAAAATTCAGATGGTATTGGTATTCACCGATTGGTTTGGTTCAGTTTTTCGGTATCTCCATGATATCTGTATCTGTTTGGTTTTTCAGTATATTGCCCATCTCTGAAGAAAAACAAACTACTCTCAGCAATGCTGGGCAGGATAAACGAAAAATTACAATTCTTATTTTCTTCTATTTAATCACTACAATGAAGCCCCCCCCCCCTCCCCCTCCGCCTAAATGGTAAATCTTTTAATTGTTATTAATCCCTTTGGGGGCCGAGGTCGAAATTCCAAAATTTCAAGTTGCAATTTTTTCCGACAATGCAACTAGGAATTTAACCAATTCAATAGGAAATTTGTTGTTTGGAATTTTGGTGTACTTATGGAATTGTTGACAATTTATATGCCAAATCCAACTTGGCTCAAGGTGGATTCTCAGTGGTTTTGTTGCACAAATCTTTACATGGAAAAATTAAATAGCTCCCATCAAGACATCACACCAAAGCCACATATGAAATCTGAAAAAGGATCAGGTGAGAGATGTGGCCTGTACGATGTGCCAAAGGAAAGATGTGGCCTGTATGATATGATGTGACAAATCTAAAATGGCTGCTGGTAGCCACGTTTTCCAACAAAATTTGGAAAAAATTAATAGCTCTCATCTAGATATTGCTCTAAAGCCACATATGAAATTTGGAACATTGGATCAATGATGCGGCCTGTACAGTGTGCCAACAGAGTGGTTGACAATACATGTGCCAAATCCAAGATGGCTGCTGGAGGGCATGTTTTTCAAAAAAATTCAGAAAAAAGTTAAAAAATTTATAGTAATTTATATATTTTTTATACTTACCAATGACCCAGACTTAGCTGGTGCTAACTCCACAAAAACCAGGGCCAAACACAAATTTTGCCCCCCAATCCCCAAAATTTGCATCCAAAACAAAAAGAAATCATGTCCTAAAGGACCTCCATAGTACGACTCTACTGCGCATGCGCAGTGACGCAGTCGTCCCGAAATTGGCGCCAAATATCATTCTTACTGGCAGTGCCTGGTCAGCGCTATGTACTCAGCGGGGAGGCAAGAGTTCCCAACTCAGGGAGGGCCATCCCCGTCTGGGTCATTGGTAAGTATAAAAAATATATAAATTACTATAAATTTTTTAACATTTTTATACTGTACCAATGACCCAGACTTAGCTGAATAGTAAACAGGCTGGAGGGCCTAGGACATAGAGGAAAATCCAATAAGCTCAATTATAAAATAAAGAGATAACCCCTTAAGGAGAAAAGGAGTATTAGGCTTTACATGTATCTTTCTTATTTAATATTTAAATTAGAAAGATACACTACCCTTAATAATTGAGCACAATAACATTCATGTTCTCTATTAATATCCAGTATAACCTTTATACTAATTATTATTAAAACAAGCCAATAAATAAAGTAGTCCAGAGAATTGAGACTCTTTATAATCATTTAAAAGTGTCCGAGTATTGTATATTAAAGCCCGTTTGACACTTGACATATACAAATGCTTCACACCGAGCTACACTTTAAAAATAAGACATGAATGAAATTAAACATTAATATTACACTTTAAAACCATCCCGGAAGCGACTCAGAAATACTGTCTTGGAGGAGGCATTCCCTTGCTTTTCACTATAAAGCAGGTGACCTAAGGGAACACCCGCCCCCCCCCTTCCCCTTGCCCTGGGTCAAATAGCCCAGAGCGAAGAGGGCAGCCGGACGGAGTCACTGCCGGAACAGAAAGCCTGCATAACTATAGTTGCAACTGTTTAGTGGACGACATTCTGAGCAACAGATAACGGACCTAAACAATGCAGGTCTCCAGAAATGGACTCAATATTTCTGAGATAAAAATTAGTAAATGTGGATGGCTGAGACCAATAAGCAGCCTTCATTAAATCTGTAATAGCAACACTATTAGCATAAGCCCAGGAAGTAGAAAGAGCTCTTACTTCATGAGCAGAAATCTTAAGCACAGACTGCTGAGAAGAAGATAAATCTTCATACGCAGTACGGATAGTTAACTGAATCCATCTAGCAATAGAATGGACTGAAATGTCCTTTCTATTAGGCATCAAAGACAGAAAGAAACGTTTCCGTCCCTTTCTGATGAACTGAGATCTCTGTTTATAGATACGTAGTGCTCTAACAGGACAGAGTAAAGGCCTACGCCCGTCTGAAGACGGAAGAGCCTTAATAACAATAGGTTCCGGATATTTATTAGGAGCCTGATTCTTAGCTAAAAAACCGACGTTAGTAGTGAAGGTGATAGTGTTCCCAACACTACGATAATGAGAATCATCCACCGATAGTGCATGAAGCTCACTGACTCTTCTGGCAGAAGAGAAGGCTAAGAGAAAAGCTGTCTTATAAGATAAGAATTTGAAATCTACTGTCCCAAGAGGTTCAAATGGCTTTTCCTTCAATTTAAGGAGAACCCAAGCTAAATTCCACTTAGGAATTAATCTAAGAGTTCTAGGTCTATTTATCGAAAAGTTTCTAACCAATTTCGATAAAGAGACATTAGATCCAATTTGTAAACTATCATGATGTGCATAGGTATCAGATAACATAGATCTATAACCCTTTATAGTAACCGGTTGCAGTTTGATTTCGTCAAACAAGTATACTAGAAAGTTAGCAATGTCTGGTATAGAGGGATCAAATATATCAACAGAATGATCCCTACACCAACGACGGAAAACCTTCCACTTAGCCGCATAGTTTAGCGAAGAGGAGGTCCTCCTACAGTTAGAAATCGCGTCCACTGCTCGTCCTGTAAAGTGCTTGCCATGCAAGAAGGACCGCACAACGGAAAAACGTGAAGGTTGAGACCTTGCGGGTTGTGATGCAGTTGGCGCGATTTCCCCTGCCAAAGAAGATCCTCTCGTGGAGGGAGCTTCCGCGGTAGGTCCCACAACAGACACCTGAGTAGATTTATCCACGGTCTCTGTGGCGACAGAGATGCTACCAACAGAATCTTGCATTGAGATTGTTTTATCTTTAGCAATACTTGTTGAATTAACGGCGCTGGAGGATACGCATATCCTATCATTCCGTCCCAAGGGATCGATAGAGCGTCTACAGCAAATGCTCTTGGATCCGGACACGGGGACACATACGTCTGCAACTGATTGTTGAGATGTGTCGCAAATAAGTCTATCATTGGCCGTTCCCATTGGTAGCAAATCTGATTGAATACTTGTTTGTTGAGAGTCCACTCCGACGGCAACAAGCGACCCTTTCGAGAAAGGGAGTCTGCTAGCACATTCAGACGACCCGGTATGTGACGGACCGAAAGAAGAACGTGATGTTCCAACGCAAACAGAAGGATTCTTTCCGTTAGATTGAACAACGGAACTGAATGAGTGCCTCCCTGATTCCGTATATACGCCACTACTGTCGTATTGTCGGATAGGATTTGGACATGAGCATCGTGAATAATGTCCATCCAGTGACGTAACGCAAGCCAAATTGACATCATTTCCTTGATGTTTATGTGCTTGCACAGGAATTGCGGATCCCAAAGACCCTGGCATCTCGAATCCGTTGGGATTAATGATGCACCCCAACCTGTTTGACTGGCATCCGTCATAATGGTAAAACTCGGATCCGGCAACTGCAGCGGAACTCCTTGAGTTAACCACTGAATGTTTGCCCAAGTCTGAATCTCTTGTTTCACTTGATCTGACAAGAGAACGTCTACATCGAGCGAATGAATTTTCACACTCCAATTCTGAGTCAAGAAAATTTGAAGAGGCCGTGTGCGTAGCCGTCCCATCGGAATGAGATCCGCAGCGGCTCCGCACAGACCTATCAGTCTCATAAATTCTCTCGCTGTGACTTTGTCTGTATTTAGACAATAGCGAGCGTAACAACTGACTAATTTCGCTCTGGTTAACGGCAGACGAACGAGATTGTTGTGCGTCTCGAAGCTCATTCCCAGATGAGTGAATGACTTGGACGGCACCAGATCCGACTTCTCCTCGTTTACTATGAAACCGAGACGTCGGAGCAATAGAAGAAGATTCTGAACATCGTTCTGAAGCGTTAACTCGTTGCCGTACCTCTGAAGAATGTCGTCCAGGTAGGCCGACGTTACCGCAGACGAATGAGCTCGGAAGTAAATCATTACCGAGTTCATTACTCGAGTGAAAGCCCAGGGTGCTAGATTCAATCCGAAGCACATGGCCCGGAACTGATACACCACTCCTAGGACTGCGAAGCGTAGATACTTTCGGAATGTCGGATGTACCATGACGTGAAAGTACGCATCTTTGAGATCTATGCTCGTTGCATAATCGTTCACCCGAATACTCGCTCTGACCGATCGAATCGTCTCCATATAAAACTTCGGAGCGATGATCAGCTTGTTTATCCAGCTCAAATCTATGACTGGACGGAACGAGCCGTCTGGTTTCGGAACCAGAAACAGATGGCTGTAGAATCCCAGCGATTCCTGGTTTTCTACGACCTCTACCGCGTTCTTCATTAAAAGAGACTGCACCTCTGATAGCAGAGCGTCTCTTTTCTGAGGGTTTGACGGAAGATGAGTCCACTTTGGACTTCGAGTTAATGGAGGCTTTCGTTTGAAGGATATCTTTAGACCTTCCGAAGTCACTCCTCTCACCCAAGGGTCGTCCGTAATCGACGCCCACTCTTGAGAAAAACTCGACAACCTTCCGCCAACCGGAACGCGATAGAGGTTTGAGCCATCACCTCCTGGATCTGCGAGGCCTGCGGTAGGAGAAACCACGTCTTCCACGACCCGCACCTCGCCTCGTCGACCTCGGGGCGTCCGACCGATTGTCCCGGCCTGAAGGACGTCCCGAACGAGAGTCGCTATCCTGACGGTCTCTCGAATAAGAGCTAGAGGACGCACCGGAACCTCTATAGGAACCTCTCTTGGGCGGATAAGACCCAGAAGTGCCCGCCTTATTCGTGTCTGCTGAATCCGACCTTTTAGGAGCGGATCTAAACAACAGAGAATCACTAGCTTTCTTTTTAATATTATCATAAATAGCGGAAAGCTTGCCGTCAAAGAGAAGATCTCCTGAGACCGAAGCGACTCTAAGAGAGTTCTTCACCTTAGAATCCACTAGTGTGGATGTAGACAGGGCTGCGTCACGTCTAACCAACTCCAGATTAGCCACTGAAAGGGCGGAGTTACACGTGGAATAAGCTACTGCCCTTGAAAGAAGTCTTAAGGAGGATTGTATATCCTGAAACTCTTCCCCTTGAAGACGCAGTGATAACGCCTTCGTAAGGTGATCTGCGTAAGATAAGGCATCTAAATTGGCTCTGTTAGACGCAATAGCTGTTTCCAACACTGCGGTTGGAATAGAAGCTGACGACGGTAATGATAGCTCTAAGTCTTCCGCCTCGTCGTCCATACGCAGAGGAACTCTCGGTATACCCTGACCTGCCGTGTCGAATTTATTCCTTGCATTAATGAAAGGCAGGTTGAGAGTATTTGCGGACAAGAAGCCTGCTTTCCCTGTCCTGGAAGCAAGTTTAAAAATAGCGTCGTTCAATAATTCAAATGTTCTTGCAACATTATTGGACTGCGACGGAAACTCGGGAGCGATGTCCCTGAACCGCTCGAAAAAATCAGAGTCCAATGACGCTATAATTCTCCTGTCCGGAAGCGCAGCAGTCTGGCCCGACGGAACAACTTGAGGAAGAAAGTGCCGGATGAAGTCTACGGCAGCTTTGTGTTGTTCCGAAAGGGATAGCTCCAATTCATCCGTATCCTTTTCACCATCCGGTCGGACCTCCCGATGTTCCCGGTCGTCCGCCCCCGATGCTTCGGCGGAGCGTACCGACCCAGCGCCGTCGGATAATTCTCGATCCGACACCGTCTCTGTCGGCTGCTGGGATGCTGCGATAAGCTGTGCTATCTGCACTAGAATGTCCGACGTCGAGACCTGCGGAGGAGCGGTCTTTCGCTGCTTTGCCGAGGGCAGCTCCGCATCAGATGGCTCCCGCATACTTTTCCTATGCGAACGTCCGGAGTCCATCGGTCTCGAGTCCCTGGCTGCCGGATGGTGTGACCTGGTCGCCGAATAATCCTTCCTCGGCGAAGCTGGCAAGATATCGGAGGTCACGCAGCCAAGGTGCGGTCGTGTGCGCCGGCGAGAAGAGGAAGCCTTAACAGTCTCTGCGGACTGCTTATACAACGGAGCGTCCCGAGCGACGGACGTATGCTCCGCTAAAGACACATTTTGTACCACAACATCTGGTCCCAGATGTTGTTGTACGAGAGAGGGGCCTCTCTCGCTCGCGGCCCGGCTGGACCTGGACGAGCTAGGAACCGGACTAAAAGGCTTCCTCCGTTCTCGTTCACTATCCGCCGTCACTGGGTGTGCATCTATTATTTTTATAGTGCTCGCATCACCCAAAATTTCCTCTTGGACCGCCTCGGACGAACCCGGCTGCCGAACCATTCGGTGAATGGACGCTACACCGGGCGAGCTAGCGGACGACATTTGTCTAATCTCCATGAGCACTTTTGCCGCTAGCTCTGTATTTAATTGTGACGACGGACGCACACTTGAAGAAGATAACATGGAAACATCACCCTGTTCTGGTTCCTCTGAAATAGAAACTGAGAGAGTAGAGTGACCTTGTGGAGAAAGAGCCGGCATCGCTCTTTCTCCAGAAACAACATATCGTGACACACGTTTCCAATGTTTCTCATCCCAATGTTCACATACAGGACAGGGATTAATGCGAGAACACTGACTACAATTTATGCAATAATCATGAAAGTCAGAGGAAGATTTCTTCCTATTACAATTTGAACAAGTTCCTTTCATTGTGAAGGAACAACAATAAGTCCTAGTTACTCGCAAAAACCCCTGACACAAAGATACATAATAACATGATCCATTAATAAATGAAAAAACAATTGCAAAACAAAATAATTTTGAAAAAATATTTTTTCAGAGAAGCCCAAGTTGCTGAAAAGTAACGTTGAGCCCCGATGGATCCGATGGCAAAGTGTGGTCAAAAATTTTAAAATTATATAAAATAATTAATGAGACACTTTCGGATAATATAAATGTATCTTATAATGAGATAAACTACCTCAAAGGCAAACAGCCCCCCTCAAAAAAGGCTGTTGCCAATGAAAACAAACAGTGTAAACACAGAAGAAAACATGACTCCAGGCACTGAAAAAACTGGCCCGGAATCAGTCCTCAATTACACTCTATCTGATGCAAAACAGAGACTCCCAGGGGAGAATCTGCAGAACATCAGATGGAAGATGCAGAACACAAACGTTATACACCCATGGGTGAAAACGTAACTATGGGGAAAATAACAGAAAACATTCTGTAACCAAGCAACTCTCCCAGGGAAATTTTAGAAATGAAACTTCTCAAAAATATGCCAAAAGCATGGGAGAATTGCAAGGGGGGACTTTAGAAGGTTAGGGGAGAGGAAACACTGAATAAGCAGTGCAACAATTAGCAAGAATGACAACAAGAGGCGTTTGCCTCGAAAATAGGCAACTTAACATAATTTTAACAAAAAATTTTAAGTACAGCCCTGATTATTTTTTGCCACTTCTTTTTTCCTCTCCTCCTTCTATCCTCCTTAGAATCACATTTTCTCCAAGAATTACGTGTCTGGCATCCTTTAAACTGAGATTTACAAGCACAAAGATCAGTGAGATGTTGACTGATGAAGGGCCAAACAGAGAATGATATTTGGCGCCAATTTCGGGACGACTGCGTCACTGCGCATGCGCAGTAGAGTCGTACTATGGAGGTCCTTTAGGACATGATTTCTTTTTGTTTTGGATGCAAATTTTGGGGATTGGGGGGCAAAATTTGTGTTTGGCCCTGGTTTTTGTGGAGTTAGCACCAGCTAAGTCTGGGTCATTGGTACAGTATAAAAATATTGATAACTCCCATCTAGACATCACAGATCACACCAAAGCGACAGATGAAATGTGAAAGAGATCAGGTGAGATATGCAGTCTGTGGGGTGTGCCAATGGAATTATTGACAATTTATATGCTAAATCTAAGATGGCTACTGGTGGCCATGATTTTCAACAAAATTTGGAAAAACTCATTAACTCCCATCTAGACATTGCCCATTGAAATTTTGAACTAATCAGGTGAGAGCTGAAATCTGAAGGGTGTGCTAAAGGAATTGTGGACAGACAGAATAATGTACCGAGGCATGGACATATGTACAGATGTACGGATGGACGGACGACAGATCACAACCCCTCCAAATAGTTCATACTTGATGTCAAGTTGAGCTAATAAAAAATCTTGTAATCTGTCCAAGAATTATTCTGGCATCCACTGAATTCCCACATTTATAAGATATTTTTGGCCTTAATCAAGCCAGAAAATAAGCAGACTGTCATCTGTAAAATGAGGTACCCAGAAGGTGAATTTAGTGATGCTACCCTGCATAGCAGGGTAACATCACTAAATTTACCCTCTGGGAACCTCAATCTCAATCAGGGTCTCAAAACTAAACAGAAAGAGGTACCCAGGGGATATATTGGTCCACTGTGGGGGATAGCATCAACAAATTCACACTCTGGGGACTTCATTCTACAAATGTCAGGCTGCTTATTCTCAGGCCTGGCCTTAATACATTCAATATAGACATTAATCTAAATATTTTGTTTGACAGAGCTCAATAATCTCTATCAAACAAGTTATAACAGAATAAATGTCCAGTTTAAAACTAGAAGATGGGAAAAGGCCCCAATTCCTGTTAATTGTATACTCCTTTAAAATTGAATATATTTCTCTGGCAAAGTGTCTACTCAATTAACAGGGTCCTACTGTAATATGTGCCTGTAAACTAAATGCAATTTCATTGGAAAAAATTAAAAAAAAAAAATCTCTAAACAAATTTTATCATTATTTTTTCAAAACATGGCATATGACTCCATAACTACTAGAATGAGGAGATACAAGCAAAGTTTCAAAGAAAAAAAATTAAAATATTTATTTACAGCATTTGAAAAAAAAATCTTTTTTTTTTCAGGCTCTTCCCGTGTCAGTGAACATTTGCCTAATTAATTTTTTTCGACTGAAAATCTCACCAATAGACTCTTCAACTTGCAACTTAACCTGTTCATCTTGTTTAACAGATCTCAATGAGCTCCAACAAACATGAATTGGTTAAATCTGCAACTGCATTATGGGTAATTTTCACTGTGGAAAACATTATTTTTCTCCATAAGAGCGCAAATATGGACATGTTTTGTCTATCATGGGCAGATATTTTAATAATACAAAGGAACATCTTTTCAGTATATTATAGAGCTGTACGGTTGTGAAATTTTGCCTCATTTTCAGTTTTGGAGTCCTTTTTTGATAAAAAATTTTAGTCTCGGTTCCAGTTTTGGCTTATTGTTATTTAATTCTTAACCAGCTGAGTATTTTTAAAATATTTTTTCATCAAATCTAGTCATGGCTGCTGACAGGCAGCCATGACTTGATTTGATGAAAAATGCATTTAAATTTAACTCAAGAAATTATTGGTCAAGAAGTAAATTCAATTTACAAGGGGAAATTTGATTAAATGTTCCCATATTATATGCATTATAGAGGTAAGATATTTCCTGTCCCGGGCAAGAATATCCGCCAGCAGCATGCAAGGAATTAAACAAACAACAAAAACTGAATGAAATTCTGAAACTGTAACAAAGGCACTTTTGATATGGACCTGTGACATTATGTTACATGTACAAAGTGGTATGCAGGATAAGCAACCTCCCCTACTAGTTTGGATGCCACCAACACTCCCCTATCCCAACCCACCCCACACTTGTTTTTTGTGTTTTCCTTGATTTGGTATGGAGTCAAAACAATTCAAATGGCGATGGTAATATCAATATCTCCATACATATGACATCACACTCGTACTTGTTTTCTCTGTCATAAGTTTCAGTCAAACACTAATGATCATACGTTTTTCTGAACATCTGAATGAGAATAACAACCAGAGTCATATTCAACAGCACATTTTGTCAACTCGTTGACTTTTAACAAGGCTGGCCAACAGAGCAATGAATCAACAATGAGAAGTTTAGCGCATGTTACATGCAGAATGGAATCAACAATGACCCTAGCCCAGCGTATAATGAAACTACCAGACAAGTACTGGCAAGCCAGAAAAAAAGCAGACGATCATCTGCAAAATGAGGTCCCCAGAGGGTGAATTTAGTGATGGTACCCTGCATAGCAGGGTAGCATCACTAAATTTACCCTCGGTGAACCTCAATCTGAATCAGGGTCTCACAACTAAACAGAAAGAGATACCCAGAGGATAAATTGGCCAACTGTATGGGATAGTATCATCAAATTCCCCCTCTGGGGACCTCATTTTGAAAATGTCAGACTGCTTATTTTCTGGCCTGAGTACTGGTATACTTTATGACTGGAAGGAACCATTCAATGAAATCCCATATTCACCTTCAGTCTACTTGTTGACATCTTTGCATACAAATACTTCAGCTGCATGCTCAACTTTGTGCCTCGATTCAACATGGTGGTTTTGAATTAAACGTGTTTTCCAAATAATGTTGCCATCTTCTTCTTACAGACTTTACACATGGCATATTGGTCCTTTTAACTCTTAACCCTTTACCCAACGCAGACGATTTCAAAATTTATTATTTTAAATATAATGTTTTAATTTTTTTCAAAAAATTTAAAAAAAAACATATCATGTGACCCTTCTTTGGAATGAGCTCGACGAGTTCATTCCAAAGAGGGGTCACATGATATGGTTTTGTTGAAATTTTTTAAAAAAAATATTTTTTCAGCTGCTGAATTTGCAAATTATGCAGGCGGATGCGGGCGATTCGTTGGGTAAAGGGTTAATATTCACCCCTTTGCTGGAGAGACTCAGTGATGAGAGATCATATGGGCCATCGCTAGCTGAACGGTCAGAAATATTTGGCCTTGAACAATTAAAATTATTATTGCTAGTTGTCAGGATTTTGGTTTTCTATTTCACACATAGCGTCCATAAATTCTTCATGGTTCAAAAAATTGCTATTTCTAAATTACTAGCAGGTGAATACCCGGCACTGCACGGGAGAAGATGGTTATATCAAAAACCCTCAGATATGATCGATAGAAGGTCAAGGTCTCCAATTTCAAGGTCAAGGTCACCCCACAACCCGATAAAGTCAAAATGATCGATGTGTCAACAATCCCACACATATGAAATTTTAGACCTATCGGCCCAACTGTTTTCGAAATAAAAGGTCAAGGTCACCAATTTCAAGATCAAGGTCACCCCAATAAAGTCAAAATGATCGATGGGTCAATACACCCACACATATGAAATTTTAGCCCGATCGGCCCAACCTTTTTGAAATAAAAGGTCACGGTCACCAATTTCAAGGTCAAGGTCACCCCACACGGGCACCCTGATAAAGTCAAAATGATCGATGGGTCCATATACCTGCACACATGAAATTTTAGCCCGATCGGCACAGCCGTTTTCGAAACAAAAGGTCAAGGTCATCAATTTCAAGGTCAAGGTCACCCTGCACGGCACCCATCCCATGTTACTCGCAGGGACGAATTACCCCTGTGTACAAAATTTGAGATCGACCGGTTGAGAAGCAGAGGAGTTCACCCAGAACACAGAGAGATAGAGAGAGATAGAGATACAGACATTCGCATTTATATATTAGATAATATCAGTGACGGGTTCCACACATTTACTGTTAAACCTGTCGGAATCAGTTTTTTTCAACTTCTTTCATTTCATTACTCATCAGTCTCTCCCAAACCTCTTCCACATTAATATTAAAATTTTTAACTTCATCCACATTAATCTCAGTTAATTACAAGACAGACGTAAACATTTTTTTTAAGGAAAGTCGAAGCATCCACAGTGTTTATTTATCTTGGATATGATAGTCAATGACTCGAAATGGAACGAAAATAGAATGCCCATGAATACATCTTGACTTATCTGAAATAGTTTTCAACAACACAAAATTTCCAAAAGGTTTATGCCAATTTTAATGTTGCAAATTTTATTGATTAACCAATCAAATTTTGAGATTTATAGTAATCGTAACTTTATCGTTCTTTTCTTCATGTTGGGTTTCATCATCTGGTAGCACAACTTTCTTAGTTTTGACAGAGAATTACACTGTAAATACGGAAATCAAAAGTATGCTTTTATGAGACATGCACGGTTGTGACTTTTCATTTTTCCAACAAAGGATGACAGAGAGTAGATTTTTCAGTTAAGTGCACCAGGCCTGATAATAAGCAGTCTGACATTTGCAAAATGAGGTCCCTAGGGGGTGAATTTGATGATGCTACCCCATACAGTGGGCTAATTTATCCTCTGGGTTTTAGTTTTGAGACCCTGATTCAGATTGAGATTTACAGTGCAAGGTCGAATCACTAAATTCACCCCCGTGGACCTCATTTTGCAGATGACAGTTTGCTTATTTTCTGGCTTCAAGTGCACAGCTCTAGTATGTTAATAAAAAAATTAATATTCACTAATGCTTACCTTGTTCCACTTCTGTCTTTTATTCTGGATGTACAATGAGAGACGGTGATCAAATGTTAAAGTACATACAACACACCTATAAAAGAGAGGGAAGTGGTGACTCTGGAAAACTCATACAGGGGAACCATGTTAACTGAATAAATAGAAATTTTACTAGTCATTTTCCTGTATTCTGCTAAAAATGGAGCCTTCCTTCTTTCATATCATCATGTTATGTTCCAATGGGACTAAAATCCTTGCCCTCTGAGTCTGATTGGATGAGAGCTCATATAGTTTTTTCTATGTTTACATCTCTAGTAGCATATGTTATCATTTGACATTTGACATGACCATACAAAATATTTAAATATCGGAATGAAGTGTTGTTTGACAGCCAATAAACTGAACGCTTTAGTCAACAGATAACAAAGAGTGTTGAAGTTTGAAATTTTCTGTGTGTGATGTTTGAATTTTTAAATTAATGGATTCTACTTCATAGAAATGTGTAATAAACACAGAATGCCACGATATGTGAATGTTTTTGTCAAACCGGCACACATGCCATCACAGACGGATAGAATTTGAGGCTGTGCCTCTCGTTCTATCATTCTATGCTGGCATTCGTGCCGTATTGACGAACACATTCATACATCGCGACGATCGGTTTATATATTGGAAGTACTAAAGTCATAAACCTTGAACGCCCTTGAAATTCATGTTATTGTTATACGTGTACTAGCAATATAATAGGCTCCTGCGAAAATTCGATTTGAAAGTCAATATTCGATTCGATTCGAATATTTTCGAATATACTTCGGACATAACCATGAAAGTTTTCAAACTGTAATTGATCATATTATTTTATATTGAGTGATATTCTGAGTAGAAACGTGAATGACTTGTAGCGGTAACAGTGTTTATAGCGATGTAGCTACAACTGTACAACAGTTGTAGCTACATTGCTACAAACACCATTACCGCTACAATGGTTCATTTCAACTTTCTGTACATTATGACCAGTGACCATTTATAAAAATTTCAAGTTTCGAACTTTGAAAAGTTATTCAGCTGTTAAACTTCAATAAATGATTTGTTCCACAACATGATCACATTGTTTTATATTGAGTATTGTTCTGTTCGATCACAGTTACTGGATACACCATCAAAGGCAATGGTTTTCTAAAAGAATGCCCCTGATTATTATATAAAAAGAAGTTGAGCAGGCAATAATTTCACTGAATTATCATTTTGGTTTAGTCATTCCGCATTTTTATTTAAATGGCTTCATGACCAAATGGAGTCGATCTGATTTGAAACAAGCTTTTTTTGGAAGAAAACATGTGATAAAAGTGAGGTATGAGCTCTATCAGCCAGGTTCGTTTTAAAAATTGTTTATTGCTGCAGTTTTGAGGCTACAAAGTCAACAATTTGAATAGTTTCAATCAATAGCTAGTATACTGGTTAATATCTCAGTTTACAGCGTGGGGTTTAGAAAAGAACTTCTTTTAGCGACATATCCATTAACTGTGATTCAATACGAAGTTCAATTCAAAATTTGATTCAAAATTCAATTCATTTTCTTCAAATCGATTTGATATTTGATTCGATCAAAATCAGTAATTCGCAGGTAGAGCTGGGCAATGTTGAAATTCAGTATTCGATATTGATATTTTCATGAAAAATACCTCGGTTTCGGTATCAATATCATTATCAAATCATGCATGCTGAAATTGTGTATTCTGAACTTCACCTCATAAGATTTAACCTTATATCATGACCCTGAAGGTCGAACAGCATAACTCAGACAATAGAGTTATTTCGCTTCTGTCGTAGAACTCTGTATTCATGACAGTGAGCACATGGTCATGAGCTGTCTTAAGTTCCTTACTGTACTTTTCTCACACATTGTGACCGCTTTAACAGATGGTTTTAGCTTAAATGATATCAGACCTTTGATTTGTTAAGTTATTAACAAAATAATATCCGGATACTGATCAAAAAACAAATGGGAAAACTGTTAAATAGTACACGTTCCACACGCTGAACTTCCCCATTTGAAAATGAATGTAAAACTAACCAATTTTCGTTTCGCCGTTGGTAATTTCTTTCTCAATATTTTCAAAATCTTTTTTGTGATGATTGTGAATGTGAGCCCATAAATTGGTCATGTTGGCCGTTGATGTTGCTACTAAACTATCACAATGTTTACACCCGCAAGATTTGTCAACTCTTTCAAAATGTAACACACATGTACTTTTAGACTTGCTTTCTGCCATGTTTTCAGCACATTATGAGGAATTCCCACTTTATCCCTGATCAGTTTAAGCAAAATCTAAATATCAAGATACGATATTCGATATCAAAGAAATATCGAAACTGTACCGAAAATTTGGTATATCGCCCAGCTCTATTCGCAGGTCCCTATAATATAATAATCAAAACTCATATCACCTCCCGTGTCCATCAGCATTTGGTGGAGACCACTCAGCTGCCTTGTATCCAATTCGACATCCATTAGCATAAGATTGTGGACATAACAGTGGATCTGATGTTAATTCATGACATTTTACTGAAATAGATACACACAAAGTACAGTCTGAACATTACTAGGAAACAAATGGATAAAAATCATAATACTTTTAACACTTAAGGTTAAATTGTCCAGAATTCACACCTGATCATAGCCTGTACACGTCCCATTGTTTAGCAATGATTTGCAGTCTTGTCTTGGCTGCCTGTTAAGTCCATTGACTTAACAGTGATTTGTTGTCTAGTCTTGGCTGCCTGTTAAGTCCAGTGACTTAACAGTGATTTGTTGTCTGGTCTTGGCTGCTAGTTAAGTCCAGTAACTTAACAGTGATTTGTTGTCTAGTCTTGGCTGCCTGTAAGTCCAGTGGCTTAACACTGATTTTTAGTCTAGTCTTGGCTGCCTATTAAGTCCAGTGACTTAGCAGTGATTTGTAGTCTAGTCTTGGCTACCTGTGAAGTCTAGTGACTTTGCAGTGATTTGTAGTCTAGTCTTGGCTGCCTGTTAAGTCTAGTGACTTAGCAGTGATTTGTTGTCTAGTCTTGGCTGCCTGTTAAGACCAGTGACTTGACAGTGATTTGTT
This sequence comes from Pictodentalium vernedei, assembly GCA_031216915.1. Lineage (NCBI taxonomy): Eukaryota > Metazoa > Mollusca > Scaphopoda > Dentaliida > Dentaliidae > Pictodentalium > Pictodentalium vernedei. Next base: position 316,915,871 of record CM062288.1, on the reverse strand, counting down.
GTCTGATCTTGGCTGCTAGTTAAGTCCAGTTACTTAACTGGTAGAGTGCTGGAAGCCCATATTTGGGCTTTACTAAATACCACAGGCTGTAACTATAACATCTACACTCTACCGATGGTGGTTTCATATTGACCGTGGCAAGTATCAAATTTTGTTGTTGACATATTGCTCAGTTACATGTGATTGGATAGTGCCTCCTGGCACTATCCAATCAAATGTAACAGAGCAATATATGGTGAAAAGAAATCTGTGGCCCCCAAAAATGTAGCACTCTACCAGTTAACAGTGATTTGTTGTCTAGTCTTGGCTGCCTGTTACCTCCAGTGACTTTGCGGTGATTTGTAGTCGAGTGTTGGCTGCCTGTTAGGTCCAGTGACTTAGCAGTGATTTGTTGTCTAGTCTTGGCTGCCTGTTAAGTCCAGTGACTTTGCAGTGATTTGTAGTCGAGTCTTGGCTGCCTGTTAAGTCCAGTGACTTAGCAGTGATTTGTTGTCTAGTCTTGGCTGTCTGTTAAGTCCAGTGACTTAGCACTGATTTGTTGTCTGGTCTTGGTTGCCAGTTAAGTCCAGGGGCTTAGCAGTGATTTGTAGTCTAGTCTTGAGCTGCCTGTCAAGGCAGCCAAGACATGACTAGAAATCACTGCCTTGGTTATTTGTCAATTGATAGCAGGACCTCCTCATGTTGACATGTTTGAAGGCACTGGTTATGAGGCCATAAAAGTCAGAAATAGGCCCTTAAGGGTTAAAAGAAACTCTACAGTAAACTGAATTTATGCTTTCGACTAAAATTAACAAACTTAACATACATAAAATTGCAATTTTGCACCCGAGCTTTGACAGTTCAAAAAAAAAAAATTTATAAAGGGGAACAACTTTCACAAAAATTCTACAAATAACACCTGCATTAAACATGGAGCCAGACATCAACCAGATACACTTGTAAACCATATATGATGTCATTCCATCAAGTATTTTAAAAGTTATGGAGTTTAATGGTAAAAATTAAACATATTACATGTCCATAAATGGCAATAACTCTGATTATCCCCTGCATTAAACAAGGCGTTAGATATCAATAAGATATACACACATACCAAATATGATATTATTCCAACAAGTGTTTAGAAAATCCATGGGTCACAAACTGACTGAAGTCATACCGAGAGGCTGAGAAACCAGCCAACCAACACCGCCACAGAACTTTTTGTCGCATCCATTTGTGAGGTAAAAAACGTAGCTCATGGTCCCCTCACTGGATCCAGTTGAATTAGTTACATGTCCATGAGCAGTACTTGATCAAAAAAACAATCTTTTTTTGCGATCAGAATGTGATTTGATTATGCCTCACTTCCACCACAAGGTCAAGATTTCGTAAATAAAATACTGCGAAATCACAACCGTATAAAAAAACAACCAAACAACAAAGGCAGTTCAGATTCAAAGTTCTCATTTCTTTTTCGATGGGTGTTTCAAGAAAATAAGTGGACAGGGACATACCAGAAAATAAGTGGTCAGGCAAGGAGAATGTCAGGTACAAAAAGTACAATGTCTGACTGAGGTTTAAAATCATCAGACAAAATGTCTGATGCCAAAATTATCAAGGACGTTCAGTGATTAGAACATCATGCATGCTGGAAATCATGTACATAACTAGCAGGCATAAAATTAATTAGTGTGATTTCTGGTCCAGGTAAGTTGGGAAGTGTGAAAAAAGTGACAGCACAGCTCATCAGTATTAACAGCATGTGAAGAATACAATTTGATATAGCCATGCATGTGTTTAATTATGTCTGAAGGTAATTCAGTTCCAATTCAGAATGAAACCAATCATACCTTGTTTGGCTGGGCTCATTGAGCCCTGCCAAACAAGGTATGGTTGGATGAATTCTAAGCAGTTTTAAGATGAAGGTACATGTACACCTAAACACATTATTTCGAATACTCAAACTCCATTTTGTAATATGTCAGATATCATTCTTAAATGACAGACATGATTGATTTGGTGTCTGACATTTTGTCTGGAAGCGCAATGAAAATTATTTTTAGGCTTGGACAGGGAATTTCGTCCAGTCACAATCCAACCAAAATTCTCTATCCACTTTAGTGATCATAGTGGTGGATAAATTGTATAATTATTTATGAACAAAATCTGGCTAAACTAAGGTGACTTGTGCTGGTAGCAGAGTATATTTAAAAAAAAAAAAATACCCATGTTTCAAATCACCTTTGAAAAATAATTTAGCACTCAAACAGTTAATGGCTGGAGCATGGGGGCTCAGTAAGTAGAGATGCAGACTGAGAGGTTCTCGGATCAAATCCCACCTGCAGCAACCGTGTTGTGTCCTTGGACAAGACACTTAACTCCTAGCACTGTGGTAGCATTTCAAAATTTCTGTCATTGACTCCATATTGTCTGTGCAGCATGAAAAAATTCAAGAAATTATATCTTGTTTGACAGAGCTCAAAGAGCTCTGTCAAACATGATATAATTTATTAAATTCTCAGTTGCATTGTGGGAAAAAATTTGCTGCTGAAAATTTTGGTATTTTGACATCAGAGTGCAGAGGGTTAATCCTAACTGCCCATGCGAGGGCATGGTGGCATTGTGTACTACGGCGTACTGCATGTCGATGGTGCATTGGTCTTCAACCAATGCTGACCAAGCCAGAAAATAAGAAAACTGTCATCTGAAAATGAGGTCACCTGAGGGTGAATTTAGTGATGCTACCCTGCTGTGCAGGATAGCACCACTAAATTTACCCTCTGTGAAGCTCAATCTGAAACAGGGTTTCAAAACTAAACTGAAAGAGGTACCCAGAGGATAAACTGGCCGACTGTATGGGATAGCATCATCAAATCCTCCCTCTGGGGACCTCATTCTGCAAATGTCATGCTGCTTATTTTCAGGCCTGATGCTGACCCTGCTTGTGTGGAGTTAGTATGCTGAGGAGTCTGACAGTTGCTCATTGTTGCTTGGTGGTTCTCCCCGAGTACTCCAGCTTCCTCCACCCAAAAACTGTCCGGCAAGAGATGACCCTGGCTGTCAAAAGTGTTGTTAAACCCCAATAAATGGGGCGTGGTGGCTCAGTTGGTAGAGGTGCAGGCTGCAAGCCAAGAGGTCCTCGGTTCAAATCCCACCTGCGACAACCGCATTGTGTCCTTGGGTAAGACACTTCACCCCCATTGCACACGTGGGGGCACGGTGACGTTGTATACTAAGGCGTACTGCACGTCGATGGTGCACCTGTCTTCTACCAATGCTAACCCTGCTTGTGTGGAGTTGGTATGTTGGGGAGCTGACAGTTGCTCACCATTGCTCGGTGGTTCTCTGCTGGTGCTCCGGCTTCCTCCACCCATAAAAAACTGTCACGGTCATGGTTAGCCATTGTGCAGAAATATGTGACCTTAAACACCAATAAATAAATACATAAATAACCCCAATAAATAAATAAATAAATAAATAAATAAATAAATAAATAAATAAATAAATAAATAAATAATGGCTAGCTTTACTAACACAAACAGAAGACAACACATGCAAAAAAGTATTCGTGAATAAATAAGAATTAAATTTGAATAGTAACTTTGGTTGGTTATAATCATTATATTAGATAAAGGATTAATCAGATTAACTTACTCAAATCTTGTTCACATTGTTTCAATAACTGCTCAACTTTATAACTTGGAACAAACTCAACTAATTCTTCTGTGTCAATAAATGATTTATATAAACTTCGTTGAAAGGAACATAGATTTGTTTGTAAATCCTGAAATTACAAAACAACAGCGTAATTACTGGTGTCCTGAATAACTGATTAAACCATTATTTTTCTTTTAAATTTCAACAAAACCATAACCACATGACCACTCATTGGAACGATTCACATGAGCTTCTTCTAATGAGGGGTCGCATAAGGTTGTCTTGATATTTTTTAAAAAATACATTGTTTTTTTTTTTAACTGCTCAATTTTGGGCCCTGGGAATCACATATTTTTATTTGAATCGAATCAGGTTGATTATTCAAAATCGATTTAAAACTCGAATCAAATCAGGAGCATCTTGAAAATGACCCATTGGGGAAGAGGGACTGTAAACCTTATTTGATCAGACTGTGATGGCACAAGTCCCGAATGATAAAATATTCCACTACATCATCAAGGCATGCCTTCGTCGAAGGCATACCTTGATGAGATAGTTGAAATATTACCCAGTAAGGATTATAGTTCAAAAACAGGAACAACGAGAATCACCGGTATTTGGCACCAGACGTTTAGATCAGTCTAATTTGGGCACAGCAGCAAATATGGATGTGGCCTGCATGGTTGGCGAAAAAGCATGGGTATTTCCTTCTTCTTGGCATCTGTTTTAGGTTTTCGGTCCCCGTCTTAAAATGATAGTTTACAACCCCTTGTTATAGAACCCATTATCACTGATTCCCACCACCCTTTGACGTAAGTTCACTCGACTAACTCCAGAAGGCTTCTTAGTTTCCCAGTGTCGAACCAAAGGCCTATTTGAATGTAAGCTACATTACGCATAGCGTTCACTGAGAACTGCCACAAACATGAATACAATTGATCTCAAGCTTTCAGTTCATGATCATATAGAATTCACCACAGAAAAGCAAATGCCGTTGACAGTGTCGTATACGACACTGTCGTATACGACACTGTCGACGGCGATTGCTTTTCTGTGGGTTTTTTTTAAAGTTATTTCAGTGATGCATTGTTTGAGTCGAAGTTAAGCCCCAAGCTATATTACAAGCATCAGGGGAATCGGGCCAAACTACATGTTGCCGAAACACTGCAAAACTTTGGAAAAAGTTTCCAACTCCTTATAATTTGGGTGCAATTATCTTATTTGGGCACAGCATTTACCGTCGTCAGCTGGGAAGAATTTGAAGGCCTGCTTGGCACTGCACAGCAGTAGCAGCAGTGCATCATTAACACAGTTTGGAAAGCTTAAATTTTCTTTCAACAATGGTTGTGACAAGTGAGACTGAAATTAGTATCGGTGGTGGCATGTTTTGTAAGATGACATGGATGACTGATACCAAACTATATTCCTGAGAAAAGATTCGAAAGGAAATGAAATGGGAAATCGATTTTAAATTGAACCAAATAGCAACTTAAGATTCAAATCTCGAAGCTTCGCAGGACCCTAGCTCAATTTGTAAATTACGTGGGCAGATACAACCGATTTGTTAGGTAAAGGGTTAAACCATTACCGATCGTTCACAGCAAAACTGATTAGAATCTGCCTTAGTGGAAAAATATGTAAGTTTACTTTTAAACTTGTGGTAACTTCTGATGTGCAGTGAATCAAAGGTGCAGGATAGGGTAGGCAACATTAGCTAGACGACAGGTAGAGTTGGGTGATACATAAATTTTATGTTCGGTTTCGGTATCAGAATTTTTAGAATGATTCACCTCGATTTGTATTTTTCATATACTGCCCAGATAAAGTTCCCCATTTTAAAGCCGCCAAAGCCACCGAATTGTCAAAATTGGAAGTAACACAGGCACTCGCCATCTTCATTTGTAGTACCCGCTGGGTATTTTCTCTCAGCCTTTTTGCTACATCAAACAACCAGTTTTGACAGCCTTTAGAAATACAGAGTAAATGGGCTCTTCTTATTGTCAATGTTGCATATGTTCTGTTGTAGTTTATTCTTTCACTTTTTTTTAACTAATGTCTGGAATATTTTTTAATATTGAAATTTTGGTATATTGATACTGCCTTGGTATGGTTAAATCAGTATTGGCTTGATACTGATAATGAACGGTATTTACGATATATCGTCCATCTCTTGCGACAGGCCTTTAGATTGCTTTATTTTGGGCACATTTTTCAGGGCTTTAAATGTGTCTAAATTACAGAAAGTTTCATTTTCAGGGGATATTATTGATCTTTAAAGCTGAAAGTAACTTTACACACCCTAAGAAAGTTCTAAAGAAAAACACTCTACCAGCTGAAAAATTTGAATACTTTTAGTTGAAACAAGAGGCCCCCAGGGGGCCTGAGGGTGCTCACCTGACATGGTAGCTTAAATATCAACCCAGAGAATTGATTTCAACAAGATGCATCTGCTCCTCCTAAGAAAAGCTTATACCAAATATCCAAAGATTCTGACCAGTGGATCTAAAAAAAAAAGATTTTTAAAGAATATTCCTCATATTGAACTAAGTTATAATTCGGGCTCCCACAGGGAGCCCATATATGAACCCAGGGACTTGGCTTTAACAAACTTGAATCTCACCCCACTAAGGATGCTGCACACCAAATATCAAAACATTCCGACTGCTAGATCTGAAGAAGAAGATTTTTAAAGAAAATTCCTCATTTTGAACTAAGTTACAATTCGAGCTCCCACAGTGAGTCCAAATATGGACCTAGGGACATGGCTTGAACAAACTTGAATCTCACCCCCCTAAGGATGCTGCATACCAAATATCAAAACATTCCGACTGCTGAATCTAAAGAAGAAGATTTTTAAAGAAAATTCCTCATTTTGAACTAAGTTATCATTTGGGCTCCCACAGTGAGCCCAAATATGGACCTAGGGACATGGCTTGAACAAACTTGAATCTCACCCCCCTAAGGATGCTGCATACCAAATATCAAAACATTCCGACTGCTGGATCTGATGAAGATTTAAAAAAAAAATTCCTCATTTTGAACTAAGTTATAATTCGGGCTACCACAGTGAGCCCAAATATGAACCCAGGGACTTGGCTTGAACATACTTGAATCTCACCCCCTAAGCATGGTGCATACCCGATATCAAAAGATTCTGTCTGCTCGATCTTGAGAACAAGATTTTCAAAGAAATTTGCCTGAAATGCACTAAGTTCAAGTTTGGGCTCCTATACTGAGCCCAAATATAAACCCAGGGGGCCGATTTGAACAAACATGAATCAGATCCACCCCACAATGTTGCATACCAAATATTAAAAGATTCTGCCTGCTGGATATGTAGAAAAAGATTTTTTAAGAAATTTGCCTGAAATGCACTAAGTTCGAATTCGGGCTTCTATAGTGAGCCCAAATATGAATCCAGGGGGCCGATTTGAACAAACTTGAATCAGATCCACCCCACAATGTTGCATACCAAATATCAAAAGATTCTTCCTGCTGGATCTGGAGAAGAAGATTTTGAAGAAATTTGCCTGAAATGTACTAAGTTCGAATTCAAGCTTCTTTTGTGAGCTCAAATATGAATCTAGGGAGCCGATTTGAACAAACTTGAATCAGATCCACCCCACAATGTTGCATACCAAATATCAAATGATTCTGCCTGCTCGATCTGGAGGAGAAGATTTTTTAAGAAATTTGCTTGAAATGCACTGAGTTCGAAATCGGGCTCCTATACTGAGCCCAAATATGAACCCAGGGGGCCGATTTGAACAAACTTGAATCAGATCCACCCTACAATGTTGCATACCAAATATCAAAAGATTCTGCCTGCTGGATCTGGAGAAGATTTTTTATGTTTTTCCCATTGCCTACAGTGTTAAAAAGTGCAGACTCATAGTCCAGGCACATTAGACATAAAAATGAGAAAGTAAGGAAAAAAATCGGAGAAAGCTGATTTTTTTATATGTTTCCGGGACACACATTGCGGATAAAGTGTGAAAAGTCCCCGCGAATCCGAGTTGAGCTTTTTAGTTATAGCGTTTTTTTGATGAAAAAAAAAATTTTAAAAAAAATTCGACCCAGCTCCATATTTCTCATTCTTATTTGCCTTAGTAGGGTGAGAATCATAAATATCGTGCTGAATTATATTGAGAATACATATCCCCAACAGAAAATGCCAACTTTGTACCAATCCTCACACTCAATGGTGAAATATTCACGAAAATGTACAAAATTACAAAAAAAAATTTATTGTTTTCATACACACAACGGTACACAATGTCCATTAAATCAAATCTACGACTACTTTGGGAGTTAAATTATATATCAAAAATTGCAGAAAAGCAGTGGCTTTATAATGATATATAACAATAGTAATTTATTCCATAATGAACTGGTGAAACGTGTGAAATATTAACCATACCACCTAAACTCAAATTCAAACGGCATCGACTTTTCTCATTCAAATACCGTATTATAGCATCATTGTTTCAATTTCCATGTTTGACCAACTACTTTATATCAAAGCAGTGGAGATTGTGTCTTCGTCAGATAAGTTGACAAAAGTTTTCGTTAGACTCGGCGGCTTCCATATGATTATGTCATATTTAGGGGCAATTGGTTCGATCATGGCTGGTAGCGGCTTGGATGAACTTTGGGGGACTGTTTATGCTGGTGGGTCAATCCATCATTTGATCAGTGGTCATGCATATTCAAGAGCAGTTCGTGCCCATTTGCTAACACAAATTGCCATTACAAAACTTGTGTTTGAAGAAAGCCGAACACTAGATAACATAGACTGCACAGAAGTCAATGAAATATTCTGTAGACTTGCCAGAGGTGACTGTACAACAGCTGACGCTGTCAATCAAGAAAGTGTCAACCATCTACTGTCAAAATTACACGAACTGCTCCAGAATGCGTCCGTAGGATGCACAGGAAAGCTTTGGGTACAATACTACGAGCAAATAGGTCTTCTCCAGTTGTTCTTGAGAGCAGAGCACACAGGCGACTGGGAACTCCACACATATTGTGTTCGCAATATGATTCCAGTATTTCATGCAGGTGGTCATTTTGCATACGCAAAAAGTTCTCATCTCTATTTGCAGCAGATGAATGAGCTAACAGAAATAATGCAACAGGATGATTTGAAGTTGTTCACTGAGAAAGGTTACTTTACCATAAGGCGCTCAGATAAATTCTGGGACGGGATATATTCTGATCAGACCATAGAGCAGTGTTTAATGAGAATGTTCAAGCTCCCTGGTGGTCTCACACATGGCAGGGGAATAACCGATAGCACTGTTGCGAAATGGGTACATGGACTACCTCTTTGCCTTCCGATATGTAATGCTCTCGAAAATTTTGTTCATGTTCACACTGGTCATGGCGAACAACATCGGGATCTCCGTCAAAGTTCACAATTGACTGATGCCAATGATATCACCAAATTATTGAACTGGCTCAGAGTGCATTCCCCCTTTCAGAATAGAGATCCACTACAATTAGTCTCTATAGCGACCGGGCTTGTGGCCGACGAAACTGTGAACTGTGACCAAGTTCGCAAAATTGGTGAATGTTGCGTATCGAATGTTGTAAGCAAAACGTTCAACAGCATCAAACTACGACGTGTTGACACTGTGAAGTCTTTCGCATCGATGGCAAATAGCATCAAAGTCCGTGGAAGTAAGGTAGTGATTGACCCCACAATTCTGTTTAACCGCATCACATGTGTTATTCAGTCACAAGCAGAGATGGAAGAGTATCTCAAATATGAACTCGCCCCGAAACCACCAGCATTGTTTGATTCTGCTGGAATGAGGAAGACACAGAAAAGCACGCTCAGTAAGATCCTCAAAACATACGGTTCCGAGCAAACTAAAATCCCAGAACATTCTCTGTTTGTTGTAGATGGTGGATTTTTATTGAGGGCAGTTGTATGGCCTAAACAGTCGTCATATAAGGACATATGTACATCATATTCCAATTATCTAGTGAGACATTTTGGGGCGAACGTCGTGGTTGTTTTTGATGGTTATGCTTGTACAATGTCGACAAAGGGCATGGAACAAGCCCGTAGATCTAAAGACAGGTATTCCATTGATATCAATATCTCACCCGAGTTACCAGCCACCACACCCCAAAGGTGTGGGTGTAAGAAGGCAGGACTCTCTTGCTCAGGTTTGTGTAATTGCAGTTCGGATTCTTGTAACAACCACAGAAACACTGTCCTGTCAGAAATTTCTGAGTTCGATGAATAATATGTATATAGGTCATGTCATTTCTGTATATAGCGTTGATAATAGTCAATGTAACTTAATCCATGTTGATTGATTTGTACATTCTGTAAATATTATTTATTGATTTTTGTACATTCTGTAAATATTATTTATTGATCTAATGCTGCCAGACACAGACGTGTCTGTTCGGTCCCAAGCCCGAAAATAGTTGAGTTCTCATGCTGACGAATTTTATGCCAAAAGGGGAACTCGGCCAGAAGCAGAGGGGGTCTTCAATAATGTCTATTTTGTAAGCAATGATAAAAGTCTTCAAATGGTGGTGGATTTTTTATCGTCTGTCCAACTAACATCTCGTTCTGTACTACGACCCTTTGGGCAAATCCGTTAGGAAAATCGTCATTTTTTGCGTAAATCCGATACTTTTTTGAGAATTTTCAATAATTTTTCGCAGAAATTGTCACAGAATGCACATTTTCCTCTAGGTAAATGTATATTAGACATTATGTAGCTTGAAATATGCGTAAACAAAAAATACAGTTGGATCAATTCGAAGTTACAAAGTTCATGCGATTTTTTTTTATTTTTTTCAAACGCGTTTTCGAAAAAAGGCTGTAGAAAAAAAAGCTCAACTGGGATTTTAGGGGACTTTTGTCTAATCGTTCAGTGACATGTACTCGACATTCCCTGAAAAAATCAGCTTTCTCCGATTTTTTTCCCTAGTGAAACCGAATGTTCTTGGGCTATCAGCACTTTTTCAAAGTCCTGAAAAAAGTACCTTGTGATCAAACTGATAGGGATTTTTTTTTAACCATTCTATTCTTTCTGGATAAAAGTAAGCTTTAAACAAAATAAGAATTTTCTGTGCTGTGTAGTTTTGGAGATATGGCAGTTTTAAGGTTTTTCCTATTTTTAGCTCCTGAGGTTCCCTACGGGGCAATGAGAAAAATTTTTTTTTGCATCAATCAACTACTTATGACCCATTATCATCTCATATCAAATTTCGTTCAAATTGACCTCACGGTTCTGAAAATAGAAATTTTAGGCGTGGCCAAAATATTTGCCCCTCCCATAATGAAGAAAAATAATGCCCGACAAACTTCTCTTGAACAAACTTGATTCTAAACCTCAAAAGGACTCTGTATACCACATATCAAGTCTCTGCTACTGGTGGTTCATCAGAAGAAGATTTTCAGAAAATTTGGCCATTTTTTCCCCACCCCTCTGCTAAATATGAGCCAAAACCTAATTTGCATAAAAATCAAAATGCCCCTATATAACCCCTACTTACATGAAATTTAATTAAAATGTGGCCAGTGGTTTAGGAGAAAGAGGCTCAAACACCACCTTCATGATGTACGACGGACAAAAAGTGATCAGAACAGCTCACCCTGACTTTCAGTCAGGTGAGCTAACAAATTGAAACAGTATTTTAGTATAGTTTCTTCTTTAGGCCCAGCTTTTACCACATTGAATATGGGGTAATGTGAAGGCCTGCTAGGCAAGTGCCATCTATGATCACCCAGTAGATGCATTTTCAGTCAAAATATGGTGTTTGTGTACCTTTTTTCTGTTTCCCAACAGGTTTTTCTTTTCAGAAACTTTCTAATAACGGCATGTTAGGATCATATCAGTCATGGCAAGCTTTAACCCTTTAACCTTCGGCCTCCGTTGTCAACTGGGGAGACTAAGAAAGACTTGTTTTAATATGAGTTTAAAAACTTTCATTACAACCAAAAAGCAAGATTGATGTTGGACTCGAATGAATTGAAAGTTTCAGCATCCCAAAGTTGTATTTAAATCCCTTGTGACCTGAATAACTTTTTTTCCTTATGAATACTGAAACCACAGTTTGTTGGTTGTTTTAGAAAAAAGGAAAAGGAAAAAGAAACCCAAACAGTTGCTGGTTCTGGGAGCAGCCCCAGAATGTTATCCATAACCGTTACAAAAAGGAAAAAATCCACCGATGTGTGTTTTTGAAGCTGGGAGTCATCCATCAACCTTTAAGGGAGAGGGCCATAGTTACAGTCCACATAAAAGGTTTAAGGATTCAAAGAAACTGTAAAAACAGTATATGATCGCCTAATCAAATGCGATTAAATCAATCAAGCTTCAGTCACACTGTAATAAAAAAGCTATATGAGTTTCTCATCAGAGGCCAGAACTTTGATCACCACTTCAGAAGAACTTATAAAAACAAACTTTTAAAGCTGAGTTGTGCCAAACAACATCTGAGAAGTATATCATTTCAGGTTTGCATGTCGGCATTGGAGCACATATATTGTCAATCTGTTATTCAATACAATGGATTTTGTACAATGGATTTTATATTTCATTATAATTCATTATGGATCGGTCTAGTGCTTAATATATTTCAACTTTAGGAATAAAGGTAGGTACATCGTATATATTATTCTTCAAAAAAAATATTCTGGAAAAACTCCTAATATACACAAAAAAACAAAAATAAAATGAACTAAAAAAATTATTATTTTTCGACTTTCAAACTCCGAACATTTTTACCAAAAGTGGGAACATTTAGCCTCAAAAGTGGGAACATTTGGCCTCAACAGAGGTCAAATGTTCCCAGAAAAATACCTGGGGCCAAATGTTCCTGAGGCCGAAAAGACCTGGACACCCTTACCCAACACAGACAAAATCAAAATTTATTATTTAAAATATTATTTTCTTAAATTTTTCAAAAAATGTCATCAAAACCATATCATATGAACCCTCATTGGGATGAGCTCAGCAAGCTCGTTCAAATGAAGGGGTCAGATGATACGGTTTTGTTGAAATTTTTTGAAAAATAATGTTTTTTCAACTGCTCAATTTGTAATTATGCAGGTGGATGCGGCCAAATCATTAGGTAACGGGTTAAATAAAGGGTATGTTTTGACTTAGTTCAATGCTCTGAATGTAGCGGCTACCCCAATATATTCAAATTCTGTCCATTCAAATTATCAGTATTCATCTCGTCCAAACCTGTCAGAAGCTTTGGCCATGAAAATAAGAAATATTTATTGATTGCATGCCTCTTTTACCTACGACACATTACGACAGTGTCTTTTAGACTGAATCAGATTTTGTTTATTGTGTATCGTGAGGTGAACAGTTACACTGTTTTCTCTTGTGTTAAAAAATTGCCATTACTGTTTACAATTGGAATCACATGATGAAAAAATACCCTGGATTGTGCATAGACAAATACCGGTTCCATTCATCTCTTCGCAAGAGTGCAACCAAAAAGCATCTGTGAAATAAATATGCATGGTGCAGGACCTCAATAAAAAACGTGTTTCAGGCTTGGCAATTTCAGGAGAGCTATTTTTTAGCTCTCCTTACTGCCCTCCTGAAAGAATTAAGGAGAGCGAAAAATTGCCCTCCTAAATATTTTGGTCTGGGATGATTGAGATTACATGTATTATGCTCACATTAAATTTTTGTTGTAAAGCAAAAATGTAATTTAACTTCGAAGTCACATAACATCACGTAATTTCATTTTGAAAGTGGTTTAGTGGTAAAAGGTAATGGCTGCAACCATACCCAAACACAGTTGCAATCATTTGAAGCAAAATGGGTCACAGCAATATTTTTTTTTCTCTCAGTTTCAAATTCAACAACTGACATCACAGTTTGAGGGGTAATTATTCAAGGAATATTGACACTATAATATACTACCATTACTACTATCCTGTCACTTGAAGCACTTGCTCCAGGATGTGACTGTAGATTCAGGCAGACCTGTTGTCCAAGAAGTCATACGATTACCACTACCACCTTCAACCCCCCTTGGGGGGTTGAAGGTGGTAGTGGTAGGCGTATGACTTTCTTGGACAACAGGTCTGGGTACACACACAGGTCTTGTCAAGTGTGAGTTCGGTTGTTGAGTGAGACATCTAGATGTCTAAGAGATTTCGCTTTACATTAGTAAAGTTAATAAAATCACTGATGTAGTCTGTTGGTTTCAGTTTCAATGAGTTCGTTCAACTGGATACTCAAAATGCTGTGTAAAGCTAATTGCTCTCCTAAGCTGATTGAGGAGAGTACATACACATAAGCTGATTGGGGAGAGCGATTTTTTGCCCTCCTGCATTTTTCAGAATGCCAGGCCTGGTGTTTGAAAACATACACAAATATGACATCTTTATGAAGTTCAGTGCAGTTATTTCATGTTAAACTCAATATGCCATAAATTGATCCCAATTCAGGCTAACATAATCTGCACACTTGTAAATAAATATATCTACTTTAGATGACAGTCTGTAATAGGTGCATACAATTAACATATGGTTCCAATTTTTGCTGGCAAAAGTCCCAGTCATAAATCTATCAACTAGAAGCATGTCACAATGCCAAAGCTGCGACGATTCGTGTAACGCCAATGATGTTTTAAAACTCGTTGGTGACAAAAAAACTGGTTGATGACAAGTCCATAAATGTGACAGAAATTATCCAAATGACATCAAGTATTTTATAGAGATGAGATGATTAATCGGTGTAACATCGGCACTCGGCCAATAAGCACCCATCTGTTCACCATTGGCACTCATGGTTCGACATCAGCCCTCGCCGATTGTCTGAAACTCAGTGAAAGTGTTAGGCTATGGATGATCTGTAATGAACTTTCTTCCCCTTTGTGGGACAATCAGTGGCAAGCCATCGGTATGTCACTCGTCTGTTACTGATATCAGGTAATTGATGATTCGTGAAAGAAAAGGCAGAATATTATATTAAAGAATAAAGATTTTGATTGTGTAACTATGTACCCAGTTGTTTTTTATCCACCATGATTTATGTGAATTCAGACACTCTTCACTGCCCAAACTGTACTGCATTCTGCAAAATGTCGCAATATTTCTTTCAACCATGCTCATCGCATCATTAAATATATAATGGTATTCTTTATTCCCATATTGGACAGATAATTCCTCCATATTAGTAATTCATGTTAACTGTGAGAGGTTTGGGTGCAATAAGTTTAATAATAATATCGGGCGATTCGGGGTGGGATTTATCAACACGAAGCCACTGAATTTTTCTCATGTTGAATTGTGTGGAGCATGTGATAAAAATAGATACCACAGGGGACAGTTCGCAGCCAACATTGACGTACATTGTCACTGAACCTGGCTATTATTGCCAGAGAAGAAAAAAATTGAGAATTTTTCTTGCAGTGACCACACAACTTATTTCATTGGTAATAAGTTGTGGGATAACCGCACCAAGAGCAAGATGAACAGGGGACGTCTGAGCCCCCCCCCCCCCAACCTGTGGCATTCACTTTCTCCACGAGCAAGAGGAACAGGGGATGTTTGCACCACCCCACCCCACCACCCCCCCAACCACCCCCGGGGGGGGGGGGGGGGGGGCTCAGACGGGCATGTCTACCTATCTGTACAGGCCAGTAAGTTGCAAGATAGTCACTAAAGAATTTCCTCACATTTTTTCGTCATTGATTCTTTCAACAAGCAAAACAAAAATTCGTGAACCATTGTCATGTGCCCTTCATTTCCTGCCTGTAAAAGTGTGGTGGGTGGGGGGTAACTGAATTCTGCATGTGGGTGGAATGGGTGGAAAACACTATTGTTTCAAAATGAAGACAAAATACACAGCTGGGTCCACGTGTTCTGAATCTGTTCGTTCAGAAGTAAGGGGAGGTAACTTAATTCTTGTGATATCTCACAACAGAATTCTTTTCAGTTTTCAACAAACTTTCAATTATATTTTATTTTACACAAAACGGATAAATTTGGTATGAACCATAACAATAGTATATATAATAGGTCAGTTGAAGTTAATTATACTTGAGAGGTACTGTTTTTATTTAATTTATATTTCGAGTTTATATAATTTTGATTTCACATAACCGCGACAGTATGAGAATATATTTGGCATGCAATGCATTTGATAAAACACATGGGCATGTTTTATAAATAAACAAACTGTATTTAAACTGACCACCCTGGTGCACATAATGTGTCCCTATTGTTGTGAACAATATGGCTTTCCCTTATTTCATTTTCAAAACAGACTTTCATGTAGCATGGATCAAACTGGATATTACAACTCCGTGTGTATTAATTCATATTTATTTTTGAGCAGCTATTTCTTCAGGGATCAGATCAGGTAATTTCTCAACTGATTTTCTAAAATAATAAAAAGGAACAATTTGGGTCACTGAACACGCTGTCATTAATAATTTATGAACTGGGAATTTCCCATTATTCTTCTTCAACATAAAGTTGATAAACAAGAGGGCTGAGAGTAATAAATAACACAAAAGCATGGAGTCTGGGAATTTTATTTTTTTTAGCTGAAAATGTAAAAAGATTAAATTGAAAAAAAAACCTAACTACATTACACTTTCGATTAATTTTATTTTGATTGAATACTTGAAATTTTCGTGCACATTTTTGTGATGACCAGTACCGGTAGTCAAAACTTTAATTCAGAGAAATATGGGATGGGCTTATTTTGGAGTGATACCCCAAAAGTTAAAAAATTTATAGTAATTTATATATTTTTTATACTTACCAATGACCCAGACATAGCTGGTGCTAACTCTTAAAAATCTAGGGCCAAACACAAATTTTGCCCCCCAATCCCCAAAATTTGCATCTAAAACCAAAAGGAATCATGTCCTGAAGGACCTCCATACTTTGCCCTTACTGCGCATGCGAAGTGTCAAGGACGTTCCGAAATTGGCGCCAATTATCATTCTAACAAGCAGTGCCTGGTCAGCGCTATGTACTCCGCGGGGAGGTATGAGTTCCCAACTCCTGGGAGGGCCATCCCCGTCTGGGTCATTGGTAAGTATAAAAAATATATAAATTACTATAAATTTTTTAACATTTTTATACTGTACCAATGACCCAGACATAGCTGAATAGTAAAAAGACTGGAGGGCCTAGGACATAGAGGAAAATCCAATAAGCTCAACTATATAATATAGAGTCAACCCCTCAAGGAGAAAAGGAGTATTAGGCTTTACATGTATCTTTCTTATTTTATGTTAAATTAGAAAGATACAATACCCTTCATAATTGAGCACAATAACATTCATGTTCTCTATTAACATCCAGTATAACCCTTTATACTAATTATTTTTAAAGTAAGCCAATAAATAAAGTTAGTCCAGAGAATTGAGACTCTTTATAGTCTTTAAAAGAGTCCGAGGATTGTATATTAACGCCCGTTTGACACTTGACATATACAAATGCTTCACACCGAGCTACACTTTAAAAATATGACATGAATGAATTTTTAACATTAATATTACACTTTAAAACCATCCCGGAAACGACTCAGAAATACTGACTTCGGAGGAGGCATTCCCTTGCTTTTCACTATAAAGCAGGTGACCTAAGGGAACACCCTCCCCCCCCCCCCCCTTCCCCTTGCCCTGGGTCAAATAGCCCAGAGCGAAGAGGGCAGCCGGACGGAGTCACTGCCGGAACAGAAAGCCTGCATAACTATAGTTGCAACTGTTTAGAGGACGACATTCTGAGCAACAGATAACGGACCTAAACAATGCAGGTCTCCAGAAATGGACTCAGTATTTCTGAGATAAAAATTCGTGAATGTGGATGGCTAAGACCAATAAGCAGCCTTCATTAAATCTGTAATAGCAATACTATTAGCGTAAGCCCAAGATGTAGAAAGAGCTCTTACTTCATGAGCCGAAATCTTAAGCACAGACTGCTGAGAAGAAGATAAATTTTCATAAGCAGTCGGATAGTTAATTAAATCCATCTCGCAACAGAATGGACCGAAATGTCCTTTCTATTAGGCATCAGAGACAGAAAGAAACGTTTTCGTCCCTTTCTGATAAACTGAGATCTCTGTTTATAGATACGTAACGCTCTAACAGGACAGAGTAAAGGCCTATGCCCGTCTGAAGACGGAAGGGCCTTAATAACAATAGGTTCCGGATAGTTATTAGGAGCCTGATTCTTAGCTAAAAATCCCACATTAGTAGTGAAGGTGATAGTGTTCCCGACACTACGATAGTGAGAATCATCCACCGACAGTGCATGAAGATCACAGACTCTTCTAGCAGAAGAGAAAGCTAAGAGAAAAGCTGTCTTATAAGACAAGAATTTGAAATCTACTGTCCCAAGAGGTTCAAATGGCTTTCCTTCAGTTTAAGAAGAACCCAAGCTAAATTCCACTTAGGAATTAACCTAAGAGTTCTGGGTCTATTTATCGAGAAGTTTCTAACTAACTTAGATAAAGAGACATTAGATCCAATTTGTAAACTATCATGATGTGCATAGGTATCAGATAACATAGACCTATAACCCTTCATAGTAACAGGCTGCAGTTTGATTTCGTCAAACAAGTATACTAGAAGGTTTGCAATGTCTGGTATGGAGGGATCAAAAATATCAACAGAATGATCCCTACACCAACGACGAAAAACCTTCCACTTAGCCGCATAGTTTAGCGAAGAGGAGGTCCTCCTACAGTTAGAAATCGTATCCACTGCTCGTCCTGTAAAGTGCTTGCCATGCAAGAAGGACCGCACAATGGAAAAACGTGAAGGTTGAGACCTTGCGGGTTGTGATGAAGTTGACGCGGTTTCCCCTGCGAAAGAAGATCCTCCCGTGGAGGAAGCTTTTGCGGTAGGTCCCACAACAGACACCTGAGTAGATTTATCCACGGTCTCTGTGGAGACAGAGATGCTACCAACAGAATCTTGCATTGAGATTGTTTTATCTTTAGCAATACTTGCTGAATTAACGGCGCTGGAGGATACGCATATCCTATCATTCCGTCCCAAGGGATCGACAGAGCGTCTACTGCAAAAGCTCTTGGATCCGGACACGGAGACACATACGTCTGCAACTGATTGTTGAGATGTGTCGCAAATAAGTCTATCATTGGCCGTTCCCATTGGTAGCAAATCTGATTGAATACTTGTTTGTTGAGAGTCCACTCCGACGGCAACAAGCGACCCTTTCGTGAAAGGGAGTCTGCTAGTACGTTCAGACGACCCGGTATATGACGGACCGAAAGTAGAACTTGATGTTCTAGAGCAAACAGAAGGATTCTTTCCGTTAGATTGAACAACGGAACTGAATGAGTGCCTCCCTGATTCCGTATATACGCCACTACTGTCGTATTGTCGAATAGGATTTGGACATGAGCATTGTGAATAATGTACATCCAATGACGTAACGCAAGCCAAATTGACATCATTTCCTTGATGTTTATGTGCTTGCCCAGGAATTGCGGATCCCAAAGACCCTGGCATCTTGAATCCGTTTGGATCAATGATGCACCCCAACCTGTTTGACTGGCATCCGTCATAATGGTAAAACTCGGATCCGGAAACTGCAGCGGAACTCCCTGAGTTAACCGCTGAATGTTTGCCCAAGTCTGAATCTCTCGTTTCACTTGATCTGACAAGAGAACGTCTATGTCGGGCGAATGAATTTTCACACTCCAATTCTGAGTCAAGAAAATTTGGAGAGGACGCGTGCGTAACCGCCCCATCGGAATGAGATCCGCAGCGGCTCCGCACAGACCTATCAGTCTCATGAACTCCCTCGCTGTGACTTTGTCTGCGTGCAGATAATAGCGAGCGTAACAACTGACTAATTTCGCTCTGGTTAACGGCAGACGAACGAGATTGTTGTGTGTCTCGAAGCTCATTCCCAGATGTGTGAATGACTTGGACGGCACCAGATCCGACTTCTCCTCGTTTATTATAAAACCGAGACGTCGGAGCAATAGAAGCAGATTCTGCACATCGTTCTGAAGCGTTAACTCGTTGCCGTACCTCTGAAGAATGTAGTCCAGGTAGGCCGACGTTACCGCAGACGAATGAGCTCGGAAATACATCATTACCGAGTTCATTACCCGAGTGAAAGCCCAGGGTGCTAGGTTCAATCCGAAGCACATCGCCCGGAATTGATACACCACTCCTAGGACTGCGAAGCGTAGATACTTTCTGAATGTTGGATGTACCATGACGTGAAAGTACGCATCTTTGAGATCTATGCTTGTTGCATAATCGTTCACCCGAATACTCGCTCTGACCGATCGAATCGTCTCCATATAAAACTTCGGAGCGACGATCAGCTTGTTTATCCAGCTCAAATCTATGACTGGACGGAACGAGCTGTCTGGTTTCGGAACCAGAAACAGATGGCTGTAGAATCCCGATGTCTCCTGGTTTTCTACGACCTCTACCGCGTTCTTCCTTAAAAGAGACTGCACCTCTGATAACAGAGCGTCTCTTTTCTGCAGATTTGACGGAAGTTGAGTCCATTTTGGACTTCGAATTAATGGAGGCTTTCGCTTGAAGGATATCTTTAGACCTTTCGAAATCACCCCTCTCACCCAAGGGTCGTCCGTAATCGACGCCCACTCTTGTGAAAAACTCGACAACCTTCTGCCAACCGGCACGCGATAGAGGTTGAAGCCATCACCTCCTGGACCTGCGAGGCCTGCGGGAGGAGAAACCACGTCCTCCGCGACCCGCACCTCGTCCCGTCGACCTCGGGGCGTCCGACCGGTTGTCCCGGCCCGAAGGACGTCCCGCACGTGAGTCGCTGCCTTAACAGTCTCTTGAATAAGACCAAGAGGACGCACCGGAACCTCTATAGGAACCTCTCTTGGGTGCATTAGACCCAGAAGTGCCTGTCTTACTCTTATCTGCCGTGTCCGACTTCTTAGAAGCAGATTTAAACAGCAGAGAATCCGAAGCTTTCTTAGTAATTTTATCGTAAATTGCAGAAAGCTTGCCATCGAAGAGAAGTTCTCCGGAGACCGAAGCGACTCTGAGAGAGTTCTTCACCTTAGTATCCACTAGTGTGGATGTAGCTAGGGCTGCGTCACGTCTAACCAACTCCAGGTTTGCCACTGAAAGGGCGGAGTTACACGTGGAATAAGCTACTGCCCTTGAAAGAAGTCTCAAAGAGGATTGTATATCCTGGAATTCTTTCCCTTGAAGACGCAGTGATAACGCCTTAGTAAGGTGGTCTGCATAAGATAAAGCATCTAAACTGGCTCTGTTAGACGAAATAGTCGTCTCCAACACCGCGGTTGGAATAGACGTAGACGACGGTAATGATAATTCCAAGTCTTCCGTCTCGTCGTCCATACGCAGAGGAACTCTCGGGATACCCTGTCCTGCCGTATCGAATTTATTCCTTGCATTAATGAAAGGCAGGTTAAGAGCATTGGCGGACAAGAAACCCGCTTTTCCTGTTTTGGAAGCAAGTTTGAATATAGCGTCGTTCAATAATTCAAATGTTCTTGTGACATTATTGGACTGAGACGGAAACTCGGGAGCGATGTCCCTGAACCGCTCAAAGAAATCAGTGTCCAATGACGCTATAATTCTCTTGTCCGGTACCGCAGCAGTCTGGCCCGACGGAACAACCTGAGGAAGAAAGCGCCGGATGAAGTCCACGGCAGCTTTATGTTGTTCCGAAAGGGATAGCTCCAAGTCATCCGTATCCCTTTCACCATCCGGTCGGACCTCATGATGCTCCCGGTCGTCCGCACCCGATGCTTCGGTGGAGCGTACCGACCCAGTGCCGTCGGATAATTCCCGATCCGACACCGTTTCTGTCGGTTGCTGGGATGCTGCGATAAGTTGTGCTATTTGAACAAGCACGTCCAACATCGAGGCCTGCGGAGACGCAGTCTTTCGCTGCTTCGCCGAGGGCAGCTCCGCATCTGGTGACTCCCGCATACTCTTCCTATGCGAACGTCCGGAGTCAACCGGCCTCGTGTCCCTGGCTACCGGATGGCGTGACCTGGTCGCCGAAGAATCCCTGATCGGCGAAGCTGGTAGAATATCGGCGGTCACGTAGCCAAGGTGCGGTCGTGCGCGCTGGCGAGAGGAAGAAGCCTGAGCAGTCTCAGCGGACTGCCTATACAACGGAGCGTCCCGAGCGACGGACGTGTGCTCCGCTTGCGACACATTTTGTACCACAACATCTGGTCCCAGATGTTGTTGTACGAGAGAGGGGCCTCTCTCGCTCGCGGCCCGGCTGGACCTGGACGAGCTAGGAACCGGACTCGAAGGCTTCCTCCGAACTCTCCTACTATCCGCCGTCACTGGGTGTGCACGTTGAATGTTTATAGTGCTCGCATCACCCAACATTTCCTCCTGGACTGCATCGGACGAACCCGGCTGCCAAACCATTCGGTGAATGGACACTACACCGGGCGAGCTAGCGGACGACATTTGTCTTATGTCCATGAGCACTTTTGCCGCTAGCTCGCTAGCTCTGTATTCATTTGTGACGACGGAAGCGCACTTGCGGAAGATAACATGGAAACATCACCCTGTTCTTGTTCCTCTGAAATAGAAACTGATAGAGTAGAGTGACCCTGCGGAGAAAGAGCCGGCATAGCCCTTTCTCCACTAACAACATATCGTGACACACGTTTCCAATGTTTGTCATCCCAATATTGACATATTGAACAGGGATTAATGCGAGTACACTGACTACAATTAATACAATGATCATGAAAGTCAGAGGAAGATTTCTTCCTATTACAATTTGAACAATATCCTTTCATTATGAAAAGTTAACAACAAGTCCTAGTACTCGCACAAACCCCTAAACACAAAGATACATAATAACATGATCCATTAATATTGAAAAAACAATTGAAAATCAAAATAATTTTTGAAAAATATTTTTTCAGCGAAGCCCAAGTTTCTGAAAAGTAACGTTGAGCCCCAATGGATCCCAAGGCTAAGTGTGGTCAAAAATTTTAAAATTATATTAAATAATTAATGCAACACTTACGGATAATAATAATGTATCTTATAGTGAGATAAACTACTCCAAAGGCAAAAAGCCCCCCTCAAAAGAGACTGTTGCCAATGTAAACAAATAGTGTAAAAACACCAGAAAACATGACTCCAGGCACTGACAATACTGGCCCGAAATCAGTCATCAAAATTACACACTATCTGATGCAAAACAGAGACTCCCAGGGGAGAATCTGCAGAACATCAGATGGTAGATGCAGAACACAACGTTTATACACCCATGGGTGAAAACGTAAACATGGGGAAAATAACAGAATTCATTCTGTAACCAAGCTAATTCTCCCAAGAGAATTTAGAAATGATCTTTCTCAAAAATATGCCAAAAGCATGGGAGAATAGCAAGGGGGGACTTAGAAGACCAGGGGAGAGGAAATACTGAATAAGCAGTGCAACTTTATAGCAAGAATGACAACAACAGGCCCATGCCTCGAAAATAGGCAACTTAACATAATTTCATAAAAAATTTTAAGTACAGCCCTGATTATTTTTTGTCACTCCTTTTTCCTCTCCTCCTTCTATATCCTCCTTTGAATCACCATTTCTCCAATAATTACGTGTCTGGCATCCTTTAAACTGAGATTTACAAGCACAAAGATCAGTGAGATGTTGAGTGATGAAGGGCCAAACAGAGAATGATAATTGGCACCAATTTCGGAAAGTCCTTGACACTGCGCATGCGCAGTAGGGGCGAAGTATGGAGGTCCTATAGGACATGATTTCTTTTGGTTTTGGATGCAAATTTTGGGGATTGGGGGGCAAAATTTGTGTTTGGCCCTAGATTTTTAAGAGTTAGCACCAGCTTTCTGGGTCATTGGTACAGTATAAAAATATATGTTTTCTAAAAAAGTTGGTGGGGGGGAGGGGTGGGGTGTGCTTATGCAGGAGAGTGGGCTTACCGACGGGTCGGTGCGGTAAATTAAATTCTGATTACTGTAAATCATCCAGCTTCTGCAGTAAGCTTGAATAATAAAGAAACCATCTGACATCGGCATTCGGTATCGGCCGATTGTTGTCTAAAATAATCGGCATTCGTCTTATAGGGCATTTTACTAATCGGCTCATCTCTAGTATTTTAGGAGTTTTTTAACTCGTTGGTGACAGACCGACGGACAGACCGACATTGCCACATATAGAGCTGCTTGTCGCAACTAAAAATTGCTGCTGATTTGAATGGATGGAATGTGAACGTGGTGGGGTAGCTGCTACATTCAGATCTCTAACTAGTTTTGTCCATAAATTGGGATTTTATACCCTGTTAATTGAGGCCAATAATGAAGCCCATCAAACAAATTCAGGACATCAGAGTTGATTTATACTCAGTAATTCCTACAAAAAAATATTAAAATAGATGCAACCTACAAGTGAACGCAGATTTGGAGTACACTGTGTAGTACATGTACCCTCCATCTCTCTCTCTCTCTCAAATATATATTAACAATCAGCAAAGTTTTTTTCATGAAAATGCAACAAAAACTGTGGCTAGTTTTTATTATTTTAAAGTCTCTAAGACTGTAGGAACCGAACCAATTCCCATAGAAACACTTTTCTGGATCAAATTGGTTTGGTTGTATGCCATAGCCGTGACGTCAGTATCAAATATCTCTTCCCAGTTAGCACCTTCAAAACTTTCGATGGTACCCACGTTAAAGCTAAAAAAAATATTTGCGTTCAAAAAGAAAACAAAAAACAAGTGGATAATTACATGTTTTATATTTATTTTTAAATGATTGATTTGTAGAATATATACAAAAAGCTATTTTTTTAAAACTTTCACACCTGACTTCCAGAGAGATTCAACATACTATTCAACATAAAAGATTTTTTTTTATTTCATAACCTACAGAAATTTATGATAGAAATACGGAAAAAGCTCACACGTTATCTTTTGAGCTCAGTTCATGAGCCGCGATGCGCTCAGCTCGATCTGCATTCACTATAAGAATATAGGTAATTGGGGGTAACTCTAGTGTTTAGGACGAAGCCACCCAAACCGTCCCCCAGCCGAACCGTCCTCTGGATTTTTTGCCCAAACCGTCCCCCGATATTTTACACAAACCGTCCCCCACTCAAAAAAGTTAAAACTGATATTTGACCCAAACCACCCCCTGGACGAACCGTCCCCCCATATTTCACCCAAACCGTCCCCCGATATTTTACCCAAACCGTCACCGGATATTTTTCCCCCAAGCCAATATTTTACCAACATTCCCCAGATATTTCACCCAAAGCGCCCTCTACAAAATAACAACAAAGCGTCATTAAAGTTCTAGACATTTTTCTTTATTTTTTCCAGTTATATCATGTTACAAAACAAACTGTCAATGTCAAAGATGTCATTATGTTTTATTCCTTTCTCGAAAAAATATGATACAGTCTAGAAATATATAATCACCAATTTTTTCTGTTACATTATGATACATTTTATTCACAAAAATTCCTATTCAGATTTTACTTATTTTTCATTTTCAAAACATACAATCAAACATATAATACACAAACTGAACATTTCATTCTTTCAACAGATTAGCAATGGCCAACAATGCTTGTCTGGGTGTGTTGTCTCTTTGTTCATAACCTTTCCAGATCTGATCCAGCTTGGCACTGAACTCTTTACCTTTTTTGCGTTGTCTTCTACACATCTGTCCCCAGTGAACATACTCTGTCATCTGAGGGAGAAAGGAGGCTTCTTTATGCAAAAGGTCGACCAGAAGAAAGAACTGTAAATTCCTTTTCCCTGCACGGTTGTTTATTCGTCTGTGCCACCCTGTAAAATAGAATCAAAGACTTTAAAATAATTCCCCCTTGAAACGATCCTGATATCCAGTAAACGTTTGTTATATTTATAATCCATAAAGGTGGGAGATGACGGTCAATATCAAATGACATGTTTTGAGTTCTCAACTTGTTCTCTCTTGTGATAAATAAAATCACCCGAACCAATAAATTAGCTAAACCAGTTGACAATGGACAGGACAGAAATGATTTAAAGTGCGAATGTCGAAGATGATACTAACACCGGGCCATGATCGTCATTTATATATTTCTGAACCTTTTTTTTTGAGCTTCAAAAGTTGAAGAGCAAAATTTCATATTCTAAAGATACTGAACCTCACAATCGTTGTTCGTTCTCACAGTTAAACCAAAAACCGACCAACTCTCTGCTGGCATTATTCTTGATGTTATCCACTGATCTTCCATATAGTCGAATAATCTTTGCAGCGTTGGGTCTCCTGTCTGTTGTTTCAGGTGGTTAAATTCATCGGCTATATGGGAATGATGTAAAAACTGCAGTGCCATCAACTTCTTCACAAGATTGTAAAGATCAGTGCGTCTACGATATTCAGTCTGAAAAGACATCAATAAGAATATTTCAGATAAAAATGCAGTTGCAATTATGTTGTAACTAATAACCCAATTCAATTAAATACAATAATAAATCAATGACCGTACTCACAATATCGGTGAAATATTATCAGCTAAATGTAATGACTTGAGAAATTATGCTAATTGAAGAACAGTGAGCCTTACAAATTAACTGAATATCCTAGATACATATTAAATGATTATACATTATATCTGTATATTTACGCACCTCAAGTCCAAGATTAAATGTAATGACTTGTGAAATTATGCTAATTGAAGAACAGCGAGCCTTACAAATTAACTGAATATCCTAGATAAACAATGATTATAAATAATATCTGTACATTTACGCACCTCAAGTCCAAGATTAAATGTAATGACTTGTGAAATTATGCTAATTGAAGAACGTTGAGCCTTACAAATTAACTGAATATCCTAGATAAATAATGATTATAAATTATATCTGTATATTTACGCACCTCAAGTCCAAGATTAAATGTAATGACTTGTGAAATTATGCTAACTGAAGAACGTTGAGCCTTACAAATTAACTGAATATCCTAGATACATAATGATTAAAAAAAAATCTGTATATTTACACACCTCAAGTCCAAGATTTTGAACTTTGCTGAACACAGCTTTCTGCCAATGAAAAGAACATCCACGTATTTCGACATTCCCAAGTTGTGATCTAATTGCTTTCCACACTCCCTTTTCAAAGTCCAACATACACCTCTGCACCCTAACATTTTCTGCACCGCCCATCATGTCTAAAATTTCCTCAAATACCTGAAAACATATTTTTAAAAAACACTTAAATACTACTGGAAAGCCCATTCACAATAAGCAGACAAAATATGATGTCAAAATATCAAAATACCAACTTCCAATTTTTTCTGATAATGCAAACTAGGAATTTAACCAGTTCAATCTTGTTTGACAGATTCACAATAAGCAGACAAAAATTGATGTCAAAATATCAAAATACCAATTTCCAATTTTTTCTTCATAATGCAAATTAGGAATTTAACCAGTTCAATCTTGTTTGACAGAGCTCATTGAGCTCTGTCAAACAGAGCAGAATTAGTTAAATTCACAACACCTTCTAAATGTAACTTGTTATCTGTTATTTAACCAACGTACCTTGGAATAATCAATCTCTCATTGACGTGACATCATTATGTATACCGTTGGTACCTGCTTCATTTCGCCATTCTGAGAATTTCTCTGATACAATGAAGGTGTGTACAGTGAAGAGCTGTCTGAATGGTGGTTTTACTACCCGGAATGTGCCGTCCATATACCATACTTTAGCATTTCGCATTATCTCAAGTTGTTTGTTTGTGGCAAAATTAAATGACGACCATCGTCTACTCTCACATCTCCTTTCCAAAACTCAGACAGAAAGAATGCATCTTCAAATTCATAATCTACAGTTGTTGGCTCTTTTGGATGCAGTGCAGCCCTGTGACGGTTGGCTCTCTTAGATAATGCTGTGACAGATGGAAGAGCAGATGAAAACGCTATTTCGTTATCAAAAATGTAGTTCTCAATTATGCTTTGAACTGATGTGTACAAGTTACTCTTTGCTACTTTTTTTATCTCAACAGTAACACTGGACACAATGCCTATTCCAGGTCTCCCATCATGATTGTGAGATCTTGAACCAGGTGTAAAACTTTCTCCTTTCTGTATCACGGTTGCAGGACAGATGTTTGAGTTGGACCTCACAGAACACTTCCAGTAAATACTATTCCTTTTTTCTCTTGCTAAAATTTAAAAAAGGGTTAATTAAACCCCACCCTATCACTTAAGACCTAAGTCTTAAGTCTTAAATGTATTTGTACCCATTACACAAGCGTCAGTAGTCAAGCTCACATATCGTGGCCCGAGGGTCCCTGCTTCCCGAACGACATATTAACCCTTTGCCACCGCGGAGAGAATACAACAGTTGCACAAAAGACGTCTTGAACAACTAGAGAGTTTTATTTTCTATTTCAAAAACACAGCTCATGGCCTCCATTGGAGCTAACTCAACATAATAAACTTTAAACGGGAGCTTTTTCTAAATAATTCTGAACAAATATGAAAAACATGATGCATTAAAACACGTATGTTATGTTATGTTATGTTATGTATGTATGTGTATGTACTCTCCTCAATCAACTTAGGAGAGCAATTAGCTTTACACAGCATTTTAAGTATCCAGTTGAACGAACTCATTGAAACTGAAACCAACAGACTACATCAGTGATTTTATTAACTTTACTGAGGTAAAGCGAAATCTCTTAGACATCTAGATGTCTCACTCAACAACCGAACACACACTTGACAAGACCTGTGTGTGTACCCAGACCTGTTGTCCAAGAAAGTCATATGCCTACCACTACCACCTTCAACCCCCAAGGGGGGGGGGGGGGGGGGGTTGAAGGTGGTAGTGGTAGGCGTATGACTTTCTTGGACAACAGGTCTGCTTGAAGCTACAGTCACATCCTGGTGCAAGTGCTTCAAGTGACAGGATAGTAGTAATGGTAGTATATTATAGTGTCAATATTCCTTGAATAATTACCCCTCAAACTGTGATGTCAGTTGTTGAACTTGAAACTGACAGAAAAAAAATATTGCTGTGACCCATTTTGCTTCAAATGATTGCAACTGCGTTTTGGGTATACAAAGTACATACCCGAACACAGTTTCAGCCATTACCTTTTACCACTAAACCACTTTCAAAATGAAATTACGTGATGTTATGTGACTTCGAAGTTAATTACATTTTTGCTTTACAACAAAAATTTAATGTGAGCATAATACATGTAATCTCAATCATCCAGACCAAAATATTTAGGAGGGCAATTTTTCGCCCTCCTTAATTCTTTCAGGAGGGCAGTAAGGAGAGCTAAAAAATCGCTCTCCTGAAATTGCCAAGCCTGTGTATGTATGTATGTATGTATGTATGTATGTATGTATGTGACATACAAATAAAAGATTGTTTAAACTAATAAGTTCATTAAAGGTCCACTGGCTGAAAATTACATTTGTAACAAAACATTTATAAAGTAGAAAATATTTACCTTTCCAATCCAATATTATCTACCAATCTGTCTTTTCCCAATTGAGTGCCTCCTTTTACAATGTTGTATATTACAGTTGGTTCATGAATTACTACTAGATTTTCGACTATTTGCGGGTCAGTTACACTCTCATTCAGCTGAGCAGGACAAGAAAAACTATGCTGTGCAGCAGGGCCAATGTCAGACACCTCATTGGGTTGTGCTGGACTATCCAGTGTGATCTCTTGAATATCTTGTCGTACTGGACTGCTGGCTAGTGGCGGGTCAGTTAAACTCTCATTCAACTGAGCAGAAGTAGGACTGTGTGTTTGAAAAATAACTGCTGTGGGCTCTTCCATTGCCATTTCTTCTACAAGCAGGCCTGGCATTCTGAAAAATGCAGGAGGGCAAAAAATTGCTCTCCTCAATCAGCTTAGGAGAGCAATTAGCTTTACACAGCATTTTAAGTATCCAGTTGAACAAACTCATTGAAACTGAAACCAACAGACTACATCAGTGATTTTATTAACTTTACTAAGGTAAAGCGAAATCTCTTAGACATCTAGATGTCTCACTCAACAACCGAACACACACTTGACAAGACCTGTGTGTGTACCCAGACCTGTTGTCCTAGAAAGTCATACGTCTACCACTACCACCTTCAACCCCCCAAGGGGGGTTGAAGGTGGTAGTGGTAGGCGTATGACGTTCTTGGACAACAGGTCCGCTTGAATCTACAGTCACATCCTGGTGCAAGTGCTTCAAGTGACAGGATAGTAGTAATGGTAGTATATTATAGTGTCAATATTCCTTGAATAATTACCCCTCAAACTGTGATGTCAGTTGTTGAACTTGAAACTGACAGAAAAAAAAAATTGCTGTGACCCATTTTGCTTCAAATGATTGCAACTGTGTTTGGGTATGTTTGCAGCCATTACCTTTTACCACTAAACCACTTTCAAAATGAAATTACGTAATGTTATGTGACTTCGAAGTTAAATT
This sequence comes from Pictodentalium vernedei, assembly GCA_031216915.1. Classification (NCBI taxonomy): domain Eukaryota; kingdom Metazoa; phylum Mollusca; class Scaphopoda; order Dentaliida; family Dentaliidae; genus Pictodentalium; species Pictodentalium vernedei. The sequence goes on along the minus strand of CM062288.1, from coordinate 316,885,779 downwards.
ACATTTTTGCTTTACAACAAAAATTTAATGTGAGCATAATACATGTAATCTCAATCATCCCAGACCAAAATATTTAGGAGGGCAATTTTTCGCTCTCCTTAATTCTTTCAGGAGGGCAGTAAGGAGAGCTAAAAAATCGCTCTCCTGAAATTGCCAAGCCTGTGTGGTAGCCCAAATTATAACTTAGTTCAAAATGAGGAATTTTCTTCTTCTGTACAAGAATGTCTACCACACTGTTATGCACATCATTGTTGAGTCTCATGTGCGTTAATGAACATTTCCCTTCACCAATATCTTCTTGACCCTTGATGATTCTTCTGTATGTTTCCTGTGAAACTCCTGTGTTGCATATTCTGTGCTGCCATCGATTGCATATGTCACATTGAAGTGCTTGCTGTCGCGACCGCACAACTCTGGAACAGCAGACACATCTGTTGTCTTCCATTGTCGAAGATGATCCTAAGACCATGCCATGATCGTCATTTATATATTTCTGAACCTTTTTCTGAGATTTAAAAATTCTTTGATGTTATAGTTATCGTGATCAAAGTTATTTGTCATCCTCGCAACATTCTTTGAAGTGTGATGTGCAGCTGTCATAACAAAATGGTAATCATAATGATCAAAATGATCCGTCGCCATCAGAACATTCTTTGAAATATTTGGCTGTCAAAACAAAATAGTAATACTTGTTTGCTATGAGAAGTTGAGTGAGAAGTGTCAGTAGCCAAATGACTAACTTGCTTTGACAGTTCTGTTCATGTTTGAATGATCATCAGTTTCATTTTATTCACTGATGTGAACAGACGTGTCGATCCCTTTTCATAGCATTTATTTTAAGGCTGTCGCGATTATTCGATTAGTCGACTAACCGTCGACTTTTGAACGGTTTCAACGGTTTTTATTTTTAGTCGATCGTCGTTCATTTTCAAAGTGGTAGATGTCTACTACACGTCGCACTGTTTTGTGAGATGAATGATCAATGAAGGTGAATAACTTTGAAATATCTAACCATGGTTGACATTCATACCCGGAAGACTTTGTACGACTGTCACTGTGCAACAAAGAACACTCAGAGTCACTGGAGAAGAAAAGATTCTTCAGAATTTCTCCAGTCTTGTACACTCGAACGCACACATTGGAAAACCCAAAGTGCAAAAGTGAGAAAATTATGACAACAGTCAGAATGTCAGATCATTTCTCAATGTTCGGAACTTCGAACTATGATCCAATTTTAATAACTGGCGAGTGAATGCACAGATCTCAATGTTCGAAATTTACGAGAAACTTATTACAGAAAGGAAACATATGCAGGAACATTCTTTTGTAAATTCAATTTAATTCACCAGCTTCAATCTAGTTCAAACTTGGACCCTCAGTCCGTAATATAATTTTGGGGGTTGGTACGTCCTACAGGATATACCAACCCAAAAAAATTATATTACAGACTGTGGTTCCAGGTATGGACCAGCTTCAATCGGGACCAATTTGTTGTTCCCACAAACCCACTTCGTCTGAACACACTGGTGTCGTTGTCATTTTCAGAGTTTTACGTACAGAAGAACAATTTGCTAAAAAATCATGGGAACAGACTATTAATCAACTAACCGTCGATTAGTGGTCACGATTAGTCGTTTAAAAAAATGATATTCGCGATAGCCCTAATTTATTTTGGATTGATTTTCATTTCATGGATTTATTCATTCGGTCTATGTGAACAGGCGTGTTTTCAGTGTCGAAATTCAAGTTTATTTTGGATTTAATTACATTTCATGGATTTTTAATTTCAATTGTAATGGATTCACAGTTAAGTTTTTTTTTTTATTTATTACATTGCCCCTTTCATCTTAACTTAAAATAAAAGGAGATGCAAAAACTCATGTATGTTGATTTATATAAAAACAATGAAAACATATAACTTATAAGGGAGGGAAATTGAAAAATGAAAAAAAAAAATCTGGGGGACGGTTTGGGTTGGCCCCTCGGGGGACGGTTTGGGTAAAATATCGGGGGACGGTTTGGGTAAAATATCGGGGAACGGTTCGGCCAGGGGACGGTTTGGGTGGTATTCGTTTAGGAGGACCCCATTCGATCACAAGGCTACATGAGGTGTTACTTGGGGTAATTATATGGCCTTAGTATCGGTGTTTCGGTGAATTTGAGAAGATAGTTGTCTTATCTACATGGTGAAACATACCAGAATATATATACCAGATGTAGTGCAAATGCACACACGGTTGTCAGCTGATAGTTTTATGGCATTGAACTGTTTTATCGTTGTATCTAAAGAAAACAAAATATTAAATTTCGCCGACATTGGGTGCGTTTGATTGTGACGAGTTACAGCACCCGCAGAAATTTTGCGCGCGGCGGAACTGAGTTGGTTCAGTGGGGATGTAAAAATTAGATCGTTCCGTGTAATTTTCTCATTATTCGACTATTTTTCATTATAGAATGTTCACGGATGTTTAAATTCAACTTCGACGCTGCAAGATCATCGGAATTGGAGACAGCTGATCGGGAGTTACATGGTTATTTTTAACAAAGTTCCATGTTTTTTAAGAACACCGTGTCGACGTACGTCGGGTTTTCCCCGATATCAATCCATTCGCCCCTAAATCACTTCACCCCGGGATGCTTCGCCCCGAAATTGTTTCCTTTGGATGGACTCGCCCAAGTCATTTCGCCTCATATCAATATTATGCAAAAAAGGTAAAAAGAACAACAACAAACATTTATATAAAAGTAATTAATTTTATTGCATACACTATCAGATCTTAAAAATAACAACAAACATTCATAGAAGAATCATTGTTCATTATCATATTTGATTATTTTATTTCACACATTCATGCAGATTTACCTGTAAAACAATTGGCAATTTAACCAATCAAACTTGCTTGACAGAGAGCTCTGTTAAACATGATTGAACTGATTGAATCCCTGTTGTATTATTGAATAACACAATTGGGGATTTAATTTATTGGGAAAATCTAGAAATGACCATATATTTACATCAGTGTGCAGGGGTTATTTATATAAATTCCATATTAAAAAGTGCCCACATGTATCTATATCATTTTAATTAAATTGATCGTACCTTCGTACCTTCTTAATGACTTGAAAGCAACAACATGTGTGAGTGGAGTCAAGGCTTCATTCCAATTTTTATTTATTTATTGGTGTTTAAGGTCACATATTTCTGCACAATGGCTAATCATGACCTCAACAGTTTTACGGGTGGAGAAAACCGGAGTACCTGGAGAGAACCACCGAGCAACGGCGAGCAACTATCAGCTCCCCAACATACTAACTCCACACGAGCAGGGTTAGCATTGGTTGAAGACAGTGCCCCATCGACGTGCACTACGTTTTAGTGCACAACGTCACCGTGCCCCCACATGGGCAATGGGAGTGAAGTGTCTTGCCCAAGGACACAATGCGGTTGCCGTAGGTGGGATTCAAACCGAGGACCTCTCGGCTTGCAGCCTGCACCATTACATACTGAGCCACTGCGCCCCCTTCATTCCATTTAAAGTACCCTTCCATTTAAGAAACATTCAGCTGAAATCTATTGTTTCTACATAATAATTTAAATGTGAATATATATTTGAGTGGAATCATCAAATATTGTGACTTTTATTCATGCAGGGATCCTTTTGGGTCAACAGTATCCGTTTATTAGGATCCTTTCTTTGGGCATGATTTTTCCCAATTTTTAATGCTAGATTTCCCACTCTCAGATCCCACTCTAATGCAACTGGTGGCCAGAACAGGGCAGTCACAATTAAGGCCTCAGAAAACCATTGGTTCACCCAGTTTAGGACACCACTTGTGCATTAAATTTAAATTGTTCACCAAGAGATCAGAAAGTGCCTGAATTCAAAGGTAAATGACAAGTTCTTCTTTGGTGTAAGAACAGTTTTAATAGATTGCTGGAGACCCTGGAACACTTTCTATTAGAATGTCCAAAATACCAGTCTAATAGAAAATTCACCGGGATTATCATGGGGAAGTGGGATGAGAGAATGAAGGACATGTGGTTAGTGGGTGACACAAAGAACAGGGTTAGTATGCTTATCAGAGAGATTGGGAAGAATGGGACAAGAGAGGTCATCAAGCAGTTCGTCTCCGAGTGTTGGGAGGAGAGAAGAGTCATGGTGATAAGGAGGCATTTGGGAGAACATCAATCAAGGCCTTTGAGAACTGTGACAAATCAGGCTTATCGAAGTATTATTATTATTATTATTATTATTATTATTATTATTTTATTATTATTATTACTACTAATAATAATAATAATACTTTGGTTGATATATTGTCAGGCACCACTGGTCTTTTGGGGTTCCTGGAATTATGACATATAGTTTGCATGAACTTGACTGGTATTGGTGGTCCTAGAGGAGCATTACTCCCCAAAAAGGTACCTTCATAATTTCCATGCATTAAACCCTGCCTCTAAAAACATATCTGGCCAAATTCTCCCATCAGTATGTCATAATTGTCTTATCTTTTCAATGTTTGCTTCTGAAACTTCATTGGACATGCTTGTTGAGCTAGTTACAATAAGGGTCCATATGCCATGCTTTGGAAGCCAAAAAATTAAACCATTAAGTCATTGACGAAAATTCCTGAGTGTCATGTTACATGTTGGTAAAGGTTTAACTCTTTGCATGCTGTAGGAGATAATCCTAACATGACAGAATGTCTCTTGCCAGTAATATAAATTTATACAATTTGAGTATATTTAATCAAATCCCCCCCCCCCCCCCCCCCCCCCCCACACACACACCTGTAAATCACATTGATTGTTACACCAAATATTTCTTGAGTTGAATTTTTATGAATTTTGTTATGGCTGCTTCCCAATATGTTATGGCTGCTTCCCAAAATATTCAGCTGGTTAAGAGTGAACCCTTTACCTAACGAATCGGCTGCATCCACCTGTGTAATTTACAAATTAAGCAGTTGAAAAAAAAAAAATTTTTTAAATGTCAACAAAACCATATCATGTGACCCCTCATTGGAACAAGCTCACTGAGCTTGTTCCAATGAGGGGTCACATGACATGGTTTTGTTGATATAGTTTGAAAAATATGTAAAAAAAAAATTAAAACAACAGATTTTGATATCGTCTGCGTTGGATAAAGGGTTATGTACACTTAGATTTTAACTGTACAGAAATTTTGGTTACAAGAATTTATTCATCAGAAAATATTTTGTTACATGTACATTACTGGATATGTCCTGAATACCATCGCCAATGATCTGTAAGAAAATACTCAGCAGGATAAGAATTCAAGGTAAAATTTTGATTCTTCCAATTACACAGAAAAAAAACATTTGTCTTTTTCAGTAGAAACAGCTGATATCAAAGATGGCTTCAAGGCAGCATTTGTTGGAGATGGCTGTCAAGTATGCGAGGTACGGCATTTAGATTTTTGTCAGATTTCCTATTTTATTTATTTATTGATGTTTAAGGTCACATATTTATGCACAATGGCTAATCATGACCATAACAGTTTTACGGGTGGAGGAAGCCGGAGTACCTGGAGAGAACCACCGAGCAACGACGAGCAGCTGCCAGCTCCCCAACATCGTTACTCCGCACTGCAGCACAGGCAGGGTTAGATTGGTTGAAGACATGCGTCGACGTGCAGTACACCTTAGTACACGGCGTCATCGTGCCCTCACGTGGGCAATGAGGGTGAAATGTCTTGCCCAAGGACACAACGCGATTGCCGCAGGTGGGATTCGCACCTCTACCTACTGAGCCACCGCGCTCCCTTTCATATTTTAAAATTCAACTTGCAGCTGTACAGGAGCACTTGCATCACTACAAGAAATATAGTCATTTGACTGATATTGATGTCATTGCTCATGTTTTGCTTGGTTGAAAGCAATTATTTTATTATTATTTGCAAAGTCTGAGTTTCTTCATTATCCAAGCTTCTAAGATCCATGTGGTAACCCAGAGATGTGTCTCTGAACTTGTTCGCTGTGGTGGAATGTAGGAATGGAAAGTGAGGATATTTGCACCCTCCCCCTTCCACCTTTTTGACAAAATAATAGAAAAATAATACTATAAAAAAATAATAGAAATAACTGAAAAAGTGATATCTTTTGGGTTGCAGTTGCTGTGTCTGTAACCATGCCGGAAAATAAGCAATCTGTCATTTGCAGAATGAAGTCCCCAGAGGGTGAATTTGTTGATAATATCCAAAACAGTGGGCTAGAATCCCCAATTTATCCTCTGAGTACCTTTTTTCTGTTTAGGCCTGAGACATTGATTAAGAATGAGGTTCACAGAGGGTAAATTTAGTAATGCTACCCTGTGCAGGGTAGCATAACCAAATTCACCCTCTGAGGACCTCATTCTGCAGATGACAGTCTGCTTATTTTCAGGTTTTGTATGTAACCTTATTGGGAATTAGCACGAACGGTGTGTGCAAACTCTTTACTCTTGACATCAGTGGTGGGTAAAAGGAGCCCCCTTGTTCTGTGCTGGAGAGGTTCAGCTATGGGGAAACTGCCTTCTTTATTGTGAGCTTCTTTATTGTGGGGGAATACTGTTAGTAGCCCCCACCCCTTGTCATGAGCAATCATGCCACAAAGGCACATGGGCCACAACCGATATATGTCAGTGTGTGACTGGCCTTTTATGAGCAAGCATCTCCACCCCACCCCCAAAACCAGTTAAAAATACTTCATACACCCCTGTACTACAGTAATAAAATATGTTTTACTGGTATAAAAGGACCTGATTTCCGATGTCTGGGATACAAGTCTTTAACAGTGGGGAACATAAAACCTTAATGAAGAATTGATAATTAATAATTTTATTAAATAAATCTGAAACTAGGCACAGGGCATAAAATTCATGTGAGAATCAGAATCAATTCTTGTAAATGATTGTCAGAAGGATAACACTGAGAATCAATTTTGTTTGAAAGTGCCCTTAACTCTTTACCCAACGAATCGGCCGCATCCGCCTGCGTAATATGCAAATTCAGCAGTTGAAAAAATATTATTTTAAAGCAAAATTCAACAAATCCATATCATGTGTCCCTCTTTGGAACGAGCTCGTTGAGCTCGTTCCAATGAGGGGTCACATGATATGGTTTTGTTGAAAATTTTTTAACATTTTTTAAAAATGATATTTAAAATAATAAATTTTGATATCGTCTGCGTGGGGTAAAGGGTTAAAGGCACAGAGAATTATACTTCTTTTCTGCTCCCTCATAATACAGTACATGTAACACTCTTAGCAGTGTGCAAAATTTGATGAGAACGCTTGTTCCGTTTGCATGGTGGTTACGCAAATTTAAATCTCCGCGAACGGATGACAGGACATTCTAACAATTGGTAGTTATGTGGCTATTTTTATGGGACTACAATAAAATGCATGTCCATTATATTACAACAAGTGATTTTGGGGGGAAAATTTTTGGGGTGGTAGCAAACCCTGACCCTACCCTTTACTGACCCTAACCCTACTCCCCCCACCCCCAATTCTAAACCCCACCCTAGACTAATGAAAATTCAATATATTCTTAGTCTATTTTAACTAAAACGCATGTCCATTGTATTAAAACAACTTTTTGGGTGACAAATTTTTGGGGTGGTAGCAAACCCTAACCCTACCCTTTACTGACCCTAACCCAACCCCACCCCACCCCACCCCCATCCCACCCCAACTCTAAACCCCACCCTAGAATAATGACATTTAACTATGTGACTAGTCACATAAATTGTGGTAGTCACCTAACCCCCTTTTCTACCAATAAATAGCCACCTAAACCCCATATGTCTGCCCAGACAGTCAAAAGTTGCATCTTGAATGGTGAAGTCTCAGTCACTTAACTGACAGAGTGCTAAATTTTTTCTCAGACTCAAGATTTGTTCACACGTTTTTGTCGCGCTACAATTCATGGGAGAGTCTCCCATAAATTGTAACAATGCAAATCAGTGGAGATGAAGTACTTTCACTTACAAGATAATATGAAGGACATCCACAGAATATGAAGCCTTTAACTTTAGGTACCTGCAGTTCAGAATAAAGCCCAAATATGGGCTTCTAGCACTCCTCAAGTTAAGCAGCCTTTCTTGTATCTTGAGAGATTTTTAGACTTTTGCCATGAGGGGCTGTATATATTTCAATTCCATGCAATATATGAACACTTGTTAATGATAAAAAAAGCAGTTTCCTAAGAATGTTTACATAGCCGAGTGTTCAGTTAGCCATCTTCAATCTACGTGAAAGGTCAGTCGGTTAGAGTCATTTTTAAAATTTTGCACCCTGCTTAGCAGTGGTGTCTTGGCTGCCTATACAGGCAGACAAGACTTCACTAGAAACCACTGCCAAGGTACTGTAACTTCCATCAGCAAAACCTCCAAAATCCTGTTTGTTTTAAGTTGGGGCCTTTAACTAGTAGAGTGCTAAATTATTTTTGGTTGTCAGAATTTGTTTACATGTCTTTGCCTTGTTACAATTTATGGGAGAGTGCCTGTCGGCAAATCCAAATAATTGAAATAATTTCATGACAAATTTTCCCAAAGAGCCCCAGACCATTTCCCAAATGGCACAGAAGCATCTCTGGAAGAAGTGAAATATTGTCAAGGTCTTCAGTGGTTCTAAATGGAAATGACATTAATACTAGGGCTGTCACGATTTTTTAATTTAGGAATCGATTAATCATCGCAAATAATCGATTAATCGTACCTAGTAGATGACTCCCTCTCTCTGAAATCATTAAAAATGAAGTTCAAGTCACTTGACCTACCCCAAGTAAACAATGAAGACGATCATCTTTTAGGTACATTCAGAACGTTGATGTTCTGAACTTTTGAATCTTCAATGTAATAATCCAGACCAGTCATCAGTTGCGAACTTTGCAAGTTTGCAACTGCTGACCGGTCTTGATTATTACTCTGACGGTTCAAAAGTTCAGAACATCAAAGCTTTGAATGTATCTAAAAGACAAATGCTTCTAACGGCTTCTTGAGGTTTAACGTCAATTTTTTCTTAACCTTTTACCTTTAGAAACAATAGTTTTTTCTTCAATTTTTTTTTTAATTATTAAATGTCTAAAACGGGGTAAAATGTACCGAGTCTTCGGCAACAAAAAATACTAATCGATTTCGGCATGACCGATCGACAATTGATTAATCGATGAATCATGACAACCCTAATTAATAGAGCTTACTACTTCTCATTGTTCTTTTGATTACTTGGTATGTTAAGATATTTTTTTGTTCTATTCCTTTGACAGGAGTGTTCTAAAACCTCACAAGTGGAAAAATGCATTGATCACAAAACATTCTACATCTTCGATTCAGAGTTAGCAGAATCTCATATTAAAGCAACTCATGATTCGGCTACTGACTCGGCTGTATTGGAAGCAATTGCTAGTCAATCTGATTTGATAGCTAGAAAATATGAAGGTATGTTAATAAAGGATAGCAATGTGGTTTTGTGTTTTTAGATGCAGTCATGATACAGATAGCTTAACCCGCTGACACTGACTTCAAAATATAAAAATTTCAGTCTGCACTTTTCCCCATAATGCAACAAGGAATTTAACAGATTTAATCTTGAGCTCCGGCAAACAAGATTGAATTCCTTAAATTCCCAGTTGCATTATGGGAAAAATTTGCTGTTTAAAATTTTAGTATTTTGACATCAACATGCAGAGGGTTAATCCTTTACCTAATGTAATGGCCAAAACCGGCCAGCGCTATTCTAAAAAATCGCCAAATAATTTTCATTTTTGTCTTAAAAACATAGGTTATGACCCCCTCATTGGAACGAGCTCATCAAGCTCGTTCCATTGAGGAAGAGTCATAGCCTATGTTTTTGAGACAAAAAATGAAAAAAGTAGTTATTCAAGAATTTTATTTGCAAGTATCGTTTGCTTTTTATGTTAGGTAAAGGGTTAATCATCTGCAGTTTTAGGTGTCTGTCTAAATTCTGCCAGCACACGGCTTACAATTCATGTGAGAATCATAATCTACTTTCAGTGTTTCAAAAACAAGGAGACCATTTCGGAGATGAAAATGCAAGAGAGTCTCCATTGCCATGGCTTGCAAAAGAGAGTACTATTATGGACTGTGCCCAGTATAACTCAGCTCTCCCACACGAGGGGCATTTTTAAACTGTGTATCAACAGATGGCCTCATCATTCTTGAGAGTTTTTATCAATTAACTGCTCTCACAGAATAAAATCATTTCTCAGTGTACTCACTTGGCTACCATCAGCAAATCATGAGCTTTCCCTTGCGGAACCACGAGGTATTAATACGTCTTCCCACAGACAATGTGTTGCAGCTGCAAACTGTGGGAAGACGTATTAACACTTCTAGAATTTCTCTGTGCGTGCGCAGAAAACAATAGCCACCACTAAATTAAAAACAAGTCTTGATATAAGAGGCAACTACATAATAAGGGAAAAGTTGGATTAGGCAATGAGGCTGCCAAGCAGACCTTCTCTCTCCCAAGTGGAAACACTGCTATTCTTGCAAATGATTCTCATAAGGAAATTAATGGGAAGCAACTTTGATTCTCACAAAATGTTCATTTAATTCTTGTCATAGATTCAGAAAGTTTTCTTAACCCTTTACCCCAAACTGGCAAGTATTATTCACAAAAATTGCCAATTAATTTTCATTATTTTTTTCATTTTTTGTCTCAAAAACATAGGTTATGACCCCTCTTTGGAACGAGCTCATTGAGCTTGTTCCAAAGAGGAGCATAGGTTATGACCCCTCTTTGGAACAAGCTCATCGAGCTCGTACCAAAGAGAAGTCACAACCTATATTTTTGAGAGAAAAAATTTAAAAATTAGTTAATCAAGAATTTTGTTTGCAAGTGTCGTCTGCTTTTCATGTTAGGTAAAGGGTTAAAGGCTTGGAGAATTACACTTATTTTTTAATACAGTAACCATTTGACCAAGAGTGATGGCTGAGTCGGTAAGTGCACTGGTCTTTCATGCCAGATGTCCTGTGATCGATCATCGGTCAGGTAAAGTTCTCGAAGTGTCCACACACTCTCTGTCAGCATCAATTGTGGGGTTGACGCTGTCACAGCATACCGTCCTATCGATGTAAAATGGCTGTCCTCTGTGAGGAGAGAGAGATACACTCTGTGCAGGCTTAGATCTCTTCATCATACTCAAGAAGAGCGAGGCCATGATGTTGCTGCTACAAAGGTCATACCTGTACTATTGGACCAAGAAGAGGCATTGCATTTGTTCGCTAATCATTGTAAAACAAATAAGCTTAAAACAAAACGTCTTTGAGAAGTGGTGACTAGTGAAGTCTAGGCTGTTAAACTTCAATAGAAACCACTACCCACTGTCATGGTAGTTGATGGTACTATAACTATCATCGGCAAGACCACCAAAAGCCTCTATGTTAGAATATGTGTATTACATGTACATGTAAGACAAGGAATTCACCAATATATGAACTAGTTTCCTAAGGATTAAACGCTAATAAATATAGAAATATGAGATTTGTTTTTTCACTGAAATAGGTACTCATTACACTCATACTAAATTACTTGAGAATTGAAAACTAATTCTTGCAGCAGGTGTTTGTGAGAATCAAAACCGATTCTCGTGAATAGGGACAAAATTATAAGGCCTGAACCCCTGAAGCTTTGTTGTCACAAAATTGTATACATACACACTACATGAAAAGATACACTGTTTAAGGCTGTAAAAATGCACAGTGTTAGTTGGTTACGTGTTACATAGTGTGCTGGATTCAAGCAACTAATGGAAATACTTATACTGGACTGTGGAATTCTTTTAAAGAATTCCGAAAATAAAAACATATTCTATTTTCAATTAATAGCATGTTTTTGTTACTTTGTAGGTGGTCTTAAGATTTGGGAGTGTGGTGTTGATCTTGTGAATTATTGTATAGCACAGAATAAAAGCTTTAGTAACAAGAGTGTTTTGGAACTTGGGTGTGGTGCAGGCCTTCCAGGAATATATGCGAGGTCATGTGGAGCAAAAATGGTTTTCTTTCAGGACTATGTAATTATATATATTTTTGTCACATTTTTATCAATTTCCCGAATTCCTGCAAGACATAGAATATCAGTATTAGTTTTCAATGTTCTTGTAGTACTCAAGCCAGAAAATAAGCAGACTCATCTGCAAAATGAAGTCCCCAGAGGGTGAATTTAGTGATGCTACCCTGCACAGCAGGGTAGCATCACTAAATTTACCCTTGGTGAACCTCAATCTGAATCAGGGTCTCAAAACTAAACAGAAAGAAGTACCCAGAGGATAAATTGGCCCTCTGTATGGGATAGCATCATCAAATTCACCCTCTGGGAACCTCATTCTGCAAATGTCAGACTGCTTATTTTCAGGCCTGATAATACTCAGCTTGACAAGTTTTGCATTACTGTTACTTCTGAAAAATGAATAAATAAACAAATGAGAATTTCTTACAAAATGTTTAAAAATTTTTCTTCATTTTTATTGCAAAATGGAGCATTTTTATCAATGTAAGATGGAAAAGTATTTTCACCCATTTTATCAGTGTAAGATGGAAAAGTATTTTCACCCATCTTTCTGAAATTTTAACAACTGTAATTACCATGGAGTATTTTAGGCAACTTGATGTGTAGTAGTTTTTGCAATGTAAATACTTTTGTAACACAGTGCATTCTGGTACTTGGCTACCTGGTAAGTATATAGCTTTCTATATCTTTACTTTGTAGGCAAGTAGAAATTTTGTAGCACCGATAGCTCATGGACCACTGGATAATCAAGCTGGTGGTCTGTGAACTGCAAATTTGCTTTTTGCAGTTTCACCATGTGTTCAACTGCTTTAAAAATTAGATTAAAAATTATGAGTTTGCATCTGCAACAGATGGTAAGAATGAAACAAATTCAGGGATGTGGCAACAGGGGTGGGGGGGGGGGGGGGTGTCTCATCCCACCAGCTAGGAGTATTTTTTTTCAATAGTTGGAAATTCCGAGGTCAAAAATCAAATAGTTGGAAATTCAATAAATTAACATTGTTTATGAAAAATATTAAAATTCCAACTAATGATGAGAAATTTTGATCTTTTAATTCCAACTGGAAACTTGAGTTTCAAATTTCCTACTCTACTTTACATGGCCTTAAAATTTTGACTCGGACATCAATCCGGTAAATTTTCTGACCCAGACACGTTATAAATGATGCTTTTTCCATTTCAGGACAAGTAAAAATTTTCAGAAGGGTTCATAAACCTTTACCCAACGCAGACGATTTCAAAATGCATTATTTTAATTATCATTTTTTTTTAAAATTTCAACAAAACCATATCATGTGACCCCTCTTTGGAACGAGCACGATGTGCTCGTTCCAAAGAGGGGTCACATGATATGGTTTTGTTGAAATTTTCAAAAATAATATTTTTTCAGCAGCTGTATTTGCATATTATGTGGGCGGATACGGGCGATTCATTGGGTAAAGGGTTAAAAAATATCACCCAGCCCTGCAGTGCAACCACCTATCGAAACCGCTCACAGTTGGAATTTACATCGGTGGCACCCTCCCCCCCCCCCCCCCCCCCCCCCCCTTCCTCAGCTGAAACCTTCTAGCCACATTCCTGAACAAATTCCATGTCCATAAAGATGCAATAACTATGACAAAAATACTCTGAATAGCACATGCATTAAGCATAGGGCAAGATATCATTGATATACACTTGAACCTCAATTGGGATGTCATTCCACCAATTATTTAAGTTAGTTAGTTTCAAAACTCATTGGTGAAAGAAAACTGGTTGGCCACAGGTTGATCAACAGACAGACCTACTGACCAACTGGCAGACCTACTGATTAACTGACTGACTGACCAACCGAACAACTAACCGACCGGCATAGCCACATATGGGGCTTCTTGTCACCGCTAACTGGTTGAGTGTTGGAAGCCCATATTTTTGGGCTTTATTCTGAAGTTCAGGTGACATATCTTAAAAGACTTCATACTCAGTGGATATGATTTATATTGACTTTGAAATAAAATGAATTAGATATGAAGCAGTTGCCTGCTTACAATTTATGGGAGAGTGCCTATAGGCACTCTCCCATAAATTGTAGCAAGGCAAAGGCATGTGAACATCGTTTGACAACCAAAAATAATTTAGCACTCTACCATTTTGTCAGCTTGTATTCAAAGTAATCCCCCCATGATCCTCATCAGGTGGCTGAGTATCAAATCACACAGAGACAATTGTGATAATAAAAAAATTAGACAATGTATGAACTTCATCTCTCTCTTGATGCCAAAAATGGCGATAAATGCGGGGAATTCAGTGAATGTTAGACTAATTCTTTGACAGATTACAAGATTTTTTTATTCAGTTAACAGAAGTTTACTCTTTAACTTAGTAAAGCCACCCTGACTCTTGCACGAGAAAGGTGGCATGAAGAGGCTCACATTTGTGGCGTGCCAATTAGGGAACTACATGTAGTCGTGGAAGTGTGCTTCATGCCAGTGCATGGGTGCATGCCAGGCCATGGCTGAAATTTTGAAATTTTCAAAAATAAATTTTGAGGCGTCACAACATCATTTTCATGCCAGTGATGTGCCTAATGCAAACTATGTGCAACTCATGTGCGACTTTTGTGGGCCACAGAATGTCACTGCTTGGTAATGCAAGCCTCTGTGGCAATGTAAACACCAGTGGAACATAGTGGTACACAATGGTACACATAGGTTGCACATAGTTTGTGCACACATGACCGCTTTAGCATCTCAATGTGTGGGCAGTCGCACCCTATATTCCTCCACGATGACTTCACGCATGCACAACTATGGCGTAGTGTGTCAATGAGTAACCATTCGTGTTCTGGAGCGACAACCTTGCACAAATAGTGCATACTCTTGGTGCAACTATGGCGTAATGATGATTGCCATGGTGTGTCATTGCTTGACATAGATGTGTCACATGTTCGTGGCAGATGCAGACCTTGTTCATAACTAATGCGTGTCAGATGGCACGGCATGGCACAAACTATGCTTAACTTTGTCGTGATGAGAAGTTTCATGCCCCAAATGTGGTGTGTGTTGCCACGCAAGAATGCAGACGTGTTCATGACCAAAATGAGTGCATGTGTCAGGGTGGCTTAACTTCAGTGCTTTCTTAACAGCCAAAATTATGAGATGAAAATAAAATTTGTCCTGCCACCCTGATTCTTTTTTTAAATTGATTGGAAATCAATAAATTTTGTTTTATTCTGGTTTGAATTTTTTTTTTTCTTCAGAATGTTGAGGTTTTGAAACATTTTACATATCCATGTATCAAGTTGAATGAAGATGAAGATATGAAGATAGATTCTACAAACAATTACAAACTAATCAGTGGAGACTGGAGTTCATTGCCAGATTTATTACCTGACCAAAAGTAAGATACAGACATAAGGCCTAAAAAAATAAAAAATCTGTTTCTCAGGCCCTCCCACATGGTCCTTTTGGCTGCCGCATGCTCTCTTTTTATAACCAATTTAAACTTAAAAACAATCAAAATTAAATGGTTTATTTCTGATATTTACCCCAAGTTAATAAAATTGATGAATTTGTCCCTTGAGTGCAAGAAGGCTTTGCAATGCTTTAGCATTGCAAAGCCTTCTTGCACTCAAGGGATGAAATACATCACCACACATGCTATTCTGTAGATTATGAGGCCTAAAACTTGAACCAAGAACATGAACTTTTGATGGCAAAGAAGTAATTACTGAAATAAAAAATAAAATAAAAAAACGCTCGCCCGCATGCAATTTTACAAATAATGGCCTGAGAAACAGAAGATCTACTTTGTGTGGCCTAAACTATATAAATTCTCAAAATTGAGCTGTAGAGTATAGCTCAGTTACTATACTCGTGTAACAGGAGGAGAGATAAGTGCGGGAGCCGGGGTTCGAACTGTCGACCTCTAGCACACAAAGCGACCGATTTACCACGAGACTAAGAGATCCGGACTAACCAGGCTGGTTGGTAAATGGCCTTTATACCTCGACCACTACACTACTCCCCTTCTTTTTGAGATTCAACCACCGTGAATCTTACCCCAGATTCCACCTCAGAGCAGTAGAAACATCTACCATGCTTCACCACAGTGTTCACAATGCTACCAACTGCTGAGGATCGGTCGAACCCCCTAATGTAACATATCATGCTCTGTCTATGTAACATACGAACAGGTTACAATTTAAGCATATTGTTATTACAATGTAATCACACTATTTGTTATTACAGTGTAATCACATTATTTCCATGCCCCAGAGACCATAAGCTATCGTTTGGTAAGAAACATATTTCATTGGGTTTAGGTCACTTTCTGCAGCTATGGTTATATATATAGAATAAACGTATAGTGTTTTCAAGTAAAAAATTTATTCTATGAGTAGAATTAAGAATGAAATTAACGAGTCTCTGGTGAGTCGGTTTCATTCTTAATCCCACGCGTAGAATAAATTTTTTACTTGAAAACACTATACGATTATTTTGTTTATCCCATAAATCATTTACAGGGCAGTCGCGGCGAAATTGTGCTGTTACTTGCAACAAAACACTGCGAGAAGTGAGGAGCACATTGGGCCAATTTGATCGACAAGCAAAACTGCCAAAAATAAACAAGGCACAGTGGTACATTTCTGTATGAAAATAATTCTCCTACAAACTTGAGCTAAACTTGCAAAAATACTGTATTAAATGAACAATGTTTATCTTTCTTATTTTCGTTGTTTATTGTTGTTATTTTTTGTTGTCGATTCAACTTGCATTTTATAAACAAAGCAGACGACATATTAATTGTTGTTCGTTTTATTATTAGACAGAGCTGAAATGTGTCATATATTCTAAAACTAAACATTTCAGTGATTGTCAATGTTTGATAAGCGTCGGTTCATTATGTCTCCCACAAACGTAAAACAGGTCATGACAAAACAAATGCAGTAGAGGTCAACAATTCTGTCTCTACTATAGAAATAAATTCTTTCAGCGTTAAACCTACAGGGAAACTTTATCACCCTACTAACAGCTGCTGCTAGGTGAATAAAGCAAAAATTTATCCAAGACTTTTATTGTTCGAATAAACGCCCATATATGGGATGAAATATAGTTTCATTGCGACTAAAAAGTCATTTTTCATTTTCAGATTTGATGTTGTCTTAACAGCAGAAACAATATACAACACAACCAGTTATCCAGCTTTGCATAATATCTTCAGTAAATTGTTATCATCGACTGGAGTAATGTATCCTTTCCACAAAATTATTAAAAATGAGTGCCAGGTGGCAGAAGTGGGAGGTGGTAGGGGCACAGGACTGGATGGGCCAATCGTTGTTAAGCTTGTTGGGGTACACTTTTTATTTTCTATTCTAAAATCCTCCTTAACCTGTAGAGTGCTGGAAGCATGGTGAAGTGTCGGTACCACAGCTTAAAGGCTTCATATTCTGTGGATGTTGTTCATATCACCTTTGAAGTGAAATTATTTAGACTGTTATGATTTGCATTGTTACAATTTATGGGAGAGTGCCTACTGGCTGTGTGAGCCGTGCCTATTGGCACTCTCCCATAAATTGTAACAAGGCAAATATATGTGAACAAATTTTGATGACCAGAAATAATTCAGCAATCTACCAGTTAATATCTAAATATAAATTAATTTCAGTTGGTGATATTGCCAGATCGTTAAATGAGTGGTACATGTATTGCCCTTTTAAAGTATCAATCAAACCATAAATTTTGCAATTATATTGAAGTCAGTTTTCCGATATGCTGGTTTGTTTTTTGGAGTTTAATGATAATTTCAACAGCCAGGGTTACACTATATCAGATGGTTTTATGGTTGGAGAAAGTAAGAGCAACCAATAAGAATCAATGAGTAGTGACAAGGAACCTTCAGTGTATCAACCCCAAACAGTCACGGTCACAGTATAACTGCCATTTGGATTGGTCGTAATCCACGCATGGTAATAAAAATCATCATCAGCAAGATTTTAATTAATGAAGCACTGGCTTATACCCAGTGCTTCATTAATTAAATTTTTGATGATTATTCCGTTAATTAGTGTTTGGAATCTAATATTATTGCGTTCGTGGAAATTGCCTACCCATGGAAAGTGATCAGCCCACTGCATCCATACTGTTGCGATGGTTAATGTAAGTGAACCATTGATGTGCTTTACCTGACACCAGTGTGCTCCCGCTTGAGAAATCAGGATTCAGTGTCTTGCCCCAGGACACAACATAAATGATGTGGGTCAGGATTAAACCATTTACCTTTCGACCCTAGTTAGAGAGGGGCGGTTTTCAAATTTCATTTCGGTTTCATTCAAAGAGTTGAGTTTTTGGTTTTGTTTTCATTGTACAAACATAATACATTGCATTTGCATATAAGAAGATGTATTTGGTGCCAGTCAGTGTCACAGGGACTCCCTTTCCAGATCAACGCACCTGTGTTATAGCCTATACCAGTATTCAGATTTCCTGAGCACAATGTATTTGCATAAATTATCTCAAGAGTTTCAAGTTTGAGAAAAATGATTTTTGCCTTGAGTCTGTTGCAAAATTAGCAGCCCCCCTCCCAATACCTGTGTTTATGGTAACCCTACACACTCTAAAAAATTATGCCGACCATAAAAATGTTATCTAGTAAAAGTCGCTCATATAGGTCATTGTAACCCTAAATTTCCATCCAACTTCAACTGTGATTTTGACACTGGCTTTGGAGTTCAAGCTTTCAAAATTATGTGTAGAAATAAATATATTTGTCATTATAAATGTGGAACAAGTGACAAGTTCCAGTTTTGCAAAGAAACTCGCATTTGATAAACAGATGAACGTTTAAACCATGTTTCAACCACGATGCATAAGAGATATTTTGTCACCTATTTTCGTGGTAAATGCCATGCTCGAATGCAATGCCATTACCAATTAGTGCAGCTATTCTGTGTCACGATTCTGAAGTTTAAAAACAATGTTAACTTAAGGTTGGTTCTCTCTTTGTTCTAAGAAGTGATGACCTGATTATAGTTTTTCAACATTGAAGTTGAAAACCGCGAGGACGGGTTTTCTGTAATTGTTTCGGTTTCGGTTTTCATAACAAAACAAATTTTCGGTTTACTACCTCTAGTCCAGTATGCTAACTGGTTTAACCCTTTACCCAACATAACGGCCAAAACCGGCCAGCGCTATTCTCAAAAATCGACAATAAATTTTCATTATATTTTCATTTTTTGTCTCAAAAACATAGGTTATGACCCCTCGTTGGAACGAGCTCGTCGAGCTCGTTCCAACGAGGGGTCATAACCTATGTTTTTGAGACAAAAAATGAAAAAAATTAATTATTCAAGAATTTTTTTTGCAAGTGTCGTCTGCTTTTCATGTTAGGTAAAGGGTTAACAAAATAATTACCAAGCATTCTCTGAACTGATAAGAGTGTTAAATTACTTTTTGATGGTCATTTGTAAGATATTGCTCATAAGTAATTGCTTTGTTGCAATTTATTGGAGAGTGCCAGTTGGCACTCTGCAATAAATTGTAACAAAACAAATTTATATTAATATTTTTCTTCTTCCGCTGAGCCAACAACAAATTAATTAAATAGTGTAAAGCCACTATAGTGGCTTTCATCACTTTTCATCAGAGCCCTGATAGTGAATATGAACCCCCAGAGAGAATACCATATTTGGTATGGAATTTCCTTTGGTGGTGAATATTAAAGTTTGTTCAAGGGAAGTGTGTTGGTCAATATTTGGGCTCTCTGTGGGAACATGTCGATTTTGCACTCCACCCAAAATTTGTATTTCAAGAACTGATGGGCTGATTTGAATCAAATTTGGCATGTGGTATAATTGGGTCATAAGTACTTAATTTATGCCCGAAAACATTTTTCACAGCCCAGTGGGAACCCCAGGAGCTAAAAATAGAAAAAAATTAGAACTTGTATATTTCACAAAGAGCACTTTCCAGACTATTGTTTTTGGTATGCAGCTTCCTTTGGTGCAGTGTAATCAGATGGACCAAAAACTTGCTATCGGCTTTGTCATGGGGGGCCATATGAGGATGCCCATTTTAACAATGTTGGCAATGGGAAAATGCTGAGTCATTATTTTTCTTGTGCTCCATCAGCTAAGTATTCTTCCTCAGAATGTTTGGGCAAAGTATAAACTAATTTGGTACAAAGCATCTTGGTGGATGATCTTTAGATCCATTGAAGTTCATTGTTCAAATAAGGGACATGGTCGACAGAAGTGTAAGCATTTTAGACTTATGGGGCATTAACTCCACCCAAGGGGCATGGTAACTTTTGGGGAAAAAATCAGAAGAGTAAACTCCACCAAGATGTGTAACAAAAATGCTCATTTAGCAGAGCTTTCGGCCCATGGCCTTCTTCAGTGCTTAATTCAAAGTAGAGTTTACATTATTCCTATCACATAATACAACATATACTGGTTAATTGTGGATTAACTCAAGAAAACGTTAAGTATCCAAAGGATGACGTTCTACATGTAAGACCCCTGACAGCGTCACAAATAAACAAATCAATAATACGCCAGTCCAGCAATGTTCAGTCGTACGTTAAAACCTTCGCCCGTTCCCGTACCCAACTACTGTATCACATTTCCTCTCTAACTAGCCCCTCTCTCTCTCTTCCCCCACTTATAAATTCTAAGACCGCCACCCTAACATCTTACTCACCGCGGTGTCCATCACAATTGAAATGACCATAGGATGGTTTGTCCTCATGCAACCGCAAATCTCTTAAATGTTCCTTCAGTCTCTCACCTACTGTACGCTAGGTCTCCCCTACATATACAGTCGTGTCACATGTTTTACAAATCAGAATGTATACAGTACGTGGAGAGTGGATTGTAACTAAATCACCCACAGAGTGGGGTTATCACCTAAGTTATAACTTTCAAATTGTGTACACATCGACAACAAACACAAGCAATGTTTCAGCCAATGGACCTCTGGGTTTAACCCGGAGGTCCATTGGCTGAAACTTTGCTTGTGCTGGTTATGCTTTGCAGCAAATTTGCAATTATTGCTTGGGTGGAATCTCCACTCTGCAGGTGATTTAGTGATAATACACTCTCTGTACTGTATTACATTCCTAGTCTTGCAATTTACCCTATTTTTTTAACATTGAACCTCTTGGTTTTGCCGACATTATAAACACCCTTCCTCCTTTATCTTTCCACACACAATACAATCTTTTGTACATAAAGCTAGGGGGATGTTAATACATTTAGCTGTTTTTCTATGTACAAGAATGTCACATAAATTTTTATCTCTCCTGTGTGCGATGAGTGGCTCTTCCAGGAAGATTCCCTTCATCCGTTCGGATTCATGAAGTACATGGAGATATTTATGAACAATTTGTCCTGTGTCCGGAAGAGCCTCAGAATTCGTTGTGACCAGGGGCACCCTTTCCAATTTATTTTTGTCACTTTTATTCTGAATTTCTCAGAGGGATGTACAGTCCAATTTGTCGACTTTCTGCAATTGCCGTTCAATAAAAGTCCCACTGCATCCCCTTCGCCTTAATTGAATTTTTAGTCTCTTGTGATTATCTATGTAGTCTTCATCCCTCTTGCATATTCGTCTCAGTCTAACCCCAAGTCCATAGACTACAGAGCATTTCACAATAGATGGAACCAAAATATCCACAACCTGGCAGGCTTAAAGGAAATCCTAAACTCCATAAAGAAAATTTACTCTATAGGACCATCATAAGTGGGAAAGGAACACCGATTGAGAAGCTCGCAGAAGTGGCCGAATATGAATTGGATGAATTTGTAACAAGCACGCTGAGTTTTATCGGGGATACAGCTGATTTCCTTTACTGGTAGAGTGCAAAATTATTTTTGGTTATCAAAATTTATTCATTAGTGTTTGCCTTGTTACAATTTATGGGAGAGTGCCTCTTGGCACTCTCCCATAAAATGTAACAAGTCAAATCCATGCAGACCAAGTAATTTCACTTCAATGATAATATGATGCACATCCTCAGAATATGACTCCTTTAAGCTGGACATAATGCTTTTCATCTCAAAGCCCAAATATGGGCTTCCAGCACTCTGCCAGTTAATAAACTGATGGACACGAAAGGAAATGTACCCCACAACTCAATTCTATTCTGTATGTACGTAGTGATGTTGTATCCATCTGTACCAAGGAGAGAAGGCGTGGAAGCATGTAGAGAGGCGTTAGCAACGAGGAAGCACCCCACCATAGAGACTGACTACGTTATAAAGATGATAGAGACTGTCCTTGAAATAGCAGCCACAAAGGCCATATTTCTCAGATGTTTATGGGACGATTCCTTTGAAACTTGGTATGGATATTTACTATCATGGAAACCTGTGCACCTGCGATTATAGTTTCAATCAAGACTTTTTTGGCAAGAGTTATGCCCCTGTTTGTCTTAGAATAATCATGGTGGGGGGGAGGGGGTATAGACAGGCCCATCTGGGACAGTCACACGTAGAGGTTAAAAGTTAATACCTTTTGATAAAGGAGTTATCCCATTAGAGTTTGAGTCCATTTAGATGTTTTTGCCATTTAAAGGTAGTGATGAACCAATTATCAAAACTTGCTCAACCGATTACCGGTTATTTCTCTGCCGATTATGCCGATTCCGATGGTTGAAATAGGACATTGAAGAAAATCTGTTGGTGCCTGTTATACTACAGATTTTCGTTGATAAATCATCAGCTACGAAAGCTTAATACCACATAAGTTCTCAGAGTATGCATATTTAGTGCTGGGCAATATTAGCCAAAATAATATTTGCATTTTGGTTGTAGTGTGGGGAAAAGATTGTTATTAACGATACAATCACACGATATTGTTCTCGTAAAGATTGTGTTTTATTCCGGTAAATAGTGTTAATATGGTTTTGAGTAAGGAAACAATACATTTGGCTGTATTAACCAGGAATATACTGAACACACATACTTTGTGTCTTAAATGAATAATAATTTTGATGTTAATGTGTGTTGTGAAGTTGTATGACGCATGGTTTACATGTACATAAAAATGTATTATTCAATGTTCTTTTTTCACCTTGTTACCACCCTTGACATGTTTCTCCAATGTTTTCATGAACTCTACAATCTTTGGGAAATGGTGGAAATCTCGTACCGATTTTTAATAGTCAGTGTTAAATATAGAATAACTGGAAACTGTCGTTTTTTAACTGCCGGTTGTCATAATCAGCCGATACCCCATAACCGGCCAGTTCCGATTGCCGATTCCGATTATCGGTTCATCATTATTTAAAGGAAGCCACAGGATATGTCATCTTGCTGGAATAAGTGAAGGAAAGATGCATTATGATCCTTGACTGCTGAGATATGTCGCTGCCAAGACAACATACTTTGGAGTTGGTGGAAGCATCAATGAATTTATAGAATATGTGAAGAAACAGGATATATTTACAGTAATAACATCCTACAACATTCCAGGAGGTAATTGAATTATAAGGCCTAATAAGAAAGAATTCTTGTTTCTCAGGCAAGTTTCCCTCAATTTATGATGAGGGACGGGGAGGCTTTTTTTCTGTAAATCCACAAAATAGTCATGAAAATAGTTGGAATTAACTTCTTGCACTAATCTGTGGAAAAGTTTTACATATTGCAGTCACAAACTTAACCAACTATATCTTCATTGAGCTCAGTGAGCTCTGTCAAACAAGATGTAGTTGTGTGGGCCAAACAAAATTAAATAATTGATTCTCAGGCAATTTATTTTTAAAACGAATGAGGGAGGGTGGTTTTTATTTTTTATTCCTGATGGAATGGTCGCTGATGTCTAAAATCCAGAGCTTTCATGTTGATTTCACTGATAGTTTTTCTTGTAACAGTAATCATACATCACAAAATCAATATAGAAAAACTAAAATGGAGATTAAAAATAACCAGAGTTTTTTAGCTCAACTTGACAAAGTCAAGCTGAGCTATTGCCTTCATTTCTCGTCCGTCGGCGTACGTACGTATGTATGTGCGTACGTATATATGTCAGGGTGTACGTACATCCACAATTTCCTTCGGCACACCACGCAGGTCTCATTTATGATCAGATCACTTTTAAACTTGGTATGTTTGTTTGGGGTGGCCACTAGATGGGAACTATCGATTTTCTTCAATTTCCGTCAAAAAATGTTGCCACGGGCAACGTTCTTAGAACTTAGTTTAGTCAAACCTCAATATATCCCTTTGGCACACCATTCAGGGCACATTTATAATTGGATTGCTTTGAAACCTGGCATGCTTGTTTGGGTTGACCTCTAGATGGGAGCTATCAATTTTTTCCATTTCTGTCAAAAAATGTTGCCGCTGGCAACGACCTTTGAACTTAGTTTAGTCAGGCATCAATATATTCCTTTGGCACGCCATACAGGGCACATTTTTGATCAGATCGGTTTGAAACTTAGTATGCTTGTTTGGGGTTACCTCAAGATGGGAGCTATCAATTTTCTTTGATATCTGCCAAGAAATGTTGCCGCTGGCAACGGCCTTTGATGAACTTAGTGCAGTTATGCATTAAAATTTCCCTTTGGCAAAGTTCTTGGAACTTAGTTAAGTCAAACCTCAATATTTCCCTTTGTCACACCCTACAGGGCACATTTATGATCGAGTTGTTTTGAAACCTAACATGCTTGTTTGGGTTGACCTCTAGATGGGAGCTATCGATTTTCTTGCATTTCCATCAAAAAATGTTGCCGCTGGCAACAACCTTTGAACTTAGTTTAGTCAGGCATCAACATATTTCTTTGGCACGCTCCACAGGGCACATTTATGATCAGAATGGTTTGAAACTTGGTATGTTTGTTTGGGGTTACCTCTAGATGGGAGCTATCGATTTTTTTCAATTTCTGTCAAAAAATGGTGCCGCTGGCAATGACCTCTGATGAACTTAGTAAAAAGTTAATGCAGTTAAGCATCAGTATTTCCGTTTGACACACTCTTCAGGGCACAATTATGATCAGATCACTTTGAAACTTGGTATGTGTGTTCGAGGTGACCTCTTGGTGTGAGCTATTGCTTTTTTTCATTTCCATAAAAAATTATTGTCGTTATCACCAGCCTTTGAACTTAATGCAGTTGTGCAGCAACTTATCCCTTTTGCACTCTCTGTAGGGTATATTTATGAATTTCCATAAAAAAAAAAACCAAAACCATTGCCACAAGCAGTGACCTTCAAACTTAGTTCATTTGTGCATTAACATCTTCCTTTGGCATGCCTCAGAGGGCACATTCATTATCAGGTTGTTTTGAAACTTTGTATGCTTTTGCAGGGTGACAAAGATAAGAGCTATTGATTTTCTTTTCATTTCCATCTGTTAGCAACAATCTTTGAATTTATTGCATTTGTGCATCAACATTCTTCTTTGACATGGCCTACAGGCCACATTTATCATAGGATTGTTTTTGAACTTGGTATGCTCATTAGACAAGACCTTTAGATAAGAGCTGTTGATTAGCATTCATATCTGTGAAATAAGTTGCCCTTTACAATAACCTTTGAACATACTGCCTTTGTGTATCAACATTCTTCCTTTAGCCAGTCTTACAGTTTCCATTTAAAAAAGCATGGATTACTCTTGATGTTGTGGACACACAATGCTGTTATGTTGAAATTTCATCAAATAACATTGGTACCAATGATCTTCAATTTTGCCATTTCATTTATAACTTACCAAGTTCAAGTTTGTCAAGTTGAGCTACAGTGTCATTGACACTTTCATTTAAATAAATAACACTCTTATTATTTTTTATCTTCATTTTGTAGAGCACTGTCACAAAATTGATCCAAGATCGTTTTACAACCTGGCTGTATCCCAATTTTAATTTACTTGGAATTTCTCAGAAAATAACTTGCATTTTTCTGATTTCTCCATAAAATACCCCACTATTATCATTTATTAATGAACAAATTATTCAAATTTCCCAATAACTATCTTGTTTACAGGTGTAAATTTGATTCAAAACAGCTGATCTGGCATGGAAATCAACGCGAGTTCTTGAGAGTACTGGCAAACATTACTGTGATGTCTGACACCAGAGTCCATTGAGTGACAAACATTGCTAAAACGTTCTTGAAAATACGTCTGGAGGTGTCAAACATTTTCTCTCTTTTTCGAACAATGCAGTATCATTGGCATTTGTTTTTATCCATTTAGTCACTCTAAAGTTAAGATACTACCGGTTTGGTATTATATAAAAAAAACTACCTGTTTGGTATCGGGTACAACAATG
Organism: Pictodentalium vernedei; assembly: GCA_031216915.1. NCBI lineage: Eukaryota > Metazoa > Mollusca > Scaphopoda > Dentaliida > Dentaliidae > Pictodentalium > Pictodentalium vernedei. The sequence goes on along the minus strand of CM062288.1, from coordinate 316,859,497 downwards.
TCCCCCCAGAGCGAACAAAAAAAATATCACTTAGTGATTGTTTTTCGTATTTATTTTGTACATACATTTGAGAATCATGTCGCATTTCGCAAAGAGAACAGCAATATTGTATCAGTGTATACCACATAGTGCATCGCAAATCGCAATGCGATACAGCTAATGTAACCCAATGTGATGGTTTTATACATTTTGAATTTTGCCACCGAAATAAATATGAATGTAGGCCAAAGAAAAATGAATGGGTCACTGCCTGAGAATCAAAAGATTAATTTTTAGCCTTAAACGTTTAGTTCAATAACTGCAAAATACATGTAGTGTCATTGACAAGATTTCTGGGTCAAGAAGGAGTGATAAGACAGATATTCAATTACAAGGTAGGTGCCCGAGAAAGAATATTGTTTTTGCCTAATTAAGGTTTTTAATTTTTCACATGGTTACCAAAATAATTATAATTTCTATATCGTTCCAGATGACAGGTGAAGAAGTGAAATCATTGCATCAAAATTATATTTGCTCATTGTATTTTTCACCTCAGACCCTGGATGGATTTCAATTCTTTGTTGTCTTTGGTTAACAGCAAGGCTCTGATTAGGTCACATTATGTTCAAATTCCTACTGGCAAAAAAATCATTATTTATTCTTTTATCACATCGCACTCAAAGCTCATATTCTAAAACCGTCCAGCGCTATTCACAAAAATCGCCAATTAATTTTCATTATTTTTTCATGTTTTGTCTCAAAAACATAGGTTATGATCCCTCTTTGGAACGAACTTGATAGTGGAATTTTTTTCCAGAAGACAGAACAAATCAAAGATGCCAGGTTTTTTATCTTCCGGAGAAGGTTTCATTTGAATATAAATACACCCAGAATTATGGAATTCCATCTATCTAACTTATTCGAAGAAGGCATGCGTTGATGTTGTAATTTGGATATTTTATCAGTCGGGACTTGGGTGATGACAGCCGGGACAATTGGGTTCACACGCCCTAATCGCTAATCTTTGCGACACCCTTGACAAACCGACTTTTGAGGCCTAACCCGAATAATGGCATCCATATATAGACACAGTCGTGCCAATATCCATAATTTTCTGTGACTGAGGAATAGATGAAAAAATATGAATTTTAATTTCAAATTACTTTTATTTTCTTGAGTTTTGTCACTTGGTAGAAATTCCATTTTTAAAGTCAGTTTCAAGAGTAAAATCGGACCCCGAAGCTAAATTATATTATCATGCGCATGCATCCAATTTTATAGGTCAGGAATGTGAAAAAGACGGAGGACACATGCTTGTTTTTCAAACTGGACACTAGAGAGGTTATTCAAAATTATGATGAACAGTTACAATTTTGAATGCATCTCTGTTTTGTGTGGGTCACATTTGAAGTATGGATATCACTTAGCCCTATACCCAACGTTATGGCAAAAAACGGTCAGTGCTATTCAAAAAACTCGCCATCCAGTTTTCATTATTTTTTCACTGTCTGTAAAGGCATTAATTTAGTGACACATACTAATCTTCCCACATCACTCACAAAAAAAGGTTCAGATTTGTTTTTTTTTTTCCATTTTATGTTTTTTCAGCCAAAACATAGCTTATTACACCTCCATGGAAAAAGCTCATTGGGCTTGTTCCATAAGGAAAACCATCAAAAAAATGTCCAGTTATTGAAGAAGAAAAACATTTCAGGGTATCTGTAAGTTGCAGTAGGAAAAGGGTTAACCCCCTTCACTCTGATGTCAAAATGCCAAAATTTCAGGAAGCTTTTTTTTTCCCATAATGCATCTAGAAATTTAACCAATTCAATCTCGTTTGACAGAGCTCAATGAGCTCTGTCAAACAAGATTGAATTGGTTAAATTTCTAGTTGCATTATGGGAAATATTTGCTGCTGATAACTTTGCCATTTTGACATCAAGAGCAGAGGGTTAAATTGGCTTTTCTCAGACATACTGACTAATTACAACCAAATGTTTCCATGCAAATCATTCATTATGGTTTTTATCATTTCAGGTGTTCCCAGAATAATTATAGAACTGAAGAGAAAACTTGATCAGTCTTGAATTCACAGTCTCTCGCAATGATCACCTTGGAAACTGTTAGCAGAATAACAGATAGGAGCAATTTCTTATTCAAAGAAACATTGCATGCAAGAAACCCTTGTATGAAATTTATTTGTGGAGAAAGGGTACAGTTCCCTGGTTTTGACCAACCAAATTCTTTTGTGGCATTTGTTTTGTGAAATTATGCCAGGAGAATCATATTTATATTATCTTCACAAACATCAGAGGCAAAATAAACAATTAGAAAAATTGATTGTCTTTCTATTTATTTATTCATGTTTAAGGTAACATACTTATGCACAATGGCTAATCGTGACCGTGACAGTTTTATGGGTGGAGGAAGCTGGATTACCCAGAGAGAACCACCGAGCAGCGACGAGCAACTGTCAGCTCCTCAACATTCTAACTCTGTTCAAGCAGTATTACAGTGGTTGAAGACATGTGCACTATTGACGTGCAGTACGCCTTAGTACACAGCATCATCGTGCCTCCATGTAGTCAACCGGATAAAGTGCCTTGCCTAAGGACACAATGTGAGTCATGCCGGACCAGGTTCGAACTCGGAACCTCTAGCATAGAAGTACAACAGTCCGGCACTGAGCCACCGTGCTCTGATTGTCTTTCTATAAAATGTTATTTCCAAGGTAGTTGTTTCAGTGGATAAAAATAGTACATCAATGTCTATGGGGCTTTGACATTGAATGAGCAAGGGAAGGGTTTGTTTAGTTTTTTCGTTTCCTTTGAATAAGCACAAGAAGTTTATTTGGCATGACATCTTCCCTTGTAGAAAATTTGAAATGTTAACTAGGGTCAGGGTCAACAATGCATGTCAGACTTGGTACGGGTGCCAGAAGTGGGGGAGTGGGGAGTAGTGTGTGCCCTTTTTACCAAATGTGCACTAATGGAAAACACATTATTTTCTGTCTTCTTGAGTATTCATTTCTAATGTATTTTATGTGTGCCAGTGCCAATTGGGAGGTGGAGGGTGGGGGGTATAATGTTGGCGAAAAACCAGATGCTTTCGTGCTCCACAAAAAAGCTGCAAAATTTTCCCACAATGCAACAAGAAATAGAACAGCATACACTTTTGAACTGTCATTTTTTATCGCACAAGATCGATTTGGTGGAGGGATAATATTGAACAAGAAGCCTTTGGCTTCTTGTTGAATATTATCCCTATGCCGAAATCGATCAAGTGCGGTAAAAATGACTGATTATGCAGTTTGAATATTTTAGTTGGAACTTGAGCAAACACAGTCAGAACAAATCATGTTTACAGCACCTCCTTCCCCAGTCGGTCATCTGATTTGATTTGAGGTTCAATTCAATTTCTAATAGAGCCAATTCGATTTAAGATTCGATTCTAATTGAAACACGTGTGATTCACAGGGCCCAAGTATCAAATCTTGTCTTGTGGGAACAAAGTATATTACTAGCAAGAGCGAATCGATATCAAAGACTCCAACAGGAAAAATTAGCAGCATCCCGAATATACAGAAAGGAAAACAAAGAGATTTGTCATAAATATTATGCTTTAATAGAGTATTGACTTTTTGACGACTGATTCACAATGACAATAGGTTAATGTGATATAAATATACAGTTGGTATCAGAACACTTGGTTGTGTGGTAAGGCAGAAACCTCATGATGGGTTAATTTTTTAAAAACAACTGTGTACAATAAAGGTTTTTATCATATGAGTCATCAGTTTTGTTCACTTCAAAACATTTGATATTTTGTTTTCATATTAATCGGTGATAAATAAAGCTTTCGTTCAATTTCATTGGTCAATTTCAAAGCTAGACAATTTGATTGGCTGAACAAAATACAACTGGGCCACATTTTCATAATTTGCATAATTAGAGTTGGGAGCTTTCATTGGTCAATTTCAAAACTGGACAATTTGATTGGCTAAACAAAATACAACTGGGTCACATTTGCATAATTTCAGTAGGGAGAATTTACGTTATCTGTCCTATTTAGGGTGGGTTATATTGTATTAATCTTTTACCTAACTAACGGCAAAATATTGCCAAAACACTGCAAAACTTTGGAAAAAGTTTCAAACTCCGCATAATTTGGGCGCAATTATATTATTTGAGAACAGCGTTTACCATCGTTAGTTGGGAAGAATTTAAAGGCATGACTTCCACCCCAGGCATTGGTAACCGCGGCCTATTTTACGAGAAAAAACAGAGCTTGTTTACCACAGTAAACAAGCACTGCTTTACTAAGCATGGTTTCAACGGGGAGAATTTTATCACAATGTAATTTGTGAAAAAAAGGTAATTTGTGAAAAAGGGAGTACATATATTTTGAAGATATTATATTTTATTTTTGCTAACTTATAAGATAGCAGGAAATGTCTGACAAATACTTTTCAGTTTTTTTTGTGAATACTTATCTGGAAGTGACGTGCATTATGCAGTAAGTTTTGATCGATGTCACTGCATTTACTCGGCATTTGGATGTTTTGTCATTGAAACATTGCATTGTATATCATTAAGGCCACACAAAGTAGATCTTCTGTTTCTCAGGCCATTATTTGTGAAATTGCATGCGGGCGAGCGGTTTTTTATTTTATTTTTTATTTCAGTAATTTCTTCTTTGCCATCAAAAGTTCATGTTCTTGGTTTATGTTTTAGGCCTCATAACCTACAGAATAGCATGGGTGGTGGTGTATTTTATCCCTTGAGTGCAAGAAGGCTTTGCAATGCTAAAGCATTGCAAAGCCTTCTTGCACTCAAGGGTCAAATTCATCAATTTTTTTAACTTGGGTAAAATATCAGACATAAACCATTTAATTTTAATTTTTTTTAAGTTTAAATTGGTTATAAAAAAAAGAGCATGCGGCAGCCAAAAGGACCATGCGGGAGGGCCTGAGAAACAAATTTTTTATTTTTTTAGGCCTAACCTTTCAGTTAAAACTAGAAGTCCTGTCATGAAATGCGCACAAAGTACGTCGTTAATCTATGCATTGTGACCCTAGTAAGGCTATCAAATTCTGCACATATGACCTGTGCACAAGCAATGTTTCAGCCAATGGACCTCTAGGTAACCCGGAGGTCCACTGGCAGAAACATTGCCCGTGTTTGCTATGAGTAACCAGGAGAACCTGCCGTGATTTGGATGCCATTCGATATGGCAAATGCTCGCAACTCCTGCCCGCAATTAAGCCTAGATAAGCGCACAGTTCATGACAGGACTTCTAGTTTTAACTGTACCTAACAAGAAAGGAGGACAGCATTTGCAAACAAAATTCTTAAATAACTTCTTTTTTTCTTCGTTTTTTTTGCGTCAAAACATCACTTATGACCTCTCGATGGAACAAGCTGAATGAAGGGGTCACAAGCTATATTTTTGAGACAAAAAAAAATGAAAATTGAATGGGGAGCATGGTGGCTTAGTGGTTATGGCATCAGACTTAAAACAGGAAGGTCCAGGGTTCGATCCCTGCCAGGGGTAACTGCATTGGAGAAGGAGGAGAAATTTGATCCAACAGGCCATCACAGTGTTAAATTCTGTTTTGATTGATATCAAAAACAATAACTGGCATTTATCAATGCAGAGATACCATAAAACAGGAACAAAAACATTTGATAGATATTTGCACGAATTGTCGAATCAAATTTGAATAGAATACGGCAGTCAAATGGAGTACATTTTTTAATGCCGAATATTCGCTGGGCCCTAATCATGTGACATCTCACTGGAACAAGCTTGCTGAGCTTGTTTCAATGAGGGGGTCACATAATATGGTTTTGTTGGAATTTTATTTTTTAATTTAAAACAAAACATTTAAAATGACAAATTTTGGTTCTGTTTGCATTGGGTAAGAGGTTAATAAATAGCATTACTCATTCTCATATTCTGGTATTATGAAAACACTCTTCTCCTTCCCCAAGTCTTTATGGTCATCAAAACACATATCCAGTGTGTTCTGACTCTAACTGTACTTTGATTAAATAAATAACATGAAACCACATTAGAGCAATTTACAGCCATATGAATGCATAAACATTAATAAATGATAAATTTGGATAATTTCTGTCGTATATGAAATGGTAAACATCAAATTTGGATAAATCTTAACAATATTGACTTATATAATTCATTACTGTTAACCCTTTACCTATCGCAGACGATTTCAAAATTCATTATTTTAAATATCATTTTTTGAAATTATTTCAAAAAATTTCAACAAAACCACATCATGTGACCCCTCTTTGGAACGAGCTCGACGAGCTCGTTCCAAAGAGGGGTCACATGATATGGTTTTGTTGAAAAGTTTCTAAAAATAATTTTTCTTTTAGCTGCTGAATTTGCTATTACGCGTGTGATTTGTTGGGTAAAGGGTTAATTCAATTAGCTTTGTTTGTTTACTGAAGTTCAAGGTTATTTTCAGCATCTGTGGATACATTCAGACTACAGCATCAACATAACAAACAAGGGCAGCCAGAAATTTGTCATTATGTTGCCCACTTTGGAGTACTTGCCCCCATGTCTATGTTACTGGGTCCTGCCAGACCAGCATTTGTTTATGTATTGATGTTTAACCCTTTACCCAACGTAACGGCCAAAACCGGCCAATGCTATTCACAAAAATCACCAATTAATTTTCATTATTTTTTCATTTTTTGTCTCAAAAACACAGGTTATGACCCCTCTTTGGAACGAGCTTGTAGAGCTTGTTCCAATGAGAGGACCTAACCTATGTTTTTGAGACAAAAAATGAAAAAAATTAGTCATTCAATAATGTTGTTTGCAAGTGTCGTCTGCTTTTCATGTTAGGTAAAGGGTTAAGGGAATATATTTCTACAGAATGGCTAATCGTGACTGTAACATGGCAATAAAATCAAATCCAGTCAAGTTCAGTCAAGCGTTTGTTTATTTATTGGTGTTTAACCCTTTACCCAACGTAACAGCAAAAACAGACCAGCGCTATTCACAAAAATCACAAATATGTTTCTGAGAAAAAAATGACTTATTCAGTAATTTTGTTTGCACATGTCATCTCCTTTCCCTGTTAGGTAAAGGGTTAAGGGCATATACTTCTACAGAATGGCTAATCGTGACTGTAACATGGAGATAAAGTCAAGTCCAGTCAAGCATTTATACCAAAGTTGCCCATTTTAACCCTATACCCAACGTAACGGCCAAAACCGGCCAGCTTATTCAGCTTGTTCCAATGAGGGGTCATAAACTATATTTTTGAGACAAAAAATGAAAATATTTAGTTATTCATGAATTTTGTTTGTAAGTGTCGTCTGCCTTTTGTGTTAGGTAAAGAGTTAAAGGACTTCCACTCTAGGTATTGGTTATCAAGTTCTATTTTACCAGTAAAACAGAGCCTGTTTACCACAGTAAAAAAGCAGTGTTTCACTTCCCGGGGGTCACGCTAGCAAACTTGAACTTGTCTACCACAATAAACAAACACTGCTCTACTTCATGGCATTCCCAGGGGGCACAATTTAACGAGTAAAGAGCTCAATGAATTGTTTTTGTGATATTCTAGATTATATTTGTTTGTTTACGTGGGTATGAAATCAGGGTTCCCGCTAGGAACTAATTAATGGGTTCGGTAGGAAGGGAAAATCACAGATTGCCTGGTGCGACCATGGTTTGTGCCGGGGCGAAGAAAATTTTAAAATTGAACACTGCAGGAAGGCCATTCCATTGCATCTGAGATGGCAATTCATGTTTTAGTGTAAACAATTTTGTGAGAATAATTATGATGAATCTTCGGGGAAACATCCAAAGCTATTTCCGTTTCTTCACTACAATCGGCATATGACATCTTACCTAATTGGCAAATGGTGGAATATAGCGTTAGTTTCTGAATGGCACTTGACAATCTTAGGTTGCAGAATGCCAATTCCGGAAATGGTGCTCCTAAAATGTGTCAACTTTGTTGGGAGAATTGATCACATCTTTGACTAGAATTTTACGGCGTCATGTTGTTTGTTTTATTGACTGTATTTTATGTTTTATCAGTAAATGATCGGCGGGGGAATGGGTCCAGTTGCCGGACACTCAGCCGTGGTAGCGGAAACCCTGATGAAATCCTTTTCAGCATTTGTGGCTATATTGGGAACAGCAGGACAAGCCCTGGTTTGTACACACTTGTTTGGAGTGAAATTTCAGCACTTTTCCAGTAGTAAATTCTAAAACTTGCAGGAACTTTAAACTTGCGTGTGATATATGTATTGAATAGGTATTACCTTTGAGTTGCAAACTGTTCATTTCGCTTAATGATGACGATTCCAAACTTGGATGATAAAACCATAAACAATTTTTTGTTGTGGTACGTCCTCATGGACGTACCACAACAAAAAAATATTTATGACCTTAAAGTCCATATGTATGGCCGACTGTGTGTGTGTCATTAAAGTCCAAAAGTATCAAATCTCGTCTCATAAGAAAGTTTATCATATGACTCGTCCATTTTGTTCACTTTAAAACATTTGATATTTTGTTTTCATATTAATCAGTGATATTAATCAGTGATAAATAAAGCCTTCCATCAATTTCATTGGTCAATTTCAAAACTAGACAATTTGATTGGCTGAACAAAATACAACTGGGCCACATTTTCATAATTTGCACAATTAGAGTTGGAAGCTTTCATTGGTCAATTTCAAAACTGGACAATTTGATTGGCTAAACAAAATACAACTGGGTCACATTTGCATAATTTCAGTAGGGAGAATTATCTGTCCTATTTAGGGTGGGTTATATTGTATTAATCTTTTACCTAACGTAACGGCAAAAACTGTCTCGTGCAATACAAGAAAAATGCCATTCATTTTTTTCTTATTTTCAATTTTTGCTTCCAAAACATAGGTTATGACCCCTCATCGGCGTGTCGCGCTTGTTCCAATGAGGGATCATAACCTATGTTTTGGAGGCAAAAAATGAAAATTTTCTTTTATACAAGGATGTTTTTTTCAAGTGCCGTCTGCAACTCAAGTTAGGTGATGGGTTAAAAAGTCATTCTAAGTGGCTAATTTGTGCGTGTGTGTGTGTGTCATATCATAAATAGAATATGAAATGAGTGTTTTTCTCATATAATATTTATGAAACTCGTGAGAATTTTCCGTTTGGTCTTGTTTCATAAATATTATATGAGAAAAACACTCATTCCATATCCTCTATTTATCATATAACTTCTCCATTTTCTTGGCTTATTACCATTTCATATTTTCAATAAATATTAATTACTGCTTCATTACACCTTCAGTTGATTTGATTGGTCAATTTCAAAATAACACTTTCTGATTGGTTATCACCAAAAAGATCTGTGTCAAGTTGATGCATGTGTAAAAAATTTTTTAAATAGCTAATAAGTTGAGCACACTCCATCATTATATGACCAGTTGTAGAAAGTATTTGTCAAGGAACAAGCAGAACAATTTCTGCTTGTTCCTTGACAAATACTTTCCACAACTGATCATATAATCATGCGAGTGTGCTAAACTTATTAGCTATATAAAATTTTTTGTCGTGTTATTCCCTGCAGTTTAGTGAATATTTGAAGTTCGATCATTATGACCGTGACACTGATCAGCGTCAATTGGTTTCGACCAATTGAATGCCATAAAAAAGCAAATAATGGTTGGTACCCCATCAACTAACAGCGATGTCTCATTGGCAATGAAGGAAACACAGCAATTATCCAGTTAAAAAGTGCTTTTAGTTCGATTTTTGTGCAGACTGGTTGTTACATGGGAGGTGTGAGATAAATACAGAACACAGAACTGCACATACGTTTGAATGGGTTAAGAATTATCGGCACAAGATTGCTTTGGCCCAGAATATCACTCGAGCCTTCAGGTGTAGGACCTTTGGCTCTCGTGATATCCTGGTCCAAAGCAATCTTGTGCGATAATTCTTAACCCATTCAAACATATGTGCGGTTCTGTATATGTATACACAGTAGTCATTAACATAAAATTATTCTGAGAACTTTAGGATTAAGATTTACTAGTAAGTACTATTTTTTAATAATCCAGACACATAAACAAATAATGATATGAAAAGTAAATACATGTAATAGAATAACATAATATTTAATGATATTTAGCTTCTGATTTCATTTTATGGTTTAAATGATTCTTAAAGTGGTTTATGGCATGAATCAGAGGTTATTACCTGGTTAGTGTCATATCAGCCAAAATATCTGCCTGCGGTAACTTCATATCCGCCTGAGATTGAAGGTCAAAGGCTGATGTGAAGTTAGCTAGGGCTAATTTAAAAAAAAAAATTTTTATTAGGGTTTAACAACACATTAGCAGTCAAGATCATATCAGGTCGGTGACAGTTTTACGGGTGGAGAAAGCCGGAGTACCCAGAGAGAACCACCAAGCAACGACAAGCAGCTGTCAGCTCTCCAACATCATAACTCTGAATCGCGGCACAGACAGGGTTAGATTGGCTGAAGACATGCGCACCATCGACGTGCAGTATGCCTAAGTACACAGCGTCATCGTGCCCCCATGTAAGCAATCAGGGTTAAGTGCCTTGTCCAAGGACACAACGTGGGAGCACGAATCAGTCGATGAAATGGTTACCCAACCAACTACTAACAGTGCTCGACATTGCTTAACTTCGGTGATCAGACGAGAACCGGTTACTGCAATGCCACCACGCCCCCAGCTAGGGCTAATATCTCGGCTGATATGCAACTAACCAAGGAATCCCCTCTTTATTTATTAAACCGAAAGAAATTTCAAGTTTGCGTTTTCGTATCGGTATTTTTAGAACGATTTACATCAGTACTGATTCAGTATTTGTTGTCAAAAACATATGGATACCACAACTAATTTCGAATAGTATTTTTGGTATATTGCCCAGCTGTAGGTAACCATTTCAATCGTGGACTCCGAAAGCTCATATTCAACTATAGACATGTGAGGATGATAAGGCCCCATAAAGTAGATCTGTTTCTCAGGCCATTATTTGTAAAATTGCATGCGGACGAGTGTTTTTTTTATTTTATTTTTCATTTCTGTAATTATTTCTTTGCCATTAAAAGTTCATGTTCTTGGTTTATGTTTTAGGCCTCATAATCTATAGAAAAGCGTGGGTGGTGGTGTATTTCGTCCCTTGAGAGCAAGAAGGCTTTGCAATGCCAAAGCTTTGCAAAGCCATCTTGCACGCAAGGGACAAATTTATCAATTTTTTTTAACTTTGGTAAAATATCAGACATAAACCATTTAATTATTATTTTTTTTAAAGTTTACATTTGTTATAAAAAGAGAGCATGCGGCAACCAAAAGGACTATGCGAGAGGGCCGGAGAAACAGATTTTTAATTTTTTTAGGACTAAGGCAGGTCTATTTGATGAATAATAACTGTAAGATTTTCCAAAATGTTGCAAACAGTACAGACACATGCCATCAGTCATTTTATGTAACAAAAAAACTGAGAGAAAATACCCTGGGTATTTTCTCTCAGCTTTTATGTAACATCAAATGGGTGGTAACGAATGCCTGTGGAAATACATGTATATAGTCCATGGACTCTTCCTGTAAGGCATCTTGGGTAATGTTCTGTTGTCTGATCTTTTTTTGTTTACCTTTTGTTTGGAATATTTTTCAAAACCACACATAAATAGATTTCGTCGGTATGGTAAATTGGTATTGGCATGTTATGAAAACCAGACTGTATTTTCGGTATACCGTCCATCTCAAAAAAACATTAGTCATTACATAAAAATTTCTTTCAGTAATTCATGTTTCACTCAGGATATTGGACTATCAGAATTTTATGTGGGCTAAGCCGCTTATACATTGTACAAGTGTTTGGCAGGATACATACCCCATGTACCCTGACAGAATTTTATGTAGCCTGAGAGTACATTTTTTATTTATTATTATTTTTTTTATGTCTATTTATTTATTTATTTAGTGGTGTTTTAAGGTCACATATTTCTGCACAATGGCTAATCATGACCACGGCAGTTTTACAGGGGGGGGGGGGGGGGGTTGGGGGGGGGGGAGGAAGCTGGAGTACCCAGAGGAGAACCACTGAGAAGCTTTTTAGAGGACATCCATCCCAGGTATTGGTGACGGAGTTGTATTTTACCTGTAAAACAAAGCTTGTTTACCTTAGTAAACAAGCACAGCTTTACTTCCTAGAGTTCCCACAGGGACCCTGAGTGTACACACAAATCTGACAGAATACATAGGGCTGTATACTTTTCAAAAGGCAATTTGTCATACTGGAAAGCTATTGTAATCACATGAAATACATTAGGTATTTCAAAATGCTTTGAATTTAGCGATTTTATAATCCGAAACATTTTCCTTCCTTGCACCCAACTGACAGTACCTGATTACTTTGTCATGTCACTCTTTTGAATAAAATTCAAAAATGGTGTCCTGCTTTTTGACACTCAAATATTTTTGCAAAGTTTCACCTGTCGAGTTATTACAGTGGAACCTTATTAATTGAATAGCCCCTTTGCCAGTAAAAAAATATTCAATTAAAAGGAGTCTTCCATTAACAGGGATCTGGTCACTTTTCTGTATTCTGGAGATGAAGTGAACATTTATTCTTTTATATATCTTGTTTGGCAGTTCGCAGAGCCCTGAAAACTTACATTCCTGCATAAAACAAAGAATTTATTATCAATAGCCTAGCCAAAACTTTACAAGAAATCACCACAAATGGAATACACCTTCCACCTGTATCCTAATAAGAAAACATATCTATGTCTTCGAGCACTAGCGATTTTTGTCACGAATTGTAATAACTTGGGTTTTCAGGTTTTAATAAATTGATTGTTACCAAGATCAAACTGCTGAGATTCCAACTGGTCATTTTGACACAAGGCAAGATTTAATGGCAGTTTTGTCCCATTTTTGCACCGTTTTGACTTTTGACAAATCTCTTCCAAACTTCTATCTATACAATGTCTATTATCATTACTGACACTTTCTGTCTCCTGAAGTGGTCTCGGGTTTGGTAGTGGTCCAGTTGAAGGCGTTGACATAGAACCAGGAAGTGAACTTTGTGTGCTTAAAGGGCTGCGTTCAAATGATCCAGCGTTTATTCTTGGGAGATCATCAAGAAGCTTTTGTAAGTGTTCTAAACTTTCTGTAGAAGTGCCTTCGTAATTCATCTGAGCTGGTGTGAACAGTTTGATCTGGTTTGGTCCCGTTCTGATAACGGCACTGACATTTGGTGGTGTAGATGATTGTGACCTAGAAATATCTTCCAAACTAAATCTCTCAGGATCGTGTTCACTACTGTATCCTGAACTTTTGTCGTAACAAATACGAGAGTTTGTCGTGTCATTACATGAACTTGTTTCACCATTCTGACTTCCCATTGGTGTGCCATTATTATCTCTATTTAGACTGGTTATACCTGTCTGTCCATAATTAAATAAATTTCTCACATTTATTGGATGCATTGGGGGAGGAATTGTGATAGGATTAAAGGATGAGGTTTGTGGTTTTGTGGGATAGTTATTAGACATGGGGTATTTTTCTGGACAGCTATAGCCAGAACTATTAGAGTTCAAACTTGAGTTAAATATCAGATCATTCCTCTTATTCAAAAGGTACTGGCTAAAATTTCCAAAAGAAGGTTTACGAACCTCCTTAACACTGCCACTGTTAATAGATATAGGACTATGATCTGACTGAGATGTCTGGGATTGAGGATATGTATGGTCGTCTGTCTCGCTGCTATGTACATCTTCAGATGTACACGTAGATGGTGATAATTGAACATTAAACTCATCTGGTGAAGGAGAAAGTTCAATGGTCGCTTTATCAATTTCTCTCATCAAATGATCAAGATTTTTGATTTTCACAATTCTTGATTTGGGAGGTGATGGTAAATTACTCTGCCATAATAGCGGTCTAATTGGTGGTTGAGCATTCACGGTGAAATCATAACCACTAAACTTTCTCGGTGGTGAAGGAGGTGTACCATCCTGCATGCCGTTGCTAGGATACATGAAATCAAAACTATCTGATGGAGGTAGATGGTTAAGTGCTTCTAGTAGTCGATCAGGTTCTTCTTCTATCTCTCCGAGAATCTGTCTCACTTCTGCTGCTTCTATATCTGTTCCGTCATCATACATATAGGGACCAAAACTATCAGGATCAGTTGTACTACTGCTTTTCTCATCCGATGATCTCCTGCCATTCTTGAGAATTCCTTTCTCTGGTCTTGAACCATCTGAAGACACAATTACAGGAGGGGGAGGCAACTCCCCTACATCTGACTCATCACTGGACATTCTTTTCTTCTTATGGAACACTTTATCTGATCTACGATTGAGAAAAAAAAACAACTAGATATTAATCACATATATATGCAATTACAATTCTTTTAATTTTATACTTTTCAAACTTACCAAAACAACCTAAAACACATGTATAATTTTGGAATACAAAAGTGGAACCCTGTTATTGCACAGTGACTTTGCCACTAAAAAAAATTCTGTCACTTTACGTAATAGAACAGTAAAAGCCGGAGACGCTATTCAGAAAATTGTACTTTAAATTTCTTTTTCAAATGTTTGTCTCAAAAAACTAGCTTATAACCCTCACTGGAAAGAGCTTAAAGAGTTCATTCCAATAAGAGGTCATAAGCTATGTTTTTTGCAGCAAAAAGTACAAATTAAGTTATTCAAGAAATTTATTTTGCCAAGTGTCATTTCTATTCAGGAAGGGTTATTGATTAACAGAAAGCCTGGAAATAAGCAGTCTATCATCTCCAGAATGAGGTTCCCAGAGGGTGAATTTGGTGATGGTATCCTGCACAGCAGGGTAGTAATACTGAATTTACCCTCTGTGAACCTCGAGCTGAATCAAGGTTTCAGGCCTTAACAGAAAGAGGTACCCAGAGGATAAATTTGGCAATTCTAGCCCACTGTATGGGATATCATCAGCAAAATCACCTTCTGGTGACCTCATTCTGCAAATGACAGATTGCTTATTTCCTGGCTTGATTGACAGGTATATTCACTTGTATCGGCTATAAAATAATAACACAGAGTTGCACCTAAACAAATATCGATGCGGAAATGGAAATACGGTCGCATTCGCACAGAGGTCAGTTATGATCATTGCGTAACAGCATTTTATTAGGAGTTACCGTTTCCGCATCGATATTCATTTCGGCAGCAACTCCGGATTGCGCAAAAAACATGGACGACATCGAAGTGTTTGCTGATGCTTGAAGTGTTTTAAAATGTCGATAAATAAAGGATAACATATAGTTTGGATCAATTTACTCTGCACAAATGTAAAGAAATATGTGTACTATCAAATGCAGCCAGTGATAAGGGCGAAAGCTTGATATATATTCCTATTTTCGAGTTTGAAGGCCCATAAAAACTTGATGGGGAATTTTTCTACACAAATGAATGGGAGAAATCTGAAAACAGAGGGAACATTCAGATCGCTGAACTAGGTAAATGGTAGATAAAATGCTATACTGAATTTGAAAAAAACTCACACACAAACAAATCAGATGATTTGCACTTCTGCATGCTTTTTTGGCTAATAACAAAAACAGTAAGAAATTGGTATTCCTCCATCAGCCTAGACCCCACTGTAAAATGATTCACTTTGCTACAATTAGCAAATGATCTCTTCATTATTCCTTTCCCCAATGAATCGGCCACATTCGCCCACATAACATGCAAATTCAGCAATTGAAAAAATATTAATTTTCAGGAAATTACAACAAAACTATATCATGTGACCCCCTCATTGCAACGAGCTCGTTCCAATGAGGGGTCACATGACATGGTTTTGTTGAAATATTTTGAAAATTTTGAAAAACTAATATTTAAAAACATAAATTTTTGATATCGCCTGCATTGGGTAATGGGTTAACTCTTCACCCAACACACACCATATCAAAATTTGTTATTTTAATTAATTTTTTTTACAATTTTTATAACAAAACCCCATTTTTTCCCCCAAAATGGCAAGAAAACCATATAATAAGCTCGTTCCAATGAGAGGGTCACATGATGTGGTTTTCTTAAACTTTTTTTTCAACTGCTCAATTTATAAATTAAATTTGTTAGGTAAAGGGTTAAATTTCTAGATTAGGCTCTGATTGGGTCATAATTCCCTTGACATCTATCAGGTTTGAGAATAATAGGCACAATAGGCCTTTCACCATGATGGGCATAAAAGATTTATTGGTGGACATTACCCCTGCCATGTTACTCACCTGTAGGATGGCAAGTTTCCAAAACTAATCTTTAAGTCACTGTCCAGATAAGTGTCCCCTGGCTTCATGTAACTTTTCTTCATCTTTTTTCCTGGACTCCTTCTCCTGAAAAATAGATTAAACAGGCACTGTACTCTATCCTTCCTTAACTATCCAAAGGAATAAACCCATCCAGAAAATTTTATATCAGATTTGTAAACCTTATCTTTTCCCACTTTGTGACTGTTAGTCTAAAGCAGGGTTTCTGCTAGACCAGGTGCGGGTCCGTTGACAGGACCCATTCCCCCCGCCGATCATACAATGATCAGTCAGAAAAGCTGGTGGTTAAAATGTCAAGTACAATGCTGTATCGTAACGACATTCAGGAACCTTTGTTTCCACGTAATATAGGCATAATTATGTTGTATACTATGCCTACTATTACTGGCAACAACATGATACTTTATAACCCCCAGACGAGAGGGGGAAACAAAGTTCAAATCCTAAACGTCGCGTATAAAATTTCAGACTTAAATTGTCGTGTTTGGTCCGAAATCACTGGCTTTTATATCGAGCGATAAATGATGTAATTGCATGTGCCTGACGTCACACATCCTGGTTCTTTTTTAATATTACCACGAGCAGTTGTAAACAAAGCTCAAGTACACGCTCAAAGTTTCGTTCTCTCTGCATTTCCAATTATTTACATTGGAACGTATCGGGTTGTATAAAAAAAATTGAGGTAAATTAAGCGTGATAGTCACTGTCAGGATTCGTGGATTTTGTGTTAATTTGGGTTTGTATTTTTATGAAACCTCCGACCAGATGTAGTATTGTGTGTCCTGTGGGAATTTAGAGAATTGTAGGAGGAAAAAATATATATTTTCCACTTCAATTATTCAGCATTTTAGTGACCAGAATGACCCCAGAGGCCACCAGAGAGCACCTAAATATCAAAATTTTCCTGGGGGGAGAACCTTCGGCATGTGCGGCAAATAGCTTCGACGTCTGAGTTTCACTTTCTTTAAACTACTGGACCCACAAATTTTCCCCTAGCGGAGACACTTTCAACAATCAGGTCACATCATGTTGGACAGTTTTATGGGCAGAGGAAGTGGGAGTGGCCCAGAGAGAACCACCGAGCAATGGCAAGCAACTATCAGCAGAGTAAGCAGTGGTTGAAGGCAAGTGCACCATCAGCAGGCAGTATGCCTTAGTACATGGCACCAAAAAGCCCCCATGTGGGCGACCTATATGGGATATCTTACCCAAGGGCACAATGCAGTTAAGGTTGGTGAGGATCGAACCGTCAATCTTTTGGTCTGAAGTCAAATACTCCAAAACTTGCCGAGCCACCATGCTCCCTCCAGTTTGCAATAATATCTGTTGGTTATTTATTTATTATTTTTGGGTATTTTAAGGTCACATATTTTTAAGTTTATTTAATTATTTACTGATGTTTATAAGGTCACATATTTCTGCACAATAGGTAATCATGACTGCACCTATTTTTGCACAATGGCTAATCGTGACTGTAACATGAATATAAAGTCAAGTCCAGCCAATCGTTTATACCCATGTTGCCCATTTTAGAGGACTTCCACCCCAGACATTGGTGATTGGGTCCTATTTTACCAGTAAACAGAGCTTGTTTACCACAGTAAACAAGCACGGTTTCACTTCCCAGGGTTACCACAGGCAAATATCTGTTAGTTCAATTTCATCTTTATCCAACATACGTGTATTAGATATTTGACTCATTACGTTTGATCTCACAATACGCCCCAAGCAGCAATTTTTTTCCCATAATGCAAATAGAAATTTAGACAATTCAATCTTGATGAGCTCTGTCAAATGAGACTGAATTAGTTAAATTCCAAGTTGCATTATGGGAAAAATTTGCAAGAGTTATTACCCTCTGCTTGTTGAATTATGCTTGAAATTTCATTGTTGTTGTAAGAACTGGAACAGTCAACATCCAATTTCAACAAGTTCTAATATCATTAGTTCAAATGATTGTTCCCAAGCATTTGGATATTTTGACATCAGAGTGGGATTATATATTATATTATTTTATGTTTAAGGTCACATAGTTATGCACAATGGCTAATCATGACCGTGACAGTTTTACGGGTGGAGGAAGCCGGAGTACTCGGAGAGAACCACTGAGCAACGACGAGCAGCTGCCAGCTCCCCAACATCGTAACTCCGCACTGCAGCACAGGCAGGGTTAGATTGGTGGAAGACATGTGTACCATCAACGTGCAGTACGCCTTAGTACACGGCGTCATCGTGCCCCCACGTGGGCAATGGAGATGAAGTGTCTTGCCCAAGGACACAACGCGGTTGCCGCAGGTGGGATTCGAACCGAGGACCTCTCGGCTTGCAGCCTGCACCTCTACCTACTGAGCCACCGCGCTCCCTCAGAGTGGGATAATGTCGAAGTTGACTACATACACGGTGACATATGACCTGCAGTGTCTACCCTTAATTTAAAACAAAAGATAAAAAAAAATGAAGTTTGGCCTGATAAAAAGTAACAAATTAACAATACATACAATAAAATCATAAATTCTGACCCACAGTATCAGTGTTTTGAGTTGTCAATTACATCAACTCAGTGAGATAAATCTCATATTAAAATACAGGATGGCAATATCATCGCATGTGCAGGCCTGAAAATAAGCAGTCTGACATTTGCAGAATGAGGTCCCCAGAGGGTGAATTTGATGATGCTATCCCATACGGTGGGCCAATTTATCCTCTGGGTACATCTTTCTGTTTAGTTTTGAGAACCTGATTCAGACTGAGGTTCACAGAGGGTAAATTTAGAGATGCTACCCTGCTATGCAGGGTAGCATCACTAAATTCACCGTCTGGGGACCTCATTTTGCAGATGACAGTCCGCTTATTTTCTGGATTGCACATGTATATCTGATTTCTCGGGTTTTTTAGTTTAATTAAATAAAATACCCGAGTTTTTCTTTCAGTGTTTATTATCCCTCCACCTCCATAGGGAGGGGATATAGTAAAGAGCCCTGTCCATCCCTCGAAAAGTTTGTTCATGCAGTAATTTGCACAATGGCAGTTGGATTTCAATTAATTTTGGTCGGTTAATTCATAAAGATGATGTCAAGGACAGAGGTTTTTAACCACCATTATTTGATAAAACTATGTGAGTTATTTCCCTTTGTTTGTTGAATTTTGCCCCAAATTTCATTGTTTATGTTATGCAATAACTTGAACTATAGATCTCACATGTCAATAAAAATTTAATAGACTGCTTTGTTTCAACATTGTCAAGGACAAGCTGGATAACCACAAAGATTTTTTTTAAATTCAGAGTTATCCCCCTTTGTTTCTGAATTTGGCTCTAAAGTTCATTGTTTATTTATTTATTTATTGGTGTTTAAGGTCACATACTTATGCACGAGTGGCTAATCACGGCTGTGACAGTTTTACGGGTGGAGGAAGCCGGCGTACCCGGAGAGAACCACTGAGCAAAGACAAGCAGCTGCCAGCTCCACAACATCGTAACTCCACACTGCAGCACAGGCAGGGTTAGATTGGTTGAGGACATGCACACTGTCGACGTGCAGTACGCCTTAGTACACGGCGTCATTGTGCCCCCATATGGACAATTGGGGTTAAGTGCCTTGCCCAAGGACACAAAGCGGGAGTCCGAATCGACCGCCAAGACGGTCACCCATCCGAGGATTAACCAGGCTCGACGTTGCTTAACTTCGGCGATCTGACGAGAACCAGTTACCGCAACGCCACCGCACCCCCAAAAGTTCATTGTTTATGCAATAACTTCAATAGTGAACATCTGATTTTTATACAGTTTGAAACACTGTTTTGTATCTACACTGTCTTGGAAAATTTAAAAAAATAACAGTGATTTCTAAAAAAACACACAAGTTATTACCCTTTGCTTGTTGAACTATACTTGACATTACATTGTTTTTGTAATAAATTGAACACTCAACATCCAATTTCAATAAGTTCTAATATCATTAGTCTTCAACCGATGATCGGAACCGGCCACCACAATCGGCTGATTGTGGGCAATCGGTTGACAATGGCAACAGCTCCTGGAATGTCGGTTCAACTGATTGTTGCCAGCATTTTGTGTTGATTCATAAACCTCATTTTTATTATCTTCTGCAACTGTTCAATTGTTAATGTAAAATGATGTCAATGATACCATTCAATAAAGTTGAAAAACCACCACAATGTGTATTCTTATTCGCTCTCGACGCTCCTTTATGGGATATACAAGTTAAACAACATGTAAAGCTTACAATTAAGCGTACTTGCAGCAATCGCCAGTTCATACCGGAAAAGTGAAGGTTGCACTCCACTGACTCGCGTTACAGTAAAAATCAGTTGCATGTACTTTGGTGGTAAACGTGACTCTGAGTGTGCACGACTGGTAATTTTACTGGAGCTGAGTCAACAGAGTTTAACACTGTGAAATATGTTCAATTTAATGTAGTTCTTTTGAGTCTTGACTTATCTAGTAGTGACCGGACTGTAAAGACTGTAAAATATGTTCAATTTACTGTAGTTCTTTGTGAGCCTCGACTTGTCTAGTAGTGGATGGTATTACAATCAGAATCGACATCCGAATCGGCCGATGGTGAGCTCAAATAACCAGTAATCAGTCTGCGGCCATTTTTGATAATCAGTTGAACACTAAATATCATGCTTTGTATTTAATAATCTCTTGGACAACAACTTGAAAAATCATCAGGATTTCTTGAAAACAGAAAAAGTTATTGCCCTTTATTAGTTCTATTTCACTTATATTTTTATTTTTAATGTGATTACTTGAAGAGTAAATAGCCAAATTTGATATGTTATTATAAATTAACATGACTTCATGTAAAACTATTACTAATCAAATATTAACCAAACACTATGACATGGTATAAGTACACATATTGACTTTGCTCCCCAACTCAGTACTATTAGATGCATAAAGTAGAAATACAGACCTGTAACAAAGTAATGTGAATGTGAGAACTAAGACCACTCCACCGACCACCGATGCTAAAATAATGATCAGCCACATAGTACTGATACCTGCCACATCACCTACAAAATAACATTTAAGTATTAGAAAGCTAATGGAGTGGATCCCACTTAATTGAATACCTTTTATTTGAATAATCCTCTATTAACTGAATATAACTGCCAAACAGAAAACAATTTACCATACCTTAACTGGTACAGTGTTGGAAGCCCATATTTGCACTTTATTCTGAAGTGCCAGTACCGCAATATAAAGGCTTCATATTCTGTGGATGTGCTTATCTTTGAAGTGATATTTTTTTATCTGTTGGGATTTGCCTCGTTACAATTTATGGGAGAATGCCTATGGGCCTATTGGCACTCTCCCAACAAATGTAACAAGGTAAAGATGCACAAAGAAATTTTCAGGACCAAACACAAGAGAGAGGGGCCACACCCCAGGGCATACCCCCACAGTGCAAACAATGACAAGAGAAGAAATGAACCATGATACTGTGAAAGGTATTCCCATAAACAATCTTCATTCCAAATTTCATTGAGAGCCACTAACCCCAAACCAGAGATATGAGGTGAACAGACAAAAAGTTGGTTATTTAACGAGGCAAACGGCAAAATTATTGTCTTTGTGTTACAGCAAGATAATTGTGAAGGCCAGAAACACCTGTTACTGAAGTCTAGTGATGATCGGACCATCCACATAAGAGATGTAGAACAAAGACATAATGCCACTTGTGGGGAGGTGATTTGCATGTATTTCTTGGTTTTACTGCTGGGACATGACTCATTTGAAAGCCTTTCCCATAAACAATCTTCATTCCAAATTTCATTGAAATCTGATAACCCAAACCTGAAATATGAGGTGAACAGACAAAAAATTGGCTATTTTATGAGGCAAACAGCAAATTTTCAAAATGGGGGGGGGGGGGGGGGGGGGGGGGGGATAAGTCAAAAAAGTGAAAAGTAAGAAATATTATTAGCGACTCATTTGAAAGCCTTTCCCATAAACGATCTTCATTCCAAATTTCATTGAGATCCAATAAGCCAAATCTGAGATATGAGGCAAACAGACAAAAAATAGCCAATTTTTATGTATTCAAAGGGCCATAACTCACAGAAAAAATATTCCAACAGCAAAACGGCTGATGCAACTTAAAAGAACTTATGATAGTGAATAAATGTATGAAATTTCATTGAAATCTGAGCAGTAATGCTGAAGTTATAACACGAACAGACATTTGAGTGTGGATGGACAGACGTACTGACAGACGCACACAGAGAAACGCAATCCAGTATAACCCATTTTTTTTTAAAAACTGGGTGTATAATAATTTAGCACTCCAGTTAACCCTCTGATGTCAAAATGCAGAGATTTATAGAGCAAATTTTTCCCATAATTCAACTGGGAATTTAACCAATTCAATCTTGTTTGACAGATCTTACTTAGCTCTGTCAAACAAGACTGAATTGCTTAAATTCCAAGTTACATTATGGAACAAAATTGCAGCTTGACATTTTGATATTTCGACATCAGTGTGCAGAGAGTTAAGGACAAATTTGATTTGTTAATCACATATAGGTTACAGAGTAAACGTCTGTTAATTGAACAAAGAATCTTGTAAATTATGTCAAGAAATAATCCTGACAGTCACCAAATTCCTCTTGTTTATATATCTATTTGGCCCCAGCACAATGTCCCTCACCTCTCATGAATTATTTCATGTAACCAGTCCAGTCAAGCGATTAGTCTTATGTTTTTTTACTGAGTGAATAGGCTTAGTAACTGATCCCCAAGAACTCCTAAGATTGATCAAAGGGAAGTTAGTCTGAACCCAATGGAGATACTTACAGACAGTGATTTTTGTGAGAATGCTGTCATACAAACTATTGCGAAAGAATATAAGGCCTGTCAAAAAAAAAATTCTCCAAGGTTTCAATTTCCTGACACAACACAATTTAAGATTGCTTTTTAAAGAATATGCGAAATAATATACATTGAATATCTACAAAATATTTGAGTTATTATTGATTAAAAAAAAGTGCCGGGATTCAAAAATTGATACATACATATTATCGATACAGTGGAGTAATCTCAGTTGTAGTATCACTTTAAGTTGAGGTTGGATTGCCAGATTCAACTCGCTGCCACAGGCAGCGAGTTTGATCTGGCGATCTGACCTCCTCAATGAGGCATGATGCAGCGACCCAGATCACTTCACTATAGTGATAAAAGGTTTATTATATGACTTGGAGTTCAAGATCACATGCAACAATGCTAGCATTAACAATTCCCCGATCCTTTTTTGAAAAATTGGATTGAAGTGAAAAAGAACTATTTTTGTTTACACTTATTTTTGTAACAGGTGCAAACTTCCTGGGAATCTCCCGTTGCGCATAAATATGATAAAAAAATATCATGAATGCAATAAAAAAACCTGGACTGTCATTTAAGCACACCTATTTCAGCTTGGAGTAAAGAACTCTTTGCAACTGGAACAGCTCAGTATGTGAATTTGAACGCCCTCGTAAATAGTCTTGTCATACTACAGTTGTACAGAATCGGATTCCACACTGTGGATATTCCAGGGAACAGGAAAAGATCGTCAAACAGTAGTGATATTTAGCGGTTAAATTACATAGTCATATACTAAAAAGTTATAGCATAGGGAGCGGATTGTTAAAGAACTCACTTTTTGTCCTGACAGCAGATATCGATGGCGCAACAGTTGTGATGTAGCGGCCTACTGTAACCATTTGTGGCGGTGAGGTAGCTGGAAGCATCATAGGTGCAGTGATATTGTTTGTAGTCACTGGCAAAGCATCAGTTGTAGTAAAGGGTGCATCCTTTCTTGTAAAATTAACTTTATAATTACATGCTTGTCCTCCCCAGCCATCATTACAAAAACAATCTCCTCTTTGCGTACAAACCTGTAATTAAAAGAAAATATAAACAGAGAGTAATCATTTGACTGGTCTGGTTACATGAAATAATTCATGAGAGGTGAGGGACGTTGCACAAACACGAGTGCGTGAATGTGCATGAGTGTTTTACAATATAGTCCCTCGTCTTGAATGAATTATTTCACATAACCAGTCCAGTCAAGTGATTACTCTGTTTATTACTTTTCATTATTAACGATAATCATATTATTATTTAACCCTTTACCTAATGTAACAGCCAGCGCTATTCTCAAAAATTGCCAATTAATTTTCCTTATTTTTTGACTCTAAAACATAGGTTATGACCCCTCATTGGAACGAGCTTGTTGAGCTTGTTCTAATGAGGGGTCATAACCTATGTTTTTGAGACAAAAAATGAAAAATAATAGCTATTCAAGATTTTTTTTTGCAAGTGTTGTCTGCTTTTCATATTAGGGAAAGGGTTAAAAAAAATAAAAAACAATGAAGTCCCCATTACATCCTCGGCAAAGCATCTTCATTTGCACACAAGGATACATGACACAATTGTTGATTTCATAATTCACTTGTGAAGTTACAGTTTATAATCAAACCTGGAAATCCCAGTAAATCACACTTTGGAAAGTAATAAAATTTAGTAATGAACTTTATTTCTTCAAATCTATGAAACTGACACAAACTTGCAAAATGAACATGATTCACTTTGGAACAGAAACAGTAAAGTGGTCCAAGACTCCTTGGGTTGTTGATGTGGGGCTCTCAAACCATCTTCATCAGTTTCCAAGACTCCATGGGTTGCACTTTGCTATGGGTTGTTGATGTGGGGCTCTCAAACCATCTTCATCAGTTTCCAAGACTCCATGGGTTGCACTTTGTTATGGATTGTTGATGTGGGGCTCTCAAACCATCTTCATCAGTTTCCAAGACTCCATGGGTTGCACTTCGCTGTGGGTAGTTGGTGTGGGGCTCTCAAATCATCTTAATCAGTTTCCAAGACTCCATGGGTTGCACTTTGATATGGGTTGTTGATGTGGGGCTCTCAAACCATCTTCATCAGTTTCCAAGACTCCATGGGTTGCACTTCACAATGGGTTGTTGATGTGGGGCTCTCAAACCATCTTCATCAGTTTCCAAGACTCCATGGGTTGCACTTCGCTGTGGGTTGTTGGTGTGGGGCTCTCAAATCATCTTAATCAGTTTCCTAGACTCCATGGCTAGCACTTTGATATGGGCTATTGATGTGGGGCTATCAAATCATCTTCATCAGTTTCCAAGACTCCATGGGTTGCACTTCGCTATGGGTTGTTGATGTGGGGCTCTCAAACCATCTTCATCAGTTTCCAAGACTCCATGGGTTGCACTTTGATATAGGCTATTGATGTGGGGCCCTCGAATCATCTTCATCAGTTTCCAAGACTCCATGGGTTGCACTTCGCTATGGGTTGTTGATGTGGGGCTCTCAAACCATCTTCATCAGTTTCCAAGACTCCATGGGTTGCACTTTGATATGGGCTATTGATGTGGGGCCCTCGAATCATCTTCATCAGTTTCCACAACTCCATGGGTTGCACTTCGCTATGGGTTGTTGATGTGGGGCTCTCAAACCATCTTCATCAGTTTCCAAGACTCCATGGGTTGCACTTTGATATGGGCTATTGATGTGGGTCCCTTGAATCATCTTCATCAGTTTCCACAACTCCATGGGTTGTACTTCATTATGGGTTGTTGATGTGGGGCTCTCAAACCATCTTCATCAGTTTCCAGTTCATATAAAACAATATTCCTTTTATATTAACCCTTTACCCAACTAGACGATATGAAAATTCACTATTTTAAATAATTTTTTTTTTTTTCAAATTTTCCGCAAAATTTCAACAAAACCATATTAAGTGACCCCTCATTGGAATCATTCAAGGAGCTTGTTCCAATGATGAGGGCACTTGATATTGATATGGCTTTGTTGAAACTTTTTTTTCAACAGCAGAATTTGTCGGGGGTATTTAAGGTCAACTGTATTTTTTCAGATGCGGCCAATTTGTTAGGTAAAGGGTTAAGAGACCTATACTAAGGGTAGAGTCAGCAGGAGGTCTGTCAATTTGAGAGCCCCCCCCCCCCCCCCCCCCCCCCCCCCACAAGTGATGTGGCCCAATTTGTAATGCTTTTCACAACTTATAAATCCTGGACACATACTGACTCAAAATCAAGGAATTTGCGTTTATTTGTCTCAAATTTCAAATTTTTTCCCAGCGGAGGCACCCCTCTTCAGCGGGAGGGGGTGTCCCCTCTTGTGCTTGCCCCATCTCACCACTACATGGCTTGGATTATTGTGCACATTCTATTCCCTATGCCACTCGTAGTTCAGCACTCTGAACATAGCAGCTCTCTCTATGTAGGAGGTAGCCTCTACGTTCAGATCGCTGAACTAACCCCCTAGATATTACTCTTGCCCCCTAACTTTGATATCCTGGCTATGCGTCTGGTCTTATATGTCCCCCTCAGCATATAGAGTTGGGTAAATAAATGGTAAGGCTAGTAGGAGGTCTTGTAAAGTTGAGAGGTTCACCAACTGGATCTACCCTTCAAATGATTACTGCAGTCTACATACAAAGCACTGTGTTCTTAGCTCCCTCAATGAATTTATCTGGGTACAAATTCTCTCTGGACAAAATCTCCCTGACAAAATCCCACCTGACAAAATCCCACCTGACAAAATCCCACCTGGCAAAATCCCTCCCAACTTTCTACTAATGTAGACAAAATCCCACCTGACAAAATCCCTCCCAACTTTCTACTAATGTAGACAAAATCCCACCTGACAAAATCCCTCCAAACTTTCTACTAATGTAGACAAAATCCCTCCCAACTTTCTACTAATGTAGACAAAATCCCACCTGACAAAATCCCTCCCAACTTTCTACTAATGTAGACAAAATCCCACCTGACAAAATCCCTCCCAACTTTCTACTAATGTTGACAAAATACCACCTGGCAAAATCCCTCCCAACTTTCTACTAATGTAGACAAAATCCCACCTGACAAAATCCCTCCCAACTTTTTACTAATGTAGACAAAATCCCACCTGAAAAAATCCCTCCCAACTTTCTACTAATGTAGACAAAATCCCACCTGACAAAATTCCTCCCAACTTTCTACTAATGTAGACAAAATCCCACCTGGCAAAATCCCTCTCAAGTTTCTACTAATGTAGACAAAATCCCACCTGGTAAAATCCCTACTAACTTTCTACTAATGTAGACAAAATCCCACCTGGTAAAATCCCTACTAACTTTCTACTAATGTAGACAAAATCCCACCTGACAAAATCCCTCCCAACTTTCTACTAATGTAGACAAAATCACCATTACAAATTGATAAAGTGGCAAGATATTTAAGTTCATTGATATTTTTTTGAATTTATCGGGGTACAGGCAAATTCCCTCCGGACAAAATCTCTCCCTCCCAATTACTTTCTACTAATGTAGACAAAATCCCACCTGACAAAATCCCTCCCAACTTTCTACTAATGTAGACAAAATCTCCCTGACAAAATGACAAAGTGGCAAGATATTTAAGTTCATTGATATTTTCATATGTCAATAGAACCATGATAGAATCATGCAGTCCAAAAGTACAACCGTTGGCCAAGTGCAGAGCTCCATTCATGATACATCTCCCTTCTTATCTGTTGGCACAGGAGTCAGAACCTTGGTGGTGGTGGGTGGTCGGGGCTAGTCCAAACATGGCCTGAAAGCCTGTATATTAATTTGTTGGTTTGGTACATCCTTTAAAAGGACGTACCAAACCAAAAATTAAAATACAGTCTTTCAGGCCATCTTTGGACTGGGTGTTTGTTTTATATGAGAAGATGGATGGACTGAGAGAAACTTCCATCATATAAGAAGCACATGAGTATGTGAGGCAATAAGGCTGGACTAGTGGATACATTTTAGAATCTAAATACTACCATACCCCATTTCCAGAGCAAGTAAACTCTCTGTGTGTTCCTGGACATCTTGGACCAATTGATTTAGGCATTGACACACATCTTCGATTAATACAGATTTTTCTCTTCCCACACTTCGCACCTTCCTGAACGAGTCCCATATGTGGAAACTCCATCATTGATGGTCCATGTATCACCCTGCATTATAAAAAATAACATTCAAAATTTTATACATGTACAATGCACTTAGTCAGTTAGATATTTGTATTTATTTATTTATTAAGGTTTAATGACACTTTAACAGCCAAGGTCATATTGTGTCAGAGACAGTTTTACGGGTGGAGGAAGCTGGAGTACCTGGAGAGAATCACCCACCACGCAATGACGAGCAGCTGTCAATTCCCCAACATCGTAACTCTGCACTACAGCACAAGCAGGGTTAGAATTGTTGGAGACATTCGCACCTTCGACATGCAGTATGCTTTAGTACGCAGCATCATCATGCCCCATGTGGACAATTGGGGTTAAGTTAATTGCCCAAAGAAACAACACGAGTGTTTGAATCGATCACTCAGACACCACCCATCCAAGGACTAACCGGGCTCGACGTTGCTTAACTTCGGTGATCTGACAAGAACCGGTTACAGCAATTTCACTGTGCCCCCAGACAGTTAGATATATAATCAATTTTATCCTGCAAGTGGGATTAATATTTAATCTACAAAGCTTATCGAATTGGTTACATAATTAACTGGTTGAGTGCTAGAAGCCATGAAAAGGGCTCCACTGAAAAGTGCTGAGAGCCATTTTAAACTGTGTGCATTACTTTGTTGTTTGCACAAGAGCCGAATACAACCTGTTAATATAAAACTGTTATGTTACAGGCACTCTCCAATAAATTGTTCAGATCAATTATGAAAATAAAAATCTGGCAGCATTGTAACTTTGAAAAAACAAGTGCAATGCCAAGGGTGACTATTAGTGCTGCAACGATATGCTTCCCTAACGATACGATATGTATCGCGATTCAATCTGCACGATACAGGTATCAGGATTAGGGCTGTCGTGATTATTTGATTAATCGACAATCAACTGTTGCAGTAGTCGACGGTTTTTATTTTTAGTTGATCGTCGTTCATTTTTAAAGTAGTACAAGTTGGATTAAAATTGTGCTGTGCAATGAGATAAATTAAAAGATTGTTAACCTTTGAAATGTCTCGCCATAGTTACTTGTAATGTCCCATGGCCTTTGTTTTCCACATTATTGTGCAACAACATAATTTCAAAAACACTGAGCCTTGCCATTTGATCAATCCCTGTTCTCTGTAGTATTTACCAGCACCTGTTGATCAGTACTAAAGAGTATTGTTCAAACGGTGTGTCTTTTAACTGGTAGAGTGCTAAATTATTTTTGGCCATCAAAATTTGTTCACATATCTTTGCCTTGTTACAATTTATGGGAGAGTGCCTACAGGCACTCTCACATAAATTATAACAAGACAAGTCCTTACAGACTAAATAATATCACTTCAATGATAATACAAAGCACATCCACTGAGTATGAATCATTCAAGTTGCAGTACCTTCACCTTAAAGTAAAGCCCAAATATGGGCTTCCAGCACTCTACCAGTTAATAATTGCAGTTTGGGAAGTCACCGCAGAGTAAATTTTTGGGGGTTGAGTGTCACATACTTTTGCACAATGGCTAATCGTGACTGTGACAGTTTTATGGGTGGAGGAAGCCAGAGTAACCTGAGAGAACCTGAGAGAACCACCAAGCATCAACGAGCAACTGTCAGCTCCTCAACATTCTAACTATGTTCAAGCTCCACTCAAACAGGGTTATGCCAGTTGAAGACATGTGCACCACCGATGTGCAGTACGTCTTAGTACACGGCGTCATCGTGCCCCCATGTAGGCAACCGGGATAACATGCCTTGCCCAAGGACACAATGCAGGTCGTCCCGGATGGGGATTGAACTCGGGACCTCAAGTCCAACAGTCTACCATAAAGCCACCGTGCTCCCATTATGTGGTTATGAATCTATGTATCAAATTTAGTTTTATGAATTATTACATATCAGTAATTTTATTATGGATCAGAAGAATGAACATAAGATTGAAATTCAAGGACTTTTCAAGGATGTGCACACCCTGAATATGGCTGTGATGGCTGCCATATTGAATGTAGAATCTGTACAGTTAATTATAATGACAGAAAACTTTCATTATCCATTCTTAATACATCACTAAGATGTATTAAGAATGGGTAATGAAAGTTTCCTGTCATTATAATTAACTGAAAGCATTGTCTTCAGTTTATTTACAGAAACTAAACTGAAGATGGTCATCCTGGAGGCTATACTGAATATCAAATCCAGAAAATTATTGAAAGGAACCTTCCGTTATCCACCCTCAACACATCACCAAGAAACGCGACTGATTAGTGAAGACGTTTTTGAGATAATTGATGGAAGCCAAAAGTTTGTGAATGGACACTGGACCATGGATGGCCGACAATGGATAGACATGGTGCCGACATAACATCCAGTTCTTATTAGAAATTGGGGGCTTAAAATGGTAATCAAAAATCGATTAGAAGCCATTACCACTACTTTTATCTTTCTTTCACTGATAGCAAGCTCCATATATTTCTTGTATTAACTATTTAAAAAAATAATACATTGGTAGTAAGGCCATAAAAAAAGAATCTCTGTTTCTCAGGCCCACATGCAAGGTCATTTTTGCTGCGCATGCAGCCTTTTTATCACCTCCAAAAATCTTTATAAATTTGAGTTATTATGCTCATTTTGGTAAATCGATAGTACCAATGCTTACATTAGCGAATTTTAAATAACACACACTCTGCATTTATTCTACAGCATACTTTGATAAAGAGGGTGGGTTTTAGCAATACTCAAGTCAGAAAATGTTTTATACCGTAAAAAGTAAGTATAATGACAGACAGACCGAGTTTTTCAGACTGACAACAATCACAAAGGGCAATTGTTGATTCGCACCAACCCTGAGAAACTCTGCAGAGTCATGCGCAGTGTTGAATGGAACACGTTCTCCAGACATTGTTTTTTTTCTGTAAATGGCCATCATTGTGTTATTTGAAACTGTGTAGCTAGTTTACCAGTTATGGAATTAAGTGAATTTGGGGAGTAGGATAATTGTTTGAATCAATGATATATCAAACAATAACCTTTGATTGATAAAGAAGTAACATTTGCATTTGAAAATAAATCTTATATTATCAGCTGTGTGCAGTCGAAATGGGAAAAAAAACACTCAAACATTTATTCGTTTTGTATTTCATTTTCAAAAAATATGATTTGTGGATGAACTGCTCGTTCAAATAGGTTGTTATAATTAATATATTGGGAAAAAATTCCGATTCATGATTTTCTTAGGCAAGTTGTGAGGGAATTTCATACTGTGGTAAAATAAATCAGTGAAAGTTGGTAATTTACAGCACTTCGACATTTTTCCAAGAGACGTTCTGTCCCCTGTAGCGTTTTGCATGTGATATTTCGCCCTGGGCTGTGGCATAATTTTCACGTTTTACTGAGAAAAAAACATTCCAAACACCCTTCATTTATTACCCAACACCCCGTCAGTGAATAACCAATGTGGCAGCGTTGTCCACCATGACGTTGTGCGGGGGCGAATTACTACAAACAATCTCCCGGGGAGAAAAATTTTTTTAAAAAAGGCCGCCCACCCGCATCCTTCTGGGGGAAAAAATGGCCTGCGAAACAATCAACCTTTTATGGCCTAAGCTATGTTTTAGAAGCAAAAACTAGAAAATTAACAGAATTTGAATGACAATTCTGTTTATTATGTTGGAAGTATTTGGCCAAAACATTTGAATTGAGAACAGAACATGTGATTTCTTTGTTTGAGTTTCAAGAGTGTGTTCTCAAATCACAAATAACAAATTTGAGTTCCCATATTTTTCAGATTAACTCTTAACTCTTAACCCGCTGGGTATTTTCAAGATATTTTTCATCAAATCTTGTCATGGCTGCTGTGAAGCAGCCCTCACTGGATTTGATTAAAAATTCATCTAAATTTAACACAAGAAATCGTTGGTGAAAAGTTAAAAAATTTATAGTAATTTATATATTTTTTATACTTACCAATGACCCAGACATAGCTGGTGCTAACTCTTAAAATATAGGGCCAAACACAAATTTTGCCCCCCAATCCCCAAAATTTGCATCTAAAACTAAAGAAAACATGTCCTGAAAGGCCCTCCACACTTCGCCCCTACTGCGCATGCGCAGTGTCAAGGACGTTCCGAAATTGGCGCCATTTATCATTCTAATAACCAGTGCCTGGTAAGCGCTATGTACTCAGCGGGGAGGCAAGAGTTCCCAACTCCTGGGAGGGCCATCCCCGTCTGGGTCATTGTTTTATACTGTACCAATGACCCAGACATAGCTGAATAGTAAAAAGGCTGGAGGGCCAAGGACATAGAGCAAAATGGAATACGCTCAATAAAATAAAATAGAGTCATCCCCTGTAGGGAAAAGAAGTAATAGGCCTTACATGTATCTTTCTTATTTATGATAAATTAGAAAGATACAACACCTTCCAAAAATTGAGCTTCATACATCCATGTACTCTATTAATATCCAATAATCCTTATACTAATAATTTTTAAAGTAAGCCAATAATAAAGTAAGTCTAGAAAATAGAGACTCTTATACTCCTAAAAGTGTGTGAGAATTGCATAATCATGTCCGTTGACATATGCAATATTCAAAAGCTATACTTTAAAAACTAAGACTTGAATGAATTTTATAAACTTAAACTTCTCACTAAACAACCATCCCAATAACAGCTCAGAATTACTAACTCCGGAGGAGGTATCCCCTTGTTTTCATAGTAAAAACAGGTGACCCAAGGGAACACCCTCCCCCCCCCCCCCCTTTTTCTTGCCCTGGGTCAAATAGCCCAGAGCGAAGAGGGCAGCCGAACGGAGACACTGCCGAAACAGACAGCCTACCTAGCTATAGTAGCAACTGTTAAGTGAATGACATTCTGAGCAGTAGATAATAGACCTAACAATAGAGGCCTCCAGAAATGGACTCGATATTTCTGAGATAAAATTCATGAATGGATGGCTGAGCGCAATGAGCAGCCTTCAAAAATCTATAATAGCAACACTATTAATGTAAGCCCAAGAAGTAGAAGAACTCTTACTTCATGAGCCGAAATCTTAAGCACAACTGCTAAGCCAATGATATACCATAAGCAGTACGCTAGTTAATAGAATCCATTAACAATAAAATGGAGCGTAACGTCCTTCTACTAGACATCAAAGACAGAAGAAGCTTACGCCCTTGTAATAAACAGATATCTGTTTACAAATACATAAACTGTACCCGGAAAGAGTAAAGGCCTATGCCCATACGAAGACGGAAGGACCTTAAAATAATAGGTTCCGGATAATAGGAGCCTAACTCTTATGCAACAATCCAACCTAAATAGTAACGGAAGTATTGATTCCGAAACTATGAAAGTGAAAATCATCCATCGATAGTGCATGAAACTCACTGACTCTACAGTAAAAGAGAAACCAACAGAATTACTGTCTAAAAGGTCAGAATTTGAAAACTACTGTTTCCAGAGGCTCAAATGATTACTTAGCTAAATAAGAACCGAAGTTAAAATCCGTATAGGAATTTAATCTAAAGATTCTAAGTCTATTTATCAAAAAGTTACTAACTGACTTAGATAAAGAGACAAAAGACTCAATTGTAAACTATCGTAGAGTGCATAGGTATGAGGTAACATAAACCTATAACCTAAATAACAACAGGCTGCAGTAGATCTTGTGAAACAAGTATACTAAAAAATAGCAATGAGTAGTATGGAGGGATCAACCATATGAACATAATGATCCCTACACCACGACGGAAGAGCCTCCACTTTAGTCGCATAGAATAGCGAAGAAGAGGATCTCCTATAGTAAGAAATCGCGTCCAAAGCTCGTCCAGTACAGTGCTTACAATGCAATACGGACCACACAACGGAATACATGAAGGTTGCGACCTTGCTGGTTGTGATAAAGATGACACGATTTACCCAGTGAAAAAAGATCCTCACATAGAGGAAGATTTCACGTTAAAATCCACAGTAGACAAGAGAGTAAATTACTCATGATCTCTGTGAAGATAGAGATGCTATCAACAGAAATGTATTGTGGTTGTTTATCTTAGCAATACCTGCTAAAACAACAGCGCCGGAGGATACGCGTATCCTATCATTCCGTCCTATAGATCAATAGAGCGTTAACAGTATTAGCTCAGAGATCTGGACAAGCCAACACATACGTCTGCAATTGATTAGCAAGCTGTGTCATAAATAAAACATCATTGGGCGCTCCCATAGATAACAAATCTGATTGAATACTTGTTTGTTGAGAGTCCATTCTGACAGCAACAAGCGACCCGTAAGAGAACGGGAGTGCGATAAAACAATCAGACGACCCAGAATATGACGGACCAAAACTGAACTTGGTGTACTATAACCAACAGACGGATTCTTTCCATTAAATTGAATAACGGAAACGAAAGAGTGCCTCCCTGGTTCCGGAGATACGCCACTACTGTCGAATTAAAGGACAGGAATTTGGGCATGCGTTTCTGAATAATGTTCATGCAATGACATAAAGCAAGCCTAAAAAAACATTATTCCGCGGAAGTTAAACTGATAGCTAAAAGACTGCGGAACCCAAAGACCCTGGCACTTCGAATCCGTAGGGATCAGTATATATCCCAATCTGTTTGACTGGCAACCGTCATAACAGCCACACTCGGGTCCGGCAACTGCGGCGGCACTCTCTGAGTCAACCACCGAATGTTTGCCCCAGTCTGAATCTCTTGTAACACTAGATAGACAAGAGAATGTATAAATCAAGCAATTCATGGATTGCCGGAAAGTTGCCGTCGAAGAGAAGCTCCTCCGAGAACGAAGCGACTCTGAGAGAGTTCTTAACCTACTATCCACGCGTGGATGTAGCTAGGGCTGCATCACGTCTAACCAACTCCAATCAGCCACTGAAGGGCGGAGTTATACGTGAACAAACTACTGCCCTCAAAAGAAATACATTGAGAATAATATCCCGTAAATCTTTTCTTGAAGACGTAATGATAACGCCTCAGTAAGGCGGATTACGTATAATAAAGCGTCTAAGTTAAGTCTACTATACATAATGTCGTTCCCAACATTGAAATTGGAAAAGACATAAACGGCGAAAAAGAATATATGCAGTCTTTAATCACACCGTCTAGACGCATATGAACTCTCGGTATGCCCTGCTCTGCCAAAATAAACTATATGTAAAAAAGATAAAATGGCAGAAATGAGCCACGCGGACAAGAAACTAAACTATCATGCTTAGTAGCAGGCTTGTATATATATATAAATATATAGCGTCGAAAAATAAAACACATGGTGTAATGACAATATTGGACTGCGTTGGTAAGTCAGGGACAAAGTCCCTGTACCGATCGAAAAATCCGAGTCCTATGACGCTATAAGTCTCTTATCCAAGATCGCAGCAATGAAGTCCGAAAAATAATCACTGGAAGAAATGCCAGAAGATATGAAAGGCATCTTCCGATACTACTAAAGGGAAAACTCAAAAACTTTCGAATCCCTTTCGCCATCCTGTCGGACCCTATAAAGCGTTCGGTCGTCCGTAGCTTGATGCAACCGCGGACCGCACCGACCCAGCGCCGTCGGATAATTCCTGATTCGACCGAGAAACTGTCAATTGCTGGGATGCTGCGAAACAACTGTGCTAACTCGGATAGTACGTCCGTCACTGAGGCCTGAGGAGCAGCGGTCTTACGATGCATTGCCGCAGGAAGCTCCGAGATCGTTACCCCGTGCAAACTTCCAATATGCGAGCGAACGGAGTGTATAGGCCTCGTGTCCCTTGGCTACCGGATGGCGCGACCTATTCGCTGTGGAATCACTGAATGCCGAAACTGATCGGATACTCGAGGTCACGTAGCCAATGTGCGGTCGTGTGCCCTGCTGTGAGGATGAGGAAGCATTAAAGACAGTCTCTCGGACTGTCAATATAACGGAGCGTCCCGAGCAACGGACATATGCTCCGAATGTAAAATATCTGAACCACAACATGCGGTCCCCTATGTTGTTGGCTTCCTCCGATCTGTCCTCAATCTGCCGTCACTGGGTGAGTACTAAAGTAATTAAAGTGCTCGCATCACCCAAATCTCCTTCCTAGACCGCAACGGACGAACCCGGCAGCCGAACCATTCGATGAATGTACGCTACACCGGGTGAGCTAGCGAATGTCACTCCGTAAGCGATAGACATATTCCATGAGCACTTATTGCCGCTAACTCTTCATTAACTATGACGACAGAGGCACACTTTTGAAAGACATCTCCATAAATCTTCGAACAAGAAACCAGAAATGCTTGGATAGCAAGCATAAAATAATAATATATATAGCGTCGTTCAATAATTCGAAAGTTTGTGTGACATTATTGACTATGTCGGAACTGAGGGACGATGTCCCTGAACCGAACCAAAAATTTCTAAGTCCACCGACGCTATCAGTTTCTTATCCGGCATCGCAGCATATGTTGTTCCGAAAGGGAAAGCTTGAAATCCTCCGAATCCCTTTCGGTATCCCGTCGGACCGGATGAAACTTTCGGACGTCCGTACCCGCTTCCGCGGAGCGTCCCGACCCAGCATCGTCGGATAAAATATATGCGACAGATTCAGTTGATGCTGGGATGCTGCGATAAACTGTGCTATTAAGGAAAGCACGTCCGTTCCCGAGGCCTGTGCAGTAGCGGACTTACGATGCATTGCCGCTGGAAGCTCCGTGTACGTTGACTCCCGCACACTTCCTATGCGAACGTCCGGAGTCTGCAGGCCTCGAGTCCCCGGCTACCGACCCAGCGCTGTCGGATAATTCTCGATCCGACACCGTTTCTGTCGGCTGCTGGGATGCTGCGATAAGCCGTGCTATGTGCACAAGAATGTCCGGCGTCGAGACCTGCGGAGGCGCAGTCTATCGCTGCTTCGCCGAGGGCAGCTCCGCATCAGATGGCTCCCGCATACTTTTCCTATGCGAACGTCCGGAGTCCATCGGTCTCGAATCCCTGGCTGCCGGATGGTGTGACCTGGTCGCCGAAGAATCCTTGATCGGCGAAGCTGGTAATATATCGGCGGTCACGCAGCCAAGGTGCGGTCGTGTGCGCTGACGAGAAGAGGAAGCCTTAGCAGTCTCAGCGGACTGCCTATACAACGGAGCGTCCCGAGCGACGGACGTATGCTCCGCTAGCGACACATTGTACCACAACATCTGGGGCCAGATGTTGTTGAACGAGAGAGGGGCCTCTCTCGCTTGCCGTCCGGATGGACCGGAACGAGCTATGAACAGGACTAAAAGGCTTCCTCCGTTCTCCCTCCGATCCGCCGTCACTGGGTGTGCATTAAGTTAATTTTATAGTGCTCGCATCACCCCAAAATTCCTTCTAGACCGCAACGGACGAACCCGGCTGCCGAACCATTCGGTGAATGGACGCTACACCGGGCGAGCTAGCGGACATCAAAGGCCGTCGAACCTACTAGGGTCCTCTTAGGCAATTGGCGTATTACATGAGCACTTTTCCACTAGCCCTTCATTAATTGTGACGACGGAGGCACACTGTTGGAAGACATCACAGATACATCACCCTAATCTTGATCGTCTGAAATAGAAATTGATAAAGTAGAGTGACCCTGCGGGGAAAGGACCGGAGTGTCCAAATCCCCAACAACATACCGTGACATACGCTTCCCATATTGTCATCGAAATCATACGATACAGAACAGGAGTTAATGCGAGTACACTGACCACATATAGAATGATAATAAGGTCAGAGGAAGACTTCCTCTTAAAACAATTGATCAATATCCTTTCAATGTGAAAAGAAAACAAGTCCTGGTACTCGCACTAACCCCTGGCAATCAAAATACATAATAATAATATGATCCATTAATATAGAAAAAATAATTGAAATCAAAATATTTTGAAAAAATATTTTTTCAGAACAGCCCAAGTTTCTGAAAAGTAACGTTGAGCCCCAATGGATCCCAAGCCTAAGTGTGGACAAAAATTTTAAAAATATTTTAAACAATTTATTCAACACTAACGAACAATAATAATGTATCTAGTTATGATTAAAATAACATAAAGATATTATTATTTAGAAATCCCCCCCTCACACAGAGGGCTGTTGTAAATGTAAACAATGAGTGTAAAAACACTAAAATAAGACTCCAGGCACCCAGGCCCGAAATCAGTTACCAAAAATACACCATCTGATGCAAAACAGAGACTTCCAGGGAAGAAACTGCAGAACATCAGATGGTAGATGCAGAACACAACGCCTAACCACCCGTAGGTGAAGACGTAAACATGGGGAAAGAACAGAATTCATTCTGTTATTCAGCTAAAACTCCCAAGAAATTTTAGTAATAATAATTACAGAAACTATGCCAAAAGCATGGGAGAATAGCAAGGGGGAACTTAAAGGACAGGGAGAGAGGAAAAACACTTGAAAAAACAGTGTAACTAAATAATCAGAATGACAACAAAATGGCTGCTGCCTTGAAAATAGGTAACTTAACATAATTTCATTAAAAAATTTTTAAGTTACAGCCCTGATAATATTCTGTCACACATTCTTTTCCTCTCCTCCTTTTCTATCCTCCTTAGAATCACCATTTCACTAATATTTATGTGTCTGGCATCATTTAAACTGAGATTTAAAAGCACAAAGATCAGTCAGATGTTAACTGATGAAGGGCCAAACTTAGAATGATAAATGGCGCCAATTTCGGAACGTCCTTGACACTGCGCATGCGCAGTAGGGGCGAAGTGTGGAGGGCCTTTCAGGACATGTTTTCTTTAGTTTTAGATGCAAATTTTGGGGATTGGGGGGCAAAATTTGTGTTTGGCCCTATATTTTAAGAGTTAGCACCAGCTATGTCTGGGTCATTGGTACAGTATAAAAATAATCATTTTAATTTACAGGGAGATAATTTGATAAAATGTCCTCATATTATACTTATATCTGAGACAAGAGAAATACTATCTATTTATTTATTTATTTATCTATTTATTTATTTATTTATTTATTTATTGGGGTTTAAGGTCACATACTTATGCACAAGAGCTAATCATGACCATGACAGTTTTATGGGTGGAGGAAGCTGGAGTACCCGGAGAGAACCACCGAGCAACGACGAGCAGCTGTCAACTCTTCAACATCGCAACTCTGCATCGTGGCACAGGCAGGGTTAGATTGGTTGAAGACATGCGCACCATTGACGTGCAGTATGTCTTAGTACACAGCATCATCGTGCCCCCATGTAGGCAATCAGGGTTAAATGCCTTGTCCAATGCCCGTGGGAGCGCGAATCAGTCGCTGAAATGGTCACCCATCCAACTACTAACCGTGCTCGATGTTGCTCAACTTCGGTGATCTGATGAGAACCGGTTACAGCGACGCCACCACGCCCCCTCTAGAAATACTATCATGGGCAGAAATATCTGCCAGCAGCAGGCAAAGAGTTAATGGCCTGGACAATTTTCCACAAATTTTTGCTTTTGCTGCATATGATAATGCTTGAATTGCCCTGTGGCTTTGCAATGGTTTCTAGCCAAATCTTAGCTATCTATAAAGGCATCCAAGACTTGACTTGGAACCACTACCCAATAAACATGGAAAGTAACTGGCAAATGTACAACATTGGATCACATGTTCTGGAGTAGAAAAACTGTTTAAAATTGGAATTGGGCCTTCAAGAGTTAAGCAGTGCAACTTGGAATATCGGAACCAAGCCAGAAAATAAGCAGACTGTCATCTGCAAAATGAGGTCCCCAGAGGGTGAATTTACTGATGCTATCCTGCACAGCAGGGTAGCATCACTAAATTTACCCTCTGTGAACCTCAATCTGAATCAAGGTCTCAAAACTAAACAGAAAGAGGTACCCAGAGAATAAATTGGCCCACCTGTATGGGATAGCATCATCAAATTCACCCTCTGGGGACCTCATTCTGCAAATGTCAGATTGCTTATTTTCAGGCCTGATCATAGTAGACAAGTTATTTCATATTGTACAAAACGGAAGTTATGGTTAAGCCAGAAAATAAGCAGACTGACATCTGCAAAATGAGGTCCCCAGAGGGCAAATTTAGTGATGCTACCCTGCCATAGCAGGGTAGCATCACTAAATTTACCCTCTGTGAACCTCATTCTGAATCAGAGTCTCAAGAATAAATAGAAAGAGGTATCCAGAGGATAAATTGGCCCGCACTGTGTGGGATAGCATCATCAAATTCACCCTCTGAGGACCTCATTCTGCAAAATGTCAGATTGCTTATTTTCAGGCCTGATCCTGAATCAATGGTATAATTGAATGTTTTCGGGAGATTAAATTTAATCCAAGCACTGAATATTCATACTTACTTGCATTCATACTCATTACCATTAGAGAACACAGTCGTCTTGAGGAAGTCCCTGTCTATACCATACAATGGCATTTTGTTTCCAGCCTCACAATGCAAAAGTCCACACCTAGCATCTCTATAAAATAAATATTTAAAACAAGAGAATAATTTATTTATTTATTTATTGATTTATTTAACAACACTTTCAATAGCCAGGGTCACCTCATGTTGAAATGGAATATGATTTGCTAAATCAATTATCGAAATCCAATTTGAAATCAAGCGTCCCATGCAGAAAAGTGGCAAGCTCCATGCTGATAAAGAAGAAAATTGGAAATGGTATTACTGGGTTAGGTAATTTTTTATTAGGGTTTAATGACACGTTAACAGCCAGGGTCATATCATGTCGGTGACAGTTTTATGGGTGGAGGAAGCCGGAGTACCCAGAGAGAACCACTGAGCACCGACAAGCAGCTGTCACCTCTCCAACATCGTAATTCTAAACTCTGCACCGCGGCACAGGCAGGGTTAGTTTGGTTGAAGACATGCGCACCTTTGGCGTGCAGTACAACTTAGTAC
Source organism: Pictodentalium vernedei (assembly GCA_031216915.1). Classification (NCBI taxonomy): domain Eukaryota; kingdom Metazoa; phylum Mollusca; class Scaphopoda; order Dentaliida; family Dentaliidae; genus Pictodentalium; species Pictodentalium vernedei. The sequence goes on along the minus strand of CM062288.1, from coordinate 316,818,266 downwards.
ACATCATCATGCCCCCATGTAGGCAATTGGGGTTAAGTGCCTTGCCCAAGGACAAAATGCGGGAGCGTGAATCAGTCGCTGAAATGGTCACCCATCCAACTACTAACTGTGCTCTATGTTGCTTAACTTCGGTGATCTGACGAGAACCGGTTACCGCGACGCCACCGTGCACCCACTGAGTTAGGTAATACAGACTTTTTCACTGCAACAAGCATGTCAACTTGAAGGAATATGATGCCGCAGATGAATTAAGTGTTTAAACAATCAGAATTTATGAGATAATAAACAGAACATAATGAGGGTGGAGTACATTGAACTGGAATCAATGACTAGAGGTGGAGTTCTTTCTGTATTTCATGAGTGCCAAAGGCATCTTTTTATTTTTTTATTTTTGTAATTATTTCTTTGCCATCAAAAGTTCATGTTCTTGGTTTATTTTAGGCTTTGCAATACTGATTGCAATCAAGGGACCATTATTTATTTATTTATTTATTTATTTATTTATTTATTAAGGTTTAATGACACTTTAACCCTTTACCCAACGCAGACGATTTCAAAATTTATTATTTTAATTACCGTTTTTTCAATTTTTAAAAAAAATTTCAACAAAACCGTATCATGTGACCCCTCTTTGGAACGAGCTCGACGAACTCGTTCCAAAGAGGGATCACATGATATGGTTTTGTTGAAATTTTTTAAAAAATAATGTTTTTTCAGCTGCTGAATTTGCATATTATGTCGGCGGATGCGGGCGATTCGTTGGGTAAAGGGTTAATTAACACCCAAGGTCATATCATGCTTTGCAAAGCCTTCTTGCACTCAAGGGACAATTATTTATTTATTTATTTATTTATTTATTTATTTATTTATTTATTCTTTTATTTATTTATTTCACAGCCAAGGTCATATCATGGCAGTGACAGTTTTATGGGTGGGGAAAGCCGGAGTACTTGGGGAAAACAACGAACAGCTGCCAGCGCCACAACATCGCAACTCCACACTGCAGCACAGGCAGGGTTAGATTGGTTGAAGACAAGCACACCATTGACGTGCAGTATGCCTTAGTACACGGTGTCATCGTGCTCCCATGTGGACAATTGGATTTAAGTGCCTTGCCCTCTCAAAGGATACATTTATCGATTTTATTAACTTGGGTAAAATATCAGACATAAACCATTTTATTTTTATTTTTTTAAGTTTGCATTGGTTATAAAAAGAGAGAATGCGGCAGCCAAAAGGACAATGCGGGAGGGCCTGAGAAACAGATTTTTAACTTTTTTAGGCCTTAAATTGTATTGTTACAATTTATTTGAGAGTGAAAAAAAATTCTCATGTTACAAATCACATTTGAATAATAATTTAGCACTCTACCAGTTGAACTTAAATTAAACGAATGAAGCCGATATTTTTAAACAAACATGATACATTTAAAGTCACCTTCCGTGGTCAGATAACTTTCTTGTTTGACACTATTTTCTGTTGTAAAATTTCATTCGCGTCACAAGGTCTCTCAAATGCGTAACGTCCAATCAGATGCATGATTAAATGACATTCTTATATGTAATCTAGGTTCCATGCTTGGAGTACATAGCACGTTTCTCAATGTCTGCACTGTATCACTTTAAGTTCAATACACTTGACAATCACGGTAAATATCTTCAACCATGGTTGCCTAATATTTCTGTCCTCTAAGGCTTAATAAAATTAAAAATCTGTTTCTCAGGCCCTCCCACATGGTCCTTTTGGCTGCCGCATGCTCTCTTTTTATGACCAATGCAAACTTGAAAAAATAAAAATTAAATGGTTTATGTCTGAGAAACAGAACATCCACTTTATGTGGCCTAAGACAATCTACAAAAACTGGATTTTAGTTGATTCCCCAAAGAGAAATTTTCTGGAGAAAACAAATAAATTTCTGAAAACAATTCACGAAAAATGGGGTCTGTTAGTGATATATGTGTAGGTTGCTACTTACTCTGGCTCACACTTTGCAAATGTTCCTGATTTTGGATCAATACCACAATGACCATTGAAGTTTCCTGCTTGATTGAACTGTTCAAAACACTTGGCATCTGCACCATTACCACCTAAAAAAAATTAAATTTGAACAATTTTTTTTTTTAAAATAGCATAGCAGAGTTCCCACACATGCATGGAGTTTCCTTCAGCACCAACCATCAATCAAAACTAACCTAAGCCATGTGCACCACTCAGCCACTGGAAGAACCTACAAGGGAATGCAAGTTAACCAATGCTGTCCCTATATCCCGATAAATCCTGTCTTCTGATTGGTCAGAATGCCGAGGACAAATAGCCACGGTAAAGGGTGCACCCAACATCCAAGGTATATGAGAGTGAGCAACATCCTGGGTATGTGGGCACGCGAAACATTGGGGGGGTGCATGGTTTGAATGAAAGCTTTTTGCTTTCGATCACCGCGATATAAAAAATGAAAACCAAAAAACTTGAAAATAATCACAAATATCATCAGATTTTCGACAATTCAATCATATTTTCCTGTTATAAATTAAATAGTCAAATAATTAAATCAAACATGAGAAAACTAAAATAAGAGCAAATCTGATACAAAATAGCCGATATGTTCCAAGGAAAAGGGATGTAACTCATCTGTTGTCTTATGTGTTTGTAAAAACAAAACAGTTATTCACGAGTTTGGTCCAACTGACTGCGGAGCGTGAGAAACGCGTCCACAAATTTGTTTCCACTATGTTTCTATTGAGTTTCAAATGGGACAAAAACATTATCTCCGCCAACATGTATGGTATATGGAGATTTAATATCTGGATGTCTCATTTAAACACCTCGCCTGCAGCTCAGTGTTTAACCCTTTACCCAATGCAGACGATATCAAAATTTATTATTTTAAATATCATTTTTTGAAATTTTTCAAAAAATTTCAACAAAACCATATCATGTGACACCTCACTGGAACGAGCTCGACAAGCTCGTTCCAACAAAGGGTCACATGATATGGTTTTGTTGAAATTTTTTGAAAAATAATATTTTTTCAACTGCTGAATTTGCAAATTACGTGGGCGGATGCAGCCAATTCGTTGGGTAGAGGGTTAAAAAACAACATCCAGGTATTAAATCTCCACATACCATACATATTGGTGGGAATAACTTATAATAAACAGGACTTGAACACAACACATAGAATAATAAATTAACCCTTTACCCAACCTGAAAAGAAGATGACACTCGCAAAAATAAAATTCTTGAATACTGTCTAAACATTTTCCTTTTTTGTCGCCAAAACATAGCTTATGACCCCTCATTGGAATAAGCTATGTTTTTGAGACAAAAAATTAAAATATTATAAAATATGAATGGTGATTTTTGTGACTAGCGCTGGCCATACATGGCCATTATGTTAGGTGAACGGTTAATAGTATTAAATACAGATATACTGCACCTCACTAGATATCAGCGAGAATACCTGTTTCTTAAATTTCCAGATAGCTGCTGGATCAAGAAAGGACACTTATTATAAGTACATGGCATAGTTGGGGGTTAGAACCCATGATGAGAATATCTCCTACGGTACCAACCACCTAGTGAAACTATGCTTAACAACACACAACACTTGACCACCAATTACTCTAAATCATGCATGTCTCATTTTAACCCTTTACCCAACACAGACGATATCAAAATTTATTATTTTAAATATAATATCTTTAAATTTTTCAAAAAAGTTCAACAGAACCATATCATGTGACCCCTCATTGGAACGAGCTCAATGAGCTCGTTCCAATGAGGGGTCACATGATATGGTTTTGTTGAAATATTTTGAAAAATTTAATTTTTTCAACTGCTCAATTTGCATATTACGCGGGCGGATGCGAGCTATTTGTTAGGTAAAGGGTTAACCACGCACATCACTTGACCACCAATTATTTTAAACCATGCATGCCTCGTTTTAAAGAGTTTCCAAGAAACTTGCACAAATGATCTTTATCATCACATAACTGTGCTGTTAAAAATAGATTGCACTTTCGTGGATAGTTTTGCCTTAACCCTTTTAACACTGTTGGTATCTTCCATGTCAGTTCAATGTTAGCAATTGGGAGAGTCCATATTCATTATTTGGGGGTAGAGCAATTAATATTTTCAACGTGCAGCCTCGGGTCTACCCAACACTTTAACTTAGGAGTCATCCTACTTTATGAAATTATGACTTATGTTCCCTGTCCGGAAAACCGGTCATTAGGGTTAGTTCAAAGGGTTAATCCTTTTTGTATCTGGAAAGCGCTACGAACAAAAATCACTATCCAAATTCTATTATTTTTCCACTTTCTACCTTCAAAACATAGCCTATGATACTGCATTGAAAAAAAGCCTTCTTGCTCTCAAGAGACAAAATACTCCACTACCCATGCTATACCATAGATTATGAGGCTTGAAACATAAACCAAGAACATGAACTTTTGATGGCAAAGAAATAATTACAGAAATAAAAAAACAAAATAAAAAACAAAATAAAAAATAAAATAAAAAAATGCTCGCCTGCATGCAATTTTACAAATAATGACCTGAGAAACAGATCTATTTTGTGTGGCTTAAATATGGGAAATTTGGTTGATGCCAGATTTTTTTTATTCAATTAAACAACACTTTGTTCTATAGTCTGTATACAATTAACAGGTCAAATTTGTTCTGACAGTATAGTAAATGGTTTGGTGTTTGTAAGTTATATATAAATAAAAGAGTTTTTCCATTAACCCTTAACTGGTAGAGTGCTGGAAGCCCATATTCGGGCTCGATTCTGAAGTGCAGGTATTGCAGCTTAAAAGCTTCAAATTCAGTGGCTGTGCTTCATATTATCTTTAAAGTGATATTATTCAGTCTGTTAGGATTTGCCTTGTTACAATTCATGGGAGAGTGCCCACAGGCACTCTCACATGAATTGTAACAAGGCAGAGACAAATGAAAAAATTTTGATGGTCAAAAATAATTTAGCACTCTACCAGTTGAAGGCTTGAAGATTTTTGTACATTTTAGATACACTCTTAAAATACACATCCAGTGCCTCTGCAATTGTTTCTAGGCAAGTCTTGGCTACCTGTACTGACAGCCAAGACTTGCCAAGAAACAACTACCAAGGCACTTTGAATGTAGCCTGTGAGTTTACGCTGAGACTACATGTTGGGCAATTGTTCTATTGCAGTAGAAAGTGATCAGTATCAGAATTTCGCCCTTAAAGGTTAAAAGTTCTACAATTAAGTTGGCTCTACTGTATACCTTTTCCCCATAGAGACTTGCATTGTTGATTCAATGTTGGACACATTCCTCCAAGACAATAGCCATTTCCTTCTTCACAAATAGTTCCATCTTTCACATAATTGTTACTTGGACACTGAAAAAAATAGAAACAGCACCATTTTTTAATATTATGTTACTGAGTAGGGCTGTCACGATTTTTTAATTTAGGAATTGATTAATTGTCGCAAATAATCAATAATAATCAATTAATCGTACCTAGATGACCTCCCCCCTCTCCCTCTCTTTGAAGTCGTTAAAAATGAAGATAAAGTCAGCTGACCAACCTCAAGAAAACAATGAAGACGATCCTCTTTTAGGTACATTCAAAGCTTTGATGTTCTGAACTTCTGAACCATCAGTGTAATAATCAAGACCGGTTGGCAGTTGCGAACTTCGCAAGTTCACAACTGCCAACTGGTCTTAATTATTACACTGACGGTTCAAAAGTTCTGAACATCAAAGCTTTGATATACCTGAAAGACAAATGCTTCTAACTGCTTCTTGAGGTTTAACGTCGTCATTCTTGACCTTTTACCTTCAGTAACAAGTCTTTTCATCCAACTTTTTTTTTAATTATTAAACATCTATAATGGGGCAAAATTTATCGATTCGTTGACAACGAAAAATACTAAAGCAAATAAAGCAACTCAATAGAGTTCAAGGGGACCTGTGCATAGAAATCCCGTGAATGAGTCTGATAGGTACACCTAACCGGTTTCGTTCTGATTGGAGAACTCGTCAGAGGCAAAGGTAACTACTTGTGGCTCAGTCTTATATACTATCTCGGCTCAGTGTGGCGGATGCAGAGTGATGACGTGTTTGACAAATGCTAGGGGTGTTTGTATTGGCACTTACTGATTTGGGTGAGAGGTACATCCAAAGTAGATGTATCGAATGACGTCATCCCATTGTTTCAATTGTTGAGTGGAAAAACCCAAATGTAGGGTAAAGGGAGGTAACAATAGTGGGAATAACACTCTGGAATAGATCTAAACAACCGATGATTTGAATTTTTCAGGTAGTGACAGAGAAATGTGATGTTAAGGCTCAAGTAGTCGGAGCAGAAGTACCTGTGAATAGAGGGATAGGTACAGACAGAAAGGAAAGGAGCGATTCAGTATGTTGGGATATGGACATCAGCATTTGTGACAGGAAACTGAGGATGTGAGGTGGAGATAAAATAAAATAAACAAATATACTGACTTTGTTGTTTGGTGTTATCATTTAATTATTCCTTTAGCCTCAGTTATAAGGAGTTAAGTTCATGACACGCAGAGCGATCTTGTCAGTGAAGGTCTGGTAGTGAAGTGTGGCTTCTGCATATTCGAGTATATAACGAAAAATACTAATCGATTTCGGTGTGACCAATTGACAATCGATTAATCATGACAGCCCTATTACTGAGGTAATGAAATAGTTAACTTTTTATTTCAGTCCCTGCAAATCTCAAATTTTGGGTTGAATAAAATCCCGAAACCAATGAGACAAGAGGATTTTGAATTGAATCAGATCTCATATTGCTTAACTCCTTGCATGCTGCCGGTAGATATTCCTACCCAAGCCATAAAATCTCTTAAATAATAATAATCATTTTCTGCCTAAAATCCACAAAATGGGCTCTTGGGCTTTACACACAAAAAAGGGAAATGATTTCTTATCTACATCTTGCCATTGAAATTTAATTATTTATTTACTGATGCTGAAAGTAACATATTTCTGCACATTGGCTAATCATGACCATGACAGTCTTATGGGCAGAAGAAACCGGAGCACCCGGGGAGAACCACCGAGCAATGGCGAGCAACTGTCAGCTCCCCAACATACTAACTCCACACAAGCAAGGTTAGCATTGGTTGAAGACAAGTGCATCATGGACGTGCAGTACGCCTAAGTACACAACGTCACCGTGCTGCCAATGGGGGTGAAGTGTCTTGCCCAAGAACACAACGTGGTTGCCATAGGTGGGATTCGAACAGAGGACCTCTCAGATTGCAGTCTGCACCTCTACCTACTGAGCAACCATGCCCCCTGTCCACGGAAATAAGTACAATTTAGGCACATTTAATAAAATTACCCCCCCCCCCATAAATTGAATTTTTTTACAATGAATTCTTGAGTTATAATTTGGTAGATGAATTTTTCGTCAAACCTAGTTATGGCTGCTTCACAGATTTGGTGAAAAATATTTGGAAAATACTCAGTGGGTTAATGTGACTCTCCCCAGTTTTTCTTTGTTTATAGACCTATTTGGCTTCAGTACATCCAATACCAGCATTTAATCTATTAAATCTTGTTTGACAGATCTCATGGTGCTCTGTCAAACAAGATATAATAGAATAAATGCTAAGTTTATCTCTAGAATACAGGAAAGTGGCACAATCTCTGTTAATTGAATACTCCTGTTAATTGAATAATTTCCAATGGCAAAGTGGCTATTCAATTAACAGGGTTCCACTGTACTGCCAAGACAGACATAAGTCCAAAAGAGATTCAGAAAGTTATAAACAATATGGAACCTCACATACTGTCGAAAATAACCACTGAGCATGCTAAGCAATATTCTTCAACTATTTCTCTTCAATAATGAAAGTCAGCTGTATCCAGCATAAAGGCCCTGTAATCCATTACAATAAACTGATATCAATAATAACAAAGGGATTTCAAGTTTTTAGCTCACTGCGTGACAGGAAGTGAATGATCTAATCTTAACCCATAACCTAATCAGTGATGAGTTCACAGGATAAATTGTGGGAGAAATCACTTCTCCCCCTACAGATATAAGGGAGAAGTCAACTAAATATGAGAAGTGAAATGGAAGTGAAGGCATGGATAATGGGCTTAGCATGATTGCTCCATCATATAGTTTTCTCACATGTAAATAACTTACTAAATCTGAGAGAAGTAAAGAGTGAGAATAAAATATGTTATTAATTTAATAAGAAAAAATTCCAGGAGATACACCTTAATAAGGAATTTTAGTTCAAAAAGTTGTTTTAAAAGAATGTCCTTTGACAGTTGTCGCCTATTTTCAATGTAAGCATAAACATGTTGAATTTGACTGATCACTCAATGGTTTTTCTTTGATTTTATCAGTTGATTTTATTTTTAGAGAATAATAGACTAAAAGTCCTTTCTGTTCAGGCCGAACGGTATGAGCATTTCAAGTTGGAAGATCCATGTGATTTCAGCAGTGCGTCTTCTATCCGAATTTTTCGGGTCATCTGGGTTGGTGTTGAGAATTTGTATAATCCTATACTTGATGTAGAGTAGATCTTCTGTTTGTCAGGCCATCATTTGTAAAATTGCATGAGGGTGTGCAGTTTATTTTAATTTTTATTTCTATAATTATTTCTTTGCCATCAAAAATTCATGTTCTTGGTTTATGTTTTAGGCCTCATAATCTACAGAATAGTAAGGGTGTTGGTGTATTTCGTCCCTAAAGCATTGCAAAGCCTTCTTGCACTCAAGGGACAAATTTATCAATTTTTTTAACTTGGGTAAAATACAAGACATAAACCGTTTAATTTTTATTTTTTTTAAATTTACATTGGTCATAAAAAGAGAGCATGCGGCAGCCAAAACGACTGGGCAGGAGAGCCTGAGAAACAAATTTGAAATTTTTTTAGGCCTTATGTGGTTATTTTTTTTAAATTGTGTTTGAAATTAACCTAATTTCAAGGAAGAATGAATTTTCCAGAGGCAACTTCAGAGTCGCTTTTTATTGAAGGTAGTGCAAAGTTTGCCAATCTGAGGTGAGGTCTTTTTTTGGGGGGGGGGGGGGGGGGGGGGGGGGGGGGGGGGCTAATGTCGCCTGTTCAGCTGGTTTCTGTAATGATCATAAATGGCTTGTGGTATTTATAAAAACTGTCAGTGTGATTTTATTGGATTTTTTACAGTTTGTCTCCAAAATGTAGGTTATGAACTTTCAGAGGAATGAGCTAATTGAGGGGGTCATACGATATCTTTTTGACACAAAATATATTTATTTTTACAGTTTTTGTCTCCAAAATATAGAGTATACACTTTCAATGGAATGAGCTTATTGAGACCATTCCACTGAAGGGTCATAAGATATCTTTTTGACACAAAATATATTTATTTTCAGTTTTTCAAAAAAATATTGAGAGAAGGAACTTCACTCCACATTAGATAAAGAATTAAAGAAAACTGTGTTTTGAAAACCTGTCAAGATGAATACAGTGAATATAATTAAAAGGTTAAAAAAGCAGAACAACTTACCTCACCGTGAGTACCATCACAATACTCTGGAACATCACACTCAGAATGAGAAGCTCGACACATGTGGGAATTGGACAGGGCCTGAAGATTGTTAAAAAAAGAAGGAAAATTTGTTACAAGTGATGTATTATTAATGTTGAAGTTAAAAAATTTATAGTAATTTATATATTTTTTATACTTACCAATGACCCAGACATAGCTGGTGCTAACTCTTAAAATATAGGGCCAAACACAAATTTTGCCCCCCAATCCCCAAAATTTGCATCTAAAACTAAAGAAAACATGTCCTGAAAGGCCCTCCACACTTCGCCCCTACTGCGCATGCGCAGTGTCAAGGACGTTCCGAAATTGGCGCCATTAATCATTCTAATAACCAGTGCCTGGTAAGCGCTATGTACTCAGCGGGGAGGCAAGAGTTCCCAACTCCTGGGAGGGCCATCCCCGTCTGGGTCATTGGTAAGTATAAAAAATATATAAATTACTATAAATTTTTTAACATTTTTATACTGTACCAATGACCCAGACATAGCTGAATAGTAAAAAGGCTGGAGGGCCAAGGACATAGAGCAAAATGGAATACGCTCAATAAAATAAAATAGAGTCATCCCCTGTAGGGAAAAAGAAGTAATAGGCCTTACATGTATCTTTCTTATTTATGATAAATTAGAAAGATACAACACCTTCCAAAATTGAGCTTCATACATCCATGTACTCTATTAATATCCAATATAATCCTTATACTAATAATTTTTAAAGTAAGCCAATAAATAAAGTAAGTCTAGAGAATAGAGACTCTTATACTCCTAAAAGTGTCTGAGGATTGCATAATCATGTCCGTTGACATATGCAATATTCAAAAGCTATACTTTAAAAACTAAGACTTGAATGAATTTTAAAAACCTAAACTTCTCACTAAACAACCATCCCAATAACAGCTCAGAATTACTAACTCCGGAGGAGGTATCCCCTTGTTTTCATAGTAAAACAGGTGACCCAAGGGAACACCCTCCCCCCCCCCCCTTTTCTTGCCCTGGGTCAAATAGCCCAGAGCGAAGAGGGCAGCCGAACGGAGACACTGCCGAAACAGACAGCCTACCTAGCTATAGTAGCAACTGTTAAGTGAATGACATTCTGAGCAGTAGATAATAGACCTAACAATAGAGGCCTCCAGAAATGGACTCGATATTTCTGAGATAAAATTCATGAATGTGGATGGCTGAGCGCAATGAGCGGCCTTCAAAAATCTATAATAGCGACACTATTAATGTAAGCCCAAGAAGTAGAAGAACTCTTACTTCATGAGCCAAAATCTTAAGCACAACTGCTAAGTCAATGATATACCATAAGCAGTACCGATAGTTAATAGAATCCATTAACAATAAAATGGAGCGTAACGTCCTTCTACTAGACATCAAAGACAGAAGAAGCTTACGCCCATAGTAATAAACAGATATCTGTTTATAAATACATAAACTGTACCCGGAAAGAGTAAAGGCCTATGCCCATGCGAAGACGGAAGGACCTTAAAATAATAGGTTCCGGATAATAGGAGCCTAACTCTTATGCAACAATCCAACCTAAATAGTAACGGAAGTATTGATTCCGAAACTATGAAAGTGAAAATCATCCATCGATAGTGCATGAAACTCACTGACTCTACAGTAAAAGAGAAACCAACAGAATTACTGTCTAAAAGGTCAGAATTTGAAAACTACTGTTTCCAGAGGCTCAAATGATTACTTAGCTAAATAAGAACCGAAGTTAAAATCCGTATAGGAATTTAATCTAAAGATTCTAAGTCTATTTATCAAAAAGTTACTAACTGACTTAGATAAAGAGACAAAAGACTCAATTGTAAACTATCGTAGAGTGCATAGGTATGAGGTAACATAAACCTATAACCTAAATAATAACAGGCTGCAGTAGATCTTGTGAAACAAGTATACTAAAAAATAGCAATGAGTAGTATGGAGGGATCAACAATATGAACATAATGATCCCTACACCACGACGGAAGAGCCTCCACTTTAGCCGCATAGAATAGCGAAGAAGAGGATCTCCTATAGTAAGAAATCGCGTCCAAAGCTCGTCCAGTACAGTGCTTACAATGCAATACGGACCACACAACGGAATACATGAAGGTTGCGACCTTGCTGGTTGTGATAAAGATGACACGATTTACCCAGTGAAAAAGATCCTCACATAGAGGAAGATTTCACGTTAAGACCCACAGTAGACAAGAGAGTAAATTACTCATGATCTCTGTGAAGATAGAGATGCTATCAACAGAAATGTATTGTGGTTGTTTATCTTAGCAATACCTGCTAAAACAACAGCGCCGGAGGATACGCGTATCCTATCATTCCGTCCTATAGATCAATAGAGCGTTAACAATATTAGCTCAGAGATCTGGACAAGCCAACACATACGTCTGCAATTGATTAGCAAGCTGTGTCATAAATAAATCATCATTGGGCGCTCCCATAGATAGCAAATCTGATTGAATACTTGTTTGTTGAGAGTCCATTCTGACAGCAACAAGCGACCCGTAAGAGAACGGGAGTCCGATAAAACAATCAGACGACCCGGAATATGACGGACCAAAACTGAACTTGGTGTACTATAACCAACAGACGGATTCTTTCCATTAAATTGAATAACGGAAACGAAAGAGTGCCTCCCTGGTTCCGGAGATACGCCACTACTGTCGAATTAAAGGACAGGAATTTGGGCATGCGTTTCTGAATAATGTTCATGCAATGTCATAAAGCAAGCCTAAAAAACATTATTCCGCGGAAGAAAACTGATTGCTAAAAGACTGCGGAACCCAAAGACCCTGGCACTTCGAATCCATAGGGATCAGTATTATATCCCAATCTGTTTGACTGGCAACCGTCATAACAGCCACACTCAGGTCCGGCAACTGCGGCGGCACTCTCTGAGTCAACCACCAAATGTTTGCCCCAGTCTGAATCTCTTGTAACACTAGATAGACAAGAGAACGTGTAAATCGAGCAATTCATGGATTGCCGAAAAGTTGCCGTCGAAGAGAAGCTCCTCCGAGAACGAAGCGACTCTGAGAGAGTTCTTAACCTTACTATCCACGCGTGTGGATGTAGCTAGGGCTGCGTCACGTCTAACTAACTCCAATCAGCCACTGAAGGGCGGAGTTATACGTGAACAAACTACTGCCCTCAAAAGAAATTACATTGAGAATAATATCCCGTAAATCTTTTCTTGAAGACGTAATGATAACGCCTCAGTAAGGCGGATTACGTATAATAAAGCGTCTAAGTTAAGTCTACTATACATGTCGTTCCCAACATTGAAATTGGAAAAGACATAAACGGCGAAAAAGAATATATGCAGTCTTTAATCACACCGTCTAGACGCATATGAACTCTCGGTATGCCCTGCTCTGCCAAAATAAACTATTTGTATAAATGATAAAATGGCAGAAATGAGCAACGCGGACAAGAAACTAAACTATCATGCTTAGTAGCAGGCTTGTATATATATATATATAGCGTCGAAAAATAAAACACATGTTGTAATGACAATATTGGACTGCGTCGGTAAGTCAGGGACAATGTCCCTGAACCGATCGAAAAATCCGAGTCCAATGACGCTATAAGTCTCTTATCCAAGATCGCAGCAATGAAGTCCGAAAAAATAATCACTGGAAGATAATGCCAGAAGATATGAAAGGCATCTTCCGATACTACTAAAGGGAAAACTCGAAATCTTTCGAATCCCTTTCGCCATCCTGTCGGACTCTATAAAGCGTTTGGTCGTCCGTACCTGATGCAACCGCGGACCGCACCGACCCAGCGCCGTCGGATAATTCCTGATTCGACCGAGAAACTGTCAATTGCTGGGATGCTGCGAAACAACTGTGCTAACTCGGATAGCACGTCCGTCACTGAGGCCTGAGGAGAAGCGGTCTTACGATGCATTGCCGCTGGAAGCTCCGTGATCGTTACCCCGTGCATACTACCAATATGCGAGCGAACGGAGTGTATAGGCCTCGTGTCCCTTGGCTACCGGATGGCGCGACCTATTCACCGTGGAATCACTGAATGACGAAACTGATCGGATACTCGAGGTCACGTAGCCAATGTGCGGTCGTGTGCCCTGCTGTGAGGATGAGGAAGCATTAAAGACAGTCTCTCGGACTGTCAATATAACGGAGCGTCCCGACCAATGGACATATGCTCCGAATGTAAAATATCTGAACCACAACATGCGGTCCCCTATGTTGTTGGGCGAGAGAGGGACCTCTCTCGCTCACAGCCCGGACGGACCTGGACAAGCCAGGAACCGGACTAACAGGCTTCCTCCGATCTGTCCTCAATCTGCCGTCACTGGGTGAGTACTAAAGTAATTAAAGTGCTCGCATCACCCAAATCTCCTTCCTAGACCGCAACGGACGAACCCGGCAGCCGAACCATTCGATAAATGTACGCTACACCGGGTGAGCTAGCGAATGTCACTCCGTAGGCGATAGACATATTCCATGAGCACTTATTGCCGCTAACTCTTCATTAACTATGACGACAGAGGCACACTTTTGAAAGACATCTCCATAACTCTTCGAACAAGAAACCAGAAATGCTTGGTTAGCAAGCATAAAATAATAATATATATAGCGTCGTTCAATAATTCGAAAGTTGTGTGACATTATTGGACTATGTCGGAACTGAGGGACGATGTCCCTAAACCGAACCAAAAATTTCTAAGTCCACCGACGCTATCAGTTTCTTATCCGGCATCGCAGCATTCTGGTCCGACGAAAGAAGCTGTAGAAGACCAAGTCAGATGACATACACAACAGCATATGTTGTTCCGAAAGGGAAAGCTCGAAATCCTCCGAATCCCTTTCGGTACCCCGTCGGACCGGATGAAACTTTCGGACGTCCGTACCCGCTTCCGCGGAGCGTCCCGACCCAGCATCGTCGGATAAAATATATGCGACAGATTCAGTTGATGCTGGGATGCTGCGATAAACTGTGCTATTAAGGAAAGCACGTCCGTTCCCGAGGCCTGTGCAGTAGCGGTCTTACGATGCATTGCCGCCGGAAGCTCCGTGTACGTTGTCTCCCGCACACTTCCTATGCGAACGTCCGGAGTCTGCAGGCCTCGTGTCCCTGGCTACCGGATGGTGTGACCTGGTCGCCGAAGAATCCTTGATCGGCGAAGCTGGTAATATATCGGCGGTCACGCAGCCAAGGTGCGGTCGTGTGCGCTGACGAGAAGAGGAAGCCTTAGCAGTCTCAGCGGACTGCCTATACAATGGAGTGTCCCGAGCGACGGACGTATGCTCCGCTTACGACACATTTTGTACCACAACATCTGGGGCCAGATGTTGTTGAACGAGAGAGGGGCCTCTCTCGCTTGCCGTCCGGATGGACCGGAACGAGCTATGAACCGGACTAAAAGGCTTCCTGCGTTCTCCCTCCGATCCGCCGTCACTGGGTGTGCATTAGGTTAATTTATAGTGCTCGCATCACCCCAAAATTCCTTCTAGACCGCAACGGACGCACCCGGCTGCCGAACCATTCGGTGAATGGACGCTACACCGGGCGAGCTAGCGGACGTCAAAGGCCGTCGAACCTACTAGGGTCCTCTTAGGCAATTGGCGTATTTACATGAGCACTTTTCCGCTAGCCCTTCATTAATTGTGACGACGGAGGCACACTGTTGGAAGACATCACAGATACATCACCCTAATCTTGATCGTCTGAAATAGAAATTGATAAAGTAGAGTGACCCTGCGGGGAAAGGACCGGAGTGTCCAAATCCCCAACAACATACCGTGACATACGCTTCCCATATTGTCATCGAAATCATACGATACAGAACAGGAGTTAATGCGAGTACACTGACCACATATAGAATGATAATAAAGTCAGAGGAAGACTTCCTCTTAAAACAATTGATCAATATCCTTTCAATGTGAAAAGAAAACAAGTCCTGGTACTCGCACTAACCCCTGGCAATCAAAATACATAATAATAATATGATCCATTAATATAGAAAAAATATTCTAATACAATTACTATAAATCTCGAAATTTGATTGGTTAATCAATAAAATTTGCGACAGTAAAGTTAAAAAATTTATAGTAATTTATATATTTTTTATACTTACCAATGACCCAGACATAGCTGGTGCTAACTCTTAAAATATAGGGCCAAACACAAATTTTGCCCCCCAATCCCCAAAATTTGCATCTAAAACTAAAGAAAACATGTCCTGAAAGGCCCTCCACACCTCGCCCCCACTGCGCATGCGCAGTGTCAAGGACGTTCCGAAATTGGCGCCATTTATCATTCTAATAACCAGTGCCTGGTAAGCGCTATGTACTCAGCGGGGAGGCAAGAGTTCCCAACTCCTGGGAGGGCCATCCCCGTCTGGGTCATTGGTAAGTATAAAAAATATATAAATTACTATAAATTTTTTAACATTTTTATACTGTACCAATGACCCAGACATAGCTGAATAGTAAAAAGGCTGGAGGGCCAAGGACATAGAGCAAAATGGAATACGCTCAATAAAATAAAATAGAGTCATCCCCTGTAGGGAAAGAAGTAATAGGCCTAACATGTATCTTTCTTATTTATGATAAATTAGAAAGATACAACACCTTCCAAAAATTGAGCTTCATACCTCCATGTACTCTATTAATATCCAATAATCCTTATACTAATAATTTTTAAAGTAAGCCAATAATAAAGTAAGTCTAGAGAATAGAGACTCTTATACTCCTAAAAGTGTGTGAGAATTGCATAATCATGTCCGTTGACATATGCAATATTCAAAAGCTATACTTTAAAAACTAAGACTTGAATGAATTTTATAAACTTAAACTTCTCACTAAACAACCATCCCAATAACAGCTCAGAATTACTAACTCCGGAGGAGGTATCCCCTTGTTTTCATAGTAAAAACAGGTGACCCAAGGGAACACCCTCCCCCCCCCCCCCCTTTTTCTTGCCCTGGGTCAAATAGCCCAGAGCGAAGAGGGCAGCCGAACGGAGACACTGCCGAAACAGACAGCCTACCTAGCTATAGTAGCAACTGTTAAGTGAATGACATTCTGAGCAGTAGATAATAGACCTAACAATAGAGGCCTCCAGAAATGGACTCGATATTTCTGAGATAAAATTCATGAATGGATGGCTGAGCGCAATGAGCAGCCTTCAAAAATCTATAATAGCAACACTATTAATGTAAGCCCAAGAAGTAGAAGAACTCTTACTTCATGAGCCGAAATCTTAAGCACAACTGCTAAGCCAATGATATACCATAAGCAGTACGCTAGTTAATAGAATCCATTAAAAATAAAATGGAGCGTAACGTCCTTCTACTAGACATCAAAGACAGAAGAAGCTTACGCCCTTGTAATAAACAGATATCTGTTTATAAATACATAAACTGTACCCGGAAAGAGTAAAGGCCTATGCCCATACGAAGACGGAAGGACCTTAAAATAATAGGTTCCGGAAATAGGAGCCTAACTCTTATGCAACAATCCAACCTAAATAGTAACGGAAGTATTGATTCCGAAACTATGAAAGTGAAAATCATCCATCGATAGTGCATGAAACTCACTGACTCTACAGTAAAAGAGAAACCAACAGAATTACTGTCTAAAAGGTCAGAATTTGAAAACTACTGTTTCCAGAGGCTCAAATGATTACATAGCTAAATAAGAACCGAAGTTAAAATCCGTATAGGAATTTAATCTAAAGATTCTAAGTCTATTTATCAAAAAGTTACTAACTGACTTAGATAAAGAGACAAAAGACTCAATTGTAAACTATCGTAGAGTGCATAGGTATGAGGTAACATAAACCTATAACCTAAATAACAACAGGCTGCAGTAGATCTTGTGAAACAAGTATACTAAAAACTAGCAATGCGTAGTATGGAGGGATCAACCATATGAACATAATGATCCCTACACCACGACGGAAGAGCCTCCACTTTAGTCGCATAGAATAGCGAAGAAGAGGATCTCCTATAGTAAGAAATCGCGTCCAAAGCTCGTCCAGTACAGTGCTTACAATGCAATACGGACCACACAACGGAATACATGAAGGTTGCGACCTTGCTGGTTGTGATAAAGATGACACGATTTACCCAGTGAAAAAAGATCCTCACATAGAGGAAGATTTCACGTTAAGATCCACAGTAGACAAGAGAGTAAATTACTCATGATCTCTGTGAAGATAGAGATGCTATCAACAGAAATGTATTGTGGTTGTTTATCTTAGCAATACCTGCTAAAACAACAGCGCCGGAGGATACGCGTATCCTATCATTCCGTCCTATAGATCAATAGAGCGTTAACAGTATTAGCTCAGAGATCTGGACAAGCCAACACATACGTCTGCAATTGATTAGCAAGCTGTGTCATAAATAAAACATCATTGGGCGCTCCCATAGATAGCAAATCTGATTAAATACTTGTTTGTTGAGAGTCCATTCTGACAGCAACAAGCGACCCGTAAGAGAACGGGAGTGCGATAAAACAATCAGACGACCCAGAATATGACGGACCAAAACTGAACTTGGTGTACTATAACCAACAGACGGATTCTTTCCATTAAATTGAATAACGGAAACGAAAGAGTGCCTCCCTGGTTCCGGAGATACGCCACTACTGTCGAATTAAAGGACAGGAATTTGGGCATGCGTTTCTGAATAATGTTCATGCAATGACATAAAGCAAGCCTAAAAAACATTATTCCGCGGAAGTTAAACTGATAGCTAAAAGACTGCGGAACCCAAAGACCCTGGCACTTCGAATCCGTAGGGATCAGAATATCCCAATCTGTTTGACTGGCAACCGTCATAACAGCCACACTAGGGTCCGGCAACTGCGGCGGCACTCTCTGAGTCAACCACCGAATGTTTGCCCCAGTCTGAATCTCTTGTAACACTAGATAGACAAGAGAATGTATAAATCAAGCAATTCATGGATTGCCGGAAAGTTGCCGTCGAAGAGAAGCTCCTCCGAGAACGAAGCGACTCTGAGAGAGTTCTTAACCTACTATCCACGCGTGGATGTAGCTAGGGCTGCATCATGTCTAACCAACTCCAATCAGCCACTGAAGGGCGGAGTTATACGTGAACAAACTACTGCCCTCAAAAGAAATTACATTGAGAATAATATCCCGTAAATCTTTTCTTGAAGACGTAATGATAACGCCTCAGTAAGGCGGATTACGTATAATAAAGCGTCTAAGTTAAGTCTACTATACATAATGTCGTTCCCAACATTGAAATTGGAAAAGACATAAACGGCGAAAAAGAATATATGCAGTCTTTAATCACACCGTCTAGACGCATATGAACTCTCGGTATGCCCTGCTCTGCCAAAATAAACTATATGTAAAAAAGATAAAATGGCAGAAATGAGCCACGCGGACAAGAAACTAAACTATCATGCTTAGTAGCAGGCTTGTATATATATATAATATATAGCGTCGAAAAATAAAACACATGTTGTAATGACAATATTGGACTGCGTCGGTAAGTCAGGGACAAAGTCCCTGTACCGATCGAAAAATCGAGTCCAATGACGCTATAAGTCTCTTATCCAAGATCGCAGCAATGAAGTCCGAACAATAATCACTGGAAGAAATGCCAGAAGATATGAAAGGCATCTTCCGATACTACTAAAGGGAAAACTCGAAATCTTTCGAATCCCTTTCGCCATCCTGTCGGACCCTATAAAGCGTTCGGTCGTCCGTAGCTTGATGCAACCGCGGACCGCACCGACCCAGCGCCGTCGGATAATTCCTGATTCGACCGAGAAACCGTCAATTGTTGGGATGCTGCGAAAGAACTGTGCTAACTCGGATAGCACGTCCGTCACTGAGGCCTGAGGAGCAGCGGTCTTACGATGCATTGCCGCAGGAAGCTCCGAGATCGTTACCCCGTGCATACTTCCAATATGCGAGCGAACGGAGTGTATAGGCCTCGTGTCCTTTGGCTACCGGATGGCGCGACCTATTCGCTGTGGAATCACTGAATGCCGAAACTGATCGGATACTCGAGGTCACGTAGCCAATGTGCGGTCGTGTGCCCTGCTGTGAGGATGAGGAAGCATTAAAGACAGTCTCTCGGACTGTCAATATAACGGAGCGTCCCGAGCAACGGACATATGCTCCGAATGTAAAATATCTGAACCACAACATGCGGTCCCCTATGTTGTTGGCTTCCTCCGATCTGTCCTCAATCTGCCGTCACTGGGTGAGTACTAAAGTAATTAAAGTGCTCGCATCACCCAAATCTCCTTCCTAGACCGCAACGGACGAACCCGGCAGCCGAACCATTCGATGAATGTACGCTACACCGGGTGAGCTAGCGAATGTCACTCCGTAAGCGATAGACATATTCCATGAGCACTTATTGCCGCTAACTCTTCATTAACTATGACGACAGAGGCACACTTTTGAAGACATCTCCATAACTCTTCGAACAAGAAACCAGAAATGCTTGGATAGCAAGCATAAAATAATAATATATATAGCGTCGTTCAATAATTCGAAAGTTTGTGTGACATTATTGGACTATGTCGGAACTGAGGGAGGATGTCCCTGAACCGAACCAAAAATTTCTAAGTCCACCGACGCTATCAGTTTCTTATCCGGCATCGCAGCATATGTTGTTCCGAAAGGGAAAGCTTGAAATCCACCGAATCCCTTTCGGTATCCCGTCGGACCGGATGAAACTTTCGGACGTCCGTACCCGCTTCCGCGGAGCGTCCCGACCCAGCATCGTCGGATAAAATATATGCGACAGATTCAGTTGATGCTGGGATGCTGCGATAAACTGTGCTATTAAGGAAAGCACGTCCGTTCCCGAGGCCTGTGCAGTAGCGGACTTACGATGCATTGCCGCTGGAAGCTCCGTGTACGTTGACTCCCGCACACTTCCTATGCGAACGTCCGGAGTCTGCAGGCCTCGAGTCCCCGGCTACCGACCCAGCGCTGTCGGATAATTCTCGATCCGACACCGTTTCTGTCGGCTGCTGGGATGCTGCGATAAGCTGTGCTATGTGCACAAGAATGTCCGGCGTCGAGACCTGCGGAGGCGCAGTCTATCGGTGCTTCGCCGAGGGCAGCTCCGCATCAGATGGCTCCCGCATACTTCCTATGCGAACGTCCGGAGTCCATCGGTCTCGAATCCCTGGCTGCCGGATGGTGTGACCTGGTCGCCGAAGAATCCTTGATCGGCGAAGCTGGTAATATATCGGCGGTCACGCAGCCAAGGTGCGGTCGTGTGCGCTGACGAGAAGAGGAAGCCTTAGCAGTCTCAGCGGACTGCCTATACAACGGAGCATCCCGAGCGACGGACGTATGCTCCGCTAACGACACATTTGTACCACAACATCTGGGGCCAGATGTTGTTGAACGAGAGAGGGGCCTCTCTCGCTTGCCGTCCGGATGGACCGGAACAAGCTATGAACCGGACTAAAAGGCTTCCTCCGTTCTCCCTCCGATCCGCCGTCACTGGGTGTGCATTAAGTTAATTTTATAGTGCTCGCATCACCCCAAAATTCCTTCTAGACCGCAACGGACGAACCCGGCTGCCGAACCATTCGGTGAATGGACGCTACACCGGGCGAGCTAGCAGACGTCAAAGGCCGTCGAACCTACTAGGGTCCTCTTAGGCAATTGGCGTATTACATGAGCACTTTTCCGCTAGCCCTTCATTAATTGTGACGACGGAGGCACACTGTTGGAAGACATCACAGATACATCACCCTAATCTTGATCGTCTGAAATAGAAATTGATAAAGTAGAGTGACCCTGCGGGGAAAGGACCGGAGTGTCCAAATCCCCAACAACATACCGTGACATACGCTTCCCATATTGTCATCGAAATCATACGATACAGAACAGGAGTTAATGCGAGTACACTGACCACATATAGAATGATAATAAGGTCAGAGGAAGACTTCCTCTTAAAACAATTGATCAATATCCTTTCAATGTGAAAAGAAAACAAGTCCTGGTACTCGCACTAACCCCTGGCAATCAAAATACATAATAATAATATGATCCATTAATATAGAAAAAATAATTGAAATCAAAATATTTTGAAAAAATATTTTTTCAGAACAGCCCAAGTTTCTGAAAAGTAACGTTGAGCCCCAATGGATCCCAAGCCTAAGTGTGGACAAAAATTTTAAAAATATTTTAAACAATTTATTCAACACTTACGAACAATAATAATGTATCTAGTTATGATTAAAATAACATAAAGATATTATTAATTAGAAATCCCCCCCTCACACAGAGGGCTGTTGTAAATGTAAACAATGAGTGTAAAAACACTAAAATAAGACTCCAGGCACCCAGGCCCGAAATCAGTTACCAAAAATACCCCATCTGATGCAAAACAGAGACTTCCAGGGAAGAAACTGCAGAACATCAGATGGTAGATGCAGAACACAACGCCTAACCACCCGTAGGTGAAGACGTAAACATGGGGAAAGAACAGAATTCATTCTGTTATTAAGCTAAAACTCCCAAGAAATTTTAGTAATAATAATTACAGAAACTATGCCAAAAGCATGGGAGAATAGCAAGGGGGAACTTAAAGGACAGGGAGAGAGGAAAAACACTTGAAAAAACAGTGTAACTAAATAATCAAAATGACAACAAAATGGCTGCTGCCTTGAAAATAGGTAACTTAACATAATTTCATTAAAAAATTTTAAGTTACAGCCCTGATAATATTCTGTCACACATTCTTTTCCTCTCCTCCTTTTCTATCCTCCTTAGAATCACCATTTCACTAATATTTATGTGTCTGGCATCATTTAAACTGAGATTTAAAAGCACAAAGATCAGTCAGATGTTAACTGATGAAGGGCCAAACTTAGAATGATAAATGGCGCCAATTTCGGAACGTCCTTGACACTGTGCATGCGCAGTGGGGGCGAGGTGTGGAGGGCCTTTCAGGACATGTTTTCTTTAGTTTTAGATGCAAATTTTGGGGATTGGGGGGCAAAATTTGTGTTTGGCCCTATATTTTAAGAGTTAGCACCAGCTATGTCTGGGTCATTGGTACAGTATAAAAATATCAGCGTAACCTGTCGCAAATTTTATGTTGTCGAAAACTATTTTAGGAAGTCAAGATGTATTCGTGGGCATTCTATTTTCGTTCCATTTGGAGTCATTGACTACTGTATCCAATGTAAACAAACGCTGTGAACGCGTTGACTTGCTGTAAAAAACGTTCTCTATCTTTCTTGTAATTAACTATATTTAATACGGATGAAGTTGGAAAGTTTAATATTAATGTGGAATAGGGGTTTGGCAGAGACTGCTGAGTAATGAAATGAGTGTTAAAAAACTGATTTCGACGGTCTTAACGGAAACCGTGTGGAAGCAGTAAGCGATATGAAAATATAATTTATAAAAAGCCATTTTTCGTACGATGAAGAATTTATGGACGCTATGTGCGAAATAGAAAACCAAAATTCCGAGAACTGGCAATAATAATTTTAATTGTTCAAGGCCAAATATTTCTGACAGATCCGCTAGCGATGTTATAACATCAACTTCAAGTGCAAGCGGTCCTTTCATTTTCTAATTTGTTACCTGCGTTCGTGGCACCACATCACATGTAGTATGTACAGCTACACAACAGAAACGCATTCACCACTGCTCAAGAGAGGTGAACTATTCGTTCTGTAACAATTATGTCAATAGCAGTAGCCCAATTCCACAAGACATCACTTCCCAGAAACAGTTTGAAATGAACAACTGTTCTGTAACCATAAGTAATTATAAACAAAGGCTTCCAATCAAAGATATCAAATTTTTTAACTTTAATGGGAAATCCTCGAGTGCTTTCCGACGCCGACTGAAACATCACAAGGTGAACTCTAAACTTTGAATAGAGAAAGCAGCCTGCGTATTTTGTTTTCAGATTGTCATAAACATTTAAACATGATAAATGTTGTCAGTACAAATATAAATATATTTTGTTATTGTTGATAAAATGACTAAAACGTTTGGAATTATTTGTATTGTGGCAGCGTAAAATATATTTCGTGATTTGGTTCGGAACTCCCAAGTGACGTCACGAAGACTGTATTTTTAGTTTTAAATTGTTGACAATGTTGTCTTCAACAAGGCGTTGTTTTATAGTTGGGAGATGAAATCTATCTCCGTTTTCAGCCGAATTATATTAGAATGGGGATAACTATGTTGTATTTGATTGTTTGGGGCCGTAAACGATGGTTTTACTGTCGCAAATATCCGTTTTACCGGCTCCGCTAACGCGTCGCCGGCAAAACTCAATTTGCGACAGTAAAACCATCGTTTACGGCCCCAAACAATCAAATACAACATAGTTATCCCCTAAATTGAAATCAAAATATTTTGAAAAAATATTTTTTCAGAACAGCCCAAGTTTCTGAAAAGTAACGTTGAGCCCCAATGGATCCCAAGCCTAAGTGTGGACAAAAATTTTAAAAATATTTTAAACAATTTATTCAACACTTACGAACAATAATAATGTATCTAGTTATGATTAAAATAACATCAAGATATTATTTTTTAGAAATCCCCCCCTCACACAGAGGGCTGTTGTAAATGTAAACAATGAGTGTAAAAACACTAAAATAAGACTCCAGGCACCCAGGCCCGAAATCAGTTACCAAAAATACACTATCTGATGCAAAACAGAGACTTCCAGGGAAGAAACTGCAGAACATCAGATGGTAGATGCAGAACACAACGCCTAACCACCCGTAGGTGAAGACGTAAACATGGGGAAAGAACAGAATTCATTCTGTTATTCAGCTAAAACTCCCAAGAAAATTTAGTAATAATAATTACAAAAACTATGCCAAAAGCATGGGAGAATAGCAAGGGGGAACTTAAAGGACAGGGAGAGAGGAAAACACTTAAAAAAACAGTGTAACTAAATAATCAGAATGACAACAAAATGGCTGCTGCCTTGAAAATAGGTAACTTAACATAATTTCATTAAAAAATTTTAAGTTACAGCCCTGATAATATTCTGTCACACATTCTTTTCCTCTCCTCCTTCTCTATCCTCCTTAGAATCACCATTTCACTAATATTTATGTGTCTGGCATCATTTAAACTGAGATTTATAAGCACAAAGATCAGTCAGATGTTAACTGATGAAGGGCCAAACTTAGAATGATTAATGGCGCCAATTTCGGAACGTCCTTGACACTGCGCATGCGCAGTAGGGGCGAAGTGTGGAGGGCCTTTCAGGACATGTTTTCTTTAGTTTTAGATGCAAATTTTGGGGATTGGGGGGCAAAATTTGTGTTTGGCCCTATATTTTAAGAGTTAGCACCAGCTATGTCTGGGTCATTGGTACAGTATAAAAATATCTATATTCGACAAATAAGGCACATTTACAATTAGAGATGAATAATAGAAGTTATCTCCACCAACATGTATGGTATATGGAGATTTAATACCTGGATGTTGGTTTTTAAACACCGAACTGTAGGCGGGATGTTTAAATGAGACATCCAGGTATTAAATCTCCATATACCATACATGTTGGCAGAGATAACGTTTTTGTCCCGTTTGAAACACAATACAAACATAGTGGAAATAAATTTGTGGACGCATTTCTCAGGTCCACAATCATTTGGACCAAATTCTTGATAATTATTTTGTTTTTATAACCGCAGAAGACAACAGATAGAGTTACATTCCTTGGGCCATTAAGGAAACGAGTAAACAGTATTTTGTCGACATATTGGCACATAGAACACATTGGTAATCAGGGGCCGATTTATTTGCTCTTATTTTATTTTTATGATTGTATTGTCAGAAATCTGATGATATTTGTGACTATTTTCGGGCTTTTTGGTTCAAGTTTTATAATGAGGCGAGTGGAAGCAAAAAGCTTTCATTGAAACCATATACCCCCGATGTGTCGTGTGTGCTTATACCCTGGATGTTGCATGCTCTCAAATACCTTGGATGATGGACGCACCCTTTGCCATGGCTATTTTATCCAATTGGCATTCTGACCAATCAAAAGACAGAATTTATCGGGATACAGGGACAAAATGTTTTATCCCTTTGACACAATATCAAAATCAGTTTTTTAAAATGTTTTTAGAAAAATTTCAACAAAACCATATCTTGTGACTCCCTCACTGGAATGAGCTCAATGAGCACATTTCAAAGAAGAGTCACATGATTTAATTTGGGTGAAATTTTTTTAAATTTCCTTTTCAACAATTTAATTTATAAATTACGTGGACAGATGCAGCCGATTCGATATGTAAAGGGTCCAGAGTCAGTATCTCAATAAAATGTACTTGGCTCACAACAAAATCACCATGGACACCAAATATTAATATCATCAAACATGGCTGCCTATGTATGACAGGACATTCTCACACTCAGGGGCAGATATTTATGTCATATGTGAGACTTGAATGTCTGAAGCAAATATCTGGCCCTAAAAGTAATATTTTCCTCAAAAGTTTTTATATGTACCAACACAGAAAACATTTATATAATAGTCAGAAATTCGAAGCATGAAAAAATGGAGAAAAACAGGAACAGGAAATTATGAGACGAGAAAAAATACCTAGACACACCATGACAACACTCATGATATTGACAGTTACCTGATGTGACATTATAAATTACTGTGATGAATTGATGGTAACATGGTCTGAGGTTTGCGGCTTGGATGAACATACGCTTCGAGCCACAAATCTCAGACCGTGTTGCCATCAACTCATCACAATAGCATATATGTTCCAATAAGACACTACCCATAGCCCAAAACCTACATCATGAAATACAAGAGACTTATTTACTAAACTTGTGATCGATTAACGATCACATGTTTAGTAAATAAACCTCTTGTGTACACCACCACCGGATAAATAATCAATAAACCAGATAAACTCATTCCATCTTAGTTCAAATCGTAAATCGGTTTGTAATTTAAACAACACTTTATCCAGAACACTGTCTGCTGCATGTGTAAATAATGCAGAAAAATGAAGTGGCTTGCATGTCACTCCGTTGATGAAGCAATTACGAAACAGGTGACGTAATTTCAAATATTTCGGGTGGTGATGTCAGATGGCAACATTTGCTACTGGAGCTGTAAACATAAAAGAAACTACACCAGCTCTCATCCAATCAGAGGGCGAGGATTTTACTCTTATTGGAACATTGTGTTAAGTTGGTTGATGAGATAATCTGTTCCACCTATGGTATCTCACTTGGGACAAATGTGTCTTAGCAGTCAGGAGTTGGGAGAAAAATCAATCACAGCTGTCTCAGACAAACTTATCTCAGACAGAGGGGTGTGGGTAAAATATGAATCTATCCAACACAGAGATACTTACGGTGCAGTTATGACAACATGGTCCTGTTCTACATTGTGCCCAGTATCTCAACATACATGTATTTGGATCACAACAATCATCTGTGCAATCCTATAAATAGAAAAAAAAAAAACCATTAACACCTTACCCAACATAACAGCAAAATCCAGCCCACACAGGTCACAAAAATGGTCTTTCAAAGTGTATGGTGGAGCCCGCTTAATTGAATAACCCTGAATAACTGAATACCCCTGTTAATTGATTATAATTTGCCAACACAAACTATTTACCATACCTCCAATACAAATTTGACTTGTTAATTGAATATAGGTTATAGCGTAAACTCCTGTTAATTGAATAAAAAATCTTGTATCCTGTCAAGAAATTACCCTGACTATCTCCAGTTTTTCGTTGTTTATAGACCTATTTGGCCTCAGTAGATCCAATACAGGCATTTAATATATTATATCTTGTCAAACAAGATATAATAGAATAAATGCTAAGTTTATCTCTAGAATACAAGAAAGTGACACTGCTATACTCCTGTTAATAGAGTAATTTTCATTGGCAAAGTGGCTATTCAATTAACAGGGTTCCACTGTATTACATTTCATATATAGAAGGCCAGTAATCCAAGTTTTGAGTTTTTCTGAGTTACCAGGCCTGGAAATAAACTGACTGTCATTCTACAGATTAAGGTCCTCAGAGGGTGAATTTGGTGCACAGAAGGGTAGCATTACTAAATATACCCTCTGTGAACCTCAATCTGAATCGAAGTCTAGGGCCTAAACAGAAAGAAAAAATGTACCCAGATGATAAATTGGGGGATTCTAGCCACTGTATGGGATAGCATCAGCAAATTCACCCTCTGGGGACCTCATTCTGCATATGACAGATAGCATATTTCGAGGCTTGCGAGTGACACAAAGTTAATGATCTAATCTTAATCCTTGACCTAGTGCCCTGCAAATCTCAAATTTCAGGTTGACTTGAATCCTGAAGCAAATCAGGCATATGATTTTGAATTGAATTGAATCTCGATTTGAACCTGACTGCTTTTCACGTTGCAGATATTATATCTCTTTTCTATTCTGCTATATGGGTTACAAATATACAGTCTGAAGAATATGAAGAGGGGCATGTGAGAGTGGGGGGGAGGAGGGGGGCAGGTATGTCATTAGGAGTCTGAGTAGTGGTTCTTGTAATAGAAATGAAATAGGTAATTGTAACAAGGAATGGTGGTACAGTGGAGCCCACTTAATTGGATATCTCTCAACTGAATAACCCTGTTAATTGAATATAATTTCCCAACACAAAATCATTTACCATACCTCCAGTACAAATTTGAACTGCTAATTGAATATTGGTTATTGAGTAAACTCCTGTTGATTGAATAAAAAATCTAGTAACCTATCGAGAAATTACCCTGTCTCTCCGTGTTTTTTCTTTGTTTATAGACCTATTTGGCCTCGGTACATCCAATACATTTATTTATTTATTTATTGGTGCTTTTTTAAGGTCACATATTTCTGCACAATGGCTAATCATGACCACGACAGTTGTACGGGTGGAGGAAGCCGGAGTAACAGAAAGAACCACCAAGCAACGGCGAGCAACTGTCAGCTCCCCAACATACCAACTCCACAAAAGCAGGGTTAGCATTGGTTGAAGACAGGTGTACCATCAACGTGCCGTACGCCTTAGTACACAGTGTCACCGTGCCCCCACGTGGGCAATGGGGGTGAAGTATCTTGCCCAAGGACACAATGCGGTTGCCGCAGGTGGGATTCAAACCGAGGACCTCTCGGCTTGCGGCCTGCACCTCTACCAACTGAGCAACCGCGCCCCACATCCAATACAGGCATTTAATCTATTATATCTTGTTTGACAGAGCTCATGGAGCTCTGTCAAACAAGATATAATAGAATAAATGCCAAGTTTATCTCCAGAATATAGGCAAGTGACACAATCCCTGTTAAAGGGTTCATACACTTTTCAGAGAATCAAATTCCATGACCCAAACAGAAAAGCTTTGTTTTTTGCATAATTTTTGCGTAAGCTGCATGTAATTTTTACAGAAAATCAATCCCTTTAAAACCTGGTTACAAATTCCATGACTTTTCCAAAACTTTAACCCTTCCAGCCCATTTACAAAACTGTTCAAGGCCCTTGAATTTTTATTCAATTAAGAGGAATATTAAATTAACAGTGTTAATTGAATATTCCTCTTAATTGAATAATTTTCATTGGCAAAGTGGTTCGTCAATTAACAGGGTTCCACTGTAATGAGTTTTAGAAAAGAATAGTTTATTGTTTTGAAGTGAACCCAACACACTATGACGTCTAGTATTCCTGAGTGTCTGACCTTGAAACACAGTGTGCACATTCACTCTTTCAACTCAACTTCCTCTCCCCCCCCCCCACCCCCTTTTTTCATTGGTAGGACTAGTGCCCTATATCTTCTCTCAACTTCCTCTCCACCCCCCTCCCCCCCCCCCCCCCCCATCACCACCTTTTTTCGTCAGTAGGACTAGTGCCCTATATCTTCTCATTGAAATATTGACTATGTAGATAATTTCTCTAATAATTTCTTTTTAGCCAATAGGTATAGGGGCATACTCTCCCCTACCAAAATTTTATGTAATACAAGGAGGGATAGTACCTCAGGTAAATACTACATGTGGTTGGATCAAAAGAACACACGATGTAACCAAAACTTTCAACTCTAGGCCCCCTTTGAAATTACCCAAGATTATCTTTGTTTAGATGGGTTCCTTCCGTGTGTCTGTGAGTTCACCGTGTATTAACATTAAGCCACACAATCTTAATTAAGTCCAACATTGATCAAGATAAATACTTGTAATTAATTTAAGCCCAATAAATTGTTGGTGTAATTCGCTTCAATACTCTGGCAATACTTACCCATACCACTCTATCCCACACCACCCACCTTCACCCATCAATCCTTTTATTATTTATTTATTTATTGGTGTTTAAGGTCACATACCTATGCACAATAGCTAATCATGACCATGACAGTTTTACAGGTGGAGGAAGCTGGAGTACACAGAGAGAACCACCGAACAACGACGAGCAGTTCCAGTGCCCCAACATCGTAATTCCGCACTGCAGCACAGGCAGGGTTCGATTGGTTGAAGACTTGCGCACCATCGACATGCAGTATGCCTTAGTACCGGCGTCGTCATGCCCCCATGTGGACAATTGGGGTTAAGTGCCTTGCCCAAGGACACAACGTGGGAGTCCGAATCGATCGCTCAGACGGTCACCATCCAAGGACTAACCTGGCTCGATGTAGCTTAACTTTGGTGATCTGATAAGAACCGGTTACCGCAACGCTACCGCACCCCCCCATCAACCCTGTGAGTGTAACTGATTATAACAATGTTAATGCCCACCAGAGAGAGAGAGAGTGAGAGAAAGAGAGAGAGAGAGACTCTGTACACCTTAATTGAGGTGAAAAGTAGAAATAAATCAATTCATGTTATTGCAACTGTAAATATATCTCCACTCAAGAATAACTCATTTGTGCGGGGGCAAATCAATAAGCAAAAAAGCAAATTCGTTCAAAATGGAATCTTCCATCATCAGGTTTTGTTTATGATTTTTTTTTTTTTTTTGGGGGGGGGGGGGGGAGGGTGGTGAAAGAATGGAGCAGAGGGAAAGGGCGTATATTATGAATGTTCATTACATACCTTCTCAGAACCACAGTCACATTCCTCTCCTCTCTCTAATATTTTATTTCCACAGCTCTGAGGAAATGAGAGCTAAAAATAAAACAAATAATATTGAACTTTATTATATACCCAACATAAAAATTTATCTGTACAACTATTTTGGCCCGATCTATGTGATCGAACAGAAAATGCGGCTGTGGGTTTCCAAATCCAGGCCTGGCATTTTTTAGGAGTGCAGGAGTGCTGCCGCCAACTGCACACCTAGAAAAAATTGAGGAGGGCAAATTTTTGCACCCCTTGCCTTGATTTTCTGGAATGCCAGACCTGTTTGGGGCTGCCTTTAAAATCTATTATCATTTCGTCCCCTGAGTTCCAATGTGTTCTCTGTGCCAACTGGCACAGAGAACACATTGGAACTCAGGGGACGATTTGTTAATGCTGCATTGATTCGCAATAATTCATGACCCATTCAGTGTCGCATTTTAATACATTTTGAGTGTAGAAGACAGTCACAAAACAATTGAATGCAATATTTTGAATAATGGGATGTGTGTGCCCATTTTTCCACTATGTAGCTGAATGTAGTACAATTTTTCAGTCACAATATTAATACCTTGAAGTGAAGATAACAAAAATAGCATACAAGTTTTGGCATTGAAAATATCAGGTGCAATTGCACTCCAAAGCAATCCGAGGAGGGCAATTGTTTTGCATGCCTTGATTTTCTACATTGCCAGGCCTGTTTGTCCACTATGTAGCTGCATGTAGTACAATTTTTCAGTCACAATATTAACACCTTGAAGTGAATATAACCAAAATAGCATACAAGTTTTTGCATTTAAAATTTCAGGTGCAATTGCCCTCCCAAGCAATCCGAGGAGGAAAACTGTTTTGCACTCCTTAATTTTCTAGATTGCCCGGCCTGCAAATCCATATCCCGCCATCTCAAAAGAAGCTGTTAAACTAATTACATCTATGTTGTGATTATGTTCAGGGGAGTAAGAGTTATGTTTTACTCATAGCAAATTGTTTACAATCGGCAAACGTTTTCACTTCTGAAAAATACTAACATTTACATTTGAAAATCAGGTGCAAGAACTGAAAACAAATCAACACCATTATTTTCACATGAAATATGATAAAACTGTTACCTGATGCTATGTGATGGTGATGTTTTCTTATGAGTACTTTAGAAATGGGTGACATACTAAAAAACCGAACTGATACCGATATAATGGGAATACTGAAAAAACCTAACAGAACCAAACTTCAGATATTGCAGTTTCAAATTTTCTTACATTCACTATTTATAAGGCCTCATTGAAGCTTGATAGCAGGTGAAGTGTTCATTTTTAAGAAAGAGGTGACTGATCTTTTTTCTCAGTTTTGTGAACCCTGAAGGGCCTGGGTAATTGTCCTAAATTCCTACTAGACTATATCCTGCATATGTCCAGCTGCTCAGCAGTGATTTCTAGCCAAGTCTTGGCTGCCTTAACAGGCAGCCAAGACTTGTCTAAAAATCACTGCCAGGCTGTCTATTGTCAGCAGGATCTCTTGAAGATGGTATGGTCAGGGCACATGCTCTAAGATTGCATACATCTGAAATAGAGCTTTGGAACAAATTACAAAATTACAGTAGATATGATTGGTCATAAAAGAATACCACTGTTGATCTCATTGACAGTATCAATCAGAGCATTGTGGTAGCATGCTACGACAACTTATTCTATTTTTGCTGATGTGAATTCCTCTTTGGTACTATCAGCAAATCTGTCAAGCCAGATACCGAATACCAAACCTTTGACCTGTACATGTTCAGTTGCTTAGCAGTGATTTCTAGTCATTTCTTGGCGGCCTCTTAAGGCAGCAAAGTCTTCACTAGAAATTATTTATTTACTGGTGTTTAAGGTCATATATTTATGCACAATGGCTAATCATGACCGTAACATGGATATAAAGTCAAGTCCATCCGATTGTTTATACCCATGTGGCCCATTTTAGAGGACTTCCATTTGTGATGCTGTGGTAGAATGAAACAATAACAACTTATTCTGTATTTTCCTGATTCGAATTTCCCTTTGGAACCATCAGCAAATCTCATTCAAGTGAGAAACCGAATACCGAACCTATGACCTGTACATGTTCAGTTGCTTAGCAGTGATATCTAGTCAAGTCTTGGCGGCCTCTTAAGGCAGCAAAGACTTCACTAGAAATTATTTATTTATTGGTGTTAAGGTCATTTATTTATGCACAATGGCTAATCATGACTGTGACAGTTTTACAGAGGTGGAGGAAGCCGGAGTACCCGGAGAGAACCACCGAGCAATGACGAGCAGCTGCCAGCCCCCCAACATCGTAACTCCGCACTCCAGCAGAGGCAGGGTTAGATTGGTTGAAGACATGCATACCATCGATGTGCAGTACACCTTAGTACACGGCGTCATCGTGCCCCCATGTAGACAATTGGGGTTAAGTGCCTTGTCCAAGGACACAACGCGGGAGTCTGCTTCACTAGAAATCACTGTCCAGGTGATTTGTCTATTGTCAGCAGGACCTCTTAATGATGGCATGTTAAGGACACATGCTCTGATATCGCAGAAGTCTGAAATAGACCTCAGTCAAGTGAGATACCACATAATGAACCGATATTGCAGTATATCCCCCTAAAATTACCGAAACTGATACCGAACTGAAGATTTCTATACCATCTATCTTTATAGTGCTTCATTAACTTGGTGAATGAAAGAATGATGAGCAGATGATGTAATTATTTATTTATTTATTGGTGTTTAAGGTCACATACTTATGCATAATGGCTAATCGGGACAGTTTTACGGGTGGAGGAAGATGGAGTACCCGGAGAGAACCACCGAGCATTGGCGAGCAACTGTCAGCTCCTCGACATTCTAACTCTGTTCAAGCTCCGCTCAAACAGGGTTACAGCGGTTGAAGACATGTGCGCCGCTGACATGCAGTACACCTTAGTACACAGCGTCATCGTGCCCCAATGTTGGCAACCGGGATAAAGTGCATTGCCCAAGGACACAATGCGGGTCGTCCAGGACGGGGATCGAACTCAGGACCTCTCGCATAGAAGTCCAACAGTCTACCACTGAGCCACCGCGCTCCCAGATGATGTAATAGAATACAGTGGAGTCCACTTAATTGGATATCTCTTAACTGAATAACCCTGTTAACTGAATATAATTTCCCAACACAAAACCATTTACCATACCTCCAGTACAAATTTGACCTGTTAATTGAATATAGGTTATAGAGTAAACTTCTGTTAGTTGAACAAAAAAATTGTGTAACCTGTCCGGAAATTACCCCGACACTCCCTAGTTTTTCTTTGTTTATAGACCTATTTGGCCTCAGTACATACAATACAGTCATTTGAGGCCAAAAAAAATTAAAGATCTATTTCTCAGGCCCTCCTGCATGGTCCTTTTGGCTGCTGCATGCTCTCTTTTTATAACCAATGTAGCCTTAAAAATTTTTTTAAATTAATTGGTTTATATCTGATATTTTACCCTAGTTAACCCCTAGCACTCTGGTGGTGCAACAGAATTTTCTCCAATCAATCTGTTTTTCTCTTTTTTAACTATGAATTTACCCAATTATATCTTGTTTGACAAAGCTCACTGAGCTCTGTCAAACAAGGTATATTTGGTTAATTATCAAACTGCATTGTGGGAAATATTTGCTGCTGAAGACTTTGCCATTTTGACATCAGAGTGCATAGGGTTAAAACAAATTGATAAATTTGTCTTTTGAGTGCAAGAAGGCTTTGCAATGCTTTGGCATTGCAAAGCCTTCTTGCACTCAAGGGACAAAATACACCACCACCCATGCTATTCCATAGATTATGAGGCCTGAAACATAAACCAAGAACATGAACTTTTGATGGCAAAGAAATAATTATAGAAATAAAAAATAAAATAAACAGCTCACCCTAATGCAATTTTACAAATAATGGCCTGATAAACAGAAGATCTACTTTGTGTGGCCTAATCTATAATATTTTGTTTGACAGAGCTCTCTGTCAAACAAGATATAATAGAATAAATGCAAAGTTTATCTCTAGAATACAGGAAAGTGACACAATCCCTGTTCATTGTATACTCCTGTTAAATGAATAATTTTCATTGGCAAAGTGGCTATTCAATTAACAGGGTTCCACTGTACTATTTATGCAATATCTTTAGGTGTGCTTTTACATACCCATTTCTTTTTTCACACATTGTTTTACCTGATTGTAAAGATATTTAATAAAAAGCTTATCAGGACTCTAACTTATGTGGTGTTCTAGATTTTGTCTCATTGATGAGAGCAGGTCAATCGCATCCTACTTCTCATCCCTGGAGGGATACATCTAATCTGCATTCAATTCAATGACTCAATGGAATCTAGAAACTCAGATCAGTTACCATCATAACAAGAGCAATGTGAAGCGAGGCATATGCCCCCTCCTGCAATACCATAGATAGCATTATGCCATCAAAAGCATGACATGTGCCTGCAGCAATCTGTACTAATATAAAGAAGCATGGCAAAAATTACTTCAATCCAACGTATGATGACAGAGCTAGAGCAGCAAATATGTTGGACGAACACATTTTTCAATCATCCCCTAAATTAAACAAGGGCAAATAACACTGTAAATGCTCATGCGAAGATATTAATTCTGCTGTAGGATCCGTTCCCCCATGTTGACAGACAAGCATGGTAAAAATTATTTGAATCCGACAAATAATGACCCTGCTAGAGCAGAACATATGTTGGACAGACACATTTGTGTTACACATGAACGTATGCAGCTCTCCACTAGATACCCCCTCCGATCAAGTCGGGGGCATAATAATCTGTATTTAGGCTATTGAAAAGTTAAAAAATTTATAGTAATTTATATATTTTTTATACTTACCAATGACCCAGACATAGCTGGTGCTAACTCTTAAAATATAGGGCCAAACACAAATTTTGCCCCCCAATCCCCAAAATTTGCATCTAAAACTAAAGAAAACATGTCCTGAAAGGCCCTCCACACTTCGCCCCTACTGCGCATGCGCAGTGTCAAGGACGTTCCGAAATTGGCGCCATTAATCATTCTAATAACCAGTGCCTGGTAAGCGCTATGTACTCAGCGGGGAGGCAAGAGTTCCCAACTCCTGGGAGGGCCATCCCCGTCTGGGTCATTGGTAAGTATAAAAAATATATAAATTACTATAAATTTTTTAACATTTTTATACTGTACCAATGACCCAGACATAGCTGAATAGTAAAAAGGCTCGAGGGCCAAGGACATAGAGCAAAATGCAATACGCTCAATAAAATAAAATAGAGTCATCCCCTGTAGGGAAAAGAAGTAATAGGCCTTACATGTATCTTTCTTATTTATGATAAATTAGAAAGATACAACACCTTCCAAAAATTGAGCTTCATACATCCATGTACTCTATTAATATCCAATAATCCTTATACTAATAATTTTTAAAGTAAGCCAATAATAAAGTAAGTCTAGAGAATAGAGACTCTTATACTCCTAAAAGTGTCTGAGAATTGCATAATCATGTCCGTTGACATATGCAATATTCAAAAGCTATACTTTAAAAACTAAGACTTAAATGAATTTTATAAACTTAAACTTCTCACTAAACAACCATCCCAATAACAGCTCAGAATTACTAACTCCGGAGGAGGTATCCCCTTGTTTTCATAGTAAAAACAGGTGACCCAAGGGAACACCCTCCCCCCCCCCCTTTTTCTTGCCCTGGGTCAAATAGCCCAGAGCGAAGAGGGCAGCCGAACGGAGACACTGCCGAAACAGACAGCCTACCTAGCTATAGTAGCAACTGTTAAGTGAATGACATTCTGAGCAGTAGATAATAGACCTAACAATAGAGGCCTCCAGAAATGGACTCGATATTTCTGAGATAAAATTCATGAATGTGGATGGCTGAGCGCAATGAGCAGCCTTCAAAAATCTATAATAGCAACACTATTAATGTAAGCCCAAGAAGTAGAAGAACTCTTACTTCATGAGCCGAAATCTTAAGCACAACTGCTAAGTCAATGATATACCATAAGCAGTACGCTAGTTAATAGAATCCATTAACAATAAAATGGAGCGTAACGTCCTTCTACTAGACATCAAAGACAGAAGAAGCTTACGCCCTTGTAATAAACAGATATCTGTTTATAAATACATAAACTGTACCCGGAAAGATTAAAGGCCTATGCCCATACGAAGACAGAAGGACCTTAAAATAATAGGTTCCGGATAATAGGAGCCTAACTCTTATGCAACAATCCAACCTAAATAGTAACGGAAGTATTGATTCCGAAACTATGAAAGTGAAAATCATCCATCGATAGTGCATGAAACTCACTGACTCTACAGTAAAAGAGAAACCAACAGAATTACTGTCTAAAAGGTCAGAATTTGAAAACTACTGTTTCCAGAGGCTCAAATGATTACTTAGCTAAATAAGAACCGAAGTTAAAATCCGTATAGGAATTTAATCTAAAGATTCTAAGTCTATTTATCAAAAAGTTACTAACTGACTTAGATAAAGAGACAAAAGACTCAATTGTAAACTATCGTAGAGTGCATAGGTATGAGGTAACATAAACCTATAACCTAAATAATAACAGGCTGCAGTAGATCTTGTGAAACAAGTATATTAAAAAATAGCAATGAGTAGTATGGAGGGATCAACAATTTGAACATAATGATCCCTACACCACGACGGAAGAGCCTCCACTTTAGTCGCATAGAATAGCGAAGAAGAGGATCTCCTATAGTAAGAAATCGCGTCCAAAGCTCGTCCAGTACAGTGCTTACAATGCAATACGGACCACACAACGGAATACATGAAGGTTGCGACCTTGCTGGTTGTGATAAAGATGACACGATTTACCCAGTGAATAAAGATCCTCACATAGAGGAAGATTTCACGTTAAGATCCACAGTAGACAAGAGAGTAAATTACTCATGATCTCTGTGAAGATAGAGATGCTATCAACAGAAATGTATTGTGGTTGTTTATCTTAGCAATACCTGCTAAAACAACAGCGCCGGAGGATACGCGTATCCTATCATTCCGTCCTATAGATCAATAGA
Organism: Pictodentalium vernedei; assembly: GCA_031216915.1. Taxonomy (NCBI): domain Eukaryota; kingdom Metazoa; phylum Mollusca; class Scaphopoda; order Dentaliida; family Dentaliidae; genus Pictodentalium; species Pictodentalium vernedei. Next base: position 316,780,543 of record CM062288.1, on the reverse strand, counting down.
GCGTTAACAGTATTAGCTCAGAGATCTGGACAAGCCAACACATACGTCTGCAATTGATTAGCAAGCTGTGTCATAAATAAAACATCATTGGGCGCTCCCATAGATAGCAAATCTGATTGAATACTTGTTTGTTGAGAGTCCATTCTGACAGCAACAAGTAACCCGTAAGAGAACGGGAGTCCGATAAAACAATCAGACGACCCAGAATATGACGGACCAAAACTGAACTTGGTGTACTATAACCAACAGACGGATTCTTTCCATTAAATTGAATAACGGAAACAAAAGAGTGCCTCCCTGGTTCCGGAGATACGCCACTACTGTCGAATTAAAGGACAGGAATTTGGGCATGCGTTTCTGAATAATGTTCATGCAATGACATAAAGCAAGCCTAAAAAACATTATTCCGCGGAAGTTAAACTGATAGCTAAAAGACTGCGGAACCCAAAGACCCTGGCACTTCGAATCCGTAGGGATCAGTATATATCCCAATCTGTTTGACTGGCAACCGTCATAACAGTCACACTCGGGTCCGGCAACTGCGGCGGCACTCTCTGAGTCAACCACCGAATGTTTGCCCCAGTCTGAATCTCTTGTAACACTAGATAGACAAGAGAATGTATAAATCGAGCAATTGATGGATTGCCGGAAAGTTGCCGTCGAAGAGAAGCTCCTCCGAGAACGAAGCGACTCTGAGAGAGTTCTTAACCTTACAATCCACGCGTGGATGTAACTAGGGCTGCGTCACGTCTAACCAACTCCAATCAGCCACTGAAGGGCGGAGTTATACGTGAACAAACTACTGCCCTCAAAAGAAATTACATTGAGAATAATATCCCGTAAATCTTTTCTTGAAGACGTAATGATAACGCCTCAGTAAGGCGGATTACGTATAATAAAGCGTCTAAGTTAAGTCTACTATACATAATGTCGTTCCCAACATTGAAATTGGAAAAGACATAAACGGCGAAAAAGAATATATGCAGTCTTTAATCACACCGTCTAGACGCATATGAACTCTCGGTATGCCCTGCTCTGCCAAAATAAACTATTTGTAAAAATGATAAAATGGCAGAAATGAGCCACGCGGACAAGAAACTAAACTATCATGCTTAGTAGCAGGCTTGTATATATATATAAATATATATAGCGTCGAAAAATAAAACACATGTTGTAATGACAATATTGGACTGCGTCGGTAAGACAGGGACAATGTCCCTGTACCGATCGAAAAATCCGAGTCCAATGACGCTATAAGTCTCTTATCCAAGATCGCAGCAATGAAGTCCGAAAAATAATCACTGGAAGAAATGCCAGAAGATATGAAAGGCATCTTCCGATACTACTAAAGGGAAAACTCGAAATCTTTCGAATCCCTTTCGCCATCCTGTCGGACCCTACAAAGCGTTCGGTCGTCCGTAGCTGATGCAACCGCGGACCGCACCGACCCAGCGCCGTCGGATAATTCCTGATTCGACCGAGAAACTGTCAATTGCTGGGATGCTGCGAAACAACTGTGCTAACTCGGATAGCACGTCCGTCACTGAGGCCTGAGGAGAAGCGGTCTTACGATGCATTGCCGCAGGAAGCTCCGAGATCGTTACCCCGTGCATACTTCCAATATGCGAGCGAACGGAGTGTATAGGCCTCGTGTCCCTTGGCTACCGGATGGCGCGACCTATTCGCCGTGGAATCACTGAATGCCGAAACTGATCGGATACTCGAGGTCACGTAGCCAATGTGCGGTCGTGTGCCCTGCTGTGAGGATGAGGAAGCATTAAAGACAGTCTCTCGGACTGTCAATATAACGGAGCGTCCCGAGCAACGGACATATGCTCCGAATGTAAAATATCTGAACCACAACATGCGGTCCCCTATGTTGTTGGCTTCCTCCGATCTGTCCTCAATCTGCCGTCACTGGGTGAGTACTAAAGTAATTAAAGTGCTCGCATCACCCAAATCTCCTTCCTAGACCGCAACGGACGAACCCGGCAGCCGAACCATTCGATGAATGTACGCTACACCGGGTGAGCTAGCGAATGTCACTCCGTAAGCGATAGACATATTCCATGAGCACTTATTGCCGCTAACTCTTCATTAACTATGACGACAGAGGCACACTTTTGAAAGACATCTCCATAACTCTTCGAACAAGAAACCAGAAATGCTTGGATAGCAAGCATAAAATAATAATATATATAGCGTCGTTCAATAATTCGAAAGTTTGTGTGACATTATTGGACTATGTCGGAACTGAGGGACGATGTCCCTGAACCGAACCAAAAATTTCTAAGTCCACCGACGCTATCAGTTTCTTATCCGGCATCGCAGCATATGTTGTTCCGAAAGGGAAAGCTTGAAATCCTCCGAATCCCTTTCAGTATCCCGTCGGACCGGATGAAACTTTCGGACGTCCGTACCCGCTTCCGCGGAGCGTCCCGACCCAGCATCGTCGGATAAAATATATGCGACAGATTCAGTTGATGCTGGGATGCTGCGATAAACTGTGCTATTAAGGAAAGCACGTCCGTTCCCGAGGCCTGTGCAGTAGCGGACTTACGATGCATTGCCGCTGGAAGCTCCGTGTACGTTGACTCCCGCACACTTCCTATGCGAACGTCCGGAGTCTGCAGGCCTCGAGTCCCCGGCTACCGACCCAGCGCTGTCGGATAATTCTCGATCCAACACCGTTTCTGTCGGCTGCTGGGATGCTGCGATAAGCTGTGCTATGTGCACAAGAATGTCCGGCGTCGAGACCTGCGGAGGCGCAGTCTATCGCTGCTTCGCCGAGGGCAGCTCCGCTTCAGATGGCTCCCGCATACTTTTCCTATGCGAACGTCCGGAGTCCATCGGTCTCGAATCCCTGGCTGCCGGATGGTGTGACCTGGTCGCCGAAGAATCCTTGATCGGCGAAGCTGGTAATATATCGGCGGTCACGCAGCCAAGGTGCGGTCGTGTGCGCTGACGAGAAGAGGAAGCCTTAGCAGTCTCAGCGGACTGCCTATACAACAGAGCGTCCCGAGCGACGGACGTATGCTCCGCTAGCGACACATTTGTACCACAACATCTGGGGCCAGATGTTGTTGAACGAGAGAGGGGCCTCTCTCGCTTGCCGTCCGGATGGACCGGAACGAGCTATGAACCGGACTAAAAGGCTTCCTCCGTTCTCCCTCCGATCCGCCGTCACTGGGTGTGCATTAAGTTAATTTTATAGTGCTCGCATCACCCCAAAATTCCTTCTAGACCGCAACGGACGAACCCGGCTGCCGAACCATTCGGTGAATGGACGCTACACCGGGCGAGCTAGCGGACGTCAAAGGCCGTCGAACCTACTAGGGTCCTCTTAGGCAATTGGCGTATTACATGAGCACTTTTCCGCTAGCCCTTCATTAATTGTGACGACGGAGGCACACTGTTGGAAGACATCACAGATACATCACCCTAATCTTGATCGTCTGAAATACAAATTGATAAAGTAGAGTGACCCTGCGGGGAAAGGACCGGAGTGTCCAAATCCCCAACAACATACCGTGACATACGCTTCCCATATTGTCATCGAAATCATACGATACAGAACAGGAGTTAATGCGAGTACACTGACCACATATAGAATGATAATAAGGTCAGAGGAAGACTTCCTCTTAAAACAATTGATCAATATCCTTTCAATGTGAAAAGAAAACAAGTCCTGGTACTCGCACTAACCCCTGGCAATCAAAATACATAATAATAATATGATCCATTAATATAGAAAAAATAATTGAAATCAAAATATTTTGAAAAAATATTTTTTCAGAACAGCCCAAGTTTCTGAAAAGTAACGTTGAGCCCCAATGGATCCCAAGCCTAAGTGTGGACAAAAATTTTAAAAATATTTTAAACAATTTATTCAACACTTACGAACAATAATAATGTATCTAGTTATGATTAAAATAACATAAAGATATTATTATTTAGAAATCCCCCCCTCACACAGAGGGCTGTTGTAAATGTAAACAATGAGTGTAAAAACACTAAAATAAGACTCCAGGCACCCAGGCTCGAAATCAGTTACCAAAAATACACTATCTGATGCAAAACAGAGACTACCAGGGAAGAAACTGCAGAACATCAGATGGTAGATGCAGAACACAACGCCTAACCACCCGTAGGTGAAGACGTAAACATGGGGAAAGAACAGAATTCATTCTGTTATTCAGCTAAAACTCCCAAGAAATTTTAGTAATAATAATTACAGAAACTATGCCAAAAGCATGGGAGAATAGCAAGGGGGAACTTAAAGGACAGGGAGAGAGGAAAACACTTGAAAAAACAGTGTAACTAAACAATCAGAATGACAACAAAATGGCTGCTGCCTTGAAAATAGGTAACTTAACATAATTTCATTAAAAAATTTTAAGTTACAGCCCTGATAATATTCTGTCACACATTCTTTTCCTCTCCTCCTTTTCTATCCTCCTTAGAATCACCATTTCACTAATATTTATGTGTCTGGCATCATTTAAACTGAGATTTAAAAGCACAAAGATCAGTCAGATGTTAACTGATGAAGGGCCAAACTTAGAATGATAAATGGCGCCAATTTCGGAACGTCCTTGACACTGCGCATGCGCAATAGGGGCAAAGTGTGGAGGGCCTTTCAGGACATGTTTTCTTTAGTTTTAGATGCAAATTTTGGGGATTGGGGGGCAAAATTTGTGTTTGGCCCTATATTTTAAGAGTTAGCACCAGCTATGTCTGGGTCATTGGTACAGTATAAAAATACAAAAATTTAGGAGAGGGGAGCTGAATGAATCTCCTTGAGTTGCTTGATATCTTATTTGTCCAAGGTTTTCAAGAAAGGTTCCAATAGTAAAGGACTTCCAGATCCATAATAAAAGATTTCTAAATTCAACCGATGAAGTCACTTTTTATCACTTTGTAGCCATGCAAACTAATTTAGTGACCTAAACCAAATTTGTTAGTTAAAATTTATGTGGCTGGTCACATAAATCAGACATGACACATAAAAGTGATGTGTACTGACGACTAGGCACATAACCCCTGATTTGTTAGTACAGAAATTCAAATTAAAATACCTTTCTACAAAGTAAATGAAATATTGGGGTAAACTCTTAACACAAAGTCAAATAGAGTTACAGATTGGTAAGAAAGTTTGTCTACAGGAAAGAGAGGTTTTTTTAAATTTACATACACTTTTTTTGCCCAACAAACAATCTGCAATTCCCATACTTAAAGTGATATCAAAATCTTGGAGGCTGCATGAAGCAAACATTCTTGGATGAATTCCACCAACATTCCTAAAATAAAATAAAAAAATTATTGCAAATTTACATTTCAGTACATGCATTTCAGTATGGACTGTGTTCTATAGTGGTGTCCACTTAATTGGATATCTCTCAAATGAATAACACTCTTAATTGAATATAACTTGCAAAGACAAAACCATTTCCCATACCTTCAGAACAAAGTTGAATGGTTAATTTCCCATAGGTTAGAAGTAAACACCTGTTAACGAATAATTTATTTATTCATTTATTGGTGTTTAAGGTCACATACTTCTGGCACAATGGTTAATCGTGACCACAACATGGAGATAAAGTCAAGGTCAGTCAATCGTTCATACCCCATGTTGCCTATTTTAGAGGACTTGCACACCAAGCATTAGTTACTGAGTTCTATTTTATCAGTAAAAGAGAACTTGTTTACCACAGTAAACAAGCACTGACTCACTTCCCAGAGTTCCACGGGGGTGTTAACAAATAAAAAATCTTGTAATATGTCAAGAAATTACCCTGACAGTCACCAAATTCCTTTTTTTGGACCTATTTGGCCTCAGTACATGCAATACAGGCATTTAACCTACAGGGGTGGCATCTGGTTTCCTCGACATGGGGGCTATGATCCCTGACAAGGGGCTATGGAGTCTGCGAAATTAAAACCAAAATTCTCCTACCACCATGTTTTGGTCCAGCGGAAGAAATTTTTATTTTAATTGAGAACAGGCCTGAAAATAAGCAGTCTGACATTTGCAGAATGAGGTCCCCATTGGGTGAATTTGAGATGCTATCCCATACAGTTTGCCAATTTATCCTCTGGGTACCTCTTTCTGTTTAGTTTTGAGACCCTGATTCGGATTGAGGTTCACAGAGGGTAAATGTAGTGATGCTATCCTGATAAGCAGGGTAGCATCACTAAATTCACCCTCTGGGTACCTCATTTTGCAGATGACAGTCTGCTTATTTTCTGGCTTGATTGGGAAAAAGTCAAAATATATGTGACTCAAGAGAGAGTCAAAATGAAATGCAAAAACATTTGTGGTTTGCGGAATTGGGGTATCCAAAACAGCTGTCATGGCAAATTGCCATGACACCTTTTTTTGATACCCTAATTCCACCAGCCACAAATTTAATAAGTACAATATAACTCACAACGGAGACTAGCTGTGTATGGACCAATGATTGTATAGAAAGTATCTGGTACAAGCTACATGACACTTCGTCGAAAGACACTTCGTTGAATGGACACCAGGTCGAATGGACATGTGGTAGAGTACAATTTTCGTCGAATTTTCATCGAAAGTTGTTTGAAAATTTTTATTCAGATTAATTTACTTTTTTTGCTAAACATTGTTCAATGATTTGGGAATATGAATGGGAAATATATATACTTTACACAAATAACTTTTCTGGTAACATAATTTGTGTTTTGGGGCTCTAAAAAATAAAAACAACTTTAAAAAGAATTTTTTTTTTTTATTTTGTACTTGTTCAAAACTAGCATATGCAGTATATAACGAAGAACAAACAAAAACACCATAAAGAAACAAATATAATAGTTTGCTCTGTTTTTTGTAACACATGTATGCAAGATGAATGCTGCAGAAACAGTTCGTTCTATGATAAACCCAAACTCTTACGCATGTGGAACCAAGAATAGAATGAACCAAACTCCATGTCAAGAAAAATAAATACAATAACGCTTACAAAAAAGTTGAAATTTTTTTAAAAAGTTGAAATTTTAATTTTGACAAAATGGCCTAATTTTTAGAAATGAAAATTCAACTAAATGTGCATTTGACGAAGTGTACTTTCGACCAAGTATTCATTCGACCAACAGTCCATTCAGCAAAGTGTCCATTCGACCACAAGTTATTTCGACCAAGTGACACTTCGACCAAATGTGCATTCAACCAAATGTGTTTCGATGAAGTGTCGTGCTCCCTTGGTACAGACTAAAACAGAACTCTCGCAATGTATTAACACTGCCTAGTCCACAGTGGTTATATGTCCATTGGGTTATTCCTATTGTGCTAGTGTATCGGGCCTTCAGGGCTGTTATCTCTATCTTCATGGTGTTTGCATAATTTTACCTTAAGGCCACACAAAGTAGATCTTCTGTTTCTCAGGCCATTATTTGTAAAATTGCATGCAAGCGAGTGGTTTTTATTCTATTTTTTATTGCTTTAATTATTTCTTTGCCATCAAATGTTCATGTTCTTGGTTTATGTTTCAGACCTCATAATCTACAGAATAGCATGGGTAGTGGTCTAATTCATCCCTTGAGAGCAAGAAGCGTTGCAAAGCCTTCTTTCACTGAAGGGACAAATTTATCAATTTTTTTAACTTGGGTAAAATATCAGACATAAACCATTTAATTTTTATTTTTTTAAAGTTTACATTGGTTATAAAAAGAGAGCATGTGGCAGCCAAAAGGACCATGAGGGAGGGCCTGAGAAACAGATTTTTAAATTTTTTAGGCCTAATCTGGATGTCTTGTCTGACAGAGCTTCTTCAGCTCTGTTAAACAAGATGTAATAGAATAAATCCTCATTTTATCTCTAGAATACATTGGCAGTGCGCTATTCAATTAACAAGATTCCATTGTACTTTCAAGTTTCATACATTCCTACCCGTTAACTTCCATTGAAATATGAATCATTTTTTATGCAAATTTTACCCATAATGCATTTATGAAATTTCACCAAATATACCCAAGCTATTTTGATTAAAATTGTGATTTTGTATGAAAAAATGTTATAACTAAAGAGAATGCTTTTACGATGTCATTTGTTCTAGAGTTCAACAAAAAGATGAGAATGCCAAACTTCCAAAGAAGCAACTTTCGAGTACAAATCTATTTTCTTCCACTATTTATAAACATAACGTCCATGAGACCTTGTTGACAAAGAGGTGGAATTGGTGTTGACAAATACCTGGGAGCAGGCTAAGTTATATTTTGAGGAATTGTATTATTTGGGGTTTTTTTTCTCTGGTTTAGAAGAGTTTCTGACCCTGCCTAAGCATATAGTAGCCCATACTTGTGTGGGTTTTTTTTTTTGCATATTATTATTCTGGGTGTTTCCTATTTGAACATTTTCGAGTTCCATGAACTCTTAAATGGTAGAGTGCTAAGTTTTTTTGGTTGTCAAAATTATGTTCACATGTTAGGCCTAAAAAAGTTAAAAATCTGTTTCTCAGGCCCTCCTGCATTGTCCTTTTTGGCTACCATATGCTCTCTTTTTATAACCAATGCAAACTTCAACAAATAAAATTTAAATGGTTTATGTCTGATATTTTATCCAAATTAATATAATTGATAAATTTGTCCCTTGAGTGCAACAAGACTTTGCAATGCTTTAAATAAAACTAAATAAAACTTTCAGGTTCACACTCATCAGATAATTCCAGATACTGACTAAAATAGGGCAGATTTTATTTATTTAACCCTTTACCCAACGAATCGGCCACATCTGCTCGCATAATATGCAAATTCAGCAGTTGAAAAAATATTATTTTTCAAAAAATTTCATCAAAACCATATCATGATGACACAGACGAATCGAAATTTATTATTTTAAATATCATTTTTTCAAATATTTCAAAAAATGTCAACAAAACCATATCATGTGACCCCTCGTTGGAATGAGCTCAACGTGCTCGTTCCAACGAGGGGTAACATGATATGGTTTTGTTGAAATTTTTTTTAAAATTTGAAAAAATAATATTTAAATAATAAATTTTGATATCGTCTGCGTTGGGTAAAGGGTTAAGAATTGAATGCAATTTTTATAATCTTTATTGGAGTATGAACGTGTGGGAATGGGTACAAATTATGTATGAATCCCAAAGGGATTATAATTACATTCCATAACTGTTTAAACTACTTTTTACCAAACAACAAAGCAGAAAGACGAAATAAAACATGTACGAACGAACGAGGCAAAAAACTACCCTCACACAAAAGACAAAGCGCACAACTCTGAGTTGAGAGCCGGTTCCGTCTAAATGATATCCCAAAGGCAAATAAGCTTTAATTTTCACAACTTTAGAAATGGAAACGAGTATTTCAGTAATGGGCTTTATGCCACAGTTGGGAAATGTCTCCAAAGAAACAGCAGCGGAGTTGATCACTGCGAGAAGCACTAAAAGTTAAAAACCCGCCCAATCACCGCCCGAATTACATTCTGTCAACTGCACTTTACCGTAAATGCAGGTCAAAGTTTGACCAAATGTATTCATTGTATTCACTGGAAAATGAATTACATTTGGTCATGACGTTTTCATCCAGCTGACCAATGGGAATTGAGTATTTGGACACAAAACGTATAACTACATTAACAATGTAAGTATTCTATCTTATGAGATATTTTATTGCACAATATTCAGCCCAATTCGACCCCAAATGCGTACCTTTCAAAACAATAACAAAGATCAGTTGGCATAGTGTGACGTCATTTAGTAAGCTACTGACGGATATTCCTCGATATCCATCGAGTTGATAGATATCGATTAATATCTTTTAGATAATTTGCGATAATTCACAGGCTAGCATACAAGTAACTGGAGTAAAGCTAAAAATTACTTACAAAACTTTGTTGGACATGATACAACCAAACATATCCTCACACATACAACCACCTATAAATTAAATAATAATAATAAAACATTAATTCACAATTTAAAAAAAAATGAGAAAATTCAACATAACCTCATACACTAGTGGGAAACGAAATTACTGGAAAAAACAGCCAGAGACTTGAGTTTCCAGTAACATTTTGAACTGAATTCTAAAAAAAAACAGAAGTAAAAGCAGGAATACAATTATTTGGTTAAATTATTTGGTTAACTCCTTGCATGCTGCTGTTGGATATTCCTGCCACTGAAATAAGTATAATTTGGACACAATTAACCCTTTACCTAATGCAGACGATATCAAAATTTATTATTTTAAATATCATCTTATAAATTTTTTCAAACAATTTCAACAAAACCATATCATGTGACCCCTCGTCGAGCTCGTTCCAATGAGGGGTCACATGATATGGTTTTGTTGAAATTTTTGGAAAAATAATATTTTTTCAACTGCAGAATTTGCATATTATGCGAGTGGATGCGTGCAATTCGTTGGGTAAAGGGTTAATGAAACTTATAAACTCAACCGATTTTTCACCAAAATTTTCTTGCAATAAATTTTGATGAATTTTTCATCAAATCTAGTCATGGCTGCTGTGAGGCAGCCGTAACTAGATTTTATGAAAAATATCCTGAAAGTTAAAAAATTTATAGTAATTTATATATTTTTTATACTTACCAATGACCCAGACATAGCTGGTGCTAACTCTTAAAATATAGGGCCAAACACAAATTTTGCCCCCCAATCCCCAAAATTTGCATCTAAAACTAAAGAAAACATGTCCTGAAAGGCCCTCCACACTTCGCCCCTACTGCGCATGCGCAGTGTCAAGGACGTTCCGAAATTGGCGCCATTAATCATTCTAATAACCAGTGCCTGGTAAGCGCTATGTACTCAGCGGGGAGGCAAGAGTTCCCAACTCCTGGGAGGGCCATCCCCGTCTGGGTCATTGGTAAGTATAAAAAATATATAAATTACTATAAATTTTTTAACATTTTTATACTGTACAAATGACCCAGACATAGCTGAATAGTAAAAAGGCTGGAGGGCCAAGGACATAGAGCAAAATGGAATACGCTCAATAAAATAAAATAGAGTCATCCCCTGTAGGGAAAAAGAAATAATAGGCCTTACATGTATCTTTCTTATTTATGATAAATTAGAAAGATACAACACCTTCCAAAATTGAGCTTCATACATCCATGTACTCTATTAATATCCAATATAATCCTTATACTAAAAATTTTTAAAGTAAGCCAATAAATAAAGTAAGTCTAGAGAATAGAGACTCTTATACTCCTAAAAGTGTCTGAGGATTGCATAATCATGTCCGTTGACATATGCAATATTCAAAAGCTATACTTTAAAAACTAAGACTTGAATGAATTTTAAAAACCCAAACTTCTCACTAAACAACCATCCCAATAACAGCTCAGAATTACTAACTCCGGAGGAGGTATCCCCTTGTTTTCATAGTAAAACAGGTGACCCAAGGGAACACCCTCCCCCCCCCCCCCCCCCCCCCCTTTTTCTTGCCCTGGGTCAAATAGCCCAGAGCGAAGAGGGCAGCCGAACGGAGACACTGCCGAAACAGACAGCCTACCTAGCTATAGTAGCAACTGTTAAGTGAATGACATTCTGAGCAGTAGATAATAGACCTAACAATAGAGGCCTCCAGAAATGGACTCGATATTTCTAAGATAAAATTCATGAATGTGGATGGCTGAGCGCAATGAGCGGCCTTCAAAAATCTATAATAGCGACACTATTAATGTAAGCCCAAGAAGTAGAAGAACTCTTACTTCATGAGCCGAAATCTTAAGCACAACTGCTAAGTCAATGATATACCATAAGCAGTACCGATAGTTAATAGAATCCATTAACAATAAAATGGAGCGTAACGTCCTTCTACTAGACATCAAAGACAGAAGAAGCTTACGCCCTATGTAATAAACAGATATCTGTTTATAAATACATAAACTGTACCCGGAAAGAGTAAAGGCCTATGCCCATACGAAGATGGAAGGACCTTAAAATAATAGGTTCGGGATAATAGGAGCCTAACTCTTATGCAAAAATCCAACCTAAATAGTAACGGAAGTATTGATTCCGAAACTATGAAAGTGAAAATCATCCATCGATAGTGCATGAAACTCACTGACTCTACAGTAAAAGAGAAACCAACAGAATTACTGTCTAAAAGGTCAGAATTTGAAAACTACTGTTTCCAGAGGTTCAAATGATTACTTAGCTAATTAAGAACCGAAGTTAAAATCCGTATAGGAATTTAATCTAAAGATTCTAAGTCTATTTATCAAAAAGTTACTAACTGACTTAGATAAAGAGACAAAAGACTCAATTGTAAACTATCGTAGAGTGCATAGGTATGAGGTAACATAAACCTATAACCTAAATAATAACAGGCTGCAGTAGATCTTGTGAAACAAGTATACTAAAAAATAGCAATGAGTAGTATGGAGGGATCAACAATATGAACATAATGATCCCTACACCACGACGGAAGAGCCTCCACTTTAGCCGCATAGAATAGCGAAGAAGAGGATCTCCTATAGTAAGAAATCGCGTCCAAAGCTCGTCCAGTACAGTGCTTACAATGCAATACGGACCACACAACGGAATACATGAAGGTTGCGACCTTGCTGGTTGTGATAAAGATGACACGATTTACCCAGTGAAAAAGATCCTCACATAGAGGAAGATTTCACGTTAAGACCCACAGTAGACAAGAGAGTAAATTACTCATGATCTCTGTGAAGATAGAGATGCTATCAACAGAAATGTATTGTGGTTGTTTATCTTAGCAATACCTGCTAAAACAACAGCGCCGGAGGATACGCGTATCCTATCATTCCGTCCTATAGATCAATAGAGCGTTAACAATATTAGCTCAGAGATCTGGACAAGCCAACACATACGTCTGCAATTGATTAGCAAGCTGTGTCATAAATAAATCATCATTGGGCGCTCCCATAGATAGCAAATCTGATTGAATACTTGTTTGTTGAGAGTCCATTGTGACAGCAACAAGCGACCCGTAAGAGAACGGGAGTCCGATAAAACAATCAGACGACCCGGAATATGACGGACCAACACTGAACTTGGTGTACTATAACCAACAGACGGATTCTTTCCATTAAATTGAATAACGGAAACGAAAGAGTGCCTCCCTGGTTCCGGAGATACGCCACTACTGTCGAATTAAAGGACAGGAATTTGGGCAAGCGTTTCTGAATAATGTTCATGCAATGACATAAAGCAAGCCTAAAAAACATTATTCCGCGGAAGTTAAACTGATTGCTAAAAGACTGCGGAACCCAAAGACCCTGGCACTTCGAATCCGAAGGGATCAGTATTATATCCCAATCTGTTTGACTGGCAACCGTCATAACAGCCACACTCGGGTCCGGCAACTGCGGCGGCACTCTCTGAGTCAACCACCGAATGTTTGCCCCAGTCTGAATCTCTTGTAACACTAGATAGACAAGAGAACGTATAAATCGAGCAATTCATGAATTGCCGAAAAGTTGCCGTCGAAGAGCAGCTCCTCCGAGAACGAAGCGACTCTGAGAGAGTTCTTAACCTTACTATCCACGCGTGTGGATGTAGCTAGGGCTGCGTCACGTCTAACTAACTCCAATCAGCCACTGAAGGGCGGAGTTATACGTGAACAAACTACTGCCCTCAAAAGAAATTACATTGAGAATAATATCCCGTAAATCTTTTCTTGAAGACGTAATGATAACGCCTCAGTAAGGCGGATTACGTATAATAAAGCGTCTAAGTTAAGTCTACTATACATAATGTCGTTCCCAACATTGAAATTGGAAAAGACATAAACGGCGAAAAAGAATATATGCAGTCTTTAATCACACCGTCTAGACGCATATGAACTCTCGGTATGCCCTGCTCTGCCAAAATAAACTATTTGAATAAATGATAAAATGGCAGAAATGAGCAACGCGGACAAGAAACTAAACTATCATGCTTAGTAGCAGGCTTGTATATATATATATATAGCGTCGAAAAATAAAACACATGTTGTAATGACAATATTGGACTGCGTCGGTAAGTCAGGGACAATGTCCCTGAACCGATCGAAAAATCCGAGTCCAATGACGCTATAAGTCTCTTATCCAAGATCGCAGCAATGAAGTCCGAAATAATAATCACTGGAAGATAATGCCAGAAGATATGAAAGGCATCTTCCGATACTACTAAAGGGAAAACTCGAAATCTTTCGAATCCCTTTCGCCATCCTGTCGGACCCTATAAAGCGTTCGGTCATCCGTAGCTGATGCAACCGCGGACCGCACCGACACAGCGCCGTCGGATAATTCCTGATTCGACCGAGAAACTGTCAATTGCTGGGATGCTGCGAAACAACTGTGCTAACTCGGATAGCACGTCCGTCACTGAGGCCTGAGGAGAAGCGGTCTTACGATGCATTGCCGCTGGAAGCTCCGTGATCGTTACCCCGTGCATACTACCAATATGCGAGCGAACGGAGTGTATAGGCCTCGTGTCCCTTGGCTACCGGATGGCGCGACCTATTCGCCGTGGAATCACTGAATGCCGAAACTGATCGGATACTCGAGGTCACGTAGCCAATGTGCGGTCGTGTGCCCTGCTGTGAGGATGAGGAAGCATTAAAGACAGTCTCTCGGACTGTCAATATAACGGAGCGTCCCGACCAACGGACATATGCTCCGAATGTAAAATATCTGAACCACAACATGCGGTCCCCTATGTTGTTGGGCGAGAGAGGGACCTCTCTCGCTCACAGCCCGGACGGACCTGGACAAGCCAGGAACCGGACTAACAGGCTTCCTCCGATCTGTCCTCAATCTGCCGTCACTGGGTGAGTACTAAAGTAATTAAAGTGCTCGCATCACCCAAATCTCCTTCCTAGACCGCAACGGACGAACCCGGCATCCGAACCATTCGATGAATGTACGCTACACCGGGTGAGCTAGCGAATGTCACTCCGTAGGCGATAGACATATTCCATGAGCACTTATTGCCGCTAACTCTTCATTAACTATGACGACAGAGGCACACTTTTGAAAGACATCTCCATAACTTCTTCGAACAAGAAACCAAAAATGCTTGGATAGCAAGCACAAAATAATAATATAAATAGCGTCGTTCAATAATTCGAAAGTTTGTGTGACATTATTGGACTATGTCGGAACTGAGGGACGATATCCCTGAACCGAACCAAAAATTTCTAAGTCCACCGACGCTATCAGTTTCTTATCCGGCATCGCAGCATTCTGGTCCGACGAAAGAAGCTGTAGAAGACCAAGTCAGATGACATACACAACAGCATATGTTGTTCCGAAAGGGAAAGCTCGAAATCCTCCGAATCCCTTTCGGTATCCCGTCGGACCGGATGAAACTTTCGGACGTCCGTACCCACTTCCGCGGAGCGTCCCGACCCAGCATCGTCGGATAAAATATATGCGACAGATTCAGTTGATGCTGGGATGCTGCGATAAACTGTGCTATTAAGGAAAGCACGTCCGTTCCCGAGGCCTGTGCAGTAGCGGTCTTACGATGCATTGCCGCCGGAAGCTCCGTGTCCGTTGACTCCCGCACACTTCCTATGCGAACGTCCGGAGTCTGCAGGCCTCGTGTCCCTGGCTACCGGATGGTGTGACCTGGTCGCCGAAGAATCCTTGATCGGCGAAGCTGGTAATATATCGGCGGTCACGCAGCCAAGGTGCGGTCGTGTGCGCTGACGAGAAGAGGAAGCCTTAGCAGTCTCAGCGGACTGCCTATACAACGGAGCGTCACGAGCGACGGACGTATGCTCCGCTTGCGACACATTTTGTACCACAACATCTGGGGCCATTAGGTTAATTTATAGTGCTCGCATCACCCCAAAATTCCTTCTAGACCGCAACGGACGAACCCGGCTGCCGAACCATTCGGTGAATGGACGCTACACCGGGCGAGCTAGCGGACATCAAAGGCCGTCGAACCTACTAGGGTCCTCTTAGGCAATTGGCGTATTTACATGAGCACTTTTCCGCTAGCCCTTCATTAATTGTGACGACGGAGGCACACTGTTGGAAGACATCACAGATACATCACCCTAATCTTGATCGTCTGAAATAGAAATTGATAAAGTAGAGTGACCCTGCGGGGAAAGGACCGGAGTGTCCAAATCCCCAACAACATACCGTGACATACGCTTCCCATATTGTCATCGAAATCATACGATACAGAACAGGAGTTAATGCAAGTACACTGACCACATATATAATGATAATAAAGTCAGAGGAAGACTTCCTCTTAAAACAATTGATCAATATCCTTTCAATGTGAAAAGAAAACAAGTCCTGGTACTCGCACTAACCCCTGGCAATCAAAAGACATAATAATAATATGATCCATTAATATAGAAAAAATAATTGAAATCAAAATATTTTGAAAAAATATTTTTTCAGAACAGCCCAAGTTTCTGAAAAGTAACGTTGAGCCCCAATGGATCCCAAGCCTGAGTGTGGACAAAAATTTTAAAAATATTTTAAACAATTTATTCAACACTTACGAACAATAATAATGTATCTAGTTATGATTAAAATAACATCAAGATATTATTTTTTAGAAATCCCCCCCTCACACAGAGGGCTGTTGTAAATGTAAACAAATGAGTGTAAAAACACTAAAATAAGACTCCAGGCACCCAGGCCCGAAATCAGTTACCAAAAATACACTATCTGATGCAAAACAGAGACTTCCAGGGAAGAAACTGCAGAACATCAGATGGTAGATGCAGAACACAACGCCTAACCACCCGTAGGTGAAGACGTAAACATGGGGAAAGAACAGAATTCATTCTGTTATTCAGCTAAAACTCCCAAGAAAATTTAGTAATAATAATTACAAAAACTATGCCAAAAGCATGGGAGAATAGCAAGGGGGAACTTAAAGGACAGGGAGAAAGGAAAACACTTAAAAAACAGTGTAACTAAATAATCAGAATGACAACAAAATGGCTGCTGCCTTGAAAATAGGTAACTTAACATAATTTCATTAAAAAATTTTAAGTTACAGCCCTGATAATATTCTGTCACACATTCTTTTCCTCTCCTCCTTCTCTATCCTCCTTAGAATCACCATTTCACTAATATTTATGTGTCTGGCATCATTTAAACTGAGATTTATAAGCACAAAGATCAGTCAGATGTTAACTGATGAAGGGCCAAACTTAGAATGATTAATGGCGCCAATTTCGGAACGTCCTTGACACTGCGCATGCGCAGTAGGGGCGAAGTGTGGAGGGCCTTTCAGGACATGTTTTCTTTAGTTTTAGATGCAAATTTTGGGGATTGGGGGGCAAAATTTGTGTTTGGCCCTATATTTTAAGAGTTAGCACCAGCTATGTCTGGGTCATTGGTACAGTATAAAAATATACTCAATGGGTTAAAAGTTAAACCACATGAGGGTTAGTTGGTAAATATCATTTGTTGGTGTGTAAGGCTCTCACTTGTGCATTTTGGTTGACAAGGAGGTAAGGTGTAAGAGTCGATGGGGTCTATTTCTGATATTGCTAAAACCAACCACTTTACTTTTTCTATGACAGAAATTTTCATTTTCACGAGGATGGAAAAATCACAATTGACCCCTTCAGCTTCTCACTTTTGATGCTTTTCATAACAAATATTTCAACAATTTTCTCTAGTGATGTGCAGTGTTGTGACAATAGTACTCAGAACTTACAATACAGTCGCCTTAGTCTGGTCATAATCAGCACATGGGTAGAGATGTCCATGCAGTGTAACCCTGTTAAATGAATAGCCACTTTGCCAATGAAAATTATTCAATTAACAGGAGTATTCAATTAACAGGGACTGTGTTACTTTCCTGTATTCTAGAGATAAACTTAGCATTTATTCTATTATATTTTGTTTGACAGAGCTCCATGAGCTCTGTCAAACAAGATATAATAGATTAAATGACTATATTGGATATACTGAGCCCAAATAGGTCTATAACCAAAGGAAAACTGGGGAGAGTCACGGTAATTTCTAGACATTTTACAAGAATTTTTATTCAATTAACAGAAGTTTACTCTATAACCTATATTCAATTAACAAGTCAAATTTGAACTAGAGGTATGGTAAATGGTTTTGTGTTGGGAAATTATATTCAGTTAACAGGGATATACAACTAAGAGATATCCAATTAAGTGGGCTCCACTGTAATAAAAATTATCAGCAGC
The DNA here is from genome assembly GCA_031216915.1 of Pictodentalium vernedei. NCBI lineage: Eukaryota > Metazoa > Mollusca > Scaphopoda > Dentaliida > Dentaliidae > Pictodentalium > Pictodentalium vernedei. The sequence continues at coordinate 316,762,377 of CM062288.1, read as the reverse complement.
AAAATTTTAATTAATGAAGCACTGGGTTGTATCTGGTGCTTCATTAATTAAAATTTTTGATGATTATTTCTATAATTAGTGTTTGGAATCTAATATTACTGCATCCATGGCAATATTGCTCACCTGTGGAAAGCAACCAGTCCAAACTCTCAAACCACAGATTAGACTGTGGTTTGAAAGTTTGTGGGCAATTGTCCCTTATAATCCAGCAATAACTTCAAAATGACTGGAAACCCTGAGGAGCTGTTAATTTTCATTGGCCTCTATCCAATGCTGACAGATTTTGGGGTACTAAAACAGGTACTTTAACACAAAATCAGTCCTAGAGACAGAAGACGAATTACCTTGGCAGTGGTTTGTAGTCATGTCTTCTCGACTTGGCTCCCTCTAGAAATCACAGCTAGGGTGTGGTTTAGTATAAGTTCTGGGAAACAATCCAAGCTTGTTGTGTTCCCTTGAGATTTTCTGTTCACAAATTTCAAATTGAGAATCTGTTGTTTTTATCAAGAATTTTTTGGAGGTGGGCATAAACCACTTTCCTAATTTTCAAATGAGGTAGGCCCAAGTCCAAAGCTGGTGGGAATGGAGGGTGGGGGTGTTATGGGGACACAATACCCCCCCCCTCCCCTTGACCATGTCTCTTGGAAATTTTTGTTGTCTGTTGAAAAAAATGTTGGTCACTTGTACACCACCAGTTTCTCTGAAAGACGCGAATTAGAAAAAGGGGGCGCAGTGGCTCAGCAGGTAGAGGTGCAGGCTGCAAGCCGAGAGGTCCTTGGTTCGAATCCTACCTGCGGCAACCGCGTTGTGTCTTTGGGCAAGGCACTTAACCCCGATTGTCCACATGGGAGCACGATGACGCCGTGTACTAAGGAGTACTGCACGTCGATGGTACGCATGTCTTCAACCAATCTAACCCTGCCTCTGCTGCAGTGCGGAGTTACAATGTTGGGGAGCTGGCAGCTGCTCGTCATTGCTTGGTGGTTCTCTCCGGGTACTCCGGCTTCCTCCACCCGTAAAACTGTCATGGTCATGATTAACCATTGTGCATCAGTATATGACCTTAAACACCAATAAATATATAAATACATAAATTAGAAAAAACAAGACAATCAGTAAAATTGATGGACGCTCCCTGACAGTTGATTTAGTTAACAAGCAGATTCGTAAAATTGTAGTCCACTGCTATGGGAAGTAATTTGGCAATTTTGCAAGGATCATAAAAATATGAAAAAATGTGAAAAATATGCACACAGCTTTTTTATAACATGTACAAAAACCAAATTTCATTGATTTCCATCCACTCACTGTTCTGATAATGCTGAAGATGGAAAAAAAAATTATAAAAAATTTTACAAAGTGAGAACCATTACTTTGGTGAAAATGTGCGAGCAACTTTTTTAAAACATGTGCAGGAGCAGCTTGTCACAAAGATCTCTCATTATAACAACAGTATTACAACAATCATTCATAACCATTACAACAAAGTCTATAACTTGATCAATCTCTTATTATACAGCATCCCACTTAACCCTTTACCCAACGTAATGGCCAAAACCGGAGAGCTATTCTCAAAAATCACCAATTAAGTTTGATTATTTTTTCATCTCAAAAACATAAGTTATGACCCCTAGTTGGAACGAGCTCATTGAGCTTGTTCCAACAAGGGTCATAACCTATGTTTTTGAGACAAAAAATGAACAAAATTAGTTATTAAAGAATTTATTTTGCACGTGTCATCTGCTTTTCATGTTAGGTAAAGGGTTAACTGAAAAAGGTTCAGCAGAACAACCCTTTTAATTTAAATAACTTTAACCCTTTACCTAACAAATGGATGACATCTGTCAGCATAATTTACAAACTGAGCAATTGAAAAAAAATACATTTTTCAAACAATTTCAACCAAGCCTGGAAATAAGAAGACTGTTATCTGCAAAATGAGGCCCCCAGATGGTGAATTTGGTGATGCTACCCTGCACAGCAGGGTAGCATCACTAAATTTACTATCTGTGAACCTCAATCTGAATCAAGGTCTCAGGCATAAACAGAAAATGGAACCTAGAGGATACACTGACCCATTGTATGGGATGGCCCAAGCAAATTCACCTTCTGAGGACCTCAATTTGCAAATGACAGATTGCTTATTTTCGGGCTTGACTGGATGTAGTGAGTATATCTCAAGTTATGACAAAACAAATTAATGGATGAATGGAGGGTCCAATGGACATATGAGTGGACAAATGTCATAATATGATATGTCTGCTAACACAGGCATATAAAAATATCAAAATTTATATAATCCAGAATGCAACAAGCTCAATCACATATTTATTTATTGGTGTTTAAGGTCACATATTTTTGCACAATGGCTAAGCATGACCACAACCTGAGTATCAACTCAAGACCAGGGGTGAGAGTTAATAAGCCATGTTGCCCATTTTATAGAGGGTTTGCACCTCCCAAGCATTGGTAACTGGGTCCTATTTTACCAGTAAAACAGAGCCTGTTTACCGCAGTGAACAGGTACTGCTTCACTTCCCAGGGTTCCCAGGGGGAAATCACACATTTAAAAAAAATCTAATTGGGAATATATAATTACATATTTATTGGAGTGTGAGGTCACTTTCAGCAACTAAGGTTATATCATGACTGCAGCATAGGTTTGAATTAAGTGAAGTCTAGCCAATCAGTGACACCTAGGCTGCCTACTTGAGAGAACTTCCACTGTAGGCATTGGCAAACCGATCCTATTTTATCAGTGAAGCTAAAATTGCTACCACAGTAAACAAGCACTGCTCCACTTTCCAAGGTTCATATGGAGGCTAATGAGAAATAAACAACAGAACTGTGTTAAAAAAAAACCTTAACTGCTTTGTTTGTGGTTGGTTCATCAGGCCTGGTATTTTCAGAAGAGCAATTTATTCGCTCGCCTACTGCTCGCCTTAAAAAAATTAAGGAGGGCGAAAACTAGTCCGCCTGGCCTTAGAAAATAATGACCCACATCTTTTCAGATCTCTGCTTTGTTAGTGCTTTCTGTAAGATGGCCACACTGTCCCTACCACACCTCTAGGCCTTACCAAGGCCCAGAGGTGTTGGAGGGACAGTGTAGCCATCTCACAGAGACTACTTCGTTAGCTGCACCAAATAAAATGTACAAAGCCCACAAGGCAGAATTCATTAATAGTAAAACTTCATTTTACCACTTTTAGCTTTTGTAAACTTAAGGAGAGCCAATCGCTCCCCTAGGCCATGCAAGTGTAGCAGTTTTTAGCCCTCCTGCATTTTTAAGAATGCCAGGGCTGGTTCAATCATAAAACTGATGTATAAAAAATTAGATCAAATGGATAAAAATCAATCCTGAAAGAGTTTGCAGAGAATGATTTGGTATTTGGGCACCCAATGAATGACAAGCTAACTTCTTAGTCACATAAATCTTGCTAGGTCAAGAAGTTAATTTGCAGATCATGGAAACCCAGATTGTCTCTCTGGTGATCCATGAATTGCAGATTAGCTTTCTGAGTCTTGATGTTTCAACTGACTAGTCAGGGAAAGTTCTTTGTCAGCATCAATTATGAGGTTGATGAAGATGTAAAATGGCTGATCCCTTCACAGTATTCAAGAAGAGCGAGGCACAAAGTTTCTGCTGTGAAAGTCGTCCCATACATCTGCACCAATTGGGCTAAGGAGAGGCATTAATATAAATTGCATAACTTGCTCACCATTCCTTGTTAAACAAATAAGATTTAAAAAAAACGCGACATCGACGCCGTAGCTGCGATGGGTGGTGCAATCTCACAAAATTCCAAGTTCATCAAGGGCCATAACTCCAAGAAAAATACTTGGAACAACACATGCATTGAACAATGGCTAGACATTAATAAGATACACTTACATGCCAAATATAAAGTCATTCCATCAAGTATTTCAAAAGTTATTGAGTTTTGAAACTCGTTGGTCACAGACAGACTGACATGAAACTCGTTGGTCACAGACAGACCGACAGACAGACCGACAGACAGATCGACCGACAGACAGACTGACACTGCCACTTATAGAGCTGCTAGTCGCAGCTAAAAACATTTTTAATAGTTGGAGACATTCTGGTAGGACGGTTTTATGGGTGGAGGACTTGGTCCATCCACTGGGTGGCAGAATACTAAATCATTCTCTGCATACTGTTCATATATGGTTAATTAGTATTAGTGTATTACCTTCTGTATAGAGATACCTCCATTTTGCTAATGTTAGCATGTAAATATAAGTAATAATTAGTAATTAGTAAGTAGACATCTAATGAAATTAATATAAGTAATTATAAATCAGGCCTTAAAATTTGTTCTGTTTTTTTCGGGAGGACTGGTATTTGATTTTCCTACTGTGAGAATCAATTTTCTGTGACTAAATAATTTAGAATTTAACCCTTTACCCAACGAATCGGCCGCATCCGCTCGCGTAATATGCAAATTCAGCAGTTGAGAAAATATTATTTTTTGAAAAATTTCAACAAAACCATATCATGTGACCCCCTCGTTGGAACGAGCTCATCGAGCTCGTTCCAACGAGGGGTCACATGATATGGTTTTGTTGAAATTTTTTGAAAAATTTCAAAAAATGATATTTAAAATAATAAATTTTGATATCGTCTGCATTGGGTAAAGGGTTAAGTGTACTGTTACATCCTTGTAAGTGCAACCAGTACATATTCCGTGGAAAAAAAATAAACTTCAGATCTATATAGTTATAACAGTTTAGGCATTAACCCTTTACCCAACGGCCAAAACCAGCCAGCTCTATTCACAAAAATCACCATTCAATTTTCCTTATTTTTTAAAAATTTTTTGTCTCAAAAACATAGCTTATGACCCTCATTGGAACAAGCTCCTCGAGATGTTCCAATGAGGGGTAAGAAGCTGTCTTTGATGCAAAAAATGAAAAATATTTAGTTACTCAAGAAATTTGTTTGCAAGTGTCAGCTGCCTTTCATGTTAGGTAAAGGGTTAACCGGTATAGTGCAAAATTATTTCTGGTCTTCAAAATTTGTTCACATCTTCGGCTTGTTACAATTTATGGGGAGTGACCATAGGCACTATACAATGAATTGTAACAAGTACAATTCACAAAGACTAAATAAGTTCACTTCAGAGATAATATGAAGAACATCCACAGAATATGAAGCTATCAACTTACACTACCTTTATTCAGAATAAAGTCCACATATGTTTTTCCAGCATTCAACCAGTTAAGGTGCGACTTCCTTCTTTGGTGAGATTCTTGTTTTTCTTTCATTTTCATGTAGAACACGTTTCAACATACAGGCGTTTGGTAGTGTTGGTAATGGAATTTATTTATTTATTTATTGGTGTTTTAGGTCATATACTTATGCACAATGGCTAATCATGACCATGACAGTTTTACAGGTGGAGGAAGCCGGAGTACCTAGAGAGAACCACCGAGCATTGGCGAGCAGCAGCCAGATCCCCAACATCGTAACTCTGCACTGCAGCACAGGCAGGGTTAGATTGGTTGAAGACATGCGTACCATCGACGTGCAGTACGCCTTAGTACACGGCATCATCGTGCCCCCACGAGGACAATCGAGGTTAAGTGCCCCAAGGACACAATGCGGGAGTCCGAATTGATCGCTCAGAGTGTCACCCATCCGAGGATTAACCGGGCTCGACATTGCTTAACTTCGGTGATTTGACGAGAACTGGTTACCGCAACGTCACCGCACCCCCGTTGGTAATGAAAGTTACAGTGCCTTGACCGTGGTGTCCAATGAAGACTTGGCTGCCTGGACAGGCAGCCAAGTCTTCACTGAACACCACCTCTGAGGAAGGAAAAAATAAGTAGAATTATCCAGGTCACTTTCACAATCTATGACAAGAATCAAATAAACATTCTGTTAGAATGGGTTGATTTTCATTGCAAGAATCATTTGTGAGAATTGATTTTGATTCTCGCATGAATTTTAAGACCTGTCAATTAATCATCCACCTCAAATTAGTTAATGTTAGCATGTAAATATAAGTAATTAGTAGTAAGTCAATTAATGAAACAATTGAAATAAATTACAAGTAATCATAATAGATAAGGCTACACAAAGTAGATCTTCTGTTTCTCAGGCCATTATCTGTAAAATAGCATGCGGGTGAGCGATTTTTTATTTTATTTTTTATTACTGTAATTATTTCTTTGCCATCAAAAATTCATGTTCTTGGTTTATGTTTTAGGCCTCATAATTTACGGAATAGCATGGGTGGTGGTGTATTTCATCCCTTCAGTGCAAGAAGGCTTTGCAATGCCAAAGCATTGCAAAGCCTTCTTGCACTCAAGGGACAAATTTTTTAACTTGGGTAAAATATCAGACATGAACCAATGCAAGTTTACATTGATTATAAAAAGAGAGCATGTGGCAGCCAAAAGGACCATGCAGGAGGGCCTGAGAAAAAGATTTTTTTTTTTAGGCCTATACAGAAGATTTCTAATGAGCCTACATAACTATACTTGCAACTGTTTAGTGGACGACATTCTGAGCAACAGATAACGGACCTAAACAATGCCGGGCAGCAGAAATGGACTCAATATTTCTAAGAAAAAAATTCGGTAATAGCAACACTATTAGCATTAGCCCAAGATGTAGACAGCACTCTTACTTCATGTGCCGAAATCTTAAGCACAGACTGCTGAGATGAAGATAATTTTTCATAAGCAGTATGGATAGTTAATTGAATCCACCTTGCAATAGAATGGACCGTAATGTCCTTTATATTAAGCAGCAGAGACAGAAAGAAAACCTTACGTCACTTTCTGTAAATTAGGAGTGGACCAAGTATTACTGAGATCCAGACCTAATTTACTTGACGAGTTTTGTAAATTTTGATATAAACCAGTGATGAGTGAAGATTCTATTTATAAATGATCCAAAAACTCCATAAAAGAAACTTAAATGAAACTTAAAAGATACAAGCAGCGGCTTCTATAAAACTTGCGATTACCTTACATCTTAAGATGTGATGTTTGTTCACAGTGTCTGTGTCAGGAAATACTCTCCCCATAAAGAATAGACTGTGAGGTATTTAAATGATGCAAATTTAATGAAATAATTTTCAAATAAACATCAACTACTGTCACAAGACAACAAATATTTACCATTCGTAGACCTGAATTTACGATTATTCTCTGGTGCTTGATGGGCCGTGCATTATCATTTTTAATAAATGGGGTCAATAAATGGAAGAAGGGTTGGATCATATAATAAAAATATTTATACCATGATTACCTATTCTACTATATATAAAAAAACCTATGACATACATTTTAGCTTCACACCAACCGCGGTGAACACGTCAGCAATGGGATTTCAATTGTTAAAATGTACACCTACAGTGGAACTCCATCCAAATTGACCTTTATTGACCTTGACCTAAATGCAAACTTGTCTAAATTTATCACTCGTCGCCCCACAAAGAGTGAAATAAAAGCTGCAATTATTTATTAAGTTTTATATGAGTTTACCTCAGAAGATACCAAAAATTAACAAACATGCATTGTCTCATGTTAATAAAGCATCCATAACTCAAAATAGTATGTTTTTATGTTATTAAAATGAAAAAAGGACCTGCGATTTGCATGTTTCTTTTTCCACTTCGTTTCGGCAATGAAATTGACAGTGGAAGTACCACCCACCGGTGCTCATGTAAACAAAAACAGATTCGCACGTATGTATGTCTGCTGCTCAGTAAAATCGAGAAAAAATAATAGTGACTCTTAATAATCTGATGATGATGGTATAAATAAAACATACCCAAAGTAGCTTGGTGTACCAAATGTTCACCACGCGTGGTGAACATTTGGTTCACCAAGCTATCATGGGTATATTCTAGATTTAAATTACCCATCCCAGTTTATCTAATGTTAGCTTGTAAATATAAGTAATTAGTAATATTAACTACTGAAATTAATATAAATAGACATAATTATAATAGATAAAGATGTTTAAATCATCAACATCAATTAAGCTAATGTTAGTGTGTGAATAGAGTGGAACCCTGTTAAGTGAATATTATTATTATTATTTATTGGTGTTTAAGGTCACATATTTCTGCACAATGGCTAATCATGACCATGACAGTTTTATGAGTGGAGGAAGGAGGAGTACCCAGAGAGAACCACTGAGCAACTGCAAGCAACTGTCAGCTCCCCAACATCGTAACCCTGCACTGCAGCACAGGCAGGGGTAGATTAGTTGAAGACATGTGCATCATAAACGCGCAGTACGCTTAGTACATGGCATCATCGTGCCCCCCATTTGGACAATCGGGGTTGTGCCTTACCCAAGGACACAACGCGGGAGACCGAAATCGATCGCTCAGATGGTCCCCCATCCAGGGACTAACTGGGCTCAACGTTGCTTAACTTCAGCGATCTCACGAGAACCGGTTACCGCAATTCCGCCACGCCCCACACAAACAGGGTTAGCATTGGTTGAAGTCAAGTGAACCATCAATATGCAGTACACCTTACTACACAACGCCACCACGCCCCACATGGGCAATGAGGGTGAAGTGTCTTGCCCAAGGACACAACGTGGTTGCCGCAGGTGGGATTTGAACTGAGGACCTCTTGGCTTGCAGCCTACACCTCTACCTTCAGAGCCACCATGCCTCCATTAAGCGAATAGTCACTTAGCCAGAGGAAATTAGTCAATAAACAGTGGTATTCAATTAACAGAGATTTAGTCACTTTCTCATATTCAAGAGATAAACTGTGCATTTGTTCTATTGTATCTTGTTTGAAGGAGCTTATGGAGATCTGTCAAAATATAATATAATATGTTCCTGTATTGGATGAAGTCAAATCAAACAGGTCTATAGACATGGAGAATTCAGATTAACTTATTTATTTATTGGTGTTTAAGGTTACATATTTCTGTGCAATGGCTCATCATGAATGAAAAATGGATATAAAGCAGTGTTTCTGCTAGGGATGAAATGTTGGGCCCCTTTTTATGGAGCTTTGGCATGCTGATGGTGAAGAGAACTAGCGGGGGAGGAATTCGTCACATACAGGTGAATTGTGCACTTGGTGATACCTTCTTGAAATTTGGCACACTGTTAGTGTAGGCTATGAGGTTCTCAAAAACGATCGGCTACAAGTTGACACCGACCGGTGGCGACCAGTAGCGGCACAATCCAAAATGGCCGCCAGCGGCTGAAGGGAACCTCCTTTTCGACGGTCCACCGACTATACATCCGATTGTAAGGGCGCGAAAGTGAACTCTGATCCACGCACGTGTTGGAAACAGACGTGGGAGATGATGTAGAATAAAACGAGATTCTCTATACGGACGCATCAATTTCTTGGAACTTGAAAAGAGCGTTGTTTCTCCGGGATCAGCGTCATTCAGGCAAACCTGAATGACGCTGATCCCGGAGAAACAACGCTCTTTATGAAGCAGTCTCTTTGCCATACAATCTCTTGTTTGGCGTAATTCCGCAAGCAATTCTGATTTGTCTGTCGAAATTAATTCGAGAACGCGATTGTTCACAAAAATCATTCACAGAATGAGTGAGAATCCTCTTCGTGTACGGACTAGTACTGACTGGGAACGTTGTTGCTTTTGCCAGCAAGACAGTTCCAAGAAATTGATGCGTCCGTATAGAGAATCTCGTTTTCATGACGCCTATAAAGCTATTGAGGAAGACATAACGCGCTTCCTAGATAATGGCGTTGAGCTTCCATATAATTTGACCATTGATTGTTTGATGAGAGAGAGTGATGAGTGTATGTCGATGTCACTGTTGACGAATAAGGCAATATATCATAAGACATGCCGTGACAGTATTCGGACTCACATCGTACAGCGCGTGCTACACAAGCGAGAGCGAAATGAGGCAGTGGCATCCTGCTCCACGCTGAGTCCTAAAAGAACACGGACAAGTTTTGAATCTGGCTGTGACAGGAAACTGCCCCAGTGTGTTTATTGTCACAAACGCGAAGGTGACAGCAGTGAGCCTATTTGCAGATCAATGTCTGATAACAATAAACTCAAAATTATGGCAAAGGAAGCCGAGAACTGGGTTGTTTTTTCTCGGGTCAATGCAGCATTTGATTCCGCTGCTAGTGATCTTTACTATCACAAAACCTGTTATTGTAAGCTTGCCAATGAAGCACGAGCGGCTAAATCTAAAAAGTCGAAGAACGCCGAACATTCCGCGTCAGGCCTGCCCTATGACCCTCTCGTTATGGCAGAGCTCATAACATTTGTTGAACACAACGATTCCGCGATGAAGCTTGTCGATCTCAAGAATCTGTACAGTCGGAGGTTGAAGCAAGTCGGTTCTGATTGGCTTAGTGAAGAAATACATTCCACTCGATTCAAAGAACATTTGTTGCAGAAATTGGGCGATGGCTGGGACGCCTTCACACAGGGTAGAGATGTGTTTATTTCAAGTAGGTTTCGAGTTGGCTCCTTGTTGTCCGAATCTTTAACTCGTATAGTGTCTGAGGAAGAGGCAAAAAAGATAGTTGATGTGGGTCTTCTTCTGCGTAAACACATACTCATATCTCAAGCTCCTTTCACGGGATCATTTTCATCTTATTGCTTGAGCGAGCCTGTACCCAACTCACTCCTGACTCTTCTTAGAGTTCTACTTGAGGGCACATGTAGTATACAGAACTTAGGCGATGATGAGACTGTTAATGCCAAGACTCGAGTGGCTTGTACTATTTCACAGATGTTGATCAGCAATTCAGCGAAACGCTCCGAACATGCACAAAATGTTCACCAGAGACGTGACAGAGAAACTCCAATGCCTCTTTATGTGGGTTTGAAGTTGCATGCCCATGATCGTATGAAAAATCTTATCAGAGATTTTCATCAAATGGGACTCTCTGTCTCTTATGATCGCGTAATGGATGTTCGCAGGAGTTTCGCGAGAGCTGTTTCACTGCGCTTCAAGAACGAAGGTGTTGTAGTCCCAGCTAACTGCAAACGTAATGTTTTCTCGATAGGAACCACTGATAACATTGATGTATCTGGTAGATCTGATATGCATGGTACGTCCATCACACTCATTGGTCAACTGAGCAGGGACAATGTGGGTACTGATCCCCCACCACTGAGTTTAGATGTTCCAGAAGACACACAAATTGAACTCCCAGACGACTATGCATTTGTTCCTTTCGTTGAAGACTTTGGTGGGGACATCAGGCTTGAATCTCCAGATGAATGTAATGTACGGCCCAATGAATATGCAGATTTGAACGTGGGAGAGAATGACTGGTTGTCTCATGTGTCACAGATCAGCAATAAAGGGAAGGTTGATGGCAGCTGGCAGCTTGATGAAGTCCCTGTGACCTTTTCAGGCTTCTTTTCAAAACATGAAGATCAAGACAATGTCAAACCTCGTGCAGTTATTGGGGTATTCCCTGTTTTCAGTGAGCAGAAAGCGGACTCACTCAGTATGCAGAAGCATGCTATGTATGTGGTCAGGGAAGCTACTGCTTTCGTAAACCCCGGCCAGATACCTGTCATTGAAGGTGACTGTCCGTTGTATGCCAGGCAGAAAAAATGTCAATGGCTGTTCCCAGAGGAGATAGGTGAGGATCGAATGGTGTGTATGATTGGATTCCTGCATCTTGAAATGTGCACCCAAGAAGCTGGTGGTAAGCTTATGGGTGGTTCTGGTTGGGAGCGAATGTTTCACCTCGCAAAGATATTCACACCCGGTGTAGCATCATCCCTACTTGGTGGGAAACATGTCAAGAGGACGCGACAGGCATATCTTCTCACTCTAGCTTGGCTTGAGATCCTCAGAAAGAATGCTTATGAGATTTACTGTCAGCAGACTGGGCCCCATGAGTCATTTGAAATGTGGGAACAGAGGATTCTTTCACAATCTCCAACTGCGCGCTATTGGGGTGAAATCGTTCGGAACTTTCTCTTGACAAGCTGTCAATTCGTTCGGAACCAACGAATCGGTAACTGGCCTGGTACACTGTGTTCTATCGATGAGTTGTGCAGTTACTTTTTTGCCCTAGGACATACAAATTATTGTCGGTGGGTCCCCGTATTTCTGAGAGACATGTCTCAGCTACCCAGGCGGCATCCTTCAATCCACAACAAATTCATGGAAGGCCATTTTGTGGTCCAGCGTAGTGAGAGGAAGTTCAGTATGATGGGTTTAGATCAGAGCCAAGAACATAGTATCCAACTACTCAAAGAAGACAGTGGTCCAAAAGGTCTCTATGGCCAGGCTGAAGAGAAAGTCGTTATTGAGCTTTCAAGGTCAGAAGTTCTGCGTGTTATAGATGAGTATGAATATGCAAGTTTCCACACAACATCATCAGATAACACGGAACACCCGGAAAGTTCGGTATCAGAGCAGAAAAAATTTCTGAATCAATTGAAATCTCTCCTCGATCTGGTGAATCAGGGACTCATTATCAACCCTTATGATGAAACTAGTGGTCAGCTGGTGACATTAGATACTGGTGAATATATGGACCCCGAAGTTAGTAAGAGTTTACGGTCATTACCCGAAAGGGGCAAGCATTTATATTCCACTTTCTTGAAGGAAAGGCTTGTGGAATGCACCGTACCCCTGAATGATGTTATTCCCAAGGCAAATATATATACCTTCCTTAACCCACCCCCAGCCAACCTGGACAAAGGCCGAGACAAACTCATGTCAAGTAAAGCAACTGCCGCAATAGTTACCCAGATGTTCGTTTCACTGCAAGCCCGGCCTGATTCAAACATGGATGAGTTTTTCATGCACGAGAATGCACGTGATCCGCCAGCATTATCCGATAGAGGTAAGCTACGGAGTGGGACAAAATCTCAAATTCTCAATTGTTTACCAGCTATTCCTGCACAAGGGAAGAATTCAGCAGCTAGACAAGCTTCAGTTGTCATCTTGGATATGCCTGCTGTAGTCCATGTAATCAAACCACAGAAAGCGGATCTGTTTGGAGAATATGCTCGATTGCAATTATTGCCATACATCGAATCTCTGATTAACACGAACACCACAAGGGTTGATGCGATCTATGACTGTTACCCCGAAGGCAGTTTGAAGAATCAGACGCGAGCAAAACGCCTCGGTGAGACAGCAGTTAGGTTGATACGGGTGTCCGAGAACGTCCCTTTACCTAAAGGGAAGAATTGGCAGGCATTCTTGAAAGTTAGTGAGAATAAAGACGAATTTTTCAAGTTCCTGTCTGCTGAACTGCTGAAATTAACATCAACATCCGAGTACCAGTTGTTAACGACATCAGGAGAATATGTACTATGCAATAAGGATGTTAGCTTATGTGACATATCTCCATCGAACCACGAGGAAGCAGACACGCGCATGATGCTTCATCTCAACCATGCAGTCTCACAAGGTCACAAAATAGCTTTTCTTCGCACGGTTGATTCTGATGTCGTCATTCTGTCTTTGCACCATTTCGCAACATTCCGTGACCTTGGACTCAGTGAGCTGTGGATTGGGTTTGGAATTGGAAAGGCATATAAAGATATGCCAATTCATGAGATAGCTTCACAACTTGGACCTGATTACTGTAAGGCCCTGACTTTCTTCCACGCCTTCACAGGTTGTGATGTAACATCCAGCATGCTCGGCATTGGGAAGAAGACAGGATGGAATGCATGGATGAATTTTCCCGCATCAACTGAAATGATGATAGAATTGACTGAGAATCCGCAAGTCTTTTCAGAGGATTCCCCTCATATGCAGCATATCGAAAAACTCACCATACAGATGTACAGTAACAGTTGTGTCAGTACACGTGTCAATGATGCGAGACGGCATATGTTCACACATGGCCTTAAGTCTATGGAAAACATCCCGCCCACCAAAGCAGCTCTGTATCAACATGTAAAAAGGGTAATTCTTGTGTCATCTTTCATTTGGCATCGTGCTCTGCAGAAACACTTATGTGTGCCAGACCCATCACAGTACGGATGGGAGTGGAATCCACGTCTCAATATTCTGGTCCCATTTTGGACTCACCTAGGAGACGCAAGTGCTGCATGTGCACTGATGCTCCACTGTAGTTGTGCCAAGGCCTGCAAGGGCAATTGCAAATGCTTGAAAGCTGGATTAAGGTGCACACCTTTGTGTAAGTGTGAAGGTGGCTGTTGTAACAATATTGAGTAGTATACTGTCATGTTAGGACCAGTCATCTCCTATTCTGGTATTTTTTTTTCCATTTTCGGCCAGTTAACACATGTCATGTTTCTAGTTGAGTTGATTTTGCTAACAAATGTTCATCCCATGTGGCTTGCTACATTGTCCGGGGTATAGGAATACAGTTTTAGATTTCGGAAAATAGTCTGTTATTTACTGCACAAGACGGTGTTAATTCATGCATAGCATGATACAATATCCCCAACTATTTTGCCTCTGTACAACAGTTGATACCTTCGTTCACCCGTGTGTTCATCTATGGTATCCTTGTCTTTCTCTGGCCATAGGCCACATGTGACTAGTCAGTTCCTACTCCATAGCAAATCAACTTGGAAATCCTTCATCTTGTAGCGCACTCATGTCTCAATGAATCCATACCTGAGTTGATCTAATAAATCTAACGTAAGGTATCAAATTGCCATACCGGATCATATTTCGATAAGTTATTCGCTAAAACATTTCGACCACTCATCGACATCAAAGGTCATGTTTTGGCTCCCAGTGGTGGCTATATCTCTATATCCCTGGTAAAGTAGCATACCATGAGGGATGGGCATTAAGTGTCGGCAACATTAATCCTGACTTGGAACACACCACATCTTAACTGGCCGAAAATGAAGAATACTACTTGTAGTCAAAAAATATTCCTGTACCTCGAATGACTGCAAACATACACTCACCCCTTCTAGTCCCATTTTGCCAATGTTCTATACTGGCAAGATAACATTGTATAATTAACAACGGGAACTAATGCATCCCGAGTTCATTCCAGCACTGCCCTTGCTGGCAGACGTGTCGCTATGGTGTTGAGATTGAACCAGAACTCCTCTAGAAATTTGATAGTTTTATTTTCTTAGAAAATAAATCTATCGAAAATGCCGGAAGTTGAGAATAGACTGTCACTTTAATTGGATTATCAAATGTCCAAGTATCCCCACTGCTGCATACTATCGAGTACCCTTGTTCATGTGTTGACAGGAATCTCTCATACCATGTTCATTTGACCATTGCATTCCCGAGAAACATTCAACACTAATTTATCTACGGACGGACGATCATACTGACAGTCAGACACACAGACGCACACATCGACGGAAATTCTGATCCCATTATCCATTAATCTTCCCCCCAACTTGTTCCAAGGGCTTCACTCCATCATTCACATCAATTACAGCACATGTATGGTGTTAGGTTTGGAGCTTCAGTTGTGCGATCGGCGAAAATAGCTTTTTTTCGATCCGCTTGGCGGCCATTTTGGATTTCGCTGCTAGTGGTGGCTAGAGGATGGTGCCAACTTGTAGCCGATCGATTTTGAAATCTCTGATGCCTACCCTTACATCATGCCAAATTTCAGGAAGGTATCACCAAGTGCACAATTCTAGCGAATTCCTCCCCCGCTAAACTGAAGAAGAGTGAATACAGAGATGTTGCCAATTGAATTTGAATAATA
This sequence comes from Pictodentalium vernedei, assembly GCA_031216915.1. Classification (NCBI taxonomy): domain Eukaryota; kingdom Metazoa; phylum Mollusca; class Scaphopoda; order Dentaliida; family Dentaliidae; genus Pictodentalium; species Pictodentalium vernedei. Next base: position 316,746,726 of record CM062288.1, on the reverse strand, counting down.
TGTTTGATTTTCAAGCAGTATCTGTGAAATCTGAATTCTTCCTTCTGTCCCAGTGGTATAGAGTTTGGGTGACATTATAGAACTTTACTGGTGCTGTATAATGACAGCACATCCGTGTCCTCTGGTGTGTTCCCACAGTGTGAAGGTATTGTTGGGAGTGGGCCACCAATGTCTGAGTTTACTATAAGTTATCCCCGCCAACATGTATGGTATATGGAGATTTAATACCTGGATGTTGGTTTTTAAACACCGAGCCACAGGCAAGGTGTTTAAATTTAAATGAGACATCCAGGTATTAAATCTCCATATACCATACATGTTGGCAGAGATAATGCTTTTGTCATGCTTGAAACACAATACAAACATAGTGAAAATAAATTTGTGGACACATTTCTCAGCTCCACAATCATTTGGACCAAATTCGTAATAATAATTTTATTTTTATAATCGCTGAAGACAACAGATAGAGTTACATCCCTTGGGTCATTAAGGAAATGAGCAAACAGTATTTTGTTGACATATCGTCCCCTGAGTTCCAATGTGTTCTATGTGCCTACTGGCACATAGAACACATTGGTACTCAGGGGACGATTTATTTGCTCCTATTTTATGATTGTATTGTCGGAAATCGGGATATAGGGACAAAATCATTTCACAGACATTATTCACACCCAGGTAATCTGATTCTGAGCTGGTGGGTGGATAGCAATCCTGGGTAGGATTACTATTATTATATTATTATAATATTATTATTATTATATTATGGTCAGGGTGCAGTGCTCAGTTTTGGTCAGAGCTCTAAGGAGAAAGGGTCCCTAAAAGGGATCCACTGCCTCTAGAGCTAAATTCCTGTATAAAGCCAAGTCCAGGGTTATCAGGGAAATTTCTCAACATATTATGCAATTAACAGGAGTTATTCTATAACTTATATGCAATAAACAGGTCAAATTTATACTGAAAGTAGGGTAGGTAAATGATTTGTTGTTTGGAAGTTATATTCACTTAACAGGGTTATTCAGTCAAGAGATAAACAATTAAGTGGGCTCCACTGTGTAACTAATTCCATTAACCCTTTACCTAATGAATCATCAGCATTTACCCATGTAATTTACAAACTGAGCAGTTAAAAAAAAATTATTTAAAAAAAATTTCGACTAAACTATATCATGTGACGTCTCATTAGAATGAGCTCATCGAGATCATTCAACGGGGAGGGGGGTCACATGATCTAGTTTTGTTGAATTTTTTGAAAACTTGAAAACAATTGAAAAGATAATTAAAATAACAAATTTTGATATGATGTATGTTAACCCTTTACCCAACATAATGGCAAAAACAGACCAGCACTATTCACAAAAATTGCTATTCAATTTTCATTATTTTTTCATTTTTTGTCTCAAAAACATAGCTTATGACCCCTCATTAGAACGAGCTCAGTGAGTTAGTTATTATTAAATTCAATTATTAAATTAGTTATTGAATAATTTTGTTTGCAAGTGTCGTCTGCTTTCCATGTTGCAGAAAGTTAAGATTCCTGAATAGGTGAATATTAAAATATTTTTAACACATACCATCTTCATCATGCTTCAGTCCCATGTTATGTCCAATCATGTGGGCAAGTACTGTAGCTGATTTCTGAGGCTCCAACAAGTTGTAACTCTGAAATTGAAAATTACATGTTCAAATCAGATTACAAGTGAAATGACATTACCATTGTGGAACTTGAGCTAGTAGACTGCTCTAACTATCCGCATCTTGTTTCACTTGTTACTTTACTACCCTCAACAAAAAAATTGTACCACCAGCCACCATTTGTTTTTTTTGGAGGGAGGAGGGAGGGGGGGGGGGGGGGGTAATATTAAATAGAGGATGCTTAACAACAAATTGTTTTCTTGAAAGTTTTAAATTTTCCTATGCCTCGTAATTGCAAAATGCATTGTGAAGAATATATTTTTATGTCTTCATAAATGAATATGTTGATGAAAGGCACATTTTCTACATCTGATTCCATGCAATCTGATATTTGCTTCAAAAAACCCCCTAAATCATGTAGTACCGGTAGGTACTCCCACCCCATTCAGCTAATGCAGAAATGTAAAAAAAAAGGATTGTTTTTGATTCCAACCTACAAAGTTTGCTTCAAACAAGCATTTACCTGTCACATCAAATACTTGGTAGAAGACAGGAATGGATTTTATTTTGCAATGCTGTCAACTGAAATTAAAATTTAAAACATCCTTAAAAATCGAGGCCTTTCAAGGCTAAGGCACAAATTTCAAGTATCTTCAAGGCCTTGGAAACACATTTTTCAATTCAAGGACTCTCAAGATTTTCAAGGACCATAATGAACCCTGAATCAGCATTCCATGCTAGGCATTAGGTTTCACAAAGTAGACCTATTTCTCAGGCCATTTTTTGTAAAATTGCATATGGGCGGGTGTTTTTTTATTTTATTTTTTTGTTTTTGAAATTATCTCTTTGCCATCAAAAGTTTATGCCGTCTGCAAGCAATTTTACAAAAAATGGCCTGAGAAACAGAAGATCTACTTTGTGAGGCCTTATCAAGCTTGGCCGATATGATTTCAAACTTGGCTGATATGACGTCAATATGAAACAGGCCAGCATTGTTCCCTTTGATGCACCATCACCAGACACACCCAAATTGTTTATATCGCAATCGTTGGGGCGAGGTGGCTCAGTTGGTAGAGGTGCAGGCTGCAAGCCGAGAGGTCCTCAGTTCGAATCCCACCTGTGGCAACTGCGTTGTGTCCTTGGGCAAGACCTTTCACCCCCACTGCCCACGTGGAGGCACGATGACATTGTGTACTAAGGCGTACTGCACGTCGATGGTGCACCTGTCTTCAACCAATGCTATCCCTGCTTGTGTGGAGTCAGTATGTTGGGGAGCTGACAGTTGCTCGCCATTGCTCAGTGGTTCTCTCCAGGTACTCCGGCTTCCTCCTCCCATAAAACTGTTGCAGTCATGATTAGCCATTGTGCAGAAATATGTGACCTTAAAAAACAGCAATAAATAAATAAATCACAATCGTTAAACATCACTGGTTGAAAACAATCAGGAAAACTGGTGCTACGGGGCATAATGGGGTGGTATGAAGCGGAATTTATGACGAGGAATTAATGACTGCAATTAATGAGGATAGAGTGGAGGAAGAGAAGAAGAGAGTTGTACAGACAAAGTAAGATTCAGAGATGTAAGCGGAGATTTGTCAAAGTGGGAGAAGAAATAGCTCGGCTATCCAAACATCACAACTTCTCCAGTGGGGAAGCTGTGACCTTCGGATAGCTGAACAAGGAGTAGAGAAAATTTGGGACTTCGTGAGAAGAATGAGAAACAATAAAAATTTCAGAAGACTGTAAAAGATCTGAGAATATTTTGTACAGTAAAATCCTCTTAATTGAATATCCATTTTGCCAGTGAAAATTATTCAATTAACAGGAGTATACAATTAACAGGGATTTGGTCAGTTTCCTGTGTTCTGGAGGTAAACTGAGCATTTATTCTATTATATCTTGTTTGACAGAGCTCATAGAGCTCTGTCAAACAAGATATACTAGTATAAATGCCTGTATTGGATGTAGGGAGTCCAAAAAGGTTGATAAGGGGAATTTGGTGCGTGTCACAGTAATTTTTTCGACATATTACAAAAATTTATATACAATTAACAGGAGTTTACTCTACAACCCATATGCAATTAACAGATCAAATTTGTACTGAAGGTATGGTAAATGGTTTTGTGTTTGAAAATTATATTCAATTAACAGGGATATACAATTAAGAGATATCCAACTAAGTGGGCTCCACTGTAATTATTTTGGTTTACTACATTGGTTATTACTTGGTTAGTTTTATATTCTACCTTCGGTCTGAGGCTGATATGTTGGCCAGTATGAAAGTAATCAAACCTGGAAATAAGCAGACGGTCATCTGCAGAATAAGGTCCCCAGAGGGTGAATTTGGGGATGCTACCCTGCTGTGCAGGGTAGCATCACTAAATTTATCCTCTGTGAACCACAGTTTGAATCAAGGTCTCAAGCCTAAACCGAAAGAGGTACCCAGAGGATATAATGGCCCACTGTATGGGATAGTACCAGGAAATTCACCCCCTGAGGACCTCATTCTGCATATGGCAGATTGCTCATTTCCAGGCTTGAAAGTAATCAAGTAATAATCTCTAAATATACTTACCTTACTTATACCTGCTGCTCTTGATGTACAAATTGAATCTGGAATGGACATTCCAATGCTATTATTATCCAAAACTTCTCCACTGTGAAATAAAATAGAAAAAAACCCATTCAGAACAGAAGTGAATTCAAAATCATATTTTAATCCTCTAAACCCTTAATCCTGCTGCATCATCTTCTGCCCTCTTTGAGATAAGGTCCAGGGCTAGTGCCATTGGGACAATTTGCATCATGAGGGAATTTGGTTTGGAGAGGAACAACATACAAAGACTAAGAAATGTTACATTCAAGTTGGACAGAGAACATTAAGACCGATACCTAAGCAACTGCATATATATTATAATTTATTTATTTATTTATTGGTGTTTAAAGTCACGTATTTCTGCACAATGGCTAATCATGACCATGACAGTTTTACAGGTGGAGGAAGCTGGACTACCTGGAGAGAACCACCAAGCAACAGCGAGCAACTATCAGCTCCCCAAAATACCAACTCCATACAAGCAGGGTTAGCATTGGTTGAAGACAGGTGCGCCATTGACGTGCAGTATGTCTTAGTACACAACATCCCCGTGCCCCCACATGGGCAATGGGGGTGAAGTGTCTTCCCCAAGGACACAACGCAGCTGCCGCAGGTGGGATTCGAACTGAGGACCTATCGGCATGCAGCCTGCACCTCTACCTACTGAGCCACTGCATAATTATATACTAAGTAATAAGTTTTATAACACATAGTCACATGGAATTATGTTCACACTGGTTGGGTGACCGTTTGAGCAATCAATTCGGACTCCCGCATTGTGTTCTTGGGCAAGGCACTTCACCCCGATTGTCTACATGGGGGCACGAAGACGCCATGTACCAAGGTGTACTGCACGTCGATGGTGCACATGTCTTCAACTAATCTAACCCTGCCTGTGCAGAACAATGTTGGGGAGCAGGCAGCTGCTTGTCGTTGCTCGGTGGTTCTCTCCTGGTACTCCGACTTCCCCACCCATAAAACTGTCACCGACATAATTTGACCTTGACTGTTAATGTGTCATTAAACCTTAATAAATAATAATAATAATAATAATGTTCACATTCTCTATTAAACACATACTATTAAGAAAGACCTTGGCATCTGCCTTTGAACTAAAAGACTTCATTTGGCAAGCAATATAAATTTAACGTACAATTTGTGTCCTGAACTGGGAGTCATAAGGCCTCAGAAAACCAATGGTTTTCTGAGGCCCTAATACTACCCAGTTCAGGGCACAAATTGTGCATTAAATTTTTGTTTGAGTAGGAACTGAGATTGGGAGATTTGGGGTTGAGAATTTGGAAAAATCGTGCCCAAATGTCAATGGGAAGGGGTCCAATAAATGAAACCAGGAATGTAAGACTTTACACATTTGTTTCCTATTTTTCGTGGCACAACCAACAGTGATATTTGAAAAATACCAATAAAATGCACTAATGTGCACTAAAAATTCAATGCACCAGTCTTTGAGAATCAAAAGAAGTCATTTTTTTTTGGTCTTTAAAAACACACACATAAATAAATATGGATTGTATACTGGACTTACGTGACTAACTGTATAATGTTGAAATCTACATCTGATATTTTTGATGATTTATAATGCAAGAAATTATGAAGGGTTTCTCTTGAGTGTGAAGTTACGTGTATCTGGTTCTTCAAATTCCAAAACTCAATGTAAGTCAAGGAAATTCCGAACTTCAACTGTCTGTAATACTGAAAAAAAATATAAAAATATTAGTTTCAAACAATGCCTAACTATCTTCATGACAAGAGTTTATTTCATTGTGCTGATGACAAACTGAGAGGGGGTGAAGGGAAGAGGGGGAGGTTTATCCCCATCAGCTCACCAACACATGCCATGCAATAAACCTAGGCTTATTACAAATCAAGAACATCAGGTTTACACTCACCTAAAGTAGTCAACATCCCATCAAACTTTCAAAATGTACAAAATCTTTTTTATTCAGTTAATGTGTGAATGTGTATTTTTACCAGGGTGAATAACCTCCATAGTTCATCACCATGAAATCATTCAACAGGATGCTTGTATTTCTCAACCTGAACTTACCTTGAGAAACAGGCACAGCATGCTCATGCAAAACAGGTCAGAAATATTTCAGTCAACACTTACAAAAAGTCAAACATTGAATTAAAAATGTCTAAAATCTGCAAAAAATGTCCAGTCATGGGTTAATGTGGTCTTATATTGAAGCATGTATAAAGGATATGGAATGAGTGTTTTTCTCATATAATATTTATAAAACGAGTCTAAGAATTTTCCATTTTGGTGAGCCTCTGGCGAGCCCAAATGGAAAATTCGGACGAGTTTCATAAATATTATATGAGAAAAACATTCATATCATATTCTATTTATCATATGACACAAACACACACAAATTAGCCACTTAGTATGACTTTTTAACCCATCACCTAACTTGAGTTGCAGACGGCACTTGGAAAAAACATCCTCGTATAACTAAAAAGTTTCATTTCTTGCCTCCAAAACATAGGTTATGACCCCTCATTGGAACGAGCTCGTCAAGCTCGTTCCAATGAGGGGTCATAACCTATGTTTTGGGAGCAAAAAGAGAAAATATAAAAAAAATGAATGGCGTTTTTCTTGTAGGTAAAAGATTAATACAATATAACCCACCCTAAATAGGACAGATAACGTAAATTCTCCCTACTGAAATTATGCAAATGTGACCCAGTTGTATTTTGTTTAGCCAATCAAAATTGTCCAGTTCTGAAATTGTCCAATAAAAGCTCCCAACTCTAATTATGCAAATTACGAAAATGTGGCCCAGTTGTATTTTGTTCAGCCAATCAAATTGTCTAGTTTTGAAAATGACCAATGAAATTGACGGAAGGCTTTATTTATCACTGATTAATATGAAAACAAAATATCAAATGTTTTAAAGTGAACAAAACAGATGAGTCATATGATAAAATGCATATATGGAATATAAAAGCCACAGTATACAAGTGGTAGCCTCCATTCGTGGACATGTATACAAAACAGGAGAGAAATTACTAACAAAAACGTCTAACATGGCATTAAAACATTATGAAGCATATAGTACCAGGTGGGAAAGTCAAAGTGGACTCTTACAATAACAGTAACACAAGTGTTGATGCTGCCACGCCTCGGGCTATGACATAAGCTCACACAACTTCATTGCTGAGCTAACAAACAGGTTATCAATTGAAAATAGAATGTATTTTCATTTTGGGAATTCAGTAAAAATCCTTTCCAGAATCCATTCTAATGAGACCATAAGCTGAGTTTAAATGCTTTAGAATATTAGGCATAAAAAATAAAAAAATCTGTTTCTCAGGCCCTCCCACATGGTCCTTTTGGCTGCCGAATGTTCTCTTTTTATAACCAATAAAAATTTAAAAAAAATAAAAATTAAATGGTTTATGTCTGATATTTTACCCAAGTTAAAAAAAATTGAAAAATTTATTCCTTGAGTGAAAGAAGGCTGTGCAATGCTTTGGCATTGCAAAGCCTTCTTGCTCTCAAGGGACGTAATACACCACCATCCATACAATTCTGTAGATTATAAGGCCTAAAACATAAACCAAGCACATGAACTTTTGATGGCAAAGAAATAATGACAAAAATAAAAAATAAAATAAAAAAAACGCTTGCCGACATGCAATTTTACAAATAATGGCCTGAGAAAGAGATTTACTTTGTGGGGCCTTACAGGCCATTTTATTAATTTCCATAAGCTTAGTTTGAATGCATTTTAAGAATAGTACTGGTAAAGTTTCGACATTACGTTGGTTAGTTATTCTGTTATAACCAGTGCACAGGGTTAATCACACTTTCTGGTTAAAAACTTCCATATCACACATTACATGAAAATGTTTACTCACTAAGGCTGTGCAACGCAGAGGGTTAATCGCTTAACCCTTTACCTAACGAATCGCTCGTATCCACCCGCGTAATATGCAAATACAGCAGTTGAAAAAATATTATTTTAAAAACAATTTCAATAAAGCCATATCATGTGACCGACGAGCTCGTTCCAACGAGGGGTCACATATGGTTTTGTTGAAATTTTTTGAAAAATGATATTAAAAATAATAAATTTTGATATTGTCTGCATTGGGTAAAGGGTTAACCCTTCACCCAACGAATCGGCCGCATCCGCCCGCGTAATATGCAAATTCAGCAGTTGAAAAAATATTATTTTTCCAAAAATTTCAACAAAGTCATATCATGTGACCTCTCATTGGAACGAGCTCGTTCCAACGAGGGGTCACATGATATGGTTTTGTTGAAATGTTTTGAAAAATTTAAAAAAGATTTATTTAAAATAATAAATTTTGATATCGTCTGCGTTGGGTAAAGGGTTAATAGAGATGAACTTATTTATAACCAGAAAGAAAAGAGTGACTTTAACCTTGAATATTGCACATAGTTAGTTGGTGAGCTAACACACACTAACTATTTATTTATTTATTGGTGTTTAAGGTCATATACTTATGCACAATGACTAAATGTGACCATGACAGTTTTACAGGTGGAGAAAGCCAGAGTACCCAGAGTGAACCACCAAGCATCAACGAGCAACTGTCAGCTCCTCAATATTCTAACTCTTTTCAAGCTCAGCCCAAGCAGGGTTACAGTGGTTGAAGACATTAGCCTTAGCACACGGCATCATCATGCCCCCATGTAGGCAACTGGGATAAAGTGCCTTGCCCAAGGAGACAACACGGGACGTCCGGGACGGGGATCGAACTCTGGACCTCTAGCATAGAAGTCAAAAAGTCTACCACTGAGCCACCACACTCCCACACACACACAGTAACCCTATTTTGTTTTGAAAGTTTTTCAAGGTGCTATGGATAGGAAAAATCAAGGATTCTTTTATTTTTCTACTTGTGCCGACAAAATGTTGTGGAAAACACTTGATCTCAGGTCTCTGTCTGTTAGAGCCCCCACAAACTGGAATTGTGACTTTGAATTGAATCTCGAATCCAATCAGGCAACAGATTCGGGAATCAAATTTTTTTTTAATCGAACTGGCTGAATACATGTAATATCATTTGTGACTTCTCAATTTCACCATCCTTCATTTTTACTTTGTCCTTTTTTCAAAGCCTTTGTCTTTTTTCAAAAACAGTCCATCTCCAGTCCGGGTTGTGAAAACAAAATTGATAGGGTGTAGTTGGAATGGGTGCTTCCTGTACAGATGAAGTCATCACTTCAACAGGGTACCAGGCACCTACTTTTTAAAGCATGTCTGCATATTTTTTAATTTTTTGTGATCAGCAGACATTTTTATATTATTGTTTTGATTGTTTGAAACTTGTGGGATACTCCGAGTTTATGTAATTATAAATATACTGCAAAGATACTGAAGTCATGACTACAGAGCGAATTCTGCAAACTATACTAAAATTGGACAAGGAGATGAACCATTGTGTGATCATCATCATGTCATGTTGGTATTAATGCATCATGGCAAGCCAGAAAATAAGCAGACTGTCGTCTGCAAAATGAGGTACCCAGAGGGTGAATTTACTGATGCTACCATGCACAGCAGGGTAGCATCACTAAATGCAGGGTAGCATCACTAAATTTACCCTCTGTGAACCTCAATCTGAATCAAGGTCTCAAAACTAAACAGAAAGAGGCACCCAGAGGATAAATTGGCCAACTGTATGGGATAGCATCATCAAATTCACCCTCTGGGGACCTCATTCTACAAATGTCAGACTGCTTATTTTCAGGCCTGCATCACGGTAGCTGAAAATGTGCCTTAAAACCTAAGTGTGTGTGTGGTGTGGGGTGGGGGGGGGGAAGGGAGGGTGGATCCTTTTATATATAAGTAGTAGTAGAGTTAGCTTAGGACACACAAAGTAGATCTTCTGTTTCTCAGGCCATTTTTGTAAAATTGCATGCGGGCAGGCATTTTTTTATTTTATATTTTATTTTTGTAATTATTTCTTTTCCATCAAAAGTTCATGATCTTAGTTTGTTTTAGGCCTCATAAGCTACAAAATTGCTTGGGGTTGGTGTATTTCATCCCTTGAGAGCAAGAAGGCTTTGCAATGCTAAAGTACTGCAAAGCCTTCTTGCACTCAAGGGACAAATTTATCAATTTTATTAACGAGGGTAAAGTATCAGACATTAACCACTTAATTTTTATTTTGTTAAGTTGCATTGGTTATAAAACAAGAGCATGCAGCAGCCAAAAGGACCAGGAGGGAAACAGATTTTGAACTTTTTTAAGCCTTATGCAGTGCGTTAAATTTTGCCTCTTGTTTTGACAACCTGTCAAATAGAAAGAACCCTGACATACTTACCATGAAGGTTGTTCATCATGGCTTATTTTGTTTAAATAATTTTTTTTTAAATTTATTTAACAGTAACATTATTATATTTTGATATGTGACTCACCAAATCAACTATATTTGCAATTCCAACTGCGTAGTTTGTTCTGTCGGCATGAGTAAAATTCAGTTCCCTGAACTAGAAAAGAAACAAAAACTGAGTTAAACAGGTGTATTCATGAAAAGCTCTATAAAAAATGAAAAAAAATAAGAAAATAAAACTTGTTACAACTCCAGACATTTGAACAAAATTTTTTCAAAAACAAGAAGCCTCAAGGGGACCTTAATTGCTCACCTGATAAAATTGTTTAACCCTTTACCTAACGAATCGCCCACATCCCCCCGCATTACATGCAAATTCAGTAGTTGAAAAAATATTTTTCAAAAAATTTCAACAAAGCCATATCATGTGACCCCTCGTTGGAACGAGCTACTCGAGCTCGTTCCAACGAGGGGTCACATGATATGAGTTTGTAGAAATATTTTGAAAAATTTGAATAAATGATATTTAAAATAATAAATTTTGATATCGTCTGCGTTGGGTAAAGGGTTAAAGAAGGAGTTAAGATCACTTCAGAATGAAGCTATTAACCCTTTACCCAACGCAGGCCATATCAAAATTTGTTATTTTAAATATCGTTTTTTAAAATATTTCAAAATTTTTTTTAAAAAACATATCATGTGACCTCTCATTGGTTGAGCTCAATGAGCTTGTTCCAAAGAAGGGTCACATGATATGGTTTGGGTGAAATTTTCAGCTGCTGAATTTGCATATTATGCAGGTGGATGTGGCCGATTCGTTGGGTAAAGGGTTAAGTTCCAGAACCTGCACTTAAGAGTGAAACCCAGTTACGGGCATCCAGCACACAACTCAAGCAGTTAGGTCTGAAAAAAGCAAAACAGGACAGAAATTACTAACAAAAACGTCTAACATGGCATTAATACATTATCAAGCATACAGTACCAGATGGGAAAGTCAAAGTGGACTCTTACAATAACAGTAACACAAGTGTTGATGCCGCCACGCCTCGGCTATGACAAAAGCTCATACAATTTCATTGCTGAGCTAACAAACAAGTTATCAATTGAAAATAGAATGTATTTTCATTTTTGGAATTCAGTAAAAATCCTTTCCAGAATCCATTCTAATGAGACCATAAGCTGAGTTTAAATGCTTTAGAATATTAGGCATAAAAAATTAAAAAATCTGTTTCTCAGGGACTTCTGCATGGTCCTTTTGGCCGCGGCATGCTCTATTTTTATAACCAATGTAACTTAAAAAAAAATAATAATTAAATGGTTTAGGTCTGATATTTTACCCAAGTTAAAAAAATTGATAAATTTGTGCCTTGAGTGCAAGAGGGCTTTGCAATGCTTTAGCACTGCAAAGCCTTCTTCCTCTCAAGGGATGAAATACATCACGACTCATGCTATTCCGTAGATTATGTATGAGGCCTAAAACATAAACCAAGAACATGAACTTTTGATGGCAAAGAAATAATTACAGAAATAAACAATAAAATGAAAAACCGCACGCCTGCATGCAATTTTAAAAATGATGGCCTGAGAAACAGATCTACTTTGTGTGGCCTTAACAGGATATATTTTTCAAGCAATGTTAGTATACATCTAACAGGGCTCTTCTGTCACTCTGACAAAAGATTTATGTCACTCAGTTGGGAAACATTATTTCATAAGTCATTTCCTCATCATACTGTATCAATTATAAATCAGGAGAAATAAACATATGGTTATATTTTATTATTATCAGAAACTGATTATTACAAACACTCTAAGTACTTACTGCAGAATGATCAAAGACAAGTCCTAGCTTCAATACTCTTGATTTTGCTATCTCTACACTGCCATACTGGAAATACTGTAAATCATAAGAAACTATGTACTAATAATTGAAAATAAATGAACCCATGAACGCTTAATTTTGATATTAAGCACTCTTACAAAAAGTATCATAACATCAAGTTATCAGACAGTTTTAACCCTTTACCCAATGCAGATGATATCAAAATTTATTATTTTAAATATCATTTTTTTAAATTTTTAAAAAATTTTCAATAAAACCATATCATGTGACCCCTCGTTGGAACGAGCTCGATGAGCTCTTTCCAACGAAGGGTCACATGATATGGTTTTGTTGAAATTTTTTTTAAAATAATATTTTTTCAACTGCTGAATTTGCATATTACGTGGGCGTTGTGGCCAATTCGTTGGATAAAGGGTTAAGGGTGATGGAGCCGGATTACCCGGAGAGAACCACCAAGCAATGACGAGCAAATGTCAGACTACCCAATGTACTAACTCCACACAAGCAGGATTAGTATTGGTTGGAGACGCCTTAGTACACAGTGCCACCATGCCCCAACATAGGCAATCGGGAAGAAGTGCCTTGACAAAGACACAACGCAGTAACCCCTGGCAGGAATCAACCTTGAACCTCTCAGTTTGAAGTTCATTGCTGTAACCACTAAGCCACCACACTCCCATGAGGTATATACAATGTACATCGGCAGTAGATTAGAGTCATGTCAAGGATGTCAATGCAAGGCAGATAAGAAGACTTGGCTAAAAACCACTACAAAGCTGAAGGACTAAACCGGTAGAAAGTGGCATAAATTTCCTAAACCTGTCTTGGCCTTTAACCCTTTACCTAATGCAAACAAGATCAAAATTTATTACTTGAGTCTTTCTCCAATTTTTCTGAAAATTTTCAACAAAACCATATCATGTAACCCCCCCTCCCCCCCCCCCCCCACCCCCCTCTTTGGAATGTGCATGATGAGCTCATTCCAACAATGGGGTCACATGATATGGTTTATTGAAATTTTTTGAAAACATTGTTTTCTTCAACTGCTCAATTTGTAAATTATGGGGGTAGATACGGATAACTTGTTAGGAAAAGGGTTAAGAATTCATCTGTAGTGTTGTTATTTGTAATAACCAAGACAGAACAAGAGTGGAGTGCAGGGAACAGGAATCAAGGACCCAAGGTTAAGTTTTTCGGGTGTTTCTTTGTTGATACTACTGAAGTTGATCCAAAACAAAATTTAGAGTACTGGCTAACCACAAACATTTTGAAGAACTTTCAAAGACCCTTTGGGGTTTTGTGCCCATTTTCAAGTCAATTAATATCGATTTTTGAATTCAAGGACCTTCATCGATGTTCTTGGTAAGGTCAAGCAGAATTTAGCTAATGGACCTGCTTGTTCTTTCTTGTATGTTATTGTCTGGGCAGAAATTTATTTATTTATTGGGGTTTAACAAAACTTTTGATAGCCAGGGTAAATTTGTGCCAGAGAGCGTTATGGGCAGAGGAAGCTGCAGTACCAGGAGAGAACCACTGAGCAATGTCAAGCAATTCAGGGTTCTTTTATAGACCCTAAAAATTCAAGGACTTTTCAAGGACATATCAGCATTTTCCAAGGATGTTTTTTTAAAATGTACATTTGGAATATAACCATTTTTAGGAGCCTTACCTACTTTAACCCTTTACCTTACGTGAAAAGCAGATGACACTTGCACAAAAATTCTTGAATAACTAATTTTTTGTCTCAAAAACATAGGTTATGACCCCCCATTGGAACGTGCTCAATGAGCTCGTTCCAATGAGGGGTCATAACCTATGTTTTTGAGACAAAAATAAAAAAATAACTGAAATTAACTGGCCATTATTGAGAATAGCGATGGCCGGTTTCGGCTGTTACATTGGGTAAATGGTTAAAAATCTCTTCTACCTCATCCTTCTAAATTTCAGAAAAAAAGGTGCTTCTAAAATGCTCTGTAACAGAATTATGGTGCATACAGAATGACACCCAGGATAGGAAAGAATTCAAGACCAAGCTAATAACAAAAATTTTTGCGACCTACTCGGAAAATGTTTCCTGTTCCAACCCCTACTGTCCAGATTGTGCCTTTAGTATACCGTTGAACCTAAAATAATGCCTCTTACTATTCCCGGTTACTACTCACAATGCATTTGTAAACTGTTGACTCAACAAGGAATATCTGGATAATAAAGGCATTGCAATGTACCACCTGTACCAAACAGTCTTCGGTCAGTACATGATCTATCTTCAATGGGAACAATCGTCTGGCATCTCGTCCTATTTGGTCTCCCGGCTTGGTCTCTATTACTTCAAAATATGGAGTTGTTACTTTTGTAAAATCAGTCCTTTTCTGTTCTAATTAACCGCAATAACTCTAGAGACCAATCGGAGAGTACTGTGTTGTAACCTACGCTGACCACCTAACATATTTTGCACAAAAGCCATGATTTATTAGAAGAACTTTGGATTGGTAGACAGAGAAAACAATGTTGCCTCCACATACCCCTTTTGGGTTATTTCCGCCATTCTAGGGATTCTTTGGTTTTATTTCCCCTACTATAGGGAAGGACAGGAAGACAGCCAATCTGGCTATGCCTTTCCCTACTGGTATACAAAAAGAAAATGTGTCATACCATTGTATGGGTATTGAAAATATCTTATTGTACAACGAATTTTGTTATGCTTGTAAAACTATTATGTATATATCTATACTTTTTGTATACTGGTGAATAAATACATATCACATATACATATCACCCAGTTAAATAATGAATGAACTTTAATTCCTCATTTTTGGTAAACATCAATTATCCATTATTTATGTTTGTTTGTTTTTTTGTTTTTCAACAAAAAAAAAAGTGCAAAAGGATTGTTTCAATTGTCCACTATTACACACGTAAAAATGATAAAGGGCAAAATTCAAGGACTTTCAAGGAGTCTGATGGATTTTCAAGTACTTTTCAAGTACATTTTCTGAATTTTCAAAATTCAAGGAGTAAAATTGAAATTCAAAGACTTTTCAAGGATGTGCACACCCTGCAATTGTCAGACTCCCCAATGTACTAAGTCAACACAAGCAGAGATAACACTGGTTGAGACCATCGATGTGCAGTACAGTTTAGTACACAGTGCCACCATACCCCCTCTCCTCCCCCCCCCCCCCCCAAATCTTGGTAGAAACTCATCTCCATGAATGTTTTTGTGGTAATCCATTCTCTATGTACTGCAAAAAAACACTCTGAATTGGTATATATTAAATTCACATCTGTGATGTTGCTTTTATCTAAACTTCATTGGAAAGTGTAATAATTCTTTTTTAAAAAAGGATGAGACCTAATTTACAATGAAGCATTTTCATTTTGATACTAAGTACTTACCCTCTGTGCTTTCACCATTTTAAGTTTACTAATAAATTCGCCTTTCCGCAGCTCATGAAAAGGTAACCAATGAACATCATTATTTCCTAAAAAAGCAAAAATGAAAATTTAATTCATTCACTTCACAAGCACTAAGAAATAAACTAATATTTATTGCTTTTGAGCAAGCCAGAAAATAAGCAGACTGACATCTGCAAAATGAGGTCTCCAGAGAGTGAATTTTGTGATGCTACCTTGCACAGCAGGGTAGCATCACTAAATTTACCCTCTATAAACCTCAATCTGAATCAGGGTCTCAAAACTAAACAGAAAGAGGTACCAAGAGGATAAATTGACCCACTGTATGGGATAGCATCATCAAATTCACCCTCTAGGGACCTCAATCTGAATGTCAGACTGCTTATTTTCAGGCCTGTTTTTGAGTCGGCACCAGACTTATCTCCAGACTGAAAAAAAAAATTCTGAGTCCGCATATTTGCAAAAATTAAAAAACTTTCTCCAGAACAACTGATCAGAATGCTTTATATATGGTATAGAGAATCTATGGGGTATGGGGGTGGTAGGGTTATTAAAATTAAGCCACTTCGTTCATATTTGGTCTCAATATGCGAGCCCAAATTTTAACTTTGGGAAATCTGGGAAATAATTTTTAAAAATCTTCTTTTTCAGAAGCAGTCAGAATCTTTTAATGTTTGGCATACATCATTTTTATGAGGGTCAGATTCAAGATTGTTCAAGCATTCCAAAGCCTTCATGCACTTAAGGAATGAAATACACCACCAACCAAGCTATTCTGTAGATTATGAGGCCGAAAGCACAAAACAAACCAAGAACATGAAGTTTGAATGGCAAAGAAATAATTATAAAAATTAAAAAACACTCACCCACTCAGAAACAGATCTACTCTTAGGGGCCTTATTGGGGTTTAACACTTTCATCACCCAGGGTTACATCTGTTGGGCAGTTTTACAGGTGGTGGAAAGCCAGCATATCTGGTGAAAGCCACTGAGATGTGGCAGGCAAGTGTCAGACACTAAGTTTGCACATGCAGTGTTAGCAGTGGTTGAAGGCAGGTCCACCACTGATATGCAATACATACAAATTACTACAACAGTCAATTGATCTGTGTTATTGTATTCCGTCGAATTGACAAGATAAGATCGACCAGATCAAATGAGACACTGTTGGCATCGAGTTTGATCTGTCCGATCTCAACTCATCAACGAGTCAAGATCTCTTGGAAATTCCATCTTCCTCATTTACATTTGTTTACCTTGGATATTTAAACAATCAGATTTGAGACAAAAATTTACAAAATAAAAATAACATTCTGACTACTTGTTCCTTGACAAATACTTTCCACAACTGGTCATGTAATGAAGGAGTGTGCTAAACTTATAAGCTATTTAAATACTTTTTGTTGTGTTATTCTCTGCAGTTTAGTAAATATTTGAAGTCGATCATCGTGACCGTGACACTGATCAGTATCTATTGGATTCCACCAATTGATTGCCATAAAAATTAAAAAGCAAATTAGGGTTGATACCCGGTCAACTAATAGTGATGTCTCATTGGTAACGAAGAAAATGCAGCAATTATCTAGTTGAAGAGTGCTTTTAGTTCAATTTTCGTGTAGCCTGGTTGTTACATGGGGTGTGTGTGATAAATAGAGAACTGCACATATGTTTGAATGTGTTTAGAATTATCACACTCAATTGCTTTGGCACAGGATATCACGAGAGCAAAGTAATCTCGAGCGTTAATTCTCAACCAGGCATGTAGGAACTGGGGGGGGGGGGGGGGGGGGGCAAGGGAGGCTCCAGCCCCCCTCCTCACCCCCCATCTCAATAATTTTTTTTTTTTTATATTATTTGACCAATATACAGGTATAATTCAGAAAATTTTCCAAGACCCACATAATAATGGATATGTGATTAGAACAGGGATCAGTAACATTATTATATTGATGAGGTAACATTAGCATCATGTGATCTATGATCAAGACACTGTGGGTGAATCTGATGATATAACAGGATAGATTGCAATGAGCCAATGCTATTTACACAAGCCAACACGTCCCCTTAGTTCCAATGTGATCTAAGTGCCAGTAGGCTGCCAGTAGGCACATAGAACACACTGGAACTCAGGGGACGAACAGGTGGTCCTTGGTGTTTGATTTCATCACAGCCACAAATTTTGGCAATTTTATTATCACTGTCAGATAAGGCTGGTGTATCATTTATTACTGTATAGGGAGAGTTAGCACTGGCAGATTTCTGCCAGCATGCACAAGATGACATTTTAATGCCAAAATGCATGAGAGAGTGTCATTTCAACATTGAAAATAAAAATTCCAAAAAACCAACTCCCTACTCGGTGCTGCGCACCTTGGAGACATGCACGCACATCAAAATGGTTTCCCAAAATGTCATTTTCCTTCCTACAGGCCTGTTCTTAACCCACTCAATTGCTTTGGCTCTCGTGTTATCCTACACAAAAACAATCTTGTGCGATAATTCTCAACCCATTCAAACATATGTGCAGCTCTGTATATTTATTACAACCTGAAAGTGTGACTAATTCTGTGTATTGCAGAAGGTTAGTCACACTTTCTGGTTATAAAATAATCCATTATTAACTAAGCAACTAACTCTGTGCACTGTACAGCATTAGTGTAAATCTCATTAATAACAACTCTTTACCCAAAATAATGGACGAACCGAACTGTAATATCCTCAAAAAGCATTTACATTTCGCTTATGACCCTGTACTGTTTTTTTTATTTATTTACTGGTGTTTACGGTCACATTTTTCTGCACAATACCTAACCACGACAGCAACAGATGGAGATAAAGTCAAGTGCAGCCAATTGTTTATACCATATTTTAGAGACATTCTACCCCTGGCATTAATTACCAGGTACCATTTTATCAATAAAATAGAGCTTGTTTACTTCCGTAAACACGCACTGGTTCACATCCTGGCGGTCCCACGGGAATATTTTTTTTTTTAGTGAATTCACTAAATAAAACATTCCATTTTCAATTATATTATTTATTTATTGGTGTTTAAGGTCACATATTTATGCCGATGGCTAATCATGACTGTGACAGTTTTACGGGTGGAGGAAGCCGGAGTACCCGGAGAGAACCACCCAGCAACGACGAGCAAATCTCAGCTCCCCAACATACTAACTTCACACAAGCAGGGTTAGCATTGGTTGAAGACAGGTGCACCATCGACGTGAAGTACGTCTTAGTACACAATGCCATCGTGCCCCCAGATGAAGTGTCTTGCCCAAGGACAGTACGTGGGTGCCGCAGGTGGGACCTCTTGGCTTGCAGCCTGCACCTCTACCTACTGAGCCACTGCGTTTCCCCATTTTCAATTAATAGCTTGAAAAAACTCTCTGGGATTTTAAGGGTTAAAGATAGACAATAACACAAACACAATTAATGTATATTAACACATGTAAACTAACCACAGGTTTCCGCCTCCGATATTGTTGCTTTATAGATAACATGAGGATGCTCCATCTGAAAAGAGAAAAAAATAATTATTCAATAATGTCAATTGAAGTATTTTTCACCCTTGAGGGTCTGGAGAATTTAATACATTTTCGCTTAACTTTTAAAGTCTACCTCCAATGGCTTTGCAGATGTTTCTAGTCAAGTCTTGGCTGCCTACAGAGGCAGCCAAGACTTGCCTAGAAACAACTGACAGGGTACTTAGAAAACAGTTTTGAGTTCACCTAAACAATGCATGTTTGGGCACCTACTCCTTTGGTGAACAAACAAGTCAATTTCTCTTACATTGATACCAAACTCTTCTATTTATTTATTGATGTTTAAGGTCACATATTTATGCACAATGGCTAATCATGATCTTGACAGTTTTATGGGTGGAGGAAGCCGGAGTACCCGGAGAGAACCACCGAGCAACGACGAGCAGCTGCCAGCTCCCCAACATCGTAACTCTGCACTGCACTGCAGCACAGGCAGGGTTAGAGTGGTTGAAGACATGCGTACCATCGATGTGCAGTACGCCTTAGTACATGGCGTCATCGTGCCCCCACACGGGCAATGGAGATGAAGTGTTTTGCCCAACGACACAACACGGTTGCCGCAGGTGGAATTCGAACCGAGGACCTCTCGGCTTGCAGCCTGCACCTCTACCTACTGAGCCACCACACTCCCACCAAACTCTTCTTTACATCTGACCAAAAAAAAACAAACTATTTGTAAAACTTGTTAATTTGGCCTATAAAATAATTAGTTTCTCAGGTCAATTTTACTCAATTTTATAGTGAGGAAGAGATGTTTTTTTTTGTTGTTGTTTATCCAGAAAATAGTCCTGAATATTGTTGAAATTTAAGGCCTAAAAAGTTAAAAATCCAGAAAGAGGATCATAGATCCAGAAGTCGAGTTTTGCCATTAAAATCTGAAGAAATGAGCTATTTGTAGCAACAGTGACCTTAACCTTGGAGTCCCAGACTCCGAAATCAATAGGTGTCTTCCCTTCCTATAAGGTAACCTCTGGTATAAGTTTGGTAAAGGTGCGTCAAACAGAACTAAAGTTATTTCCCAGAAACCAAATTGTCACAAAATATTCTATTGATAGTAACAGTGACCTTGACCTTGGGGCCCCAGTCTCCGAAATCGATAGGTGTCTTCCCTTCCTATAGGGTAACCTGTGGTATAAGTTTGGTGAAGATACACGGAATAGAACTAAAGTTTTTGCCCGGAAACCAATTTGTCACAAAATATTCTATTTATAGTAACAGTGACTTTGACCTTGGGTCCCAAACACCGAAATCAATATGTGTCTTCCCATCCTATAGGGTAACCTCTGGTATAAGTTTGGTAAAGGTGCATCAAATAGAACTAAAGGTATTGCCTGGAAACCAATTTGTCATAAAATATTCTATTTATAGTAACAGTGACCTTGACCTTGGGGTCCGAGACTCCGAAATCGATAAGTGTCTTCCCTTCCTATGGGGTAACCTCTGGTATAAGTTTGGTGAAGATACACAGAACAGAACTAAAGTTTTTGCCCGGAAACCAATTTGTCACAAAATATTCTATTTATAGTAACAGTGACCTTGACATTGGAGTCCCAAACACCGAAATCAATATAACCTCTGGTATAAGTTTGGTAAAGGTGCGTCAAATACAACTAAAGTTATTGCCTGGAAATCAATTTGTCATAAAATATTCTATTTATAGTAACAGTGACCTTGACCTTGGAGTCCCAGACTCCGAAATCAATAGGTGTCTTCCCTTCCTACAGGGAAGTAATTTTGGTAAAGATACTTGAAATAGAACTAAAGTTATTGCCCAGAAACCAATTGTTTACGCCCGCAGCCCGCCCGTCACTTCATCAAACTACAGTACGTGGAGAGTGTATTATCACTAAATCACCCACAGAGTGGAGATTCCACCCGAGCACTAATTGCAAATTTATTGCAAAGCATAACAAGCACAGGCAAAGTTTCAACCAATGGATCCCCGGGTTAAACCCGGAGGTCCATTGGTTGAAACATTGCTTGTGTGTTTTGTCCATATGTATAAAATTTAAAAGTTATAGTTTGGGTGATAACTCCACTCTGTGGGTGATTTAGTTACAATCCACTCTCCACGTACTGTATAAGTCGAGCTTGACTTTGTCAAAACTCGACTAAAAATCTGTGTCTCAGGCCCTCCCACATGGTCCTTTTGCTCTCTTGATTGATACAAACTTTAAAAAATAAAAATCTAATGGTTTATGTCTGATATTTTACCCAAGTTGATAAATTTTATAAATTTGTCCCTTGAGTGCAACTCAGGCGAAGAAATACACCACCACCCATGCTTTACTGTAGATTATGAGGCCTAATACATAAAACAAACCAAGAATATGAACATTTGGTAGCAAAGAAATAAACAAAAAAATAAAAAATAAAATAAAAAAACACCCGTCCACATGCAATTTTACATTACAAAGTTATCAAAGTCGGAATTAGTCCCTTAAGGGTTAACCCTTTACACAATGCAGACAATATCAAAATTTATTATTTCAAAAAATTTCAACAAAACTATAACATGTGACCCCTCGTTGGAACGAGCTCGATGAGCTCGTTCCAATGAGGGGTCACATGATATGGTTTTGTTGAAATTTTTTGAAAAATAATATTTTTTCAACTGCTGAATTTGTATATTACGTGGGCAGATGCAACCGATTCGTTGAGTAAAGGGTTAAAAACCGAATGTCACATTTTTATTTAAAATTAGCAATGTTTATATATAGTCCATAGGTTAATTTCCACCTTGGGACTACACACAATTAAGCATGGAAATTATTATTGATTATGTAACTTGTGTGTGTAGAACAGAGCAATAAACAGAAATACTAACATGTTTTTATTCAACATCCTTCAGGCTGAAAGGAAATTTCCTGAACCATTAGAATCCTATTCAGCAAGATTATGACTTATATTGTTTGCAACAGCCGCCAGAGATTTTTCAAACAATAAAGACATTAACCCTGGAGATTTTTATAAATAATTCGCTACACTCTGACAGTCTATACATCCTGTGGCTTTGTAGTTGATTTCAGCAGGTCATGGCTGCCTATGTAGTAACCAAGACTTGCAAAAAAAAAACAACGCCCCAAAAATTTAGAAATAAACTTGTGAGTTAACCCTGAGATAGCATGATGGGGCACCTGTTCTGTTGTAGTAAAAATGATCAACGTCGGAGTTAGATCCCTAATTTTTAAACAAAATGTCTTGATTTTCAAGTACAGTGGAGCCCACTTAATTGGATATCTCTTAATTGTATATCCCTGTTAATTGAATATAATTTTCAAACACAAAACCATTTACCATACCTTCAGTACAAATTTGATCTGTTAATTGCATATGGGTTGTAGAGTAAACTCCTGTTAATTGTATATAAATTTTTGTAATATGGTGGAAAAATTACTGCGACACGCACCAAATTCCTCTTATTTATCAACCTTTTTGGCCTCACTACATCCAATACATGCATTTATTCTATTATATCTTGTTTGACAGAGCTCTATGAGCTCTGTCAAACAAGATATAATAGAATAAATGCTCAGTTTACCTCCAGAACACAGGAAACTGACCAAATCCCTGTTAATTGTATACTCCTGTTAATTGAATAATTTTCACTGGCAAAATGGATATTCAATTAAGAGGATTCTACTGTACCTCCACTATCACTGAAAAACTGCCTCATCAGTATTTTTTTGACATAGTAATCGTTTTGATATAGACTTTTGAACTTGAAGGACAAACAATTTATACAATTATATTTTGTTTGACACAGCTCACTATCTATCAAACATGATATAGCTTGTTAACCCTTGAAGGTTTAATTCTGAATTTTAATCACATTTTTCTACAACTAAACAAGTGCCCCAACATACAGTCCACGGGTAAATTTGCAAGTTTTTGTTGTGAAATCATTGCACCAAGCTATATTGTTTGGTCTTCAATCACCATTTAATGACAGAATATAATATCAAATAGTCCATTCTTGTATTAATTTATTTTAATTAAACACGATTTTGAACAAATGGAAGAGAAAAAAAAGACTGAATTTCTGAAGCTTACTTAAATATCCGGGTAACTGAGCAGATCTCACGGATTACCATTTGCAAACGTGATAAATTGAACACAATAAAAAAAATGGTGGGTTTCGTTTTTTTTTCACTTGATAAATTCTGACAATGCGGGAGATTTATGGGTGCTACTGTTAGTGCGGGAGATCATGACCTAATCCAGGAGTCTTAACATGTCTGCTTGCAAGTTATATTCAAAGTGCCAGTTGTTTCTTGGGAAGTATTGGCTGCCTCTATACAGTTAAAACTAGAAGTCCTGTCATGAAATGCACACAAAAAATAGCATGCCGATCTGCGCGTTAATCTACGCGTTATGACCATAGTAAGGGTATCAAATTCTGTACATATGGCCTGTGCACAAGCAATGTTTCAGCCAATGGATCTCCGGTTAACCCGGAGGTCCATTGGCAGAAACATTGCCCGTGTTTGCTCTGCGTAACCAGGAGAACGTGCCGTGCTTTGGATGGCATTCGGTATGGCAATCGCGCACAATTCCTACATGCAATTAAGCCCAGATAAGCACACAGTTCATAACAGGACCAGGCCTGAAAATAAGCAGTCTGACATTTGCAAAATGAGGTCCCAAGAGGGTGAATTTGATGATGCTGTCCCATAGTGGGAAAATTTATCCTCTGGGTACCTCTATCTGTTGAGTTTTGAGGCCCTGATTTAGACTGAGGTTCACAAAGGGTAAATTTAGTGATGCTACCCTGCTGTGCAGGGTAGCATCACTAAATTCACCCTCTGGGGACCTCATTTTGCAGATGATAGTCTGCTTATTTTCTGGCTTGGACAGGACTTCTAGTTTTAACTGTTGGCAGCCAAGACTTGCCTAAAACAGCTGCAGGGGAACAGTATGTGGACTATCAAAGTAGGGCAAAAATGTATAAAAAAAATGAGGCCATTAAGGGTTAATTTTGCAATTGCATTATAGAAAATGTTTGCTGTTGAAAATATTATTTGTCTACATAATATATAGTACAGAGAGTTAAATTTCATATTTCAAACACTTTCGAAACTGTTTTGCAGATTAACAACATGTGTGAGCTCTGTCTCAGGAGATATAATACAATAAAAACTCCATTTAGGTTATTAAAAAACAACTCTTGTTTCTCAAGAAACTCTCATCATGGAAGATATGCTTAATTTTTTTTACTTGGAAATCTCTTTGATATGAACTTTTAAATTTGTAGAACTACAAATTTAACCAATTATATCTTGTAAAGTAAGATTCCGTTAGTTAAATTTGCAACTGTATTATTGGAAATTTTCACTGCTGAAAACATAATTTTCCAACATAATTTAATGCAGGAAGTCAGGCCCTCACAAAGTCTATTTCTCAGGCCATGTTTTATAAAATTACATGTGGGCGGGCGTTTTTTTTTATTATATTTTTTTAATTATTTCTTTGCTACCAAAAGTTTATGTTCTTGGTTTGTTTTATATTTTAGGCCTTAAGGGGTAAATTTATAAGATATATTAAGGCCCCACAAAGTAGATCTTCTGTTTCTCAGGCCATTATTTGTAAAATTGCATGCGGGTGAGCGGTTTGTTATTATATTTTTTATTTCTGTAATTATTTCTTTGCCATCAAAAGTTCATATCTTGGTTTATGTTTTAGGCCCCACAATCCACAGAAGAGCATGGGAGGTGGTGTATTTCAACCCTTAAGAGCAAGAAGGCTTTGCAATGCTAAAGCATTGTAAAGCCATCTTGCACTCAAGGGACAAATTTATCAATTTTTTAACTTTGGTAAAATATCAGACATAAACCATTTAATTTTGATTTTTTTAAAGTTTCCATTGGTTATAAAAACAGAGCATATGGCAGCCAATAGGACCATGCGGGAGGGCCTGAGAAACAGATTTTTAATTTTTTTAGGCCTAACTTGGGTAACATATCAGACATAAACCATTAGATTTTTATTTTTGAAAGTTTGTATCAGTTATAAAGAGAGCAAAAGGACCACGTGGGAGGGCCTGAGAAACAGATTTTTAACTTTTGTAGGCCTTAAATTTCAACAATATTCAGGACGATTTTGTGGATAAACAAAAAGAAAAAAACATCCCTTCCTCACTATAAAATTAAGTAAAACTGACCTGAGAAACAATAAATTTTTTTTATAGGCCAAATTAACAAGTTTTACAAAAAGTTTGTTTTTTTGGTATCAGTGTAAGAGAAATTTACTTGTTTGTTCACCAGGGTTTAACGACACTTTCAATAGTCACTGCAGGAGTTATATTTCAATGAGAATCCAAGAATTGATTCACGCATAGATTCATGCAACAAAACCAGAGAGAATTCATGTAGATTCTCGCTGCACCTCTGCTAAGATTTGTGTGAAAAGAATAGAGTCAATTTAACCCTTTACCTAAAATAGTGGCAGCAAATTAACAAATACAGAGGCTAACATGACCTTAAGTATCCTGACATTTTTTCAATAAAATTGTACCAATATGGCTGTCATTGGAACCGGCTCAATGAGCCGGTTTAAACGATATCCGTATTTGTAAGGTTCTATTGATAAATACTGTTTTGTTTTTTTTAAATTATCAAATTCGTCTTAGATTTTAAAAATTAAAAAGCTGTGTTGGGTAAAGGGTTAACATGTGTTATCAGTATACAACATGGGTTCAACCATGGAGGCCTCATGGGATCCTGGGACACTCATAGCAGGTATGGATTCCTTCAACTATTTTTGCGAGAATCCAAATGGATTCTCCAAAATTTAGATGAAATATAAGCGCTGGCATGGACACAATACAGCAGCCAGTTTATGGGTTATATTTTATGATGGAAAACATTATTTCATGAGAAAAGAGCATTTCATTTGAAAGTATAATCATCCGATGATCATCGTCAGGTAAGTAACATACATTGTAAATAATATATCGTTAGTTGTTTTTAGCTTTTAATTGTTCCTGCCGGGCAGTTAATGAACCATAACGCCCTACAAAATCATGTTATTGTAAAATTATATCAATTTGGTTCAATTCGGCCCAGTGGTTTATGAGAAGTCGATAATGTAAAGTTCACACCCGACGGATGACAGAAAGTAATCACTTAAGCTCCCCCTGATTTTCAGTCAGGTGAGCTAAAAAAAACAAGTGAAAAAAAAGCCAGCACCCCTCCCTCCCTCCCTCCCTCCCTCTCTCCTGCGTAAACAAACTGAGAAACAAACTCTAGTTGATGGATTACTCCTGAGAATGGCTGTTCGGTAAATGGCTACTCAATTACGAGCCTTCCCTTGTATTACTATAAATATTACTTACCCCCTCATCCCCTCCAATAAGTGGTTGTATAATATAAGTGACATTATGCATGTGTATTACACCCCTGGAATAGAATAAGATAAGTTATTAATCATCAGAACAAAACAACAACATTTTTAACTTCCAGAATCTTATCGTGTTGGACAATTTTATGGCAAGTAGCCATTTGTTTGTTTGCTTGTTTTGAGGTTTAATGATGCTTTCAAGTTTCAACACCCACTGCCTTACCATGTCGGACAGTTTTACGGGTGGAGGAAGCTGGAGTATTAATAGTGAATCAGTGAGCAGTAGCAAGTAACTCTCTAATTTACTAGCTCAGCACAAGCAGAGGTAGAAGTGGATGAAAGCAAGTATACCACAACATGCGGTGCACAATGACACCATTCTCCCAATTAAGCAAGCACGATTAATTGTCTTGCAACACTGGAGTAGGGTTTCAAAGGCTTTGTGGTTTGTTATTTCAGGGTGTCATTTTTGATAATATCATGGTCGGATAACACAAATGACAGGGGTCCCCCCCCCCCCCCCCCCCCAACTGATATCAGATAATCAAATTCAAGTACCATTTAACCCTTTACCCAATGAATCGCCCGCATCAGCCCACGTAATATGCAAATTCAGCAGTTGAAAAAATATTATTTTTCAAAACGTTTCAACAAAACAACATCATGTGATCCCGCATTGGAACGAGCTCATTCCAACGAGGGGTCACATGATATGGTTTTGTTGACATTTTTTGAAAAATTTGAAAAAATGATATTTAAAATAATAAATTTTGCTATTGCCTGCGTTGGGTAAAGGGTTAAATACTTTTCCAGGACTGGGCCCATGATTTTGTAAGGACTTGTAATTTTGATATAAACTTACAACACCATGAACAACAAAAAAGAAATTCTGCCTCGAAGACCTGAATTCCGGAAAACCCATCTATCTACATATGTAATGTACCTCAAGTGCAACAAGGGCCATCTGAAATGCTAAGGCATTGCAGATGGCACCTTGTGGCACTCAAGGGATAGGGAGATGCGGTTCCTGATTGTTTTTATGACATCACATGTATGTGTAACAGAAGGAGAGATAAGCGCGGGAGCCGGGGTTCGACCTCTAGCACACAAAGCGACCGATTTAAACGAGACTAAGAGATCCGGACCAACCAGGCTGGTTGGTAAATGGCCTTCATACCTCGACCACTACACTACTCTCCCCTTCTTTTTGAGATTCACCCACCGTGAATCTCACCCCAGATTCCACCTCAGAGAGGTCGAAACATCCACCATGCTTCACCACAGCGTCCACAACGCCACCAACTGCTGAGGATCGGACGAGCCCCCAAATGTAACAGGAGGAGAGATAAGTGTGGGAGCCGAGGTTCGAACCGTCGACCTCTAGCACACAAAGCGACCGATTTACCACGAGACTAAGAGGTCTGAATCTCTTAGTCTCATGGTAAATTGACCGATTTACCACGAGACTAAGAGATCCGGACCAACCAGGCTGGTTGGTAAATGGCCTTTATACCTCGACCGCTACATATGTAGGGTGGGTTATCATGAAACTTTTTGTTTCGGCAGTTTTAGGTAAACTGAATTTATTTACTTTGCAAGGGAAGTGGTGAAATATCAAGTACTTTTCAAGGTTAGAAACAATTTCAAGCAGTTTTTAAGAAAGAAGCCAAAATTCAAAGACTTTTCTTTTGAATGGGAACGCTGTTGAGAGACCTGTTGGATTTTTTTATCTTAAGTCTGGAATGAATACAAATGGATCACAGTGTTCCCAGCTTGTACTATTTTTCACAGCACCGACAATGAGTGAGGTAGACATTGAGTCCATCTCATACCTTTATTACACATCCATTAAACTTTAAATCCTTGTATTCAACGGAATCGCCGCTATGATATAAATGATTCTGTATTCAACGGGTGATATACAAACCAGAACTTTTTTACCGCACTGTTTAGTTACGCTTTGAAAAGATTCCAAATTTCGTTATACAATCATCGACCGCCTGTTGCATAGTGTGAAAATGAAAACATCCAAGCAAAATAAAGTCGGTTCACAAAAAATTAGTTAGCCAAAAATGAAATAATATTTTAAAAAAACCAAATTATTTCCAACCAGAACATTAACCCAGTCCCGTGGCCGTCTCATTTTGTGGATCCCATTGTATCTAAATTGGTCAACTTTATTTCGGTAAATCTTTGTACATCTTGAGAGGCTTCGTACTTCTTTTAAAAATGTTTCACCCAGCTGTTTTGCAAATCTGCACAAATCTGTACTTATATTTTTATGATTAGGTGTGAATGGGCACCAGTCGAAGTGAAACAGCGATACGAATTTCAACAAATACTGGTTCCGAAAAGGTTGTTTTGATTTTTTATCGATCCATTTGATCAGTACAGCTTGAGTCAAAACAAACTCTTCACCTTTGGGTTTAAACATCGGAATTAAAATTTGTTTATTTAAATGAATTTTAATGCATAGGTTGTGTAATAAACACAGAACGCGATGTGTGTTTGAATCGGTGGCTGTTTTGGTGTTTTACATAACTCGTTGGATTGTCGTAATCATATTTCGCTCGATCCTACAGCTCTCGCGAAATATGACTACGCCATTCCAACTCATCATGTAAAACACCCAATTTTCATTATTTTTTTCATTTTTTGTTTCAAAAACATAGGTTATGATCCCTCGTTGAGCTCGTTCAAAAGAGGGGTCATAACCTAAGTTTTTGAGACAAAAATGAAAAAAATTAGTTATTCAAGAGTTTTGTTTGCAAGTGTCGTCTGCTTTTCATGTTAGGTAAAAGGTTAAGAGTTTCAGATACATGAGTTGAAGTGTCTTCTGGTCCAGATACAAGATTTATGGTAGGATTTGTTCCACCTTTGGTAAGATGTCATATGTTGAATGTTAACTGGCTTCAGATTTCTGTGTTGTTTTCCGATATCTACTTCTTAAGGTTTCACTGTGCTGATAAAGTAGGTGAATTCATACTCACTGCTTCTGTACAGATTTGCTCCTTCAGATACGTGGGCTGAAGTATCACACATATATTTTATATCTACTTTCTGTATATTTCTACCTGCCACAGACAGGCTGGTTATGGAAGATTCCACACGTTTTGTTTGATCAATAATTCTGGTCATCGATCATGGTTCCCACTGATATTACAGAATCAAATTCAAGCACTATTTAACCCTTTACCCAGCTAACACAATATCAAAATTTATTATTTTAAAAATTCTTTTTTCAATTTTTCAAAAAGGTTCAACAAAACCATATCATGTGACCCCTTATTGCAACTTTTATTAATGCCTCTCCTTGGCCCAATGGCACAGGTGTGTGGGAGTGCCTTCATAGTGGCTATTGTGTGGGCTCACTCTTCTCAGATGCTACAAAGGGATCTTTAGCCTGCGCAGAGTGGGTCTCTCTCTATACAGAGGACAGCTATTTTCTTTCCGAATTTTTACATCTGTGTCCAGGGGTTAATCCTTTGCCCAATGAAGATGATATCAAAATTTACTATTTAAAAAAATAATTCTTGAAATTTTTCAAAAGATTTCTAAAAAGCCATATCATGTGACCCCTCACTGGAACGAGCTCATTCCAATGAGGAGCAGGGTCATATAATATAGTTATGTTAAATTTTTTGGAAAAATTAATTCATTTTCAACTTCTCAGTTTTCAAATTACACAGGTGGATGCCATTAATTTGTTAGGTGAAGTTAGGTTAAAGATGCGACACTGACCTGATTCCGTGACATGTGCTGACAGCAACACTTGACCACTTATCTCTGCGTACATGACCATGGTAATGGCAGTGTTCAACAGTCTGAAAAATACAACAACAGAAAATACATTCCCTAACTGTGATAGCTGGTCCACTGTTTTCAACTTTGCTATAATCAAAAGTACTTGACTGATTGGCCAAAACCCTAAAAAGTAGGGCCCTGCAAAACAGACATTGCCATTTGAATCGAAATACAAATTGAATCATGTGTTTAAACTTTGATTTCAAACTGAATATGAATCAAATTGGATATTTACAGTACGTGGAGAGTGGATTGTAATTAAATCACCCGTGGAGTGGAGTTATCACCCAAAGTGTCAATTATGTACATATTGACATAAAATAAAGCAATGTTTTAGTCAATGGACCTCCGGGTCTAACCCGGGGGTCCATTGGCTGGAACTTTGCTTGTGACGGTTATGCTTTGCAAAAAAATTGCAATTATTGCTCGGGTGGAATCTCCACTCTGCGGGTGATTTAATGATAATACACTCTCCACGTACTGTAGTTGATATACGTGGTCAGATTTTCGTACGCATCTTTAATGATTTGAAATAATCATATTGTACATATGCAAGACAGAATTGTTTTTTTACAAAATGAGATTTTGTCTTGCAGTTTGCAAATTTTGCAAATGGCAGCATGAACCTTGACAGGCTTTGGGTTGCCCTCACTGGAACTCTCCTAGTTGTGTTACAAGTTTGTTATTCCACATTATTACCACTTTATAGGGCGTTCCCTAGTACATTAACAATGTTTAACAGGGCATTACAAGAACGTAACGCACAGCTTAATAAAATCATGTGATGTGTCGGGCCGCTAATGAGTTGAACATCTCATTAACAGCCCGACAAGTCAAGTGACTTTCGTTCCTCGCTGTCGTACACTCAAAAATGTAAACAGTTTCCAGAAATGGTTTCAATTAGTAAACAATACCATTTTTATTTAAATTATTAAATATTTAAAATGTCCAGCAAAGTTAGTTCCATAAGAACAAGCAGCTGTATATAGTAAGTAAGTCTGCAGACATTTTAAGCCTTTATTCCTGACTTAAAAGCGGTAAATATCGGGTTTGTTTTTAAGTTTTCTAACTTCGTTGCATTTGAAGGAGTACCGGTGCCAATCACGTGGTAATTATGTCACACCAGTTTGTTTGAGAACAGACAATAATATCATCTGCCAAAATTGAAAATGTTAACCCTTTACCCAACGTAATGGCAAAAACCGGCCAGCGCTATTCTCAAAAACTGTCAATTAATTTTCATTTTTTGTCTCAAAAACATAGGTTATGCCCCCTCATTGGAACGAGCTCATCGAGCTCGTTCCAATGAGGGGTCAATTAACCTATGTTTTTGAGACAAAAAATTAAAGAAATTAGTTATTCAAGAATTTTTTTTTGCATGTGTCGTCTGCTTTTCATGTTAGGTAAAGGGTTAAACATGTCTCAATCAAGCGAATTGAATGAAGACCAATTGTCTGTTTGTAGCTGCCATGTAAGGTACAGGGTCAAATCTTTCTCAGAATCGCAGTGGTAATAATAGTAATAACATGACTTTGTCGGGCCTTGTGGTTTATTAATGGCCTAACAGGTGTGAATAACAGCCCTTCAGCTTATTAATGGCCCTTTTTATAAGCTGTCGGGATGTTATTCACACCTTTTGGGCCGTTAATAAACCACAATGACATCCAAGGTCATGTTATTGTTATATTATTATCAATTCTTTGTGCGTTACCAACACATTAACGGTAATTTACATAGATGGTAAGAAAGCCGAACAGACTTATAAACAGACGTGCTGGTCGATAATGGCTATTTATAGCCATTATCGACCAGGGACTGGAGTCAAATATGACGTCATGATCTACTTACGGAAGCGTTGTTTATGTTTACAGTTTGCAGACGACAAATGTCAATATAAGTAACAATAAGTAATAAGTAATAAAAGTCTTGTCACAATTGTGAATATTTAACAGGTAACCCCAGCAATCCTACTGATACTACTGTGTCTGAATGCAAAGTACCACAGAGCGGTATTGATAATAATAATAATAATAATAACAAGATTTTCTTGGGCGTTTTGGCTCCATTATCGGACCGCTATCAGTGATTAGCAGCCCAACAGTCATTAGCGGCTAATGACCACTGGGCTGCTAATCACTGATAATGGTCCGATAATGGAGCCCAATGCCCTCGAAAATCTTGTTATTGTATAATTCACAACTGGTGCAAAATATGATGCTTTCAAATTATTTCAATTCAGTATTTCTGCAAACTTAATAATTGACTGCTGGAATCCTATATTTGGTCTTTATTTTGAAGTACTGGTACCATAACTTAAAGGTTTCATATTCTGTGTTAAGTTCTTCATATTATCTTTAACCCTTTACTCAACATAACGCCCAAAACCAGCCAGCACTATTTTAAAAAATCGCCAATTAATTTTCATTATTTTATCATTTTTCGTCTCAAAAACATGGGTTATGACCCCTCACTGGAACGAGCTCACAAACCTATGTTTTGGGGACAAAAAATGAAAAAAATTAGTTATTCAAGAATTTTTTTTCCAAGTGTCATCTGCTTTTCGTGTTAGGTAAAGGGTTAAAGTGAAATTATTCCATCTGTGTAGATTTGCCTTGATGCAATTTATGTGAGAATGCGTAACACACTCCCTTCAATTGTGACAAGGCAAAGATGACCAAAAGTAATTTAACCCTTTACCCAATGCAGACGGTATAAAAATTAAATTTTTGAAATATCAATTTTTTTAAATTTTTCAAAACATTTCAACAAAGCCATATCATGTGACCACTCATTGTGACGACCTCGTTCCAAAGAGGGGTCACATGATATGATTTTGTTGAAATTTTTTAAAAAATATTTTTTCAGCTTCTGAATTTGCATATTATGCAGGCGGATGTGGCCGCTTCGTTGGGTAAAGAGTTAACACTCAAAAAACGAAATAGAAGAAATATAAAATAACCGAGCACACATTCTGCATAAAATGGTACTTTTGATTCTAACAGTAGATTTCTTGTTGGGGAAAAGTATTCTCTTAAGAAATGATTTGCAAATCAAATGAGTAACAAAATAATCCGAGTACTCATCGACATGAATAAAGCTAGATGCTCCAGGTGCTCCCAGCAGAACATCTTTGCATATTAATGATACTTCTAGCGAATGCATGATTAGATTCTCTAGTTTTTGATGCACACAAATCAATTTGAAAAGAATTTGGTCACAGATGAAAAATGGTTTGTTTGACTAGCTCAATAGTTATTGACGCTTTTAGTTGCATGGACAAGAATATGGCGGCTCATTCTCAGAACTGTTTCAACAGTTTAGATGCCATATTTATTTATTTATTTATTTATTTATTTATTTATTTATTTATTTATTTATTTATTTATTAGACTATCATGGCACTTTCAAGAGCCAGGGTTACCTCATGCCGGACATTCTTACAGGTGGATGTAGCAGGAGTAACTGGAGACAACAACCAGACAGCAGCAAATAGCTCTCAGACACCCTACAGTGCAAACTCTACAAAAGCATTACTCAGCAATGGTTGGAGGCAAGTGCACCATCAACGTGCAGTATGCTTTTGTACACAGCACCACCATGCCCCCATGTGTACTACTGCAATGAAGTGCTTTGCCAAAGGACATAATATAGTTACCTCTGGCCAGGACTGCATCATGTACTTTTTGGCTTGCCAATGCTCTACCCACAGAGCAATCATACTCCCCCTTTAACCCTGTGCCCAATGCAGAAGATATCAAAATTTATTATATCAAATAGCATTTTCAAAATTTTTTCAAAAATTTCAATAAAACCATATCATGTGACCCCTCACTGGAACGAGCTCGTTCCAAAGAGGGGTCACATGATATGGTTTTTGTTGAAATTTTTCGAAAAATAATATTTTTTCAGCTGCTGAATTTACATATCATGCGGGCAGATGTGGGCGATGCGTTGGTGAAGGGTTAAGGTAACTTTCAGCATCTATGGTCATATCTAGGGCCCTGCGAATCACATACTTTTGATTTGAATTGAATCCCAAATCAAATCAAGTCTATTATTTGAAATCGAATTGAACCTCGAAATGAATAGACGTCTTGAAGTCCTGACTGATAAAATATTCCAACTACATCATCAAGGCATGCCTTTGTCAAGTCTCACTTGTCACTACCACAGCTGAAAGTGAATTTAAAGTTTCCAGACAACATCAATGAGGAGCTGTTGCTAGCGGCTAGCCCTGTGCAGTGCCTGGTACCAACAATTCTCGCACCCATGTCTGTTTTTGAACTATAATCCTTACTTGGAAATTTTCCAGCTTCATCACCAAGGCATGCCTTGATGATGGTGTTGAAATATTTTATCAGTTGGAGCTTGAGTTGAGCCATCATAGTTGGATCAAATCAGGTTTACAGCCAACCCTGAAAAATAAGCAGTCTGTCATTTGCAAAAATGAGGTACCCAGTGGGTGAATTTGCTGATGCTATCACATACAGTGGGCCAATTTATCCTCTGGGTACTTTCTGTTTAGGTTTGATACCTTGATTCAGACTGAGGTTCACAGAGGGTAAATTTAGTGATGCTACCCTGCTTTGCTGGGTAGCATCACCAAATTCACCCTCAGAGGACCTCATTTCACAGATGACAGTCTGCTTATTTTCTCACTTGTTTACATCACCTCCTTACCCAGTCGGTCATCTTAAAGATACCCCTGATTCAATTTGAGGTTTGATTTAATTTTGAATAATAGAACCGATTTTATTCAAGATTTGATTCAAATTGAAAATGTGTGATTTGCAGGGCCCTATTTTAACATTCCTTTTGTTTATTCTTAGCTGACAGTGTCAGTAGTAATGATAGCAGAGATATGGTCCAAGGTAAGCACATATGTATATACAGGCCAGGAACTAACCCAATAATAATCATTTAGGTATGTGGTGGTTACATTCAAGCCAGAAAATAAGCAGACTGTCATCTGTAAAATGAGGTCCCCAGAGGGTGAATTTAGTGATGCTACCCTGCACAGCAGGGTAGCATCACTAAATTTACCCTCTGTGAACCTCAATCTGAATCAGGGTCTCAAAATTGAACAGAAAGAGGTACCCAGCGGATAAATTGGCCCACTGTATGGGATAGCATCATCAAATTCACCCTCTGGGGACATCATTCTGCAAATGTCAGACTGCTTATTTTAAGGCCTGGTAACACTGATGATAAAATATGTGAATGAACTATGGATTATGACAAAATACAGAATAAATTAAATTCCTCATCCAGCATGTTCTGCCTGCCAGATTTGATAATCTTTCAGAACTAACTCAACACAAAGGTTACTCATTATTTATTTATTTATTTATTTATTTATTGGGGTTTAAGGTCACATACTTATGCACAATGGCTAATCATGACTGTGACAGTTTTACGGGTGGAGGAAGCTGGAGTACCCAGAGAGAACCACCAAGCAACGACTCGCAACTGCCAGCTCCCCAACATCGTAACTCTGCACTGCAGCTCAAGCAGGGTTAGATCAGTTGCAGACATGCACACCATCGACATGCTGGATACCTTAGTACATGGCATCATCGTGCCCAAATGTGGACAATCGGGGTTAAGTGCCTTGCCCATGGACACAATGCGGGAGTCCAAATTGATCGCTCAGATGGTCACGCATCCAATGATTAACCGGGCTCGACGTTGCTTAACTTCGGTGATCTGACAAGAACCGGTTACCGCAATGCCACCGCGCCCCCCAGGTTACTCATTATATCCATATATAGATATTTATAACTGAACATATGATTTCTGATAATGACTTTGTGGAATGAGAAATGAAAATTTCATGTTAAGCATACAAAACATAAATAAATTATCTACCTTCGATATAACTTGATTAGCCTTTTTAGAATACTTCACTGATATACCATTGGACAGCAAAATTCTGAAAAGATAAGTTTGCAGTAAAATTTGTGTTATGGTTAGAAAACTTAACTGTTTTTACTTTACTTACACGCAGAGAGGACAAAGTGATTTGATACAAACCCATGTAATATTTATAGGTTATTACATGGTTAATTTCATATCGGCAGAGATATCAGCCCAAGGTAACATCATATCAGCCTAAGACCGAAGGTTGAAGGCTGATGTGAAGTTACCGAAGGGTTGATACATCAGCCGATTCAAGAAACTAATGGAAATACTTATACTGGATTGTGGAGATTATTTTGAAGTGAATTCTAAAAATGAAAACAGGTTCTATTTTCAATTAACCCTTTACCCAATGCAGACGATATCAAAATTTATTATTTTAAATATCATTTATTAAATTTTTTCGAAAAATTTCAACAAAACCATATCATGTGACCCCTCTTTGGAACGAGTTCGACGAGCTCGTTCCAAAGAGGGTTCACGTGATATGATTTTGTTGAAATTTTTCGAAAAATAATATTTTTTCAGCTGCTGAATTTGCATATTACGGGGGCGGATGCGGACGAATATCAAAATATATTATTTTAATTACTATTTTTTAAAATATTTAAAAAAATTGCAACAAAACCATATAATGTGACCCCTCACTGGAACGAGCTCATCGAGCTCGTTCCAATGAGGGGTCACATGATATGGTTTTGTTTAGCAATATTTTTTAACAAAAATATTTTTTCAACTGCCCAATTTGCAAATTACATGGGTGGATACTGGCGATTTGTTAGGTAAAGGGTTAATAGCTTACTTCCAAAGAATAGTAAGAAAACAATCATTGATGAGCAGAGTCAGACTTCAAAAAAGAATCATTCAATTCCCCAGATAAGAGGGAATGTTCAGCGCCCCCTCCCACCTTGTTAAGAAAATGGATCTGATGAATCTGCAAACAATTTATTTAATCTTATTTGTTTTATAAGGATTAGTGAACAAGTTATACAACTTATATTAATGGCTCTTCTTGACCCAATGGCGTAGGTGTGTGGGATGACCTTCATAGCGGCAACTTCATGGCCTCGCTCTTCTTGAATACTACGAAGGGATCTTTAGCCTGTTCGGAGTGTGTCTCTCTCTGCACTGAGGACAGGACAGTACACTGTGACAGCATCAACACCACAATTGATGCTGACAGAGAGTGTTCAGACACCTCGAGAACTTTCGCCGACCGGAGATCGATCCCGGGACCTCTGGCATGGGAGACCAGTGCACTTATCCCCTCGGCCATCACTTTCAAACAATTAATACTGAATAATAACTTTTTTCCAGAACTGATATTAACCCTTCATGGAACATTTTATTTGGTTTTTTTTTACATGTTTCAAAAAATTTCAACAAAGCCATATCATGTGACCCCTCATTGGAATGACCTCGATGAGCTCGTTCTAATGAGGGGTTACATGACATGGTTTTTGTTAAACTTTTTGTAAAATATCTTTTTTTTTAACTGCTAAATTTGAAAATGATGCAGGCAGATGTGCCGATTTGTTAGGCAAAGGGTTAATGCTATGTTATTTCACATCACTACAGCTTTAACAGGCATTCTCTAGTATTTTTATGGAGTTTAACTCGGTAAAACTCCGTAATTCAAGATGTCATGCAAACAGAAGTGAGCATCAGAGGGTTAATGAAAACAAAATTCATTAAAAGCCTGCCACCCGCTTCCGGTCATGGTAATAATAGTAACAGCATGATTTTGTCGGGCGTCCCAATTTATTAACGGCCCTTGAGGACTAAATAAATTTAATAAACCCTCAGGCTGTTATTCATTCCTCTCAAGCAGTTAATAAACTGTAACACCCTCCAAACTCATGTCATTGTTATATTAATTTTTTTAAAATTTCACATGAGGGAGAGGAGTTGGAGGAATGGTTGATTTGAAAAAAAAGTGTTCCCCTCCCTCAATTTGATACAACACTTTGATAGCCCCAGAGAACTGAATTATAGGTTGAAAACATTACAGTAAAACCTATCTTGAGAGACCACTGTCTTGAGAGACCACATCTACCAGGCACCGATTGGTTTTACTCTATAATGGACCTGCTATGGGAGACCACCTGTCTTGAGAGACCACCTGTCTTGAGAGACCACTGTGACCTGGTACCAACTTGTATTTTTATGCCACAATGGACCTGTCTTGAGAGACCGACCCTTTGAAGACTGAAACCACGACAAAAAATTTTTACCTGTTCTGGAATTGGAAAATCCATTGTGGTTGTACTAACATAATTAAAAGTATTAAAAGCTCTTAATTGGGTTTCAATTGCTAACTCATTACAGATTGAGATGTTAGATAAGACCCATGTGAAAAGATTAGGATTACTGCTGAATAAACAATTTCATACATACAATAAATTTGTGTTGAAAATCTTTTTGTAACAAATTGAAACGGGCTGTTATAAAAATTCTAAAAATAAATTAGTGTTGAAAATCTTCAATGAAGATTTTCAACACTAATTTATTTTTATAATTTTAATCACAGTCCATTTCAATTTATTAACAAAAACTTCATAAAAAAGAACAACTACAAAGTAATTACAAAAATCCATTCTTCTCCATTTCTGAATTTTGTGGTTGGTTATTCACTGACTTGAGAAAACCTGTAACCTGTTATGAG
Organism: Pictodentalium vernedei; assembly: GCA_031216915.1. NCBI lineage: Eukaryota > Metazoa > Mollusca > Scaphopoda > Dentaliida > Dentaliidae > Pictodentalium > Pictodentalium vernedei. Next base: position 316,707,635 of record CM062288.1, on the reverse strand, counting down.
AGACCACCTTTTCTTGAGAGACCACCTTTGTGTGGCCCAAACGGCGGTCTCTCAAGACAGGTTTTACTGTAATGTTAATTATTCATATCATAAGGGTTAATTTTTCATAATTAACAGAAACTTGGATTATCAAATATCACCAACATTAAAATATAAACGGCCGTCAATTTTGATATCCAATGAACAAGATTTCCCTTCATCCTTTAATAAAGGAACTTTATTTTCAAAACCAAATTATTTGTTCAAGTGCAGCAATTGAAGGGTGAACTAATTACTTCATTTAACGCCAATCATTCTCAATCATTAAACTCCATGCACACATGTGTGCATGACACCCAATACACACAGCAAAAAATAAATGAGACAGCTTGCAACATGTCAACACATCAAAGACTGTCAGCAGACGGCAAACAGTGTGAAAAAATCATTAGTGCACATATATAAATAAAAAAAAGAAGTGGTGCTTAAAGAAAATGATCACTTTGACAATTTAATCAGTAGATTTTCATCTTATCTTCAAGGAGTTGGTTTGTTATTAGTGCCAGAAGAGCCTCCTAAACACTATTATAAATCTGACAGTTATTAACAGGTGTGGAATAAAAGAGTACATAGACTGTAGGAAATACAGTTATGTAGTATAAGATTTTCAACAATCCAAGCCTCAGGACCATTTTCTGCATCAAGCCAAACTTGCTGTCTGTTAGCTGTTCATCCGAGTTGGGTGGTGTTGATATTTCAAGTTCGGTATCGGTATTAGTATTTTAATAATGATTTACCTCGGCATCGGGATGGTATTCATTGTCAATAATATACATGTACTCATACCAATACCCATACTGAATTGTAGTTTTTGTATTTATTTATTTATTGGTGTTTTAGGTTACATACTTATGCACCATGTCTAATCTTGACCATGACAGTTTTATGGGTGGAGGAAGCTGGAGTTCCCAGAGAGAAGCAACGACGAGCAACTGTCAGCTCCTCAACATTCCAACTCTGTTCAAGCTCCGCTCAAGCAGGGTTACAGCGGTTGAGGACACGTGCACCATCAACATGCAGTTCACCTTAGTACACATGCCCCCAAGGACACAATGCGGGTCATCCCGGATGGGGATCGAACTCGGGATCTCTAGCATAGAAGTCCAACAGTCTATCACTGAGTCACCGCACTTCCATAGTTTTGGTACACTGCTCAGATGTATATAGTTTACCGTTTTACAGCAGCCAAAGCTGCTGAATTGTCAAAATGTTGGAAGCAGCATGGACAATCGCCATCAAACATTTGATGTGACAGAAAAGCTGAGAGAAAATACTCCCTGGGTATTTTTTCTCAGCTTGTTTGTAACATCAAATTACCATTGGTGACTGCCTTTAAAATAAATACATAGTCCATGGTCTTTTCTTGTCATGAAGTTTGCCTAATCTACTACTGTATGTTATTTTATTTTTTAACTAAAGTCATAAATATTTTTCAACACTGAAATTTCGGTATTTTGATATTCTCTCAGTACGGCAAATCAGTACTGGCTCTCTACTGATACCGAACGGTATTTACGATACATCGCCCATCTCTACTGCTCATGACCAGAATTAAGAGAGAACCGTAACTTATTAGGAAAGCACTATCAAACTGGTGTGCATATTTTTATTTATTATGTACAATACCAAATTTAATCACACCAACATTATTAGGCCATACAAAAAATACATTTGGTACATGGGCAATTAATTTTTCAAATCAACGATGGAGAAAAGTTTTTTTATTTTTTTGTTGTTGTTTGTTTGTGACATTTATGCACCGTTTTTTTAATATAAATACTGTTTCCCTAATATTTGAGTTATTCTGTGCAGGACAGATCATACTGGATATTTACAAAACAAGTACAGTGGAGCCCACTTAATTGGATATCTCTTTACTGAATAACCCTGTTAATTAAATATAATTTTCCAACACAAAACCATTTACCATACCTCCAGTACAAATTTGACCTGTTAATTGAATATAGGTTATAGAGTAAACTCCTGTTAATTGAATACAAAATCTTGTAACCTGTTGAGAAATTATCCTGGCTCTCCCCAGTTTTTCTTTGTTTATAGACCTAATTGGCCTCAGTACATCCAATACAGGCATTTAATCTATTACATCTTGTTTGACAGAGCTCATGGAGCTCTGTCAAACAAGATATAATAGAATAAATGTTAAGTTTATCTCTAGATTACAGGAAAGTGACATCCATGTGGACAAACGGAGTTGAGTGCCTTGCCCAAGGACACAACGCAGGAGTCTGAATCGATCGCTCAGATGGTCACCCATCCGAGGACTAACCGGGCTCGATGTTGCTTAACTTCGGTGATCTGATGAGAACCAGTTACCGCAACGCCACCGCGCCCCCGCAACATGAATATAATGTCAAGTCCAACCAATAGTTTATACACGTGTTGCCAATTTTTAAGAATACTTCCACCACGGGCATTGCTGACCAGGTCCTATAGGACCTGGTCAGCAATGCACGGGGAAGAAGTACTTCACTTCCCAGGGTTCCCACGAATAGTTTTTGGCAACTATTTTCAAATATATTGGGCCTTACTGGCTGAAAAGTATGTGTGGGGGCAGAGAGGATAAGGGGGGCTAAAGCCATCCCCAGGTTTCATACAGATTTCACATTATGAATTTTAAGGCCTATTTAGGGCTTTCTTAGGGCCAGACATATAAATTTTAGGGCCATTCATTAATTATTTAAATCCACCTGAATTTTCTAATTAATTCTTCCCCAAAACATTATGTGTGCAAAAATTACAATGGTTCTTGATTGTTGTATTTTATTTGTTTTAATCCAACCCTCAGGTGAAATAAGGTACCATCTGCAATGCTTTAGCATTGCAGATGGTACCTTGTTGCACACAAAGGATGAATTATTTGGGGAAACATAAAAACAAATATGACAGTTATATATAGTTTCATTAATTACTACTACAGGAGCAAAATAACTTTCTACTACAGCAGTTTTTGGCTGAATACATAGCAAGTCTGTTGGTGTTAGTGTATTGTTAGCAGGGGTAGAAACTTTTAGAGAACAGCAACGTATGTGTTGATCTGAACAAATTTAATTTGCGGAATCAGTGGAAATTACTTTGAAACTTACAAAAAGTGCTGCTTAATACTCACTTTATTGACAGGCTCAACGAATAAAACAGTTACACTGCCCATATAACAGGTTCCCACAGATAGAATAAAATTTAAGGACTTTTCAAGGTAGTTTGCCAATTTTCAAGGGTTTTTCAAGACAATTACAGGTTTTAGGGCTTTTTAGGGCCTTGGTTGACAATAGTTTATAGACATGTTACCATTTTTTAAGAATGCTTCCACCCCAGGCATTGCTGACCAGGTCCTATAGGACCTGGTCAGCAATGCCCGGGGTGGAAGTACTTCACTTCCCAGGGTTCCCACAAATAGGTTTTGACGACTACTTTCAAATATATTGAGCCCCACTGGCTGAAAAGTGTGTGTGGGGCAGAGGGGAGGGGGGCTAAAGCCATCCTTCCCCAACTCCCAGGCTCTGCAGCCCCTGGTGACAGGCTGTTTATTTGCAGGCTCGGTACTTAAAGTTGCTTGTACAGCATTCATGGGTTTCAATATCATTGTTATTCACTGTTTAGTAAAACATTCCACTATTTATTATGACTGGAGTACTCAATGATGTTACAGTACTTTACTGACATCCATTAAAGTATCAGTACTCTGTCTTCTTCTAATATAATTGACCAAGTAGAGATGTAATTTATGGGTGTTTTGTTATTGATCAGTTTCCCAACAGAACAGAAGTTAATGTTATTATTTATGCAAACATTGCCCTGTATCTTACTGACTGTACAACACATGGGATAGATCAAGTTTACATGTGGTTATGTCAAGTAATGGAGTTACTATTAACTGGTAGAGTGCTAAAGTATTTCTGGTCAGCCAAATTTGTGTGCGTGTGTGTATGTGTGTGTGTGTGTGTAAGCGTGTGCGTGTGCGTTTGTCTTACCAACTTGACGAGGTAACTAGACAAAAGAGTTTGCGTGTTTCGCCTTACCGAGGTACAAAAGACAAAAGAAACCCTTTACCTCGGTTGTTTTCCCAGAACTGTACTGGCAAAACGAGGTTGAAACCGTTAGTCCACACAAAGGACAGACAATGGGGTACCTCGGTATGTAGGGAAAACAAGACTGTGTGTGTGTGTGGGGGTGTAGGGGTGTGTGCATGTGTGTGTATGGGGGGGGGGGTGTTTGTCTGTGTGTGTGCGTGGGGGGGTGGCATGTACCCATGTTCGTGAACCTACACCTGTCTATTCGTTGAACGACTGAAATGTGTGTATGTGTCTATGTATGAAAGGGTGGATGTACACGAGTGTGGTTCTTCATATATATTCGTATATGGATGCCGTCTCCTGTCCGTTAATCTTGTCTGGTATTATTTGTCTATTAGCATTTTGTGAGCTTTATGTCATTGTTATGTACCATTGTATGGAACTTACAACAATAAAGTTATTATTATCCAAATTTGTCCACGTCTCTTTGCCTTGTTACAATTTATGGGAGAGTGCCTAGTGGCCTAGTGGCACTCTCCCATAAACTGTAACAAGGCAAATCCTCACAGACTAAATAATTTCAATTAAAAAATTATATGACACACATCCATAGAATATGAAGCCATTAAGTTGCAGCACCTGCACTTCAGAATAAAGCCCAAATATGGGCTTCCAACACTCTACCAGTTAACATCTTCAATGCGGAATTACATTTATTAATCGACCTAATACAGTGAAATCCTGTTAATTGAATAGCCACTTTGCCAATGAAAATTATTCAATTAAAAGGAGTATTCAATTAACAGGGATAGTGTCACTTTCCTGTAATCTAGAGATAAACTTAACATTTATTCTATTATATCTTGTTTGACAGAGCTCAATGAGCTCTGTCAAACAAGATGTAATCGATTAAATGCCTGTATTGGATGTACTAAGGCCAATTAGTTCTATAAACAAAGAAAAACTGGGGAGAGCCAGGATAATTTCTCGACAGGTTACAAGTTTTTTTATTCAATTAACAGGAGTTTGCTCAATAACCAATATTTAATTAGCAGGTCAAATTTGTACTGGAGGTATGGTAAATGGTTTTGTGTTGGGAAATTATATTCAATTAACAGGGTTATTCAGTTAAGAGCTATCCAATTAAGTGGGCTCCACTGTATTAGGTACTGGGATGAAAAGACAAGAGAAGACTGAATAGACTGAAAACTGACTATGCGGTCATTTACTGATTTTGATAGTATCCTATGCAACGGCAAAACCGAAAATAACAAAAATAAATTTTATTTATTTATTGCCATTTAACCCTTTACCTAACACAAAAGACAGACAACACTTGCAAACACAATTCTTGAATAAGTCATTTTTGTGTTAAAAACATTGCTTATGACCCCTCATTGGAATCAGTCTTTCGATTTTGAGGGGCGCTATCGCTCTTGTGCGCCATGGCGCCCGCAATGTTAACTTCTTGCGAGTCAACAACAGCGCGCCTCGGTTCTGCTAAGAGAGCGATCAAAATCTGGTAATTCATTCCAGTTGCGATATCATTTCTGTGTGAACAGCCAATTATTTTTTATTAGATAACAAGGGACGAATATTTGGCAGTGGGTTTTAGTAACAGTGTGAATGTATTCAGCATAAATTCTATTTATTTCTACTCTTTGGAAAAACCTGGTGTTCTCTGAGAGGTTCGTGCTCCCTGGACCAATCACCATTCAGTATTCACCAATGGAGAAAATTTATTAGCTCTGCATAAATTACAGCCGCAGTGTGCTCTTTTCTTTTGTTACTTGGAGCATAATACATCGTCATGACCCAAAAGTTGGGATTCATTTAACCCTTTACCTAACGTAATGGCCAAAATCAGACAGCGCTATACATGAAAATCGCCATTTAATTTTTTTTTAATATTTTCATTTTTTGCTTCCAAAACATAGGTTGTGACCCCTCATTGGAACGAGCGCGTCGCGCTCGTTCCAATGAGGAGGCACAACCTACGTTTTGGAAGCAAAAAATGAAAATTTTTAGTTATATGAAAATTTTTTTATGAGTGTCGTCTGCTACTAGCGTTAGGTAAAGGGTTAATGAAAACCATGAAAGCACCAAATCGCCCAGCTTCCATGCTGCCGTTCAATATGGATGTGCCCAAATACCGTACTGAATGCACAGTGCTGTCAATTACTGGATGCATTCTTCATTGCAATTTGCATGTTAATTGTTTTTGCCAACAACACGGCCATCACTCGACGGGGCTGGATACAGGATAGCGCGCCTCACTTCAAATAGTAGCGAGCGATGTATAACGCGCCTACGATTTTCAAAATCGAAAGACTGTGGAATGAGCTCAACTAGTTCATTCCAATGAGTGGACTTAAGCTATGTTTTTAAGACCAAAAAATGGAAAAATAATAAAAACTGAATGTTGATTTGTGAACAGTGCTTGTCTGTTTTGGTCATTATGTTGGGTAAACAGTTAAGGAAGGGACCTGCGAATTGCCAATTTTGATCGAATCGAATATCAAATCGAATTGGTGAAAACGAATTGAATTTCAAATCAAATTTCAAATCGAACTTCGACTCGAATCACAGTAATCGATATGCTGTCAAAAGACTTTTTTTCTAAAATAATACCCCTGATTATTAAACCACACACAGTTGTGTAGGGTGCATTTTTCGCCTCACCACTTTCCACCCTATAATCTGAGATATAAACCAATATAATAGCTATTGATTCAAACTATTTCAATTGTTGACTTTGAAACTGCAGCAATAGAATTTTTAAACGAACCTAGCTGATAGGGCTTATACTTCACTTTTATCACGTTTTTTCGAAAAAAAAACTCGTTTTAAATTGGATCGACTCCATTCTGGTGGGGAAGTCATTTGTTTTAAATAAAAATGCAGAATTTCTAAAACAAAACGATAATTCAATGCCTGATGGAGTCAAACCGCTTGTAAATTAAAGCCTGTTCCACTTCTGTTTATACAATAATTTCAGGGGTATTCTTTTAGAAAACAGTTGCTTTTGACGATGTATCGAGTAACTGTGATCGAACAGAACAATACTCAATATAAATTAATGTGATCATGTTGTGGAACACATCATTTATTGAAGTTGAACAGGTGAATGACTTTTCAAAGTTCAAAACTTTTTATAAATGGTTACTGGTCATAATGCACAAGAAGTAGAAATGAACAGTTGTAGCAGTAACAGTGTTTGTAGCGATGTAGCTACAGGTGTTGTACAGTGTAGCTACATTGCTGCAAACACTGTTTCCGCTACAAGTCAGTTACGTTTCTACTCAGTGCTGTCACAAACTTATGGCCGAAGTATATTCAAAAATATATGAATTTCCGATTTTGAATCAAATCAAATTGAATATTGACTTTCGAATCGAATTGCAAATCGAATTTTGAATTTTCACAGGAGCCTAAGTTAAGGTCACATATTTCTGCATAATGGCCATTTGTGACCGCAACATGGATATAAAGTCAAATCCAGCCAATCTTTTATACCCATCTTGAAGATTATCATGGACTTTTGCTTTGGGTATCGGTGACCAGGTCCTATTTTATCAATAAAGCAGAGCTTATTTACCACACTAAACAATCACTGCTTCACTTCCCAGGGTTCCATAGGACAGTTTGAATAGAAAGGACCAAAGCAAGAACATGATGAGGTAGGGTGGCGAAAGTTTCCTCCAAGCGTACTAAAATCACAATGTGACACAATTTATGTGACACAATTAAGGTTTGTGACATACTTTATTTTTAGGGAGATGGGGTACTTATACCTTCACATTCCACGCCTCCAGATTAACACTTAAAGTCACAAAATAGTCACAAAGTACCACTTTTATATTGCATTAACCCCCTACACACTGATCTCAAAATATCCAGATTTTAAGTAGACATTTTTCCCATAATGCAACTGGGACATTAACCAATTCAATCTTGTTTGACAGAGCTCAATGAGCTCTGTCAAACAAGATTTAATTGGTTAAATTTCTAGTTGCATTATGGGAAATATTTGCACCCAGAACTTTAGATATTTCAACATCAGTGTGCAGGAGGTTACAAAAGTGGTCCCAAAGTGTATTCATCATTGGGAACTCAACCATTAGGCTATATTTAATCTGGCAGAGTTTTTACATCATTGTTGGCTGCCTTAATAGTGATGTAGAAACACTGTTAGGTAATCAGGAACCGCATACATGAAAATAAGGTAACAATTATCGTAAAAATTTACCTTTGTCCTTAACTCTTAACCTGCTGAGTATTTTCTAGATATTTTTCATCAAATCTTGTCATGGCTGCTGTAAAGCAGCCATGACTAAATTTGATGAATAATTAATCTAAATGTAACACAAGAAATCATTGGTGAAAAAATCCATTCAATTTACATGGTGCAAGTATGATTTATTTATTTATTTATTTATTTATTTATTTATTTATTTATTTATTTATTTATTTATTTATTTATTTATTTATTGGGGTTGAAGGTCACATATTTCTGCACAATGGCTAACCATGACTGTGACAGTTTTACCAGTGGAGGAAGCCGGAGTACCCGGAGAGAACCACCGAGCAACGGCGAGCAACTGTCAGCTCCCCAACATACTAACTCCACACAAACAGGGTTAGCATTGGTTGAAGACAAGTGTACCATCGATGTGCAGTACGCCTTAGTACACGACGTCACCGTGCCACCACATGGGCAATGGGGGTGAAGTGTCTTGCTCAAGGACACAACATGGTTGCCGAACGTGGGATTCGAACCGAGGACCTCTCGGCTTGCAGCCTGCTTCTCTACCTACTGAACCACCACACCCCACAAGTATGATTAAATGGGTCCAAGTTATACTTATTTCAGTGATAAGAGAAACCCTGTGCTGGGCAGGAATACCCGCCAGCAGCATGCAAAGAGTTAAGGGTTAAACATAAGGATGCTGGAAGCATGGGGGCAGAGGGAGCAGCTGCTCTTCCTGTGAGAAAACCCATCTTTTCAATGCTCAAACTCCCAAAGACAGCTGATGCCACCTGTGCTTGCAGCAGATGCTTTGAACTGTCATACAGTAGGGTCATCGCAGACAGGTTAAAATTCATGGATTGTAATTTTTTCCACGCATATAATTTAGAGATGATCCGCTATGACATCTAGCACAAATTCCACCAATGAAGCACTGTGATTACCCCCGGTGTTTCATTGGTGGAAATTTCGTCATACTGGATCATCTCAAAATTATATGCATGGAAAAATGCCCACCCATAGAGTTTGACCCGTCCATGACCGTTGTTCTATAATCTGTCCTCTTTATTATATCTACATGAATGGTAAAAAGGTTATCTTAAAATTCAAGATTTATTCTCAACCTTGATCTTCATCTATCCAACTCACCCCTGACTGTTTCCAGTGTTGCAGCATCACTCAACCCTGTTTCCCACTGGCCTGCACCATTCTGCAGAGTTTCTAAGACCGCCCCTGCCCCCACCCCCCACCTGACTGTTTCCAGTGTTGCAGCATCACTCAACCCCATCCCGTTACCCACTGGCCTGCACCATTCTGCAGAATTTCTAAGACTGACCCCCACCCCCGTGCAGAAATGTTCTATAGGATCCTATATGATTCCTATAGGAAAATATAGGAATCATACAGGATTCTAGAGGAATGATGAGTGTAAGGCAAGAAAATTTTGGGAGTCCTTTTTTACTATAGGAATCCTCACTGTTTTACTAAAGGATTTTTCATTTAATTGTTGAAATATTGGGAGATGAAGTATTCCTATACGAACTCTGCTCACCTTTAACAGTTCAGTCTCTTCGGATTTAACTAAATGTTTAATAGTTCTATAGGATTATTATAGGAATTCATGGCAATTATAGGAAAGCATTTTTTTATTTGTAAATTATAGATGAATTTAAGCAAAAGTCTATTTCCTTTAATAAGCAGATTTTTTTTTCAATATCAGTCAAATGAAAACAATTTCATATACATGCAGCCCTGTCGATTAGAAGAGTTTGCCTCAGCAAACTCTTCTAATCTACAGGGCTACATGTATATTCCTATTTATTTATTTATTGGTGCTTAAAGGCACATACTTATGCACAATGGTTAATCGTGACAGTGACAGTTTTATGGGTGGAGGAAGCCAGAGTACCCGGACAGAACCACTGCGCATTGACGAGCAGCTGTCAGCTCCTCAATATTGTAACTCAGTTTAAGCTCTGCTTAAGCAGGGTTACAGCGGTTGAAGACATGTGCACCATCGACGTGCAGTACACCTTAGTATTTTTTTTTTTTTTTTAGGGTGTTAACGACACATTAACAGCCATATCATGTCGGTGACAGTTTTACGGGTGGGGGAAACCGGAGTACCCAGAGAGAACCACCAAGCAATGACGAGCAGTGGTCAGCTCTCCAACATCGTAACTCTAAACTCTGCATCGCAGCACAGGCAGGGTTAGATTGGTTGAAGACATGCGCACCTTCGATGTGCAGTACGTCTAAGTACACGGCGTCATCGTGCTCCCATTTGGGCAAACTGGATAAAGTGCCTTGCCCAAGGACACAATGCAGGATTCTCCTAATTTATCCCGATTCCTATAGGAGTGTTTCATATAGGTCTTTACAATCATTTGGTTTAGGGATATCACTTCTGTACCATATGTTACACTTGATACACACCAGTCACGATTTTTTCTATGAAAACCTTATTGAAGCAGTTTTTTCCTATACATGTACGTTTCACTTGATCAAGAATTCGCTTCCCCTTCACAGTTAGTTCTTTCGTGTAGTTTGGTAGATGCCCCCACCCTTTTATGTTTATATTTTCCCCCAAATACAGACAGTCGCCTGTCTCTCCAACACAAGAAGTTTGCTGTTATCATCTTATTTTAACTAATGTATTTCATGCATTTTGCTTTTAACTGTACTCAACTTTCCCAAAACACCATGAAATACATCCACCCCTGCAAATGATTATTTCTCGATTTTTGTCAATAATGGTATTTGTAATTGTACAAATGTTGTGTATGATCTATAATTGAGTTTTTCTCAAAGCAAAATATCCTGTGTACTTTAGTAACATTATAGACTTGTACAAAGAAAAGTCTGTTCCCCTCCTGTGTTTTTATTAGCAATACTATTTTGAATGCGTGTACAAACAGAAAAACAGCAAATGCATTGAAGTCTGTACATGGAACTTGAGAGGGAATAATCTTAAGATATTAACGCATGCAGTTTTTTAAGAATTTCTGTTCTCTAAAATTATCTTCTGATTGCTTTAAAATTAGCAACTCTAGAGAAACCCTGCATTGAAAGTATGCAGTTTACCAGAAATATATTCTAGCAACAAGAATATCCATAAAAAACTAAACCCTTCACATACCAGAGCCTGAAGTCAACACTTCATTATATTTTCCTGAAGAAACTATCAAAAATGAGAAGTAAACACCAGTACTTATTTCTTTTATGGACCCAATAATTGAAGTCTATTGACTCAATGTGCATGTGGCAGTGTTGGGGTAAAAGTAGTCTGGTTAATTCATCAATATGCATCAGGGCGCAGGAATAATTAATTTACTTTGTTGCACTGACCTCAGCACTATGGCAAGTATACAGGGAGATGTATGCAGAGAAACACATGCACAGATAGATCTTTGTTGTGACGTGGAAGGATGACGTCACAGTATCGATAGCGTCAGTTTTGAAAAGATCTCCATCATTGCAACAACATATCAATTTGCTTTCCCTCCTCCACCCCCTTTCGGATCACCTTAGTGATAGCAATTCCAAGGCCTTTTGGCTCCTTAGTTCAAATGGGGTTTACCTGGAACCTTTGTCAGTTATGAATCCTCATACATGACCAGGGTACCAGGAGGACTGGTTACTGTCTTAACCCTCTACAGTACCAGGTGGGCGGTTGGTCGCCCACCTTCTAACAACTTTTTTCAAGGCAGGGTGCTTTTTGTTTTTTTCGCGACTTTGGCTTCACTGTACATTTGTAGATATGTATAAGTTAGTGTAAAACAATAAATAAATAAATAGTGTTTAGTCATATTCATCAAATTAGTGTTTTGTTACTTCTGTTGTTGGGTCCATAAATTCATTTTGGCATCTAGACGCAGTTTCTGACATTTTAAAATTGTATGCTGAAGTTTTGATATTTAGACCTCAGTTTGAACAGGCTTAACCCTTTAACCAACAAATCGGACCCATTCGCCCGCGTAACATGTAAATTCAGCAGCTGAAAATATTTTTCCCAAAAATTCAACAAAACCATATCATGTGACCCCTCTTTGGAACGAGCTCATCGAGCTCGTTCCAATGAGGGGTCACATGATATGGTTTTATTTAAAAAAAAATTTAAATTTTAAAAAATGATATTTAAAATAATAAATTTTGATACTGTCTGCATTGGGTAAAGGGTTAAGAGAGTTGAGTGGTATATTCCGATGTACCATGGACAAATGAGGAAATAATGATAAGCAATTTGACACAGGCTAACATTGGATGCAATTACATATTTTTGAAGAAACAAAATTAAAATTTATAGTAATACCATATTTTTTTTTTAAGTGTTGTCTGGTATTCGTGGAGGCTTAAGGGTTATTTATTTATTTATTTATTTATTTATTTATTTATTTATTTATTTATTTATGTATGGTATATGGAGATTTAATACCTGGATGTCAGTTTTTAAACACTGAGCCGCAAGTGAGTTGTTTAAATGAGACATCCAGCTATTAAATCTCCATATACAATACATGTCAGCGAAGGGAACGTTTTTGTCCCATTTGAAACACAATTGAAACAAACTGGAAATAAATTTGCAGACGTGTTTCCCACGCTCTGCAATCACTGGGGCCAAATTTCGAATAATTGTTTTGTTTTTACCAATGCAGAAGACAACAGATAGAGTTACATCTCTTAGGTCGTTAAGGAAACAAGTAAACAGTATTTTGTTGACATATCGTCCCCTGAGTTCCAATGTGTTCTACGTGCCTACTGGCACATAGAACACATTGGAACTCAGGTGACAATATTTGCTCTTATTTTATTTTTCTCAAGTTGTTTCATTTAATTACTCGACTATTTAATTTATAGCACCAAAATATCATCAAATTGTCGGAAGGAAATCTGATGATGTGACTATTTTCAGGTTTTTTGGTTCGATTTTTATATCGAGGCGACCGAGAGCGAAAAGCTTTCATTTCAACCATATACCCCTGATGTTTCACGTGCCCATATACCCTGGATGTTGCACACTCTCATATACCTTGGATGTTGGGTGAATCTTTTGCCATGGCTATTTGTCCAAAGCATTCAGACCAATTTATTTATTTATTTATTGGTGTTTAAGGTCACATACTTATGCACAATGGCTAATCATGACCGTGACAGTTTTATGGGTGGAGGAAGCCGGAGTACCCAGAGAGAACCACAGAGCAACGACGAGCAGCTGCCAGCTCCCCAACATAGTAACTCCGTACTGCAGCACAGGCAGAGTTAGATTGGTTGAAGACATGCACATCATTGACATGCAGTATGCCTAAGTGCACGGCACCATCGTGCCCCATGCGGACAATCGGGGTTAAGTGCCTTGCCCAAGGACACAACGCGGGAGTCCGAATCGACCGCTCAGACGGTCACCCATCTGAGGACTAACCGGGCTTGACGTTGCTTAACTTTGGTGATCTGACGAGAACCGGTTACCATTCAGACCAATCAAGAGACAGAATTTATCAGGATTTGGGGACAAATTTATTTATTAGTGTTTAACTCTTAACCCGCTGAGTATTTTCAAGATATTTTTCATCAATTCTAGTCATGGCTGCTTTATAAAGCAGCCATGACAAGATTTGATAAAAAATTCATCCAAATTTAACTTGAAAAATCATTTATGAAAAAATCCAATCAATTTACCAGAGGGAAATTTGATTAAATGAGACCAAACAATAGCTGGACTGTCATCCGGTGCACCCCCCCCCCCCCCCCCTCCGTGGTGTACCGCCTAGTGTGGGCATACCTATCACCAACAAATATTATAGAAAATAATGAAAGTTATGAATATTCTCGGACGGACTCACAAACAGATCGATGCACAGACAGATGGATGCACAGACGGATGGATGCACAGACGATCGCATGTAATCCAGTATACCCCCCATTTTTTTTCGAAAGTGGGGGTATAACAATTTCCAACAATTTCTAAGTCAAAAGGTATGGTAAATTGTTTGGTGTTTGGAAGTTTTATGCAATGAGGCAGAAGCCTTTGTCATAGGCAATAATGTCTATTTCCTACAATTTCTAAGTCAAAAAATGGGGATAACTCTTAAAAGGAGAATGTGAAAAATATCGTTGAATCCTTTTTTTAAAGCCTATACCATAAGCAGTGTTCATGGCAAATTTCATTGCAATAGAACATTTGATACCCGAGATACAGGCTGAACAGACAAAATTTGGCTCAGATGAACACAATTTCTAAATGAACAAGTAATAAGAAAAAAAATTTATTGTGGGCATACCTATGACCAACAAATATTATAAAAAATAATAATTTACTTAAGTTATGAAAGTTATGAATATTCTCGGATGGACTCACACATGGCTGCATGGACGCACAGACGGACGGACACACGGATGCATATAATCCAGTATACCTCCCATTTTCTTCGAAAGTGGGGTATAATTACCCTTATTTCAGTGGCAAGAGAAATTCTGTCTTGGGCAGGTTAACCCCTTGAACATGAAAGACTGCTTTTCCGGACCAGAAATGTGATATAACCTGATTTCATTAAGTAGATAGTTGCTTGGTGAATTTGCGTGGTGGACCAATCAAGATTTTCAAGGTGCAGCCCCCATCGGTCTTCCCCAAGTAATGAATATCGACTCTTGCAACTGATGACAATGAACTGGCGAGGAAGATACCATCAGCATTCAAAGGGTTAAATCATTATCGACTTTTATTGATTAACAGTCTTCATAGAGTAGTGAATTGTTTCCTCTCTGTAAATGTCAGGTGGACATCCAATCTGGCTATAATTTCTCCCTTTCTCCCTGAGGTATACTTCATGTTCAGTTCCTTATGTAAATTCAGTATATCATCAGACCAATGTATGAATAAACACTTGAACATAGCTGAGTAAAATTATCACTGTAGAAAAAAGTTTGTAACAAAAATGTGAGAGTTCAACCAATGATCGGAACTGGCCACCACAATTGGCCGATTGTGGACAATCGGATGACAACAATGGCTCCTAGAACATCGGTCCAACCATTTTAAGCATTTTGTGATGATTCATAAACTGAATTTTATTATCTTCTCCAACTGTACAATTGTTAATGTAAAATGATGTCAATGATACCATTTAATAAATTTAAAAAAAACACCACAATATGTATTCTTAATCTCTCCAGATGCCCTTTATGGGATATACAAGTTAAACGACACGAAAAGCTTACAATGGAGCGTACTTGCGGCAATCGCCAGTTCATACCGGAAAAGTCAAGGTTGCACTCCACTGATTCAGGTTGAAGTAAATATTACCAGTTGCATGCACTTGGGTGGTAAACGTGGCTCTGAGACTGACTGGTAATTTTTACTGGACCTGAGGCAATAGAGTTTAACACTGTAAAATATGTTCAATTTAATGTAGTTCTTTCAAGTCTCGACTTATCTAGTAGTGAACAGACTGTAAACACTGTAAAATATGTTAATGTGGTTCTTTGCGAGCCTTGACTTGTCTAATAGTGCACGGTATTACAATTGGAACCGGCGTCAAAATCTCCCGACTGTGAGCTCAAATAACCAGTAATCGGTCAACGTCCATTTTTGGTAATCGGTTGAACACTAAAAAATGTTTCCAATGTGACAGCATTTCGGTACAGCTTTTCGAAGAATCATTATCAGTTACTGGTGATATCAAATTTCCAATTAACCCTTTTCCTAACTATTTGGATGCATCCACTTGCGTAATTTATAAATGTAGCAGAAGAAAAAAATTATTTTTCAAAAAAAATTTCAACAATACCACATCATGTGACACCTGATTGAAACAAGTTCGCTGAGCTTGGGGTCACATGACATGTTTTTGTTGAAATATTCAGAAAAAACTGAAAAAATAATATTTAACCCTTTATCCAACGCAGACGATACCAAAATTTAGTATTTCAATTACTATTTTTTAAGAATTTTCCTAAAATTTCAACAAAACCATATCATGTGACCCGTCATTGGAATGAGCTCGATGAGCTCGCTTCAATGAGGGATCACATGATATGGTTTTGTTGAAATATTTTGAAACATTTATTTCTTTCAACTGCCGAATTTGCAAATTATGCGGGCAGATGCGGGCGATTCGTTAGGTAAAGGGTTAACCCTTTGATACTTTTGTACGTCTTATGACGTACGAAATCAAACAGGGCATTGATACTTCTGGAATCTTATGATGAACGAAATCAAACAGCGCCTTGATACATTGTGGTCATTTGTTTTGTTATAATTTTTCAATTTTTTAAAGTTTTAACCTCAATTCCTATTTTCTCCCGAATAGTGCTCAGAGATGACCGTAAAGTCAAATATTATCTCAGCTTAAAATACTAATATAATCCTTATGTCAAGACTTCTCAACGGGTTGAGTGGACGAGCCACTATCACGGCTTTCAAAAAATGAGGATACCAGAGCAAAAGCCAACACTTTCATTGCTTATATTTCATATTCAGTCAAACACAAATAACATTTTTGTTTATATAAATTTGTTTTATTACAAATTATTGGAGAGTGCCTATGGGCACTCTCCAATAATTTGTAATAAAACAAGTTTTAAATAACAAATTCAGACCACCAAAAATAATCTAGCCCTCAACCAGATAATCACTAATGTGAAAAATATCTTGTTATTTGTACTTTCTGACGTTTGACGTCGTATTTTGAAAAACGTTGAAGAAACTGAATTCCCAGTGACGTTTGAACGTCAGGATAATTAAAGTCTCAATGGGTTAAAATTATAAATTTTGATATCATCTGCATTGGGTAAAGGGTTAACAGAAAGGGCTTAACCCTTTACCTAACGAATCGCCCGCATCCGCCCGCGTAATATACAAATTCAGCAGTTGAAAAAATATTATTTTTCAAAAAATTTCAACAAAAGCATATCATGTGACCCCTCGTTGGAACGAGCTCGATGAGCTCGTTCCAAAGAGGGGTCACATGATACGGTTTTGTTGAAATTTTTTGAAAAATTTGAAAAAATGAAATTTAAAATAATAAATTTTGATATCGTCTGCGTTGGGTAAAGGGTTAATGTGGACCAGAATTCCTGATGTGGCACTGACCTTAATGTAAAATCTATTTCTTCCTCATCCTTAATACCGAAAACATATGGTATTATTCTTTATAATTGTGTTAAATTTTATGCTTGTAGACCCAATACTTTCTGTGTTTTTGGCATGACTTGTGATCTTCAACACATCACACCAAAGTAAGACCCTGACTTTCAAAATGTGCAAGCAACTGTTATAAGTGAAACACCATCTGGCTGTCCTTAACATCTGTATAAAGTTTCATAATTGTGGTTTGATGTGTTTTCTGAGGTATGGCTAAAATACAGGCCTGGCATTCTTAAAAATGCATGCGGGATAAAAATCCCTCTACTCTCATGGCCAAGGGGTGCGATTAGCCCTCAAGCTTACAAAAGCTAAAAGTGGCAAAATGAAGTTTTATTATTAACGAATTCTGCCTAGTGGGCTAAATTGTACATTTTATTTGGTGCTGCAAACAAGGTAGTCTCTGTGAGATGGCTGCACTGAACCTCCGACACATTGCATCAGCAAGGCCCAGAGGTGTGGGAGGGGCAGTGTGGCCATCTTACCAAGAACACTAACATAGCAGAGATCTGAAAAGATGTGGGTTTCAGGAATGTGCTGTTATGGTAATCATTTTTTTTCTAAGGCCGGGGTGGGGGGCTAGTTTTTGACCTCCTTAATTTTTTAAGGGGAGCAGTAGGTGAGAAAATAAATCTCACTCCTGAAAATGCCAGGCCTGAAAGCATGAGTATCAACGGATTCCAAGTGTGACCTTGTAATTTGGCCTTGATTTAATGTTATCTGTCCAGCTATGGTGTGTGACTCCCCTCCCCACCCCCCAATATTGTTCTTTATAACGGCGAAGTTTGGTGATTGTAACCCCAATACCTTTTGACATATCGGCACACACACACACACACTCAAACACACAAAATTCAATCATTATAAGACATCAGATATATGTCTGGGAGTATAAAAAGATTTTCTTTTGGTTATCCTGCAACATGCTTCATTTATTAAGGTGTACATGCAAGCAAATTCACACCAATGCCATGGCACAAATGGAAAGGTACTAACTGACTTAGAAATGTTTAAGGTCATTTGAGGCTCTTGAGAATATTCAAATACGACCGAATCAAATACCAAATCAAATACTTACACTATTCACAAATCAAATTAAATATCAAATCAAATACATAACAATCTTTATCAGTAGCACTTCAACGAGAAAAAAATCACAAATTCAGTCTCCTTTTAAATTGGATGAATTTCACATAAAATTTTGTGAAACAACCACCTAAAAGACATTTCACTGGAAGCATTTATTGATGTTGGAGTTTAAAATTCATGAAAACTAAAAATAAAATAGAATTGTAGATAAAAATTTGAAGTTATCTATCAAAACCAACATGTTTGTGCTTACAAGTTACAGTGAAAATAGGTGACAACCAACAGAAGACAATATGAGTTTGTATTCACACAATCTTTTCAAAACATCTCTTTTTTTAAACTAAGAACACTTGTAGAGGACATTTTTCTAGAAAACAAACACTTTTGGGTAAAAATGTCACTTTTTATTCACATCTGAGGCAAGCCTGAATATAAACAGACAGTCATCTGCAAAATGAGGTCTCCAGAGGGTGAATTTGATGATGCTACCCTGCACAGCAGGGTAGCATCACAAAATTTACCCTCTGTGAACCTCAGTCTGAATGAAGGTCTCAAGCTAAAACAGAAAGATGTACCTTGAGATAAAATGGCCCACTGTATGGGATAGCACCAGAAAATTCACCTCATTTTGCAAATGACAAGTTGCTTTTTTTCAGACTTGATCTGAAGTGTCAAAAACAAAAATTTGTTGACAATACAGGGTGTTCCTAAACACTAGAATTTACATGAATTACTTACATGAAAACAGGGTGATCTATACTTTACAAAAATTATACAGCTACCAAATCAGCGGCAGGCCAAAGTATTATTACTACCAGTAGCTACAGGAATTTTTTGCAGAATATTTTTTCTAAATTTTCACATAAAAATTTGTTTTTTCTTTTTTCTCTCTCAGCTTCAGTGAGCAATCTATATTATGGACCAATCACACAAAAGCCCATTCACGTTTCTCCTTCTGCTCACTTCTCTGTTTTCATTTGACGTCTCCCTAACGTATGTAGAGGGAGAAGCAACTTTTTTTCTCAGATTATCCTCTAGGCTGGTCACAGAGTAAGAGTGAATTGATATCTAATCTATGGTCAATTTATTTATTGAGTGGGGGTTTAACGACACTTTTGACAGCCAGGGTAATCTCATGTCGGACATTTTTACATGTAGAGGAAGCTGGAGTACCCAGAGAGAACCATTGAGCAAAGGCAAGCAACTGCCAAACTCACCAAAGTATTAACGCTTCAGGGTTAACATTGGTTGAAGACAAGTGCACCACTCACGTGCAGTATGCCTTAGTACACAGTGCCACTGTGGGCAATCAGGGATTAAGTGCCTTGCCAAAGGTCACACTGCAGTCTACGCTACATTCAAAATGTATTTGATTTTGAATGCAACAACATCACTTCATCCCCTAAGTTGTAGTACTCAAACGATTAGTCGATTAGTCGATGTCGACTCTGGGCAAACTAGTAGTCGACTCTCAATTGTGCAGTCGACTAGTCGGAGGAGTTCAAGCTTTCATATAAATAGTATCTCTTCTGTGCCACTGTCAGACAGTTTGAACAGCAATATTGGTCAATCAATGTATACATCTATTGCCATCTAATAGTAGTGACAGTAGTTTGTTTTAACTGGTACTAGTAGAGTGCTGAATTATTTTGGGCTATCAGGATATGTTATTAATTTGCAACAAGGCAAATTAAATAAGACTATATAATTTCACTCTTAGCATAATTAGAAGCACATTAACAGAATAATGTTCCAGTAAGTTGCTGTATATGAATGCCCAAGTGAAGCCAAATTTGGACCTTCAGAACTCTACCGGAACACCAACACTGTTATAAGGAGACAAGTTATCACCAATGACTAGTCAAAGTCGACTTGACTTTTGGGTATTGACTAGTCGACTTTGGAATTCACTAGTTGTTTGAGCACTACTAAGTTCCAATGTGTTCTATGTGCCAGTAGGCACATAGAACACATTGGAACTCTAGGGATGACTTGTGCACTTGGGAAGTTTGTTGTTCTCACCATTTTTTAACGAATACATCACTAGGTCGTTGTATGCATGTATCTGTTCAAATTTCTTCCGATGGTTCAGTAATTCTTGAAAAAAATCACGATACAAAAAAAACTGAACTTCATAATAGAGTTGGCTATTTTGGGAAGAGAAAAATTGTATACCTGCATGGGTAATTAGATTTTCAAAACCCAATTAACCTGGCAATGCTACCTAGGAAAATCTGTGATAAATATGAAATGTTCTTGGCACATGCTAATTCTCTGATAAAATAAATAAACTTTGCAAACTCTGTTATCTCCTCAAACTTGTGCAGTTACGTTCTTATCTTTTAAACCTGTGTGCGCACAGATGGTTTTCTACAACCGAACTTCTTAACCCCAGAATACACTGCCAAATACAAGATAAAGTCATTAGCAACTTTATTTTGTTCTGAATGTGTGAATGTCAGATGAAAAAAAATCAAAGAAAAAATATTCTCACCTGAATGTTTTTGTACCATAATTTATTTGAAAGTTGTTATCATATCTTAATTATTGTTGGTTAAATGGCATTATGATTTATGCTGTTGAAAGCTACTTTAGTAAGTGAGTTAACTGTTTTCATGCCACAGCCTTTTCTAGTGCAGTGGGGCCCACTTAATTGGATATCTCTTAACTGAATAACCCTGCTAATTGAATATAATTTCCCAACACAAAACCATTTACCATACCTCCAGTGCAAATTTGACCTGTTAATTGAATATAGAAAAAAGAGTAAAGTCCTATTAACCCTTTAACCAACACATACGATATCAAAATTTATTATTTTAAATATCATTTTTTCAAAGTTTTCAAAAAATTTCAACAAAACTATATCATGTGACCCCTCGTTGGAACGAGCTCGACGAGCTCGTTCCAATGAGGGGTCACATGACATGGTTTTGTTGAAGTTTTTTGAAAAATGAATATTTTTTCAACTGCTGAATTTGCATATTACGTGGGCAGATGCGGGCGATTCATTGGGTTGAGCTCTGTCAAACAAGATATACTAGAATAAATGCTAAGTTTATCTTTAGAATACAGGAAAGTGACACAATCCCTGTTAATTGAATACTCCTGTTAATTGAATAATTTCCATTGGCAAAGTGGCTATTCAATTAACTGGGTTCCACTCTATGAGGATTCCTTAGGCATTTAGGTCAAATAAAAAAAAAATACATTTGGTTCTTGAGAAATTTATTTTTCAAATTAATGATGGAAGAAGGCTTATATTTTTTTGTTTGTTTGATAAGTGGTAGAGTGGTAAAGGATTTTTGGTCAGAAAAAGTTGTTCCTATCTTCTTGCCATGTTAAAATTTGTGGGAGAGTGCCTATAGCCCCTCTCCCATAAATTATACCAAGGCAAATCCCAACAGGATATATACAGTACGTGGAGAGGGGATTTAACAAAATCACCCATGGAGTGGAGTTATCATCTAAAGTATCACTTTCAAATTCTGATATGAGCAAAAAACAAAAGCAATGTTTCAGCCAATGAACCTCCGGGTTTAACCCAGAGTTCCATTGGCAGAAACTTTGCTTGTTCTTGTTATGCTTTGCAACAAATTTGTAATTATTGCTTGGATGGAGTCTCCACTCCAAGGGTGATTTAGTGATAATACACCCTACACGTACTGTATTTTCACTTTATTATTTATGGTGTTTAAGGTCACATATTTTTGCGCAATGGCTAATCATGACAACATGAGTATCAACTCAAGACCAGGGGTGAGCGTTAATAAGCCATGTTGCCCATTTTTGAGAGGGTTTGCACCTCCCAAGCACTGGTGACTGGGTCTTATTTTACCAGAAAAACAGAGCGTGTTTACCGCAGTGAACAGGCGCTGCTTCACTTCCAAGGGTTCCCATGGGGATATTGGTGTTTAAGGTCACATACTTATGCACAATGGCTAATCATGACCGTGACAGTTTTATGGGTGGAGGAAGGCGGAGTATCCGGAGAGAACCACCAAGCACCGACGAGCAACTGTCAGCTCCTCAACATTCTAACTCTGTTCAAGCTCTGCTCAAGCAGGGTTACAGCGGTTGAAGACATGTGCACCATCAACATACAGTACACCTTAGTACACGGTGTCATCATGCTCCCTTGTAGGCAACCAGGATAAAGTGCCTTGCCCTTGGACACAATGCAGGTCATCCAAGATGGGGATCAAACTCAGGACCTCTAGCATAGAAGTCTAACAGTCTACCACTGAGCCACCGTGCCCCCCCCCCCCCACCCCCAGACCATGCTACCATCAAATCATCACTATAATGTATATATTCCAACAAGATCCTACCCAAAGCCAAAAACCTCCATCGTGAAATGAACAAGTTCAGTCAATTCATCACAATAACTTAAAATGTTGCAAACAGAAGGCTTTGTATGTTGTACCAAACTGTAAATGCATGTGTATGTTGAGTTTTTCACTTCCCCTTTATGCATTAAACAGTATTTTTGAACAGAATTTTTTCGGGATGGTATATAATTTATTTTTTCACCTCTCTCTCACCACTCCATGCTCCAAATGTGTTTACAAGTGACTACAAAGTCATTGTGCAGCGATTGTGAGATAATCACATCAATATGATGTTATTATGGTAATTCCATCACTCTGAGGTTTGAGTACACTTGCAGACTTGCATGCATTATTAAACAGTATACTGCAGTCTGGAATTCAACACGTCTCACCAAACCCAACGGAAAAATGTGAGCTTTGAACCTCACTTTCCAAGTTCTCATCTATCTCAGGCCTGCACAAATTACAACTTAAGACAATATGAAAAGGGGGCTTTCTTAATTTTATTACAGCAAACCCATTTAAGGTAACAACCCCCATTTTGATTTTTTAGTAAGAGAAAGACAAAGTGTATACAAGCCTGCAAATAATAATTTATTTGGTGCCTGTCATTGTGACAAGTACCAACAGTTTTGTGCCAGTCATCGAAGACTTTGTACCTGTCATAATGTTTAAACACAGTTGGCACTTGATAACTCGAACTCAGATAACTCAAATATATGAGATAACCCTAAGTTGGCTATCAGTCCCAGCAATTTGGGCCTTGCAACCCTCCTTCAACCCTCCCCGGAAATATTGACCATCCTTGACAATGTCAGTGACGGCCTATATTTTCTGGGATGTGTGGAGGTGTTTTCCCTTGTCCAATTTCCAAGTTTCTGTGTTCTTGTGTTCAAGGCTTTCAAATACCTCAAATACTTCCAAAGTGCATAACTCGAAGACTGAGATAAGTTGAAGTTATTGGTTGGTCCAGTAAACATTGAGTTTACGAGTTTCGACTGTATATGTGGTTCTTGACATTTTGTTACAAAATTTCAGGGGTTAGCATGTTATTAGTTCAAAGTATCATGGCGGTGTGTGTTGTATATGCAGATCTGACAATAATCTTGGCTTATTATCATTTATTGGAAAGCTCTCTTCAGAGAGCTTTCCAATAAATGATAATAAGTCAAGAATTTGGTTCTGTTAAATTCTACACAAATTGAACCTGACTTCTACTTAGTTCTAATAAATTGTACTGGTCATTATGACAGGCACAATTGAATTGGTGCCTGTCAAACATGCAAATTGTGCCTGTCAGTGACCATGACAGGCTGCTTATTTGCTGGCTTGAGTGTATATGTATATACAATGGAACTGTAGTGTAAATCTTTTTAATGAATAACCATGTTAACCCTTTACCCAACATAGTTATTGAAGAATTTGTTTTGCAAGTGTCGTCTGCTTTTCATGTTAGGAAAAGGGTTAAATTACAAAGATGATACTCACTTGTTCTTTTCGAGTTTAATTTTATGTTTCTTATTGTCAATTATAAGCTGGAAAGTCACATGTTGCATATGTTCATGGATACCCTGAAATGATAAAATTCAACATAAGGTCACATCAAGTAGATTTTCTGTTTCTCAGACCATTTTTCTATGAACATGATTGCAGGTGAACATTTTTTTTAAATTTTTTTATTTTTGAAATTATTATTTATTTACCTTCAGAGGTTTAAATGCTTGGTTTTTTCATGTTTAATACCTCATAATCTACAACTTGGGCAGCGATGTATTCAAGATGGAAAAAAAGCAGACTGTCACCTGCAAAATGAGGTCCCCAGAGGGTGAATTTAGTGATGCTACCCTGCATAGCAGGGTAGCATCACTAAATTTACCCTCTGTGACCCTCAGTCTGAATCAGGGTCACAAAACTAAACAGAAAGAGGTAACCAAAGGATAAATTGGCCCACTGTATGGGATGGGATGGCATCATCAAATTCACCCTCTGGGGACCTCATTCTGCAAATGTCAGACAGCTTATTTTCAAGCCTGGATGTATTTTATCCATTTATAAAACAATGAATTGTTTTTTTATTTTCAGTTTAAATTGATCATATAAAGAGACTTATGCAGCAGCCAAAATGACCATGCAGGTGGGACATGAGAAACGGATTTTTATCTTTTTAGGCCTAAGTTACATATGTTCATGTAACATTCCTCCTCCATGATGGATGTAATAGCATGACCGAAGGCCATCATAAGTAGTTTTGATTAATTGTGGGTTCATAATAGTCATACCTGCCATTAATGTTCAACCGATGATCGGAACCGGCCAACACAATCGGCCAATTGTGAGCAATCGGATGACAATGGAAATGGCTCCTGGAACATCAGTTCAACCGATTGTTGACAAGCATTTTGTGATGATTCATAAGCCACATTTTATTATCTTTTGCAATTAATCAACTGTTAATGTAAAATGATGTCAATGATACCATTCAATAAAGTTGAAAACCCACCACAATGTGTTTTCTTAATCTCTCTAGACGAGTTTGAGTCTTGACCTATCTAGTAGTGAATTGATTGTAAGCACTGTAAAAATGGTCAATTTAATGTACTTCTTTGTGAGCCTTGTCTTGTCTTGTAGTGCACGGTATTACAATCGGAATTGGCATCGGAATTGGCTGATTGTGAGCTCAAATAACCAGTAATCGCTCAGCGGCCATTACTGGTAATCGGTTGAACACTACCTGTCATATACAAGAAGAAACAGGTCAAATATGCATAAAATGCAGTGTTGTCTTTTGAATATATCAAGAATCTTCCACTCCATAACATCTAGCATTGACCATTATAGAGTAGGCTATTACAAAGTGGACCTTCTGTTTCTCAGGCCATTTTTTGTAAATTGCATGTGGGCGACCGTTTTTTTATTTCATTTTTTATTTTTGTAATTATTTCTTTGCCATCAAAAGTACATGTTCTTGGTTTGTTTTATGTTTTAGGCCTCCTAATCTACAGAACAGCGTGGATGGTGGCGTGTTTCATACCTTGCATGCAAGAAGGCTTTGTAATGCTAAAGCATTGCAGAGCCTTGTCGCACTCAAGGGACAAATTGATCAATTTTATCAACTTAAAATATCAATTTTTATTTTCTTAAAGTTTGCATTGGTTATGAAAAGAGAGCATGCGGCAGCCAAAAGGACAATTTTAACTTTTTTAGGCCTAAATAGTGATCAATAATGTTTAATGGGCAATTTGTTACATAATCCAATCATATATTGTATGATCAGAGATTGTTCATATTATAGGAAACGACTATTGACTAACTGTCAATTAATAGTGGTGGTGGTGGTTAGTCAACTAGAAAAATTGATAGTCCTTTATTTTAGAAATGATATCATTTAGGAATGATACTGTTTAACCCTATACTCAGGCCCGGCATTCTTAAAAATGCAGGAGGGCTAAAAATCGCTCTCCTCACATGGCCTAGGGGAGCGATTAGCTCTCCTAAAGCTTACAAAAACTAAAAGTGGCAAAATGAAGTTGTACTATTAATGAATTCTGCCTTGTGGGCTTTGTACATTTTATTTGGTGCTGCTAACCAGGTACTAGTCTCTATGAGATGGCTACACAGAGTACACAGCCCTTCCCACACCTCCGGGCCTTGGTAAGGCCCGGAGGTGGGGGAGGGGCAGTGTCACCATACTGCAGAGACCACAAAGATACCAGAGATCGGAAAACCTATGGGTTTTAGTAATACATGTAAACTGTTGTGGTAATCGTTAGTTTCTAGGCTAGGAGGGCTATTTTTTGCCCTCCTCAATTTTTTTAAGGCGAGCAGTAGGCGAGTGAATAAATGGCTCTCCTGAAAATGCCAGGCCTGTATACTCAATGCACACAATATCCAACAATTTTTTTTTTTAATTTTACAGTTTTTACAGTGTTTACAGTAAAATGTGGTCCCTTCATTGGAAGGAGCTAGACAAGCTGGTTCCAATGAGGGGGTCGCATGAGAAGTCTTTGTTGAATTTTTGTTTTTTTTAACTGCTCAATTTGTAAAAGTATGTGGGCGGATGCACCCAGTTCGTTAGGTAAAGGTTTAAGAAGTAAAAACCGAATAATTCCATACGGCTACCCAACCACTGGTAAGATGTTAAGACATTATGTGCAACAGCACTCAGCGAGAATTGTGAAATGAACAAGCCTGGATATAATATTTTGGAGGGTGCCGGACAAAATGACAGGTACAAACTGACGCCTATCGTACATTTAGAGACCCTGCCGGACAGGGGTAAAATCTTACTGGCAAAGAATAGGTGCCATCCACTGAAATTATCTCCGGGTTTGACATTCTAATTATAATTAAGAAAAATATACATGTTACATATACCTTGAAGGGTTTATACCACATAATTAATAAGTCAGTGTGACGACAGCACTTCAAATATGAGATCCTTTCCCAATGGCATTTGGGCCTACTTTTTTCCCATTCCCAACCCAGATAGCCCAATCTTAATCCCCCTCCCCCCACAACAAAAACCTGATTCTCATTGGGTATTTATTAATATATTTATTGGTGTTTAAGGCCATATATTTCTGCACAATGGCTAATCATGACCACGACAGTTTTACAAGTGGAGGAAGCTGGAGTATCTGGAGAGAACCACTGAGCAATGGCAAGCAACTGTCAGCTTCCCAACATACTAACTCCACACAAGCAGGGTTAGCATTGGTTGAAGACAGGTGCACCATCGGCATGCAGTATGCCTTAGTACTCAATGCCACTGTGCCCCCACATGGGCAATGGTGGTGAAGTGTCTTGCCCAAGGACACAACGTGGTTGCTGCAGGTGGATTTACAATGGGTGTCCTGAATGGGGCAGTAATAAGGCCCAGAAAACCAATGGTTACCAACTAATGAAGCGTGGAAAGCATCCGAGTTCAAGGGTAAATAACATGTTCTTCTTAGTCTTTGACCCTTAAGGGCCTAGGGGCCTAGACAATTGTCCTGAATTTACACCTGACCACAGCCTGCATATGCACAGTGGCTTAACAGTGATTTCTAGTCAAGTCTTGGCTGCCTTAACAGGCAGCCAAGACTTGACTAGAAACCACTACCTGTGTAATTTGTTTATTGTCAGCAGGACGTACTCATGATGGCATGTTAAGGGTACCTGTTCTGAGGTCGTAAATGTCAGAAATAGGCCTCTAAGGGTTAAGGCCTAATTCTGACTATGATCACTCTTTACTGCAACAAAACAGGTGCCCCAACAGGAAGTCTTTATATACGCATTAAAGTTACATTCTTCAAAGTGTATCAAAAGACTGCATGTTGGGGTACAATTGACTGAGTGAAGTATTCAAAATGTTGGCAATATGCACATCATGACTGACTGAAGGGTGTCTCGAGAAACGCTTTGTAATTTACAGTGCCTTAAATGTACTGGACACTAAGTTTTCCGTTTATTTAGAAATATGTTTTGGTATCTGATATTCGGCCACTTTTGTACAAGCTGCAGAAGCACCATGCAAAGTAATTTTACTATGTAAGGGTACAGTATTAAGATATTTATTTATTAAGGTTTAACGACACTTTAACAGCCAAGGTCATATCGTCTCGGTGACAGTTTTACGGGTGGAGGAAGCCGGAGTACATAGAAAGAACCACTGAGCAATGACGAGCAGCTGCCAGATCCCCAACATCGAAACTCCGCCCTGCAGCACAGCCAGGGTTAGATTGGTTGAAGACATGCGCTCCATCGACATGCAGTATGCCTTAGTACACAGCATCACCGTGCCCCCATGTGGACACTCAGGGTTAACTGCCTTGCCCCAGGACACAACGCAGGAGTCCGAATCAGGTATTAAGATAGGCCTTGCCTGTTTACCAATCCCGGTTTCAAATCAATAAAATAAAATATTGTTTAAAAAAAAGGTCACATTCCAATAATAATAATATACACATTTATATAGCGCCAAAATTATAGTTCAGGCGATATAGAACCATATTCTAAGGCACTGTACATGTTACTGAGCTCATGTAAATATACAAACGGAATATATACAGTATCTTACAGTCCAGAACATCACTTATAGGCTTTTTGAAACAGGTATGTTTTGAGATCTTTCTTGAAAAGGTTAACATTTGACAGTCTTTTTAGGTGTTCTGGTAAATTATTCCACAAGTGAGGGTCAGCAAATGAGAATGACCTATCTCCAAATGTCTTACACCTATGTTTTGGAACATGTAGCAGCATTTTACCATCGGACCTCAGGTTGTATGACAGAACCATGTCAGCTGTTTGTAGACAAGTCTTGGTTGCCTATACATTGTATATGCAGCCAAGACTTGCCTAGACTAGTGCTCAAACGACTAGTGAATTCCAAAGTCAACTAGTCAATACCCAAAAGTCAAGTCGACTTCGACTAGTCATTGGTGATAACCTGTCTCCTTAGAACAGTGTTGATGTTCTGGTAGAGCGCTGAAGGTCCAAATTTGGCTTCACTTGGGCATTCCTATACAGCAACTTACTGGAACATTATTCTGTTAATGTGCTTCGAATTATGCTAAGAGTGAAATTATATAGTCTTATTTAATTTGCCTTGTTGCGATTTATGGGAGAGTGCCTATAGGCACTCTCCCATAAATTGCAACAAGGCAAATTAATAACATATCCTGATAGCCCAAAATAATTCAGCACTCTACTAGTACCAGTTAAAACAAACTACTGTCACTACTATTAGATGGCAATAGATGTATACATTGATTGCCCAATATTGCTGTTCAAACTGTCTGACAGTGGCACAGAAGGGATACTATTTACCTAAAAGCTTGAACTCCTCCGACTTGTCGACTGCACAATTGAGAGTCGACTACTGGTTTGCCCAGAGTCGACATCGACTAGTTGACTAATTGTTTGAGTACTAGCCTAGACACAACTGCAAAGTCACAGAATGTTGTCTGACAAAGTGTAGTAAAAATAAAACAAGTTTATTAAAGATAACAGAGATTAGAGATGACATATTGATATTGGATTGATATTGATTTTATGTGACAGTTTGTTATAAATCTTACTACATGTAGCGGATACATAGTCGATTCTGTATTAATGTTCTCAGTTCAATTTGAAGGTAATATTTCTTATTCTTTGCATGTTTCTCTTTTCCTACACAACAAATTCCCAATTGATGCCTTCATGATGCAAATTTTCTCAATGACATGGGTCCAAATCCATTCCCAGAGCAAACACAAGAATCTGTGCATTTTGACCTTTTGGGCTGTATTGGTTGATGGAGATATGCATCAACCCTTTGTGAAGTCCAGAATGTGATTCATTCACTCCAATATAACAGGATCTGTGCCACTATGCCTTAAAACTCCTTTAATTTAGGCACACCAGGCCTTTAGATTCCTTTAACTTAGGTAAACCAGGCCTTTATATTCATTTGATTCAGGCAAACCAGGCCTTTAGATTCATTTAATTCAGGCAAACCAGACCTTAAGAATCCTTCAATTTACGCACACTGGGCCTTAAGAATCCTTTAATTTACACACACTGGGCCTTATGAATCCTTTCATTTAGGTACACTAGGCCTTAAGAATCCTTTAATTAGGCACACCAGGCCTTAAGAATCCTTTAATTTAGACACACCAGGCCTTAAGAATCCTTTAATTTAGGTACACCAGGCCCTTAGATTCCTTTGGATTTCTTTAATTTACGCACACCAGGCCTTAAGAATCTTTTAATTTAGGCACACAAGACCCTTAAAATTCCTTTAATTCAGGTACCCTAGGCCTTTAGATTATTTTACTTTTGGCACACAAGGAAGAGTACCGACTAATAACCCTAATAACCAGTCTTTAGATTTTGAGGTGAGCTGTCACTCTTGCACATCATCGCACCTGCAATTTTTACCATTTTGCAAGTCAACAACAGCACACCTTGGTTCCACCTAGTGAGTGATTACCCCTTAACCTTACAAACTGACAGCATCATGTGTGTAAAATACAGATTGTACAGAAGAAAAAATTACCATATCATGTGAGCCCCCTCACTGGAATGAGCTTGTCAAAGTTGTTCCAACAAGGGAGGCACTCGATATGGTTTTGTTGAGTTTTTTTAAGACTTGGGGGGGGGGGGGGGGGGGAAATTAAAATAACAACAATTTTGATATCATGTGTTTTCTGTAAAGGTTTAAAATCTATTTGTGGGAAATGGGACAAAGAATACAATACGTTTGCGAAAATGTGGAACAACAGGGATGTAGTCAGCAATTTTTTTCAGGCCACAATGCAACTCGAGGATGAGAATGTCGGGCAACTAAAAAGACTTAAATCTTGGCCAGAGGCCAAGCCGTGACCAAAGGTAAAGTTGGAGGAGATTATGGGAGGGGGTGACCCCCTCCCATAATCTCCTCCAACTTGACCTTTGGCCATTGGTGGTGGTCAGGGGCTATGCCGGAAAAAATCTACAATACAGTAGAATCCTCTTAATTGAATATCCATTTTGTCAATGAAAATTATTCAATTAACAGGAGTATACAATTAACAGGGATTTGGTCAGTTTCCTCTGTTCTGGAGATAAATTGAGCATTTATTCTATTATATCTTGTTTGACAAAGCTCTATGAGCTCTGTCAAACAAGATATAATAGAATAAATGCCTGTATTGGATGTAGTGAGTCCAAAAAGGTTGATAAATAAGGGTAATTTGGTGCGTGTCACAGTAATGTTTTCGACATATTACAAAAATTTATATACAATTAACAGGAGTTTACTCTACAACCCATATGCAATTAACAGATCAAATTTGTACTGTAGGTATGGTAAATGGTTTTGTGTTTGAAAATTATATTCAATTAACAGGGATATACAATTTTGAGATATCCAATTAAGTGGGCTCCACTGTATTTGATATCAGCAGTGATCAAACATTTCACGCTGATTGGATGGAAGTGAATCAAATTAATGTAGGCATGTATTAGATTGATGTGGAGAATATTGGCCGCGGACCTTTGGGATTCATACGACCCCCATGACCCTCCCTGGCTACACCTTTGAACAATACACCATGAATTATAAGCTGAAACATTCCAAGGCTTCAAACTAATTAACCTTCACTTTCCGAGAATTGGTACGTCAACAACATAATTCAACAAACTTCAAAGGTCAGTAATGTGACTCACTGTCTTTTTTGCTCATGTACTCCATGGAGAATCATCTGATTGACTTATGATTGCTCCATTGAAGTTGCATTTTCATGTTTTAAACCAAACTCAAATAAATCTTATTATGGTTGCAAAAAGCTTATTCGAAAAATATTTTTGGAATCCCCACTTACCATGCCCCAGTGGAGGGAACGGTGTGCAGATGAACGTTGATGTTTTTCTTGAAAACTTTTGCCGATAACGGGTCTCAACAATGGCGCACGTCACTTCAAATGGTAGTGAGTAGTATATCTCGAATTTTCAAAATCGAAAGACAGCAAATAATGCACTGGAAATAAGTGGAATAGTTGATTCCTGATAGTGATGTATTGCTCTTGTCAGTGGTCACACTGGCCCCAAATTTTGGGTGCCAAGCAGAATTTTTGTTCGGCACCAAATGATTTTTTTTGGGTGCGGAATGAAAGATTTTAGTTCCAAATGGAATCTGATCGTGAATGAGAACAAAGTAACCATGTATCATTAAACAACACTTCATTCAGAACACCGTCTGCTGCACATGTGGAAAATCCAGAAAAATGAAGCGGCGTGCTACTCACTCCATTGACGAAGCAATTACAAAACGGGCAGCCTCCTTTCAAATATTTCGCTTTGTGACATCAAGACAGTAACATTTGCTACTGGAGCCATAAACATAAAAGAAACTATGTTAGCTCTCATCCAGTCAGAGAGCAAGGATTTTACTCTTATTGGAACATAATAATTCCTTCAGGCCTGGATATAAAGTGCTTACATCATGATCTGTTAGACGGTTATGCTATATAACATGGTGGCAACCTATCAGAAAAATGTGTTGTAATGCTTTTCCGCTTTCTCTGTTTTTACTTAGTGTTCAACCAATGATCAGAATCGGCTACCCCAAACGGCCGATTGTGGCCAACTAGATGACAACAACAACGGCTCCTGGAACATGAATCATCACAAAATGCTTGTCAACAATCGGTTGAACCGATGCTCCAGGAGCTGTTGCCGTTGTCATCCAATCGCACACAATCGGACGATTGTGGTCGTCAGTTTCGATCATCGGTTGAACACTAAAGCTGTTACTCTGTAGCATAACAGCTTTAACCCTTTACCTAACATGAAAAGCTGACGACAAATGCAAAAAAATTCTTGAATAACTATTATTTTTTTCTCAGAAACATAGGTTATGACCCCTCATTAGAACAAGCTCGTTCCAATGAGGGGTGATAACCTATGTTTTTGAGACAAAAAATTAAAAAAAATAATGAAATGAACTGGCGATTTTTGAGAATAGCACTGGTCGGTTTTGACCGTTATGTTGAGCAAAGGGTTAACATCATCAAATGCCATGGCATTTACCTTACATGAAAACTAACAACACAATATCAAGTTTCCTACCTCACCACTTGTTTTTTTGTCAATAATTACCAAAATATATTGTACTAACGGATGAATACCCGTTGTTGCCCGGGAGAAGTTGGTTATATCAGCCAATTTCAAGGTCAAGATCACCCTGCACGGGCGCCCCGATAAAGTCAAAATGATCGATGGGTCAATATACCTGCACATATGAAATTTTAGCCCGATTGGCCCAGCCGTTTGCGAAATAAAAGGCCAAGGTCATCAACTCCAAGGTCAAGGTCACCCAGCATGTGCACGGCAACCATCCCATGCTACTCACAGGAACGAATTACCCTGTGTACAAAATTTGAGGTCGATCGGTCAAGAAACGTAGGAGTTCACCCGGAACAAAGATAGAGAGAGATAGAGAGATAAATAGATAGATACAGACATTCGCATTTATATATATTTATAGATTTAACTTACATGGTGCATGTTCTTGCGCTCCTTGGTTGAGATTCCCAACAGCTCATGGTGTTTAATCTGTTTGGGAAACACAATCTCAAATGGTCTGGGTATGTTATTCCAAAGTACTCTGTTCAACTCATGTTTCTGAAGAAGCGACTCAACATCTCTCTCTGAAATATAAAGAATACATGTATAAAAATTCAAGTACATCTACACGTGTATAAAACTAAATCTGGATGGTCAATACAGGTCTTGCAAATACCAGAAAATAAGTGGTCAGACAAGGACAATGTCAGGTACAAAAAGGTCAATGTCAGACTGAGGTTTAAAATCATCAGTCAAAATGTCTGATGCCAAAATTATCAATGAAGTTCAGTGATCAGAACATCATGCATGCTGGAAATCATGTACATAACTAGCAAGCCTAAAATTAATGATTATTGTGATTTCTGGTCCTGGCAAGTTGGCAAGTGTGGACTGTACAGCTCATCAGTATTAACAGCATGCGAAGGTATACGATTTGATATAGCCATACATGTATCTAAATTATGTCTGAAGGGTAATTGAGTTCCAGTTCAGAATGAATACAATTTGATATAGCCAAACATGTATCTAAATTATGTCTGAAGGGTAATTCAGTTCCAGTTCAGAAGGAATACGATCTGATATAGCCATACATGTATCTAGATTATGTCTGACGGGTAATTCAGTTCCAGTTCAGAAGAAATATGATTTGATATAGCCATACATGTATCTAAATTATGTCTGAATGGTAATTCAGTTCCAATTCGGAAGAAATATGATTTGATATAGCCATACATGTATCTAAATTATGTCTGAAGGGTAATTCAGTTCCAGTTCAGAAGGAATACGATTTGATACGGCCATACATGTATCTAAATTATGTCTGATGAGTAATTCAGTTCCAATTCAGAAGAAATACGATTTGATATAGCCATACATGTATCTAAATTATGTCTGAAGGGTAATTCAGTTCCAATTCAGAATGAAATCAATCATACCTTGTTTGGCAGGGCTCATTGCGCCCTGCCAAACAAGGTATGGTTGGATGAATTCTGGGCAGTTTTAAGATGAAGGTACATGTACACCCAAAACAAATTATTTCAAATACTCAAACTCCATTTTGTAATATTTCAGATATCATTCTTAAACGACAGACATGATTCATTTGGTGTCTGACATTATTTTCAGGCTTGGTCTTGCATCGGCAACATGGCAAAGCGAGCCCAGTTCTCATTAGATTAATGAAGTTAAGCAACATCGAGCTCGGTTAATCCTTGGATGGGCGACCATTCGGTGATTGATTCAGGTGCTTCCCGTAGTAGTGGCTGGTGTGCGATTGGCAAAGATTGAATGTGTGATTCTGTGACGTTGCATCACATGCCAGCTGTGGATGTTAGGAATGTTCACCAGTATTACGCAATCCCCACTGTACATATTTAGGTTTAAAATAGGGACCTGTTGTGATGTTTGCTTTGTGTGCCTGTCTGTGGAGCACCAGCAGTATGCTCCGTTGAGTTGAGCTGAGAATGTCATAGAATGAACAAAGGGTGTGAAGTTACTGTGAACACCTGTGAAACGGGGTAATAATGTAAGTCAGAGAGCACTGCAGTGGATTCTAGATGTTAACATTGCATTATTTTATTATTTTGATGATGCAGATACATGTAGGTTGATAATTTTAAAATGAATATCAAATAATTTTAACAAAGCCAAATGACTCAACTGCAATTATTTATTTATTTATTTATTTATTTATTTATTTATTTATTTATTTATTTATTTATTTATTTATTCTTAGTGCCACACCAACAACCAAGGCTATATCATGGTAATAGAAAGGTATTTACATGTGTAAATTAAAAAAGGATTCTCTCACAAAGTAAAATATATGAGAAAAAAAATGAAAAATGTACATGATCATGACATCGAAATAGTGAGAAAAGTGGTGAATAATGACACCAAAAGCTGAATGAATACCTTGCAGGTCTGGAAATAACCTGTGAACGACCATTTAGGTTACGACAATTGTAAAATATGCGAAGGAACTACAGGTTATGACGAAGTAACACAACATAACTTTTATTAAATTACTGATCTTGTATATTGTACTGGAAAGATTTGACAGTCTTTCTGAACTGTCTTGACTCTCGAACTATCATAACAATTGTAGAGATGAGTGAGAAGAAAGGGATGGTTATATTAGGGAGCTCACATTGAGACACAGTACAAGTCAAAATAAGTTGTAGGATAACCACTACAGTTAAAACTAGAAGTCCTGTTATGAAATGTGCACAAATTGCACGTCCATCTGCGCGTTAATCTATGCGTTATGACCATAGTAAGGCTATCACATTCTGTACATATGACCTGTGCACAAGCAATGTTTCAGCCAATGGACCTCCGGGTACCCGGAGGTCCATTGGCAGAAACATTGCCTGTGTTTGCACTGAGTAAACAGGAGAACCTGCCATGCTTTTGATGCCATTCGATATGGCAATTGCGCGCAATTCTTACGCGCAATTAAGCCCAGATAAGCGCACAGTTCGTGACAGGACTTCTAGTTTTAACTGTATAAATTATGTATCTTTCTCTTCCTACACTGATAAGACCAGAAGCTGACATC
Source organism: Pictodentalium vernedei (assembly GCA_031216915.1). Lineage (NCBI taxonomy): Eukaryota > Metazoa > Mollusca > Scaphopoda > Dentaliida > Dentaliidae > Pictodentalium > Pictodentalium vernedei. The sequence continues at coordinate 316,671,130 of CM062288.1, read as the reverse complement.
ATTTTCTGGAAAGCTCTCACTGAGAACTTTCCAGAAAATGATGTCAGAGTAAGATCTTATCAGCCCAGGAGCAGCGGTATACTTAGTTTATTGCAATTATGCTACAACTTATTTTGACTTGTACTGTAACAAACTTAAAACTACTGAAGACTTCCATCTGAGAACCATCCAACCCTTGGTGATGATGGGGATTTTACCATAAAACCTAAAAGTAATTGAATGTAATTGAAAAGTAATTAAATTAGCCACACCTTTTCAAAAGTGATTAATTACTTTCAATTACACTGTAATTTAAAATTTGCTCAATTACAAATTACAGTCAATTACATGAGAATATGTAATTAATTACAATCAATTACAATTACCCCAACCCTGACTCACAGGGGTATAACAGTACAGTGGAGCCCACTCAATCAGATATCTCTTAACTGAATAACCCTCTTATTTATTTATTTATTGGTGTTTAAGGTCACATACTTATGAACAATGGCTAATCATGACCATGACAGTTTTACAGGTGGAGGAAGCCGGAGTACCTGGAGAGAACCACCGAGCATCGACGAGCAACTGTCAGCTCCTCAACATTCTAACTCTGTTCAAGTTCCGTTTAAGCAGGGTTACAGTGGTAGAAGACATGTGTACCATTGACATGCAGTATGCCTTAGTACACAGCATCATTGTGCCCCCTTGTAGGCTACCTGGATAAAGTGCCTTGCCCAAGGACACAATTATAATAGAATAAATGCTAAGTTTATCTCTCGAAAACAGGAAAGTGACAAAATCCTGTTAATTGAATACTCCTGTTAATTGAATAATTTTCATTGGCAAAGTGGCTATTCAATTAACAGGGTTCCATTGTACTCTCAAACTCAAAATATTAAAGAACTGAAAACTGATTCTTGCAACAGGAGTTCGCAAGAATCGAAACTGAATCTCGTGAATCAAGACAAATTTTAACCCCAGGGATTATTCTGCCGTCTTTGAGAAAAGGTCTGAGGCCAATGGTATTTGGAAAATCTGCATCATGATGGCTCCAATTGGGAATTTGTTTGGGGAGGGAAAAACATACAAAGACTAAGAAATTTTACCATCAAAATGGAACAGAGAACACTTAAGACCGATACCTGAGCAACTGTATGTATACTATTTATTATTTATTTATTTATTGGTGTTTAAGGTCACATACTTATGCACAATGGCTAATCGCGACCGTGACAGTTTTACGGGTGGAGGAAGCCGGAGTACCCGGAGAGAACCACCGAGCAACGACGAGCAGCTGTCAGCTCTCCAACATCGAAACTCTGAACTCTGCACCGCAGCACAGGCAGGGTTAGATTGGTTGAAGACATGCGCACCATCGACGTGCAGTACGCCTCAGTACACAGCGTCATCGTGCCCCCATGTAGGCAATCGGGGTGAAGTGTCTTGCCCAAGGACACAACGCGGTTGCCGCAGGTGGGATTCGAACCGAGGACCTCTCGGCTTGCAGCCTGCACCTCTACCAACTGAGCCACCGCGCCCCCTGTATGTATACTACAAGTATGTTTTGTAACAAACAGTCACATGTAATCATGTTCACAAGTCTCTGTAGTTTGTTATTAAATTATTTTTAAACTACTAAAGGTCTTGTCATTTGCCTTTGAATTTTGGGACTTCGTTAGGCAAGCAATTAAAATTTAATGTATAATTGGTGTCCTGAACTTGGTAGTTATAAGGCCTCAGAAAACCAATGGTTTTCTGAGGCCTTATAACTACCCAGTTCAGGGCAACAGTTGTGCATTAAATATTTGTTTGAGTGAGATTGGGAAATTCAGGGTTAAGAATTGGGGAAAAATCATGCCCAAATGTCATTGGGAAAGGGTCCCATAAATGGCCCCTGTAGATACCCAAAATTATTCCTGAACCCTCTGCAGTCTGATGTCAAAATGGGAAAGTTTTCAGCAGCAAATATTTCCCATAATGTAGTTGGATATTTAACTGGTAGAGTGCTAAATTATTTTTGGCCATCAAAATTTGTTGGCATGTTTTTGCCTTGTTACAATTTATAGGAGAGTGCCTGTGGGCACTCTCCTATAAATTGTAACAAGGCAAGTCTTTACAGACTAAATAATATCACTTCAAAGATAATATGAAGCACAGCCACTGAATCTGAAGCCTTTAAGTTGCAGTACCTGCACTTCAGGGTAAAGCCCAAATACGGGCTTCCAGCACTCTATCAGTTAATCAAATATGCCTTGTTTGGCAGAGCTCAGTGATATAACTGATTAATTTCATAGTTGAACAAGAGAAAAACAGAGAGATTGGAGAAAATTCTGTTGTGCTACCAGAATGATGGGGGTTAAGGCCTGCACACCCTCACACATACACTAACTGTACAATGTAACAACAGTCTGTGTTCATTGTAGTGATATATATGTACTAATCAGCAATAGATAATTAGGTTTTCTAATCTTCCTAAAATATAATTATCTACAAGAGGATTTAGTTTATCTCAGAGAAAGTAGCCTTAAGCAATATTACATGTGCCTGAACATGTACCTGACAGATATGTCAATCAAACTTGTCATAAATATATACTCCATACAAAAATACCCCAGAGGTGAAAGCCATTAACCTCTGACGACGATCCATCCGAACCTTTCTCGGTTTCTCCTCTGGCTTCTTCGGACCAAAGCCTTGTTCAGGATGTAGACACCACAGAATCCATAGAGGCATTCCTTGGAGAGGAAGTTGAAGATAAAGCCCTGTTATCCCAACTTCAGGCACTACACAAGATCTACCAGACAGCCTTGTTACCTGACGACACAACAAGAAAATTCCTACTACGGAGAATAGCAGAACATGCAACATCAGTAACCTCGTCAGCATCGACTTGGCCATACCAACATAGCCAGTCCTCCTACACTTCACCATCAATGCCACCTAAAGAAATGTCATCATCTCAGTAACCTCCTCCTAAAAACAACAGACGGAAACACAGGCACCGCTAACCAAGTACCTTAACTCGTTCCTCTTTTGCCGCACCCAGACATGCAAGAAAACTTTAACTACAGTCAATGTTAAGGGTCAAAAGGGCTTAACCCACACCATCCCTGCATGCCTTCGGCGTGCTAAAACCATTCGATTCTCAAGCCATTAACCATTCTGCAGTAACAATTTAAAGGTCATAAAATTTTGCGGTTATTTTTTTCTTAATTCACAGATAATATTACTTGTACACGTTATTTATTTATTGAGCTTTTAACAACACTTTCAATAGTCAGGGTCGCCTCCAAGTCTGGAAATAAACATACTGTCATCTACAGAATGAGGTACCCAGAGGGTGATTGTCATGATGCTACCCTGCACAGATTACTAAATTTACCCTCTGTGAACCTCAATCTGAATCAAGGTCTCAAGTCTAAACAGAAAGAGGTACCCAGACGATAAATTGAACCACTGTATGGGAAAGAATCAGCAAATTCACCCTCTGGGCACCTCATTCTGCAAATGACAGATTGCTTATTTCCAGGCTTGGTCACCTCATGTCAGACAGTTTACTGGTGGAGGAAACCAAAGTATGTGGAGAGAACCACCAAGCAGCAGCAAGCAAGTATCAGACTCACAAACATACTAACACTGCACAAGCGGGGGTTAATTATTTATTTATTGGTGTTTAAGGTCAGACATTTCTGCACAATGGCTAATCATAACCATGACAGTTTTACGGGTGAAGGAAGACAGAGTATCGGGAGAGAACCACAGAGCAACAGCAAGCAACTGTCAGCCCCCCCAACATACTAACTCCACACAAGCAGGGTTAGCATCGGTTGAAGACAAGAGCAACATCGATGTGCAGTATGTCTTAGTACACAATGCCACAGTGCCCCCAGGTGGGCAATAGGGGTGAAGTGTCTTGCCCAAGGACACAACGTGGTTGCTGCAACTGGGATTCGAACCGAGGACCTCTCGGCTTGCTGCCTGCACTTCCACCTACTGGGTCACCACAAGTAGGGATTGGCATTGGTTGAAGACAAGTTAACCATCGGCATGCAGTATGCCTTAGTACACAGTGCGACCATGCAGGCCTGAAAATAAGCAGTCTGACATTTGCAGAATGAGGTCCCCAGAAGGTGAATTTGATGATGCTATCCCATACAGTGGACCAATTTATCCTCTGGGTACCTCTTTCTGTTTAGTTTTGAGACCCTGATTCAGACTGAGGTTCACAGAGAGTAAATTTAGTGATGCTACCCTGCTGTGCAGGGTAACATCATTAAATTCACCCTCTGGGGACCTCATTTTGCAGATGTCAGTCTACTTATTTTCTGGCTTGCGACCATGTCCCTACAGTTGGAACTTAAAGTCCTGTCACAATTAGTGCAGAAAATGCTTGTTAGTGAATGCGCTCCTCACTGCAGAAGAATGAAGTAGTCTGTAATACACACAAGAGCATTAGCGTTGTCCAATGCAAAATATAATGTGCTATTAATGAGGTCAATAGTGAAATCATGAACTGAACTTATCAAACAGAAAGAAAATATTGAGACTCCAGTATGTGGAGTGTAGATTACAACTAAAATACTGTGTGGTAGATTTTTCACTTAGAAATTATTTACAACTTCTGAGGACAAAACACAGGAAGCACTTGCAAACTTTCATCCCATGGACCACCGGTCTGCACCTGGTGGTCCATGTGATAAAAGTATGCAAGAATTTCTTGTGGTTTATGAACAATTATAAATACTTTTCAAGTGAAGAATATATGGATCTGCAATTAAGTAGTAATCAACTCTCTTTATTCTGTGTATGCAGTCAAATTTTAATATCTGTTTATGTCATTTCATATTGGCACTTGTTGGCAGTGCTAAACCCATTTAGCAGTGTGTAAGCCATTAGCCTACCATAATATAGTAAATACACATGTGATGGTCTTTGATCCCAGCTTTTATACACAGGAATCTCAATCAATGTGAAGATGCAACTGCTTGAATTTAATTTACATCGCCAATGTCAAGCAGGAATTCCACGGGCCACCAAACATCGCCCTAAGACTACACCACTGGATTGAAAAATGTCAAGTTTTGGGGTTTTTTGGAAGGTGGTTTTGATAGGAGTCGATCCCGGGTCTACGGCACCCAATCACCTGACCATAAATGCTTTGTCACCATACCAACTGAGCCAAGGACAATTCCCTCCCTTTTTTTTTGGAAGATGGCCTCGACAGGAGTCATTCTTCAGCCTTCTGCAGAATTGTTGTACATGTATTCCTCTCAAGAGGAGGCCTACATTAACCCAATGACCCACAGGGGTATTCCTCCCCAACTCACCCCCATAATCTCCCAGCATCCAGTCAAAAACTGTTTCACAATTCCCCCATTGGTGCTTTCTCGATCTCCCCTATAAAACTGACGCTTTTCCTCAAGTCATTCCTCATCCAATTATCCTTTCATGTTTCCATCCCATTTTTCCAAGGAGTCTTGTTCTACTGAATCAAGATGTTTGGGTGGCAATATTTTTCATTATTTTCTGATAATTGGCAATTGTATTACAAAATAGGAGTACAGGTATTAACTGAAGGTAAAACAGCTCATGAATTTGGAGCATTCTATGGTATAAAGGAGGTAACTCGAAATTAAATCATTCCATTGTCTGCACAATTCAGTTTAAAAACATATTCATGCTTGAAATGCAACATATCAAAAAACCATGTGCAGCATTGGTTCATCCACTAATCAGTATAATTTCTTGACACATTACAAGATTTTTCATTCAATATATTTATTATTTATTCATTTATTGGTGTTTAAGGTCACATACGTATGCACAATGGCTAATCGTGACTGTTTTTGTTCAATTAACAGGAGTTTGCCTTATCACCTTTTTTGCAATTAACAGGACAAATTTGTAAACAAGGTAAGGTAAATGGTTTGGTGTTTGGAAATTATATTCAATTAATGGGGTTGTTCTATTTATTAAGAGATATCCAGTTGCATTGTACATGGACAGTACAAGTCAAAATAAGTTGTAGGATAACCACTATAAACTATATATCTATCTCTTCCTACACTGATAAGACCAGGAGCTGACATCATCTTCTGGAAAGCTCTCACTGAGAGCTTTCCAGAAAATGATGTCAGAATCTGATCTTATCAGTGCAGGAGCAGCAGTATACTTAGTTTATTGCAGTTATGATACAACTTATTTTGACTCGTACTGTATATGGGAACAATTGTACTAAATTTTAAGGGTGTGATCATCTGACCTCCTACCCAGAGATAGGCAGCACCCCCTATATCTCTGCAGGGATGCATTCTATGTTGGTCATTGCTGCATGATGAGCAACTGTACCCCTATTTCGTAATTTGTGAAGGCATCATTGGGTTTTTTAAGTTATGGGTTTGATAAAAGAGATTTTGAGTTAATCAAGAACATATTTTGATCATGGCAGTACATGTTCTTGTTCATGTACAACCAGTCCAACCAGAGAGAAATCAAACGTTTGCAATAATATTGAGGAACTAATTGAATTACAGAAGTACTACACCAGCTGTTTTATTGCAACATTTTATAAGAATATCAACAAACCAACATACTGAAGGCCTGTAAGGATCAAGGAAACCTCCATACATGTACATGTGTAGATCAAACATGAGACTTTAGACTGATAAAAAAAAACCCTGAAAACTAGAGGTACTGTGAGCAAGCTCACAAAGTGATCCCCCCCTCCCCCCCCCACCCCCCGCACCTGTCAGAACGGAATTATATTGCTTCATGCACATCTTCATATGGAGTTCTTCCATTGTGTAAAGTTTCATGAAAATTCTTCAAATGGTTTAGGAGGAGTTGCGCTTATAAGGATGGACAGACGGACGGACGGACAGGGTGATTCCTATATACCCCCCCCCCCCCAAACTTTGTTTGCGGAGGGTATAATAAACTGACACTGTGCTTGCATGAAGGGAAATGTATCAAAATCATCCATTATGCCCCCAATTATATGATAACCAGTTTGAATAAAGCTTTGATGGGACCTTTTATTTCTTTGAATTCACATGAAAATGGTCTATAAGACCATTTTCATGTAAATTCAAAGAAATAAATTTTTTTTAAAAATTCGAAACAGACAAATCCAATAAAAAATTGAAACGTCTCACACCTGTTTCACATATAACATATAGCCCTAAACAGGTTTCCAATATAGAACTACACATGCTAGAAATGCCTCCGATTCACTCTGGAAGCACTGAATTTTGCAATATTTCCTTGGGGGTGGGGGCTTGTCCTAACCAGGACCCTCTGGTTAACCCCTCCACTCACTTCCCTTCAGTGACTTGGGAGAAAAAAGGAAGTAATGGCCGAAGGTTCCAATTTAGGACTGGACTCCTCCCCACACAGATGAAAGAGAATTATTTCTAAAATACTAGCACTAGTATTCAGTTCTCTCCAAAATCAATAAATGTTTCGGGACCCTCCGACTCTTACCACCTTTGCCCACTTCCCTTCAGCAAAGTGGGAGGAGGGAGTAACAACTGAAATAAGGCTTAAAATTCATGTGGGAATCAGAATCGGTGCATGCAAATAATACTCGCAAATAAAATAGTCAGAACCAACTTTGATTCTCAATAAATGTTCATTTGATTCTCGCCATACATGTAGATTCTGAAACTGTCCTCAAAGGCAGTGAGAATTCTCCTTGTCTTTAACTGGAAGAGTGCTGGAAGCCCATATTTGGGCTTTATTCTGAATTGCAGGTACTGCAACTTAAAGGCTTCAAATTCAGTGGCTGTGCTTCATATTGTCTTTGAAGTGATATTATTTATTCTGTTAGGTTTTGCCTTGTTACAATCAGGCCTGGCCTTTTGAAAAATCCAGGGGAGCCACTATGGTCCTCCTAAATCTGTTTCAGGGGAGCTATTCTACACTAATATCAATTATACAAGGTTATTAATATGAAAATTGAGGAGAGCCATTACAGTTTAAGGAGAGCAATTATGGCTCTCCTCAATTTGCCTTTAGGAGAGCCAAGGAGAGCCGGAGCAATAGCTCCCCTGAAACGGCCAGGCCTGAACAATTTATAGGAGAGTGCCCAAAGGCACGGCTCACACAGCCCACTGGCACTCTGCTATAAATTGTAACAAGGCAAAGACATGTAAACAAATTTTGGTGGCAAAAATAATTTAGCACTCTACCAGTTACAATAAGGTAAAAATTGTGCCTTTAGTGGTGGTGTCGACTGCCTAAACAGGCAGCCAAGACTTCATTACAAACTGCCTAGGTACTGTAACTACCAAGAGCAAGACCACTAAAAGCCTGTATTTTGGAACAATGTTCTACATGGACATTATAAGACAAGAGCAGGGATTCTTCTGCCCTCTTTGGGAAAGGGTCCGGGGTCCATGCAATTGGGAAAATTCACGCCATGAAGGCTCCAACTGGGAATTTGTTTGGGAGAGAATGATCTAGGGCTGTCGCGACTATCATTTTTTGTAATCGACTAATCACGACCAGTAATCGACGGTTAGTTGATTAATAGTCGCTTCCCATGATTTTTTAGCAAATCATTCTTCTGTTCGTAAAACTCTGAAAATGACAATGGCACCAGTGTGTTCAGACGAAGTGGGGTTGTGGGAACAACAAATCGGTCCCCACTGAAGCTACATGTAGTCCAATCTTGGACCCACAGTCCGTAATATAATTTTTGGGGTTGGTACATCCTGTAGGACGTACCAACCCCAAAAATAATATTACTGACTGCGGGTCCAAGTTTGAACTAGATTGAAGCCGATGAATTAAAATGAATTTACCAAAGAACGTTCCTGCATATGTTTCCTTTCTGCAATAAGTTTCTCGAAATTTTGAACATTGAGATCTATGCATTCCCTCGTCAGTTGTTAAAATTGGATCTTAGTCTGAAGTTCCGAACTTTGAGAAGTGATCTGACGTTCTGACTTTTTTTCAAGGGCTACATATACTATTCAGCTTATTGTATGAAATCATTTGATGCATTGCATCTTGTTGGACAGAGCTCCATATGTTCTGTCAGTTGGGGTGAAAGGAAATGGATGTTTGGTTGGCACAGAAATGTTGGAAAGTAACCAAGTGCCTGTTAATCGATCATTCTGGACGGGTGAATATTTTCTCAATGACATGGTGACTGTTCCATTGCAAGAGTTCTACTCTATTCCATTATATCCCTAAGTTAGGCGAGTACATTGGAACCCACCTGTTTGGACATCTCTCAATTGAATATCCTTGTTAACTGAATATAATTTCCAGCCATCTGACCATTTACCATACCTTAGTACAAATCTGACCTGTTAATTGCATTTATGCCAATTACTTCATCGTCAATCACCAAATTCCTCTTCTTATTAACCAGTTTGGCCTCTGGACATTCAGTAAAGGCATTTGATTCATTGTACCTTGTTTGATGAGGCTCTGGGAGCTCTGACAGGGAGGATATAATGGAATAAATGCTTAGTTTACCACTTAGAACACAGCAAATTAATCACATTTTTGTTAATAGGATACTCATGTCATATCAGTAATTTTCAGTGGCAAAGTAATTATGCAACTGATAGGGTTCCACTATATCAGTTAAATTTTTGATTCGGTATCAGCTTAACTTGGCCTTCTTTGCTTCTCCAATACCATTTTTCCTCAATTTTCCACTCTGAATCAAATCTTTTTCCCTGATAAAACACATTAATCTCATGTATCATGGCTCATTTTCACTGTTTTTCACCTTTATTTCATAAGTGATATTAATGCAGCAGAATTGTAATTTAATATTATTTCTTTTTCATCATTTTGAGCAAAATGTAACGTTATTGTTGGTTACGAGCTCCAATAAAATTCAATTCAATTCATAATTTTGTCACTTCCGCACTTTGGGTTTTCCAATGGGTGCATTCGTGTGTACAAGACTGGAGAAATTCAGAAGAATCTATTCTTCTCGAGTAACTGTGAGTGTTCTTTCTTACACAGTCAGTGACAGTCGTACAGTCTTCCGGATATGAATGTTAACTATGGTTAGATATTTAAAGTTATTCACCTTCATTGATCATTCACCTCACAAAACAATGCAATTTAGCCCCGACGTGTAGTAGACGTGTACCACCTTGAAAATGAACGACGATCGACTAAAAAGAAAAAACGTCGACTACTTCAATAGTCGACGGTTAGTCGACTAATCGAATAATCGCGACAGCCCTAAGAGAAACTCACAAAGAATAAGAAATGTTACCTTCATATTGAACTGAAAACATTAATACAGAAGCTACTACATGTACATGTATAGTACATGCAATATGTTTTATAGCAAACAGTCGCATGAAATAATGATCAGTCTCTGTTATTTATTTATTGGTGTTTAAGGTCACATATTTCTGCACAATGGCTAATCATGACCACGACAGTTTTATGGGTGGAGGAAGCCAGAGTACCCAGAGAGAACCACCAAGCAACGGCGAGCAACTGTCAGCTCCCCAACATACTAACTCCACACAAGAAGGGTTAGCATTGGTTGAAGACAGGTGCACCATCAACGTGCAGTATGCCTTAGTACACAGCGTCACAGTGCCCCCACGTGGGCAATGGGGGTGAGGTGTCTTGCCCAAGGACACAACGTGGTTGCCGCAGGTGGGATTCGAACCGAGGACCTCTCGGCTTGCAGCCTGCACCTCTACCTTCTGAGCCCCCACGTCCCTGATCAGTCTCTGTTATCTCTATCAATTAAATTGTTTGTATACTGTCAACGATGAAGATATTTATGTGATAGTCTACATTCTGTGGCTTTGCAGTTGTGTCTAGGCAAGTCTTGGCTGCCTATGTAGGCAGCCAAGACTTGCCTAGAAACAACTGACAAGGGTCCTCAGATGTAACTTGCAAACATATCCCAAAACTGCCTTCTGGGGCACCTATTTTTGATTCAGTAAAAAGTGGTGAAAATCAAAATTTGAACTCCAATAATTAAATTTCCATTTGAGTGAGGACTGAGATTGGGAAATTTTTGGTTTGAATTGGGACAAATCATCCCAAAATGCCATTGGGAAAGAGTCCCATATTTGGCCACTGAAGCCACCTAAAATAACCCTTGAAGAGAGTTATCAAAAGTGAAACTAGGCCTTTGAGGGATTAAACTCGGGCAAATATGTAAATATGAGATTTATTTTTAACTATGGAAAATGTAGTGGTTACACTCACTACAGTATGAGAATATTCTCAAATTCTAAATTATTTAAAAAACTGAAAATTGATTCTTCCGACAGGAGATGGTGAGAATCAAAACCGATTCTCGTGAATTGAGACAGATTTTAAGGCTTACTAAATGTTCAAGTTAGGACAAGAGAAGCCCCTGTCCCACCTCCACAATGCCCCACCCTGCCCACCCACCCCCCCCCACCCCCCCCAAAAAAAAAAATTTGAAACTGGCTAGGGCACCCCCATTATAGAATCCTGCTTACATGCCTAGATGAAAGATAATTACAGTGGAGCACACTTAATTGGATACCTCTTTACTGAATAACCCTGTTATCTGAATATAATTCCCCCACACAAAACCACTTACCATACCTGCAGTACAAATTTGATCTGTTAATTTAATATAGGTTATAGAGTAAACTCCCGTTAATTGAATAAAAAATAATGTAACCTGTCGAGAAATTACCCTGACTCTCCCCAGTTTTTCTTTGATTATAGACCTATTTGGCCTCAATACATCCAATACAGGCATTCAATCTATTATATCCTGATTGACAGAGCTCATGGAGCTCTGTCAAACAAGATATAATAGAATAAATGCTAGGTTTATCTCTAGAATATAGGAAAGTGACACAATCCATGTTAATTGAATACTCCTGTTAATTGAATAATTTTCATTGGCAAAGTGGCTGTTCAATTAACAGGGTTCCACTGTATCACTAAAATGCACGGGTGCAGTTCAGCCCAAACGTTCATATCCATAAGCTGCAGGCTTGGCAATTTCAGGAGAGCGATTTTTTAGCTCTCCTTACTGCCCTCCTGAAAGAATTAAGGAGAGCGAAAAATTGCCCTCCTAAATACTTTGGTCTGGGATGATTGAGATTACATGTATTATGCTCACATTAAATTTTTGTTGTAAAGCAAAAATGTAATTTAACTTCGAAGTCACATAACATCACGTAATTTCAAATTGAAAGTGGTTTAGTGGTAAAAGGTAATGGCTGCAACAATACCCAAACACAGTTGCAATCATTTGAAGCAAAATGGGTCACAGCAATATTTTTTTTTCTGTCAGTTTCAAGTTCAACAACTGACATCACAGTTTGAGGGGTAATTATTCAAGGAATATTGACACTATAATATACTACCATTACTACTATCCTGTCACCTGAAGCACTTGCACCAGGATCTGACTGTAGATTCAAGCAGACCTGTTGTCCAAGAAAGTCATACGCCTACCACTACCACCTTCAACCCCCAAGGGGGTTGAAGGTGGTAGTGGTAAGCGTATGACTTTCTTGGACAACAGGTCTGGGTACACACACAGGTCTTGTCAAGTGTGTGTTCAGTTGTTGAGTGAGACATCTAGATGTCTAAGAGATTTCGCTTTACCTTAGTCAAGTTAATAAAATCACTGATGTAGTCTGTTGGTTTCAGTTTCAATGAGTTAGTTCAACTGGATACTTAAAATGCTGTGCAAAGCTAATTGCTCTCCTAAGCTGATTGAGGAGAGCGATTTTTTGCCCTCCTGCATTTTTCAGAATGCCAGGCCTGAAGCTGAAACTTTGCATGTCGTTCTAATGCTTGTTCCCAGACTCCAATCCATATTGAAAATCCACTCTCCATGTACTTTACACACGTGGGCTGCACTTGTTGTACATATATTTGAAACTGACTTCCGGTGTCAGTATTAAAAAAAATACTGTGGTATGCATAAGACTGTCTAGATATTTGAACATACGTACCATAATTAAGTCTTTAGCTATCACGGTGGGAACGAATCAGCATGCCTTGATGATGCAGTTCAAATAACCCTTTACCCAATGCAAACGATTTCAAAATTTATCATTTTTCAAATATTAGTTTCTCAAATTTTTAAACAAAAATCAACAAAACAATATCATGGGACCCCCTCATTGGAACAAGCTCATTCCAATAAAGGGTCACATATGGATGTTGGGAATCCCCAAACGGTTATGAGATACGATACCGTTCCGTTTCTCATTCTATGTTTTTTGATATGTATTGAATGTAATTTTCGGTGAATAATAAGACAAGCAAAATCACACACGCGTTTTCTAGCTCAAATTCAGGCTGATTTCCCCACAATGGTTTTGTTAATTAATTTTAAAAATAATATTTTTTCAACTGCTTCATTTGTATATTATGTGGACGGAGGTTGACGATTAGTTAGGTAAATGGATAAAATTATTCATTTGGGACTACAGTTAAAAAATGCAAGCTATCTTGAAAATTAAATTGTGAGTAAATAAATAATGACGATAAGGCCCCACAATGTAGATTTTCTGTTTCTCAGGACATCTTTTGTAAAATTGCAGGTGGTTTTTTATTTTATTTATTTAATTTTTTTCGTATTTCTTTGCCATCAAAAGTTTATGTTCTTGGTTTGTTTTAGGTCTCATAATCTACTCAATAGCATGAGTGGTGGTGTATTTTGTCCTATGAGTGCAAGAAGGCTTCGCAATTCTAAAGCATTGCAAAGCCTTGATGCACTCAAGGGACAAATTTATCAATTTTATTAACTTGGGTAAAATGTTAGACCTCAACCATTTAATTTTAATTTTTTTTTAAGTTTGCATTGGTTATAAAAAGAGAGCATGCAGCAGCCAAAAGGACAATGTGAGAGGGCCAGAGAAACAGATTTTTAATTTTTTTAGGCCTAAACCCATATTTTTGTAATTACACCAGTATTCAATCGATACTGATTTGAATGCCAGTATGTATTAGTCTATCGATATACTGTGCTGCCCTTGCACACACTGTGATACAGGGTGTAGCCAGGGAGGGTCACGGGGGTCATATGAACCCCCCTCCCCCTGAACCCCAAAGGACCGCAGTCGATATTCTCCACAACAATGTAATACATGCCTACACTGAATTTGATTTACATTCCCTCAACATGAAAACTTTGATCACTGCTGATATCAAATATTGAATATCTGCCCACCACCACCACTGGACCGTCACTGGACCACCACTGATTGCCAAAGGTCAAGTTGGAGGAGATTATGGGAGGGGTTTACCCCCTCCCATAATCTCCTCCAAATTGGCCTCTGGCCAAGGCTTGGCCCCTCAAGGTTCATACAAAAATTTGCTCTCAAAGTTCAAGGGTTTTTCAAGGGCTTCTTTTTTTTTCAAGGGCTACATATACTATTCAGCTTATTGTATGAGCTCTAAAAATCTAAGATTCATGTGACACGGATCTGACTTTGGAAGTCAGGAAGTACTGGTAACCAAAGTGTGATCTGTGTTAAAGTAATCTTGGTAAAACGTTCCATACTTTTTTATGTTTTTTTTAACTGAGTGACACGAGCGCAACAAACAAGTAAAAGGAGAGTACACATATATTTACAATGCCCAGGAAATAGCTTGGTATTCAAGGGTTTTTCAAGAGATTTCTGAAAGTTCAAGGGTTTCTCAAGGGCTAATTTCAAATTCCAGGGTTTTTCAAGAAAAAAATCATTTTCAAGGGTTTTTCAAGAGCTGTATGAACCCTGCCCCTGGTTAAGTTTTCAGTCTTTTTAGTTGCCAGACATTCTCATCATTGAGTTGCATTGTGGGCGACCCCCTAAAAAATGCTGGCTACAACCCTGTGATAGACTGATAGTCATGAAAAATAATCCTGCTTGTCTGCCTAACAACCATCAAAATCTTGAATCAGGCATAGGAAACCAAAAAATTATTTTATTGAATTGGGTTATGTTATTGCGGAAACAGATGGATCCAATTTTCTGACTAACATCCTTTAACTGGAATTAATAGACTAGAACTGACCAAATTAATCTTGTTTGATTGTACCAAGTCTTGTGAGCTACTCCAACATGTAATTAACATTCTTCAACTCAATCCCTCCCCATTTCATTATCTTATTTCAATGAGGTGTCACAAATATGTTATATGTACATGTATGTCTTCAAAGAGAACTAAGGAAGTACTAAAACCAGTAGATCTATAGAAACTAAAGGATTTCCACTCTCATATTAATTTTCTGTACAGTACATCCAAGTTGGATTATCACTACATTACCCAAGGAGTGGAATCTTCCAGAGCTGTAGGTTTTTAAATTTCTTGTTCGGTTTTGGTTTTGGTTTTTCAGGTGGAGTAAAACCTCGGTTCGGTTCGGTTTTCGGTTTGTTCATGAGGCCAAGTTAAATTCAATAAAACTCATTCTTATGTCCGGAGTCATAACTGAATGGTCGTGAAATTGAGTGAAACTCAATGAATGCCCGAAATAAGCTTAATACATGAAGAATCAGGAAGGCCAATATAATAATTACCTAAATATACAGAACTTTTATTGTGCTTGGCCATTTTTCGAGGTCTGACACGTACACGCAACTTGAGGAAAGCTGCAAACACAACTAAACTGAAATGTGGGAAATTCACAGAATGTGGCCTTCCCAGAGTAGTGAGAGTACCCAGACACTGCCATTGGCAGTGTCTGGGTACTCTCACTACTCTGGAATGGCTACATTCTGTGAATTTCTGCAGCAAGAGAGTATTTAATAAAAAATGAAAAACCTTAGATTACGGGATGTCAACGGTTTCGGTTTTTAAAAAAACTAAAAACCTCGGTTCGGTTTTGGTTAACCTACAGCTCTAGAATCTTCACTCATACAAAATCTGGGAACTGATATTAGAATGGCAAGCAAAGCTTTACCCAATGGACCTCTGGGTTGAAACCGGGGGGTCCATTGGCCTAAACTCTGCTGTCCCTTCTCATGTAGTCCAGGAATCAAGTGTTATTGTCTATGTGGAAACTCCACTCCTTGAGTGCTTTAACCTTTAGGGGTAATTAATTCACTCTCCATGTACTGTTTATGTACCTGAAAAAAGGACACCAAACACATGCAATTATTACTGAAATACTAGTTTGCAGTTCTCTCCAATCAAAGCAGGATTTGCGTTTTGAAAAATGGTTGGGGCCTGAAATAAGTCCCCACGATTTGAGGGTCGGGGACTACTCGGGGCTGATTTTTCAACATGCCTTAATAGTTTAGTTTCATTTGAATTTTTTGTAGGGGTTGGAAAATCAACCCTGACAGAAGAACTCTCAGGGCTGATCTCAGGGCCTGGGCTGATCAGCCCCGATAAAATGCAAACCTTGCAAAGCTTTACCCAATGGACCTTCAAGTCGAAATCAGGGGTCCATTGACTACAATTATGCTGTCCTTCTCATGTAGTCCAGGAATCAAGTTTTAATGTCTGTGTGGAAACTCCACTCCTTGAGTGTTTTAGGGGTAATTAATTCACTATTTGTACTGTTTATGTACCTGAAAAAGGACACCATTGACCAAACACATGCAACATTTCATTGTACAGAGATTCCTAACATTCCTTTGGATGTCCACAGGGGCTGAATATGGGAGCCTTTCCCAATGGCATTTTGGCATAATTTTTCTGAATTCAAACCAAAAATTTCCCAATCTCAGTCCGCATTCAAATAAAAATTTAATTCCCGTCTAACTCTTGAAGGCCTAAATCTAGCTCTAATCATGTGTACAGCAGGTGTCTCAACAGGCAGTTTTTAGATACATTTGCAAGTTAATCCAAAGAACCTGGTCAGTTGTTTCTATGCAAGTCTTGGCTGCCTATATAATAAGCAGTCAAGACTTGCATAGAAACAACTCCAAAGTGATAGATTGTAGACTGTCAAAATATTGCAAAATGACTAAATATCTTCATCATTTAAAAGTATTTATTTATTAAGGTTTAACGGCACTTTAACAGCCAAGGTCATATTGTGTTGGTGACAGTTTTACTGGTGGAGGAAGTCTGAGAACCCGAAGAGAACCACCGAACAACAACAAGCAGCTGCCAGCTCCTCAACATCGTAACTCCGCACTGCAGCACAGGCAGGGTTAGATTGGTTGAAGACATTCGCACCTTCGACGTGCAGTATGCCTTAGTACACGGCGTCATCCTGTCCCCATGTGGACAATCGGGGTTAAGTGCCTTGCCCAAGGACACAACAAGGGAGTCCGAATCGATCGCTCAGACGGTCACCCATCCAAGGACTAACCGGGCTCGATGTTGCTTAACTTGGGTGATCTGACAAGAACTGGTTACCGACATGCCACCGCACCCCCTATCATTTAATAGTAGTATAAGAAAAATTCATTTGATAGAGATTACAGTTACTGATCATTATTTCATGTGACTGTTTTAATATAAAATCTACTACATATACTATACATATAGTTGCTTCCGTATTAATGTTTTCAGTTAAATATGATGGTACAGTACAAGTCAAAATAGGTTGTGGGATAACCACTATAAACTATATATCTTTTTTCTTCATAGACTGATAAGCCAAGAAGCTGACATTTCACTGGGAGCTTTCCAGAAAATGATGTCAGATACTGATCTTATCAGTGCAGGAGCAGCAGTATACATGTACTTAGTTTATTGCGGTTATGCTACAACTTATTTTGACTTATACTGTAACATTTCTGATTCTTTGTGTGTTTCTTCTACGAAATTCCCAATTGGACCCTCAGCCTTCATGACACAAATTTTCTCATTTGAACAGGCCTGTCATTCTTAAAAATTCAGGAGAGCTAAAAATGGCTCCCCTCGCATAGCCTAGAGAATTGATTAACTCTCCTCAAGCTTACAAAAAGCTACAAGTGGCAAAATGTAGTTTTATTATTAATGAATTCTGCCTAGTTGGGTTTGTGCATTTTATTTGGTGCTACTAACAAGGTAGTCTCTCTGAGATGGTCGCACTGACCCTCCCACACCTCCAGGCCTCGGCAAGGCCTGGAGGTGTGGGAGAGGCAGTGTGGCCATCTTACAGTACAAGTAAAAAAAGTTGTAGGATAACACTATAAACTATATATCTTTCTCTTCCTACACCAATAAGACCAGAAGCTGATATCATTTTCTGGAAAGCTCTCATTGAAAGCTTTCCAGAAAATGATGTCAGATTCTGATCTTATCAGTGCAGGAGCAGCAGTATACTTAGTTTATTGAGGTTATGCTACAACTTATTTTGACTTGTACTGTACAGAGACCACTAATATAGCAGAGATCTGAAAAGATGTGTTTTTTTTAGGAATAAGCTGTTATGGTAATCATTATCAGGAGGACTAGCTTTTGCCCTCTTTAATTTTTTTAAGGTGAGCTGTAGGCAAGCGAATAAATCTCTCTCCTGAAAATGCCAAGCCTGTTTGAATGGTCTCCGAACCCTTTCCAAAAGAGCACTGAAGAATTCCTGTCCTATGCCATCCCCCCTATGTCACCTACTCTAGTTTTCTTATATTAGGACCTAAACTGGATTCAGTTTTGCATCAGTCCACAGGCCTGGCATTTTCAGGAGAGTGATTTATTCGCTCACCTTAAAAAAATTAAGGAGGGTGAAAACTAGCCCTCCTGGCCTTAGAAATTGATGATTACCATAACAGCCTATTCCTAAAGCCCACCCCTTTTCAGATCGCTATGTTAGTGGTCTCTGTAAGATGGCCAACGGCCCCTCCCATACCTGCGGGCCTTACCGAGGCCCAAAGGTGTGGGAGGGGCAATGTAGCTGTCTCACAGAGACTACTTTGTTAGCAACACTAAATAAAATGTACAAAGCCCTCACGGCAGAATTCATTAATATTGCCACTTTTAGCTTTTGTAAGCTAATCGCTCCCCTAGGCCATGCAAGGGGAGCGATTTTTAGCCCTCCTGCATTTTTAAGAATGACAGGCCTGAGTCCACATGAAAGTACAGCTATACATGTACATGTATATCACCATGGGACGTCTTTTTCTCTCTTGGTAAAATTTTGCAAAATGTGGCAAAAAGTATTGATATTTTTTTATATTTTGGCTCAAACTAATGTTTTGGACTGAATTTTCAATAAATAAGCCACGTAGGATACCCAAATGGTAGACATTTTGTTGCCAAAACTGAAATTTGTTGAAAAAATTTCTTTGGCAGTCAACACACACCCTTGCTAAGTTCAATATTGGACCCTAGGTGAGGGTTGAATTTTTTAATTCATACCCACCACGGGAGGGGGATGAATTATTTTTTTTTTGGGGGGGGGGTACACTTCTCTATTTTTTTTCCTCTTCCCCATGGTGTGTATGGATTAAAAAATATTAAAAAATATAACTCCCACCTAGGGTTCAAATTTGAACTTGGAGAGGGTGTGTCATTTGTTTCCCCCCTCCCCCCCCCCCCCCCCCCCCGTGCGAAAATCTAATCTACGCCACTGATTCCTACAGGCTACATGTCAATTAATGTGTAGGCCTCCTTTGTAGTGAAGTCTCCAACGCGGCACAGAAATTCAGATGGAATAACAGTACGTAGGCAATGTTGCAGCCAATGGACCTGAAACTGCTTTCGTTGCGACAACAGATCTTTTGCACAGAGTTGCATGCAGATGACACAACTAAATTATAATTTTTTGCTATGAATCATACACGATGCCATCATTGATGCACACACAAACGTAGCTGTTCTTTGTGCAAATTAAATTTTATAAAACGTTCAGATGAAATATTTATCAGGACAAATCATTATATTTCCTTATAACTTTAAAATACAACGATAAAAAAAATACGTCGAAATTTGGTTCAGAGGTAGCCAAATAACTACCGCTATTGGTACTGCTCCCGTCTCACTCGTAGTAAGATAGTAGTTTGTCCAGTCACTTTACGCTGTGGGCTAAGACGAGGTTCCTCATGGGTTTGTTTTAGAAATAACGTTTTCGAAAAAAAAAATTGTTCTTCCTTCAGAGAAACTCTGAAAACTATTTCTAAGGTAAACTGGTAGTATCGAGTTGAAGAGGTCTGAATAATTATTATTCAAAACTTAGTGGAAAATTTAGCGGAAGGTATTTACATCCCAAATGGAACCCAGGGGAGGCCCCTTTGTTCCTCATTCATTCATCCATGAGTTTCCCAACGATGCTGTGCCGTGAGAAAAAATAAAAATACTTACTATTTCTTTCGCATTTTATGAATCCAATGCAGAGAATGAAACACCAAAGTCCAAAACGCCCCATCCCTTCTCACATCTTGTTTTTTCACGTCATTTTACAGTCCTCACATGGAATTTTTACGCACCGCAAAGCCGAAGCCTTTTGTTATTATCCTCCCTCGCTTATCAATCTCTTTGAAAAAGCTTTTATTTCTGTATTCAGGGGCAGATAATTTAACACTCGCAATCTGCTGATCTGTCAAAAGAGTGAAAGTTGCTGAATGTCCTTTTGGAATGAGTGCGCTCGAGGTTGTTAATTAGTTCTAATGATACCAATTAATTTAATTAATTAGGCTTGTGACGGAAGAATTAGTATAATAATGATATATCTTCGGACACAGGTCAGCTGTTAGGCTTTGTTATTCTCAAAAGCATTGGCGGAGCCGAGGGGGGGGGGGGGGGGATTTGCGATCTGTATGGGACGTCAGCTAATGAAATTATATAGCCTGTGACATTGACAAGCCACACTTGGTGAAAACGTTCTCTCTATCTTCAAAAACGTTTCCTAATAGCGCTGTTTTGTTTTGTTTTTGTTTTTTTTTTTGGGGGGGGGGGGATTATTAAAAAATTTCTCTGGAAGAGGCTAAGACTTGGGCTCCTCCGAAACATTTTTAAAAAAATATCTCCCTCTCGGTCACACAACTCAAAGGGGCCACCTTTCTCCAACTCAAGATCTCTATCTTCGGGATATGCCTTCCGGCATCGAAATCCTTGTAACCCCCCACCCCCTACCACAAAAAAAAAATTCTACCCCATATAGATACCTGGCTACACACCTGAAAAGAGAGACCCGGCTTTACTGTTATCAGCTTACACTGAAAGCTAGATCATATATAGGTCCAATTATTTAATTTTGCCATTCGGCCCTTGAGTTCCAATGTGTTCTATGTTCCTGTGGCACATAAAGCACATTACAACTCAGGGGACGCATTGTTGGTCATATCGCTCGTTTAAACCCTGTCATATCTTTTCTTTGCTCTCGTATGCAAAGTAGTTTTTCCTTACTGTGGTCAGATCCAAGGTCTGCTGGCATCCGTATTTTTAATGATAACTCTATCCTTTTATCCTTTACACCACCATTAAAAGAAACCATCACCATATAGTAGTAGTAGGAGTATATCTTTATTTAAGTGACATGTGCTATAACATAAACATAATTATTTCAAACTTCGATGGTTTTACATCAGCACCCGGCCACTAGGGCCTATATGTCACCTATATTTGTTTTCGTGACCCGTTCATGCTCACTCACTCACTCACTCACTCACTCACTCACTCACTCACTCACTCACTCACTCACTCACTCACTCACTCACTCACTCACTCACTCACTCACTCACTCACTCACCCACCCACCCACCCACCCACCCACCCACCCACCCACCCACTACCCAATTCCCATTGAGGACGATAGTTATCCCAACTTGGCACTGTCTATTGAGGATCAATAGGGCTATTTATTTATTTGTGTTTAACTCCTTACCTAACACAGCTCTTTAAAAAAACAAACAAACAAAATCTCATATTTTAGGAGAATTTTGATGCGTAAATCTCAATACAACCATGCATATATGGGTATCATTGGAACCGGCTGGGGAAGCCGGCTCCAATGACATCCATATCTGCATGGTTTCTCTGGCAAACCTCCAAGATATTTTAGCCTATGGACAGCCTGTGCAAGTTAATTTTCTGGGCATTTTTTTGCCATTTTGTTGGCTAAAGGGTTTAGGTAATATATTTCTTCAGAACAAAGGCTAATCATGACCGCAGAACACATGACCGCAGAACACAGATATAAACAAACATCTTTCAAAATTTCGACCGAACTCCCGATTTAACTAACCGGGACCTTAAATATATGCTGACTAAATTTCAAAGTGGTTTGCAGTTCCCAAAATAATATACGGACGGCCATTTCTTAATATACGAAAATATATTGTTATTGGGGTTTAACGACACTTTCAGCAATCAGGGTCACCTCATGTCGGACCGCTTTACGGTCGGAGGAAGCCAGTGTACTCGGAGGGAACCACCGAGCAAATATCACTGGTTACCACATACCCGTGAATATTATCAAATGCTGAAATAGCAGGGTCACCAAAATGTGCAATTTAAATTTCAAGATCTGAGCGGAGGAGAAACAAATTGCATGCCCTGCATAGAGGAAAACTTACAAATTGTGGGTGAGTGTGTGTGTATGTGTGTGTGTGTGTGGGTGGGGGGGGGGAGGGCACGCCCCCAATATATACTATCAAATCCCTCAGTGAGGTATCGAGGAGGGGGGGGGAGTCGAAATTTAAAATTCTCTACAACTAGTTTTACATGGAGAAAGATGAAATTTACAAACTTGATAGTACCATTAAAAAATTCTCGGGGTGGTGGCCAAACTCACTCCCCCCCCCCCCCCCCCCCTGCTAATTTACTTATGTTTCAACACGGCACACATGTACGCAATGAAGAAGTTAAAATATTGCACATACCTCAAATTCTATTTACAGAACGGGGAGGGTAAAATATTACTAGGCACCAGTATGATTTTTTTCGGAAGGGAGGGGAAGGGGTGTTCACTTGAATTCTATAGTGTGGAGCAACAATTACGAATAATGTATGGAGATGGAAATCTACAAATCTGGTGTAGGTGTGTGTGTATGTGTGTGTGTGTGTGGGGGGCATACCCATGAATGCTGTCGAATACCCCACTGGCGTACTGTTGCACCGTAAAAAATCTCAAATTCCAAAGATCTATGCGGAGCAGTAACTAATACTGCATGGAAGTAGAAAAATGCAAATATGGCAGTACCATCTGGGAGACAATTTTTTAGAAATTCTGGGATTTAGCGATCGGGGCGGGGGCGGGGAGGGGGGGCACTTCCTGTAAATTTACTATGTTTCAAAAAGGCACATGCCTGCAACGAAGAAGTTAAATTAAAACCAACCCCCAACCACAGTAGTTTCCATAAACCCCCTCCTATTTTTTTGCGCAAACCATCACCCTCCACACAAAATGATTTGGTTTGGGGCCATTTCTTTTTACCTAAACCTTCTATGTGCATGTAAGAATCTTATACTATTTGCACCACTGTCGATTTGCAGTTCCATTCAGTAAATACGGAAACATCTGGTGGCGATGTAATTTTTTCAGAAAATCTGAAATGCATGATTATTTTCTTTTTATTTCTCGAATGCTGATTAATTAAAGCTCAAAATAAATATATAGACAGCCATTTGATATAATTTTTGTCGTTTTTCACACGGATGTGACAACTGTGACTTATTCCCAGTTCCTTATTTGACATTCGTTTTCGAACCGATTTTGTCGGTTGATAACAAATGTCGAATAAGGAACTGGGAATAAGTAACGCTTGCCGCGCGCCCATTTTTCATTCGAAGCCCATGTTTACTACAGTGGGTTAGTTTTTCGTCGGTGTATGCGTGAATGTATGTATGTTTGTTTGTAGGGTAGGACTCAAACTTTACCGGAAATTCCAGGGTGGGGGGGGGGTCAAGCAATTTTTACATTTTCAATTTTTGGGACCCACCACCCTCGGAATGCAAATTTGTCTTGGACACCCACCCCTCCCGCACAGTTTTTCCTCAAAGACAATTGGGGACCCACCCCCAATTTATAAAACCTGTTTAACGAAGTATTCAAATTACCTAAATCAAAAAAACAAAATAAATAAATACTTTTCCCAAACATGAAAGGTGCCGCAAACCAACTTGTCCGATATCCCAGCCCTGCTCTTGGGCATCCACAGATGGCCCCAAAACAATCTCTCTGCATATAAAGCCACAAAGGAAATGCAGCATCAGACCCCCAGGTAACCACTGGAACCCGCCTCCACCAACTGAATTGCAGATATACACCCATTCATGTTCCAAGCAACACAACCCTTACCCCGCTGTACAACATGTCTATGCTGTTCAGACACCAGTCGAATCCCACCACCAAGAAGCCCTGCCCAAAATATATTGTTCCCACCTGGATATCTTCAACTGTCCACGAGGAATAGTTGTTTTTCATTTCATTACTTTTCGGTTATATGTTTAGTTTGTACAGCTGGTCTGAGAGAGACCTAATACTGAAGTTCTTTGACCCATGCCAGGATGGCTTGTCTGAGATGAATTGCCTCTCATTTATTTTTTTATGTTAGTGTCACTAGAATCATATTTACCTTGAAATTATACACGTTTTCCACGATCAAGATTTTTATTCTATCAATCTTTCCAATTATTCCATACATGGAAGCACACTAGACCAATGGTATGAGGCACCCTGAGGCTTACAGAAGGATCAAATAATAGGAGCTACAAAGCACTAATAAGAGGCAGACTGCCTTAGTAGAAATATAAAGAAGTGAAAATCATGACCAAATAGCTGGGAATCACTTTTTTGTTTTGCAAATTTTTGCCAGACCCAGAACAGGACCCACCCCTAATGAAGTGTAAAACATGGGGAAAAAATTCTAACATGGAGCCCCCAACCCATTATCAATGCTCTATTCTGTTCTGACTTATGAACCAAAGCACTTGAATTCACTTTGGTTGTAATTACTTGTCTGTAAAATGATATTTGGCAAAAAATTGCATGACACCAACAAAAACTGCACTTTGGGACTCGGAAACCCCCACCCACCCACCCGGACTTTGTATCCTGGCATTATTTTGCGATCCCCCCCCCCCCCCCCCTGGAAATTCAGGAGAAAATGTTTGTTTTCGCTGAAATATCAATAATTTTACCAACGCCATACAGGCTTGGAGTGAAAATCTCCCAATGTACCTGAATGACCCGAACATTTCCAGACAACACTTACTGTTTATTCCTCTTTATTTTAAAATAGTTGATTAGGCCTAAAAAGGTTAAAATCTGTTTCTCAGGCCCTCCGCATGGTCCCTTTGGCTACCGCGTGCCCTCTTTGATAACCAATGCAAACTTAAAAAAAAAATAATTAAATGGTTTATGTCTGATATTTTATCTAAGTCAATAAAATTGAAATATTTGTCCCTTGAGTGCAACAAGGCTTTGCAATGCTTTAGCATTGCAAACCTTCTTGCTCTCAAGAGACGAAATAGTCCACCACCCATGCTATTCTGTAGATTATGAGGCCTAAAGCACAGAACAATCCAAGAACATGAACTTTTGATGGCAAAGAAATAATTACAAATATAAAAAATAAAATAAAAAGACCTCCACCCACATGTATTTTTACAAAAAATGGCCTGAGAAACAAAATGTCTGCTTTGTGGGGCCTTATTGAGAGATTTTGAAAGGAGTCCATTTTTAATGAAAAAAAAAATGGACTGTTAATTAGTTTATCTTTCTATTATCGTTACCTTTTAATCCCGTGCCTGTGTGGGTTTTATTCTTGTCTCTCTAACCTTGATTCCGTTTGAATGGCTTAATACTCACTGAGCTTCATCAATTCTGTTGTTTTTACTCCCCCCTCCCCCAATTATTTTGAAAAGGGTTGCTGTTTCTATACTTTTGCAACAGCAATTATAGCGTCAATTGAAAACTAGAGTTTGCCAGGAATAGTTTTGTTTCTGACTTATTAATTTTTCTAAGACTCATCTGTTGTGAAAGTACTGGATACTGTTGTTGCTTCTGGCTGAATTCAGTGAATTGACAGAAGCAAACACAAACAATTAATTATTCTCTGGACATTCAGCTTACAAAAACATCTCCCATAGATCAGTATCGCATTTCACAACATCCATAATGTATATAGCATTAATAATAATAATAATAATAATAATAATAATAATAATAATAATAATAATAATAATAATAATAATGGTAATTATAATAATAATGATGATGATAATAATAATGATAATAATAATAATAATAATAATAATAATAATAATAATAATAATAATAATAATAATAATTATTATTATTATTATTATTATTATTATTATTATTATTATTATTATTATTATTATTATTATAATTGGGCCTTCCGTTGATTTGTTTCGATCCTTTAACGAGAAAGCCAACATCAGTCCCGGAAGGACTGCAAAGAATTCCCTAAATCTCTTTTTTGAAGTAACAAAATTAGGGGTGGTTGATGTCAAAATCTGCCAAAATGTAAAAAAAATCCCCAACGTCCCCCCCCCCCCCCACCCCCACACACACCTCGTGTGCGAATTACAACATAACAGATGAACAGGGATTAATTACTGCGTACCTTTACGAACTTCACCATTTGTGTTAGATTTATTCATGCCGAAAACATTTTTGTCTGAATTATTCCCCACAAACCTGGTTGGGAGGTGTTGCACCCCAGCTCAACACCTCCCGAGAGCGAGAGTCCTCTTCTCCATTGTATTCGAAATATATTACCTTTGGGTTCTAGGGGTGGAAATCGCCCTTTCAGTGCAACAAGGCGCCATCAGCAATGCTAAAGCATTGCAGATGACGCCTTGTTGTACTCACGGGACGAAATATTGACTGTATGGGAGACTACTGATCAAATGTCACAAAATCTGCTATCATTGGACATGTCGTTTATTTGAGGCTTAACATTTCTAATTATTAAACCTTTTGGTCGGGATTTGAGGTTGAGCTTGGGTGGGGTTTGTGGGGGTGTGATTTTGAGATACCCCAATCTCTCCGTCGTCACGTCCCTGGTCCCTATCCGTGCCCATCTTTCCTTTGAGTTCAAATGATCTTGACCCCATGTTGCCTGACTGGTAATGACACACCGAATGTTCTGTCCAAATCACATGTTCGTTTCTCTTTATTTTCAAAACCTTTTTTGATAGTATTTTTCTAACGATACTTTTACGCTCACATTACCCTCTACTTGATATAGGCCTACTTTGTCAGGCCCGAAGCTATTGGGAGGTCGGGGGTCGTTCCCCTATGTGTGGCCGAGTCTATCGGATATTTATGCTGTCGGCCCAAAAAATTGTTGGTCGCCCGTACACATTTCATAAGAAAACCGCTAACTTGAAAAAAGTTGACGATTTGACGAAACCACAATTTTCATCATGCAAATATGCTCCTTTGGTTTTAACCCTTTACTCAACGCAGACGATATCCAAATTTATTATTTTAAATATTATTTTTTTTAAATTTAAAAAAAAAATGTCAACAAAACCATATCATGTGACCCCTCGTTGGAACGATCACGTTCAAACGAGGGGTCACATGATATGATTTTGTTAGAATTTTTTGAAAAATAATTTTTTTTCAACTGCTGAATTTACATATTATGCGGGCGGATGCGGCCGATTCGTTGGGTAAAAGGTTAATATATCCTTTGTAATATGTGTAATATACATGAAAGCGTCCATTACAAATATATGACAATCGAGCTGACATGAAAATGACAACATTTCCTCTATTATTATTGTTTTAGCCCTTTACCCAACGCAGACGATATCAAAATTTATTATTTTAAATATCATTTTTTTCAAATTTTTCAAAAAATTTCAACAAAACCATATCATGTGACCCCTCATTGGAACGAGCTCAATGAGCTGGTTCCAATGAGGGGTCACATGATATGGTTTTGTTGAAATTTTTTTTTTAAATTAATTTTTTCAACTACTCAATTTGCATATTACGCGGGCGGATGAGGACAATTCGTTAGGTAAAGGGTTAAATTAAAGAATTAGTTTCGTTAAACGAGAGTAATTAGTGAAATATACTT
Organism: Pictodentalium vernedei; assembly: GCA_031216915.1. NCBI lineage: Eukaryota > Metazoa > Mollusca > Scaphopoda > Dentaliida > Dentaliidae > Pictodentalium > Pictodentalium vernedei. The sequence continues at coordinate 316,643,291 of CM062288.1, read as the reverse complement.
ACAATAAACTTACGTTTCGGACCTGTTTCAATTATTATTGTTTTCAAGAAATACCGGAATATTGAGTTGGGTTTCAAGTTCAGATACTGACTGCCGACTTCCCAGGAACATCGTCGGAATATTTTAGGTATCACAGTACTAAATATTTCCCCATAGGCGACGACTTTTAAGTTCAGGCGAAAACAATATGATCGCATCACTTGAATTTTGTCATTCAAATATCTTTGTCAAGTATAACCCTTCAGAAAACTTTTTCTGGCCCGAAAAACGGGGGTCATGCAACAAATAAGAGATAAAAAACTGACAGGAAGGAAAGTACCGATCACATGCACATATTTTTTCAGAGAATTCCCAACAAAAACACACTAATAGTCAACTTTATTTTTTAGGTCGAAAAGTCGCGGTGGCTGAGTGGTAGACTGTTGGACTTCTATGCTAGAGGTCCCGAGTTCGATTCCCGTCCGGGATGACACGCGTTTTGTCCTTGGGCAAGGCACTTTATCCCGGTTGACTTCACGGGGGCACGATGACGCCGTGTACTGAGGCGTACTGCACGTCGATGGTGCACATGTCTCCAACCGCTGTAACTCTGCTTAAGCGGAGCTTGATCAGAGTTAGAATGTTGAGGAGCTGATAGTTGCTCGTCGATGCTCGGTGGTTCTCTCCAGGTACTCCGGCTTCCTCCACCCGTAAAACTGTCACGGTCACGATTAGCCATTGTGCATGAGTATGTGACCTTAAACACCAATAAATAAATAAATAAATAAATAAATAAATATAGGTCCAAAAGTTATCAAATCACCCTTTATTCATCTGGAATATTTAACAATAATGCAAGATGTCAGTAGAATGCTTCAAACGTTTATTGAAACAGCATATTTTCCCAATGCTGCTTAATTTTGGAGACTGCATCATTTCAAGGCGGGTAACTCCAATTCAGATATTTGGTACTGTCACACGTGCATCACTGACTTATCTCGTCACGAAAATCGACTTTCGATGAAGTTATCTCCAATGAAATTAATTGCCGGATGAGGAAGGTCCAATTAAAAAGCATGTAATTCAAGGGGGCCACGAAAAATTTGCAAGACGTGACGTCCTATTTTTTATTCGGCTCCTTTTTACACCCACCCACCCACCCACTACGTGCAAATTTTCTACTACCGTTCTCAGACACCCATCCCCCACTCTCCCATTAAAATCCAAAATAAGCTTATAAACTTAGTAGGCACAGCTGTCTTTAGGGGATTTTCATAATGTTCTTAACCCTTTACCCAACGTAACGGCCAAAACCTGCCAGCGCTATTCTCAAAAATCGCCAATTTTTATTATTTTTTCATTTTTTGGTCTCAAAAACATAGGTTATGATCCCTCATTGGAACGAGCTCGTCGAGCTCGTTCCAATGAGGGGTCATAACCTATGTTTTTGAGACAAAAAAAATGAAAAAAAAAAAATAGTTTTTCAATCATTTTTTGTCAAGTGTCGTCTGCTTTTCATGTTTGGTAAAGGGTTAAACTGGTACCACCAATTTAACCCCCTGTGGGCTGCTGTGGGTCCCAATCTACAAATGACAAGCTGTTCATTATCAGGCTTGGCCAGAGCAGGTGTACATATACGGGAACAAATTTTCATTTGAATTGTTCCCAAAATATTGTCTGCACATTTTCTACATTTCGAACAAGACACCCATCCCCTACTAACGTGCGACATTTTCCCAGATTAAGCCCAATATTCTCACATATAAAGAAGCCTCCTGATGTTGTATTTATGTTAAGAGTGTGATGTACAACATCATCTTTAAGGTTTCAAACACAAATGGTGGTATATATTAGCTGATATATTGATATATTTTTAAAAAATTCAAAAAATTGCACCAGTTGGAAATGCACATTTTTGGCGCACTCAAGAGACCCACCCACCCCCATGTCACGTCTTGCAAATTTTTGGTGGCCTCCCCCTGTGTAATTGCTGAGAAAACGTCTCTGGCATCAGTAGAAAAAAAGCGAAGCTTCCTTTTGTTATTTTTTTATAAATAAAATCAACAGACAGCTCTCGGAGCTGTCTGTTGTTTTCGTTTATTAAAATGCACCATAGGAAATTTGGATTTTATGGCAAGCTAATTAGAAGCAACTACGTAACTATCAACTTAGGCTCTTTGTTTTGCGAATGCGTTTTTTCACTAATTTCAAATATTCTTCCCAGGAAAAAAAGATGGCAAATCTTATCACTTAGATTTTTATATGAATGGAGAGGGTTGTGTCTGTATTATATGTCACATTGTACACACTGTTGATAAAATAAGATAAGATAAGATAAGATAAGATTTATTCAGCAAATACACCAGAATAAAGACAGATTGCTACACACAGAATCAACATAAACAGAATCATAAAACACACTAATTCATATGACATACATAAATCATATTACAGATACGTCCCTCTTGTGAGGGAAGATCTGGGCCATGTTACAAATAACATTACATAGTACTGGATTATCATTAGTCATTATTACTTTAAATTTGTTCATTGTATCCATTAGAGGGAAGTCAATTTTTTCGTCAGAAATTGCGCGAAATAATTTTTCTCTCAATGGTGCATAAAGCGAACATTCCATTACGAAATGTCATTCCGATTCCACCCCCACCCCATTGTACAAGCTTCGCATATTCTATGTTCGATAGGACGAGGAGGTTGTAAATGTCTTCCACGTTCGATCCACAGTTTATGGTTGCTGATGCGTAATCGCGTAAAATTGTTTCTAGCTTCAAAGGAAGAGGTTTGAATGAGATACGGTCAGGAATGTGGCTAGAGGTTTTCAGCTGGGGGGGGGGGGGGGGTGGGGGTGGTGCCACCGGTGTAAATTCCAACTGTCAGTGGTTTCGATAGGTGGTTGCACTGCAGAGCTGGGTGATATTTTTTAAAGTGATTATATGTCTATAATAATAATAATAATAATAATAATAATAATAATAATAATAATAAATAATAATAATAATAATAATAATAATAATAATAATAATAATAATAATACTTTATTTTTACGACATGAGCATTGTATACAAAATAAACATTTCTGAGTACAAAGTTTTAATAACAGAATTCTTTCTGCACATATCGTAGGGAGACGACATAGCCAGATTGGCTGTCTACCTGTCATCCCCCACAGAAAAATAAAACAAAACATATGTTCTTGCTTCAACACTGCGAATGGACTAAGGACCAGGAACACTGCTGCCCAGCGTCTGGGAACACTGCGGGTGATGTCGCTCACCCATAGACTAAAATATAATCCAGTTTCGCTAGGCGATTGGTGCCGCAGAAGTGTACTCTCATCAAGGCAGTGGTTCGATCCCCATCGGCGTCAGAGTCTTTCATCCTAAAAAATGCATAACAGAAGTGCCGAATTCTGTATTCTGTACCTTAAGCAGGAAATTTGACAAAGAGATTGATTCTCACTGATTTCATCTGCATTACATGGTATAATTCATTGTAAACAACTAATTCTGGGGGATACCGAGTAATTTCGTGTGGACTGTGCCAGTTCCATGGACGTTCGATCTGCTAGCATGCCTTTTTGGGGGCTTGTCGGTAGTCGAGTGGTCTATGGCGCTGGTCCAGTTTCGCTAGGCGATTGGTGCCGCAGAAGTGTACTCTCATCAAGGCAGTGGTTCGATCCCCATCGGCGTCAGAGTCTTTCATATATATATATAACCTTCTGAAAATTTTCACAAGTCCTGAAACGGAAAAAGCATCATTTATAATGTGTCTGCGTCAGAAAATTTACCGGATTGATGTCAGAGTCGAAATTTTGAGGCCATGTCAATTTTAGAGTAGGAAATTTGAAACTCAAGTTTCCAGTTGCAAATAAAAGATCAAAATTTCTCATCATTAGTTGGAATTTTAATATTTTTCATGAACAATGTTAATTTATTGAATTTCCAACTATTTGATTTTTGACCTCGGAATTTCCGACTATTGAAAAAAATACTCCAAGCTGGGGTGTAAGACACCACCACCCCCCTCCCTGTCGCCACATCCCTGGATACGGTTCCATTTGATAATCTGCTTTGAATATGATGTTGATATGATGAACAGAAAAAGGGTTAAAGCATCAAAAGATAGTGAAAGCTCCGTTTTCTAAATTTAAATGGATCTAAACAGAAAATAATTGTTAAACCTTCAAACTGGTTGGGGAAATGATTGTAAAAAGCCAGCTTCTGTATTTTTTAATACTACTCTACAGGAAAAATGCTTCAAATTTGTGAAATGATGCGCACGCACATTGATGATAAAACTTCGCTAGCATTTCGAAATTTCAATTTTTAAATGAAATTTCCATGCCCTCAGTGTTAAATTTACTGATAACTTCAAAAACATTAAGGGGAGCTAACTGTCCTGTAATTATCTTCCAGTGACGAAAATTGTCAGCCATGTGACTTTTCATGCATTATCGGATATTTCTAAAGTAATAACAAAACAATCTGAACTGCCATACCCGATTTTAACCCTTTACCTAACACGAAAAGCCTACGACACTTGCAAACAAATTCTTGAATGACTATTTTTTTTCATTTTTTGTCTCAAAAACATAGGTTATGACCCCTCGTTGGAACAAGCTCGACGAGCTTGTTCCAACGAGGGGTCATGACCTATGTTTTTGAGACAAAAAATGAAAAAATAAAGAAAATTAATTGGCGAATTTTGAGAATAGCGCTGGCCGATTTTGGCCATTACTTTGGGTAAAGGGTTAAAGAAATAACAAAACAATCCGAACTGCAATACCTGATTTTAATAGTTGTAAGCGGCCGCTTCCGCTCGTCGGCGCTGTCAATTATCATCCGTCATTGCCGTTGTCCGCCATGAACTTTACATTACAGACGTCTTCTAAAAGAACTATTGAACCAAATTTGGTATACATATATCACAATATTATGTCAATTCAGTTTTGTTCAAATAAATTTGGCACGCACTCAGGGGAGGCACCACAGCTGCATAACTCTACTGACACTCGGAAAATTCTTTTTAGAATAAAAATAATTCTTCAGAACCGCCAATCAGACTCTTCTAATTCTTGGTTCAGGCCTACAATATCCTTCGTGAGGTCAGATTCTAGTTTGTTCTAATCAAGTCCCTGGTCTCATATTGGAGTTCCCTATCGGAGCCCAAATTTTAACATATGAGAAATATTCTTTTAACATCTTGTTTGTTCAAATTCGTGGAAACCCAAATTTGAATTTAGTGCCATAGGAGGAAAATTCTTGAAACATGTTCTTCTTCGGACACACCAGTCAGATTTTTTTTATATTTGGTCATTCGACATCATTGGGGTGGGGTGGGGGTGGCATATTCAAGTTCCCCCGGGTTAATATTTCGGCTCATTATTGGAACCCGAAGTGCATTATGAGGAATATTTTTCAAAGTCGCCTTCTTTGGATCAACTGGTCAGAAGCTTTTAATATTTGCTATACAGCATCCTCATGGGGCGAATTTAAATTTGTTTAAATCAAGCCCCTTGGTCAGATTTGGGCTCCTATGAGAGCCTGAATTTTAACCCAGTGCAATATGAGAAAGATCTTCTTATTCAGATCAACCGGCCAGATTAATTTAATATTTAGTGGACAGCGTTACGCATTACTAATACACCTAGATTAAAATTTATTCGAGGCGTGTGCTCGATTGATTTGAGAGGATCCCAAGAGGGCTCAATAATTTACTATTCGTTTATTTAAGTAAGTTCCGCTCATGAATGACGGGTCAGATTGAAGTCAAGCTTAGATGCACATGTGGGCGCAGAAGATTTACGTTTCTTCAAATGCAACCAGACAGATCGCAGGAATACCTTTGGGGCGGCGGAGGGGTTATGTGCATTTCTTTTGAGTTTTAGAGACGATTTTTCATCAGCTGACCCCGACGGGGGAGGGTCAATCTTATTCATTTAGTTTTTTTATTTTCTTTTGTTTTGTCTTTTTGCTTTAACCCTTTACCCAACGTAACTACTAAAAACCGGCCAGCGATATTCACAAAAATCGTCATTTTAACTGGTTAAGGACTAGATTATTTTTAGTGGTCCGATTTTGTCATTCAAAATTTATTCTGTTACAAATTATTGCAGAGTGACCACAGGCACTCTCCAGTAATTTGCAATAAAACAAAATATTATTTGCAATTGACTGAATATGAAATGTGGGCTGGGAAATGTTGGATTTTGCTCTGGTACCCTCATTTTTCTCAAAGCCCTGATAGTGACTTTTAGCACTCAACCAGTTAATTTTCATTATTTTTTCATTTTTGTCTCAAAAACATAGCTTATGACCCCTCTTTGGAACGAGCTCGTCGAGCTCGTTCCAATGAGGGGCCATAACCTATGTTTTTGAGACAAAAAAAAATAATTATTAAAGAATTTTGTTTGCAAAGGTCGTCTGCGTTTCGTGTTAGATAAAGGGTTAAACGTGTTTTGAAGACAGTCCAATTTTAGCTTTACTGTAAATTTGCACATTTAAATCACCTGACATGGACAGTGGTGTTGTAAATAATTACTTGACGTCGATCCTCTGTAGTGTTAAGTTAACTAGTTAATAGATTTTGAACCTTAAATCCTACTTTAAACACTTTTCTCAGGCCAGCGTCTCCCCCCCCCCCCCCCCCCCCCGGGGCCTCTCGTTCTCTTTGATCTTTCTCGGCAAGGAGATTTGCGAGAGAAGATCCCGGTTGACAGCAATATATAGGTAAATTAATTGTCGTGTATTCACAGTCACAAGGTAAATTCTATATCAGGGAAATAGGAACCGTAGGTATGTGACACCCCCACCTCCAACTTAAAGACTTAAGAGACACCTTTCCTTGTTTTGGGGGAGCAAAAGAGGTATTTCGTTACTAAATCACTACCGACATGAACAGGGATGTGGCTAGAGGGTTTCAGCTGGGGGGGGGGGGGGAGGGGGGGGGCACCGGTATAAATTCCAACTGTGAGTGGTTTCGATAGGTGGTTGCACTGCAGCGCTGGGTGATATCTCTTAACCCTTTACCCAACGAATCACCCCCATCCGCCCACATAATATGCAAATATAGCTGCTGAAAAAGTATTATTTTTCGAAAAATTTCAACAAAACCATATCATGTGACCCCTCTTTGGAACGAGCTCGATGAGCTCGTTCCAAAGAGGAGTCACATGATATGGTTTTGTTGAAATTTTTAAAGAACATTTTAAAAAATGATATTTAAAATAATGAATTTTGAAATCGTCTGCGTTCGGTAAAGGGTTATGAACCCTTCTGAAAATTTTCACTAGTCCTGAAATGGAAAAAGCATAATTTATAATGTGTCTGGGTCATAAAATTTACCGGATTGATGTCAGAGTCGAAATTTTGAGGCCATGTCAATTTTAGAGTAGGAAATTTGAAACTCAAGTTTCCAGTTGGAAATAAAAGATCAAAATTTCTCATCATTAGTTGGAATTTTAATATTTTTCATGAACACTGTTAATTTATTGAATTTCCAGCTATTTGATTTTTGACCTCGGCATTTCCAACTATTGAAAAAAATACTCCTCGCTGGGGCTGGGGTGGGGGGTGGGGGTGGGGGTGGGGGTGGGTGAGCCACATCCCTGGACATGAATTCAAGGTGGATCTTGATTAAGGTTTTGGAAAGAATCAGAACAATCAGGAAACTGTTATGGTGAGAACATCGAATTTTTTCTCTTTTTATTATTATTTACAAAAATATCATGTCCCCATATTCAACTGACTTCTTACTCTTTCCAACCTGAAACTGACATGTTGTCGGATGAACTTTCGTGTGGATAAACACGAAATGACAAAACAAAACGATTTGATTTGGTTGATCTTTTCGATACACATCAAGGGAGAGCACTCGCAGTCATTAATCAAAAATTGCAAATTATCGAGAAGACTTGAGGCAAGCAGGGAGTGAATCTTGAATGTTCGGAGACAGAGTTTTTGCTGCATAATTATTGTATTTATGATGTATTGTTTTCGAACCACTCGCACACCATGTTGGCAGTATTGGAATTGTTTATTTATGGAAGGCAAATGAGAAGGAAGTTCATAATTCATTTTATCACTTTACCCAGCATAAACCCAAAACATTTGCGAAGAAAAAAGAAAATTGTGAATAACTGAACATTTTAATTTTTTGCTACTAAAAGTCTTTGGAACGAGACTGCTCTAACGATGGTTAATATTTTTAATAAGCAATGTTTTTGAGAGCAAAAAAGTTAAAAACTATCAAATGTGAAAAGTTATTTTCGCGAATAGCGCTCAACGGTTATGAAGTACAACTGTATGGGTGGGAGAACAAAGAGTATTTTTGTGAGGACAGAAATACCCATTACGCAATCTACCCCTCCCACCCCCTCTCCCCCGCAGCTTTGCCACTGGTTATCGGCAAATTGAGTGTGCACTGTACCATAAACGTTCAGGGTGGCGCTGTGTACTGAGGTGCACAGCACGTCTATGGACACTTTCCTTCAACCAAAGCTAATCCTATTTGTGCCGGGATAGTAAGTTGGAGAGTCCGACAGCTACTTGTCGTTGCTAAGTGGTTCCTCCGGGGCACTGCGGATTCCTCTATCCTCAAACCTTCCAGGCACTACATGACCTTTGGTATTGAGAAAACAAATAAAAGCTTGCGGGCTCGTTTATGAGTAGCGGCTGTATGGAATGTAGATCAGAAGCTTGGGTGGAATTTGATGGTGGGAGATCAGTGACTATATTTAAGATGGCGTCATGTCATTAGATTATCAGTTAATTATCAGTCGGGTTTACGAGACTCGCCGACGGCCGGACTAAAAATCTCCGACTGGGGCTGGACCTCTCCGGAGGGGGGGGGGGGCTACACCCTGACCCTCCTTGGCGCCACCACTGGGTGGGCCCCCTATTGGGTTCCCCTGGAGCTCACAAAATGATGCAGCCCAACACCTGTTGGTGCGTGAAATTTCGTGAAAATTACCAAAAGGCGAAATGTATCTGATTTCATAGATTGCCGGTATATCGACATGTCCTCTACGCGGACTGCTAATGATCGCTCAGATGCAAAGAAGGCTCGTTCCTTCAGTTCGCAAAATCAAAATTTTCTCCGGGTCTGGGACCCTTCACCCTTGGTGCATTCCACGGTAACTTTTCTTGACCCAGTCCAAGCCAGAAAATGAGCCATCTGCAAAATGAGGTCCCCAGAGGGTGAATTTAGTGATGCTACCCTGCATAGCAGAGTAGCATCGGTAAATTTACCCATTGTGAACCTCAATCTGAATCAGGGTCTCAAAAACGAAACAGAAAGAGGCATCCAGAGAATAAATTGGCCCACTGTATGAGATAGCATCATCAAATTCACCCTCTGGGGACCTCATTCTGCACATGTCAGACTTCAAATTTTCAGGCCTTGCCCAGTCCTCTAGTGTAGCTAGCTGTGATTATATCGTTGCAACACACAACTCAAGGGACCGGTAACAGACTCATATGCAAGGCCTGGGCATCTTTTTGGCCCAGAAAATTTAAATTTTCTCACACTGAGTCCAGCTATGGAAGACCCCGTGTTCTCGGTGCTATTAAAATGGGCCCCTTTTATTAAATTTCCCAGCCCAGTCCGTTCCTGGAATTCTTGACACTTCAGGAAATTGTTTCCTGAAAACCAAGTAAATTTATGGGACCTTCCCTCCAATGCCCCACGATGGCCCTACTCTCCTGGGTGGACAGTTAAGGAATGTCATAATTCGAGTAAGTGGACAGTAGTATATCATGTTGTGATTTGGTCTGTTCTGACTTGTAGCCGATGTGGTTTTACTTCTGTTTTATAGTTCGTGTGAATTGCGGTAGAATGGAAGGACTTTGAACAGTTTTATAATCATAACAGCTGATAGCACTTCTGGCTTCTCACCCTACTATGGCCAGTAGTAGTAGTAGTAGTAGTAGTAGTAGTAGTAGTAGTAGTAGTAGTAGTAGAAGTAGTAGTAGTAGTAGTAGTAGTTGTAGTAGTAGTAGTAGTAGTAGTATAGTAGTAGTAGTAGTAGTAGTAGTAGAAGTAGTAGTAGTAGTAATAGTAGTTAAAGTAGTAGTAGTTATGACTCATACAACCTGATAGTGGAAGCAGATACGGAATTGGGATTTTGGGTTTGCCCCGTTTGGGGCTCCTCATTTCTCTTAACCCTTTACCTAACGTGAAAAGCAGACGACACTTACAAAAAGAATTCTTGAATAACTATTTTTTTTTATTTTTTGTCTCAAAAACATAAGTTATGACCCCTCGTTGGAACCAGCTCGTTCCAACGAGGGGTCACAACCCATGTTTTGAGACAAAAAATGAAAACATATTGAAAATCAATTGGAGATTATTGTGAAAAGCGCTGACCGGTTTTGGCCGTTACGTTGGGTAAAGAGTTAAGTCTGATGCAAAGTATCATTCGAAGCAGCAATTTGGATGAACACAATAGATGGTATCCTGCCCTCATCGGCATTACCCGGGTCCTTTCCGGGGATTGGAAAATGAATGTTCTGTGTGGTCCTCTGGTGGCTATTTTGCACATGAACACAATATTTTCCAACCCTTTAATATAACACAGTTTTATAAAGATTGATTCAAATTTTGAAAAAAAAGTAAGCCTGTTTTGCATGTATGCCTACGGTAGCAGATGTCCATGTAATGTTGAGGATAATATCGCGTCCCCTGGTCACGATGCCTCTGAAAAAAACTGAGTATAAAAAATAGAGGGAATGGGAGCTCCTGGTGTCTATGATGAAGACTGAGTAGTGATGGTCATAGTAGGGTTAAAAGTAAGCCGTATTATCATGGCGATCCCTTCTTGCACTCAAGGGATGAAATACGCCACCACCCATGATGTTCTGGACTGTAGATTATGAGGCCTAAGACATAAAACAACCAAGAACCTGAACTTTTGAAAGAAATAATTACAAAAAATAAAAAATAAAATAAAAAACCACCCGCCCGCATGCAATTTTTCAAAAATGGCATGAGAAACAGAAAATCTACTTTATGAGACCTAATACAGACATCGTCCTTTCCATTAGCATAAAAATCTAAGAGGTGAGATTTGCTATTTTTTCATGGGAAGAATAAAATTTACAGATTAATGTAAAAACACATTCGCTAAACAAAGAACCAAAGTGGATGTTTTACTGTTGGAAGGTGAAATACTGATAGATATTCTTAATGGCGGATTATCTGTGAACAAGCTTCTTGTAATCACCTTGCCATAACTAGCCATGTTATCCTTTTGTTACTTTTAACAAGAGATGTCTGTTGTTTTCGTTTATTAACCCTTTACCTAACATGAAAAGCAGACGACACTTGCAAAAAAAATTCTTGAATAACTAATTTTTTTCATTTTTCGTCTCAAAAACATAGGTTATGACCCCTCGTTGGAACGAGCTCGAAGAGCTCGTTACAACGAGGGGTCATAACCTATGTTTTTGAGACAAAAAATGAAAATATTTTGAAAATTAATTGGCGATATTTGGGAATAGCGCTGGCCGGTTTTGGCCGTTACGTTGGGTAAAGGGTTAAAAGTAGAAAAATGAGGTTTGACTTTTATTTTCTACTGGTGTCATTGAGGTTTTCTAAAAAATCTCTTGCTTCCAAATTGGAACTTAATTCTTCGCTCATCCAATAATTTCAAGGGTGATAACTTTATCGAAAATAGATTTTCGCGAAGAAATAAGCTTGGGATGGGAAATGTTAATGAACCATGCCCTCGGCAGCTATATACTTAGCGCTTGGTTTATGGCTAACTGCATGTCACGCTAAATATATGACTACTGTGCATTGACATATAGAGTGATTTATGGTAAATATTTAAAACTTATGGTAAAATGTAGGTCTGCATACGGGTGTATCGATGAACCGGTACATACCGGTGTTTAAACCAGTATCGATTCAATGCCGGTGTAATTATAAAAATATCGATTTATCGTCAATTCAGTTATCATGATGTCTCCAGTTTTTTTTAACTGTATGAATAATATCATCCCTTCACCAAACGAATCGGCCGCATCCACCCACGTAATATACAAATTGAGCGATTGAAAGAATATCACTTTTTAAAAAAAATCAACAAAACCATATTATGTGACCCCCTCTTTGGAACGAGCTCCCCGAGCTCGTTCCAATGAGGGATCACATGATATTGTTTTGTGGAAATTTGTTGAAAAATTCTATAAACTTATACTTAAATAATAAATTGTGTTATCATCTATTTTGGATAAAGGGTTATCCGAATTGCATCATCAAGGAATGTTGATTCGTTCCGACTGTGATGTCTCAAATTATGGTACGTTATTTAAGATCAGCTATCTGAACTGTCTTTCGATATACCGGTATAAGGCGATATTTTTTATGAATACCGATACCGGTATTCAGTTTCAAATACCGTGCAGCCCAAGCAAAATGTACAATTTTACAAGGAAATTTGAAACGTCAAAATACAACGAAAAGAATCCATTAAATACACACCCGGCCTGAAGATATTAAAGTGGGAAAGATATAAGATCAACAACCGAACACAGTTCAGTACATATAATATACCAGATAAAACTAATATTCATACAGATTCCGCGACATGTGTACACACACTAAATCAACCCTGGCTTTTATTGTCATGAAAATTAACTTTTGATCAAGTTAAGTCCCTTGAAATATTAGACGGGCGACGAAGGTCCAATTAAGAAACAAGTAGTTGTTGACAAAACAACTCAGGGGCGGCGGAAGCTCGATAAAAGTTGAGGGACCCAAATTTATAATGCTACCATGGTTCGACCCAGTCTGAGAATGGTTACAATCGTATTGCGGTGAATTAACCATGACTCGCTATAGTCTCTCGTTTAGATGAATATGCCCTATGTGGTCACTGCCCTGTCCGTTTCTACTACTTCACCAAACGGATTGCAAACGGAAGTTACGGTACACCAACTGTGATGACCCTTACAAGACTGACTGACACCTTAAACACCAATAAATAAATATTCTCTGTTGCACCGTCGCTGAAACAGCTTGGCCTATTATCCATCGTTTTAGTTTGTGAAGGCTTAATTTGTTACTATTCACGTTCTTAAGAACGTGAATAGTAACAAGTTAAGCCTTCAAAAACTAAAACTATGGATAATGTTCTGGGAGAAATTCACTATATACTTAAAAATTAACCTTTGTCAATTACTTAAGAAAATGTGAAATTGAATTGAGCCCACATGAATGAATTGTCTTATGCCAATTTTATTCAGTTTTTGTTGGGAATGTAACAAATTGAAGTTAGTACGAGTGATTCGAAAAAATCGAATCTTGAAACTGATTTGTGATCGAGTTCGAAGCAGACGTATGGTATCGATATCGAATCGAATCTCGAACATTCGCAAGACCCTAATATTATCGAGCATAAAATGAAGAAGATCAGCTGATTGGGGCGGTATTGATTGATTTTGGAACCCTCAGTAAAATGTCACAGTGTCTGTTTTGGTAAAGTCGTAAAATATTTGCACTGATTGTCCTTTCAAAATTGTGTGAATTTAAAATTAGGGCGAGAGGGGTAAGTTAAATACGCCTTTTCAATCGTGTGCGAAACTGGACGGTAGTTGGGGAATCGCCAAATTTGAATTAAAAAAAATACCTCCCGACAACATATATTGTATTCTTCTTCATTGTTTAATGAGATGATGAACGAAGCGAATACGGGACTGTTTTCCCCCAAATGAGCTTATAAGCTCATTTGGGGGAAAACAGTACCGTATTCGCTTCGTATATAAGAGAGTGCATGGTGGCCGAGTGGATAAGTGCTCTGGGTCTCTCATGCCAGAGGTCCCGGGATCGATCCCCGGTCGGGGAAGGTTCTCGAGGTGTCGGAACACTCTCTGTCAGCATCAGTTGTGGGGTTGATGCTGTCACAGCGTACCATCCCACCGGATGGGGACGTAAATGGCTGTCCTTTGTGCGGAGAGAGACACACTCCGTACAGGCTAAAGATCCTTTCGTAGTATTCGAGAAGAGCTAGACCACGAAGTTGCCGCTATGAAGGTCATCCCACACACCTACGCCATTGGGCCAAGGAGAGGCGTTAATATAAGTTGCATAAGTTGTTCGCCAATCCTTGTAAAACAAATAAGATTAAATAGAGCTTTATAAGCTTAGGAGACAGGAAAATGTCAACTCTGACGCCATTGTATATCATTGAGTCTCAGTGGTTGGACTTCTATGCTAGAGGTCCCGAGTTCGATCCCCGTCCGAGACGACCCTCGTTGTGCCCTTGGGCAAGGCACTTTATCTCGGTTGCCTATGGGGGCACGATGACGCCGTGTACTAAGGCGTACTGCTCGTCGATGGTACACGTGTATTCAACCGTTGTAACCCTGCTTGGGAGGAGCTTGAACTATTTAGAATGTTGAGGAGCTGACAGTTGCTCGTCGATACTCGGTGGTTCTCTCCGGGTACTCCGGCTTCCTCCACCTGTAAAACTGTCACGATTATAGCCATCGTGCATAAGTATGTGACCCTAAACACCAATAAATAAATAAATAAATAAATAAATAAATAAATAAATAAATAAATAAATAAATCACTTAGTTATATCAAATGCGCACACAAATGGAGTTATTTTGCTGCTGATTTTAGCACACTATACACGCGCACTATTTTCGACAACTACCTCTGCCATGACATTGGCTCCCGTAGAAAATTCAGTTGTATTCTAAATGGCGTAAATTCTATTTCTTTCATGGGTACAGCAAAAAGTGTGTGTTGATGTGGTTAGGGGTAGGATGGCGCAGACAGGTCGTGAAAAATTAAACAATGAGGGAGCCTAGCTGTGTTTGGTATACTACTGACAAATACGACAGTTGTAATCTCCCAAAGCCCGAAGTATACGAAGGATCGTCCTTACTAGACTTTCCGGGTAGTAGCCGCGTTACCTTTACCTCCCAGTTCTCTGTACGAGAAGTGAGAGACGCAGCTGACGGCCAAAAGGTGCTAAATTTGAGGAATGAGTGGGAAATTTCGTCTCCACAGATTTTCATTCGCATTGCATTTTAGAACCCGATTAGACCACTCAGGAGCGCAGCCAGAATTTTAGAACAGAGGTGTGCCCTGGCCAGTTTTTTCTGGGGGGGGGGGGGGGAGGGGCGGGGGCGCAAACAAGAAGGGCGTTGTGGGGTCGGGTGGGTGAGGTTCTTATCTACTCATAACATGTACCCTATTGTATGAAAACCCTCAATTCCCTGAAACTGAGAGGTGGGAGTGTGGGGGGGGGGGGGGGGGGTAAACAACTGGATGGTTCTAGTTAGGAGTACGTTTGCCCGAGAAAATTTTACAAAATGCTGTGAGCTTAAAGGAAATCGGGGGTATTTGTAGCATGTGCAGCCCTAGAAGACCATTTTTATGTTGTGTGAAACTTGCATTGGGTCAATATATTGGCAATAGCGAAACTTTTTCGGGGGGCATTGGCCTGCCCAGCCCTCTCCACCCGGGGCTACGCCACGGAGACCACGTCATCCTTCCTTTCAATTTCAGTCTTTTTTTCTTGCTTATGTGACCCGCACTGGCACTAGCTCGTTCCACTGAGGGGGTCAGAAGCTATGTCTTCGAGGCAATAACTGAAGATCTTTTCTTGATCATGAAATTTCCTTTGCAGAGGTATTTTTCTATCTGTGTTAAATAAAGAGTTAACATAAATTACAAGACACTCCCAGAGAACATCCCATCCCCCACGAGCACAATTCTGGCACCAGAGTTCACACCTTCTGCATCCGTCTTCCACTGCGTCTGCTACATTTCCACACACTAAAAACTAAAGTGTTAAAACTTGACACTTTCAAGGTGTTAAACCCATTCTGACTCTTAGGGTTTGATTTTAACACTCAAAGAGCAATGCTTTGAGCACTCAGACATTACAATCGTCAGACATCTGAAACTTGAATGGATGGCACTTCCCATGTGTCTAGCATTGGTGGTTCTTCCAGAATCGTCCATAATTTGATTTGCGCTTGGTGGGTACATAATTAAAAGGACACAACGCAGATGACGCGGATCAGGCTCGAGAGTTCGAGCCTGATCCGCACCATCTGAGTTGTTTCCTTTTAAGTGTCGCGACATTACAATTGTCAAGTGGTATTATTGTGACACCTGTCAAGTTCTGGGATATCTACACTTGAACAAAGTGCTAGCTCAGCCCTTGGTAAGTGTTAAATACAGCACTTCAAGTGTAGTTTTTAACACTTTAGTTTTTAGCGTGCAGAATCCACCTCTTCCGCATCCGTCGTCCACTGCGTCTGTTATATTTCCACTTTATTGCAGGTAATCAGCACGGTGGAGCGCGGTGACGCAGTGGTTACGGCATTGGATTTTAAACCGTGAGGTCCACGGTTCGATCTCCGCCAGGGGTAACTGTGTTGTGGTCTTGGACAATGCACGTCATGCCGATTACCCATGTAGGGGCACGGTGGCGCTGTGCACTAAGGCGTACCAAACGTCGATGGTGCACTTGTTTTCAACCAATGCTAACCCTTCTTGTGGGTAGACTGACAGTTGGTCCACCGAGGTTCCGCTCCACAGTTTTCCAGGCATTTCCAAAAATGACATGCCATACACTCTCTTCAAATGCAAATATTCTGTAACTTAGTTACCTAACCCATAACATGTATTTCATTTCCCAAATCCACAAAAAATATATAACGCTATCTGACTAAGTAGAAATAAACAATCTGAATGTGGGTGGAATAATTTATTGTCAAAGGCAAGACTTCAACCTGAAAAATTGCATGTAAAAATGCCGAAACCAGTCATTTTCAGCCACCCAGCAGCCTCAAAAGCAGGATTTTCCCACCAACCCCACCTACCTACCCCTGGAGCAGAGCATCCCCTGTTTCTAAAATGCATTTTTTTTTATATGTTTCCGTTTCATTTTTTAGTTACCTTTCTGGTAACAATCTCGTGTAAAAATTACATTTTAAAAAATAGCCAATTTTTCGAAGCCACTGTTTCCCATAATAATGGCATAATTCATCTGGTAATTTTCCCCTATGTATCAAACTCCAACTTTGGGACCAAAACTTCAAATTCTCTTGTCCAACAAAAAGCCTAATGTAATCATATATCTGATGCTAAAAATATATCTCTATTTTACATGGCCTTAGTTTCAACATATGCCCTGTGTTTAGAATTTCACCCTGTGCAGAAGTGCGAAACTGTAGAGCGGAACCTGAGCTCCAACGTGTTCTATGTGCCTGGCACATAGAACACGTTGGAACTTAGGGGAGGAGTGCTCGCCGGTTCTCTCCGGGTACTTCGGCTTCCTCCACCCGTAAAACAACCCAAGACGAGGCTACCCGAGCTGTCAAGAGTGTCTTTAAACCCCAATAAATAAATAAATAAAAATAAATAAATAAATCGCAACGATATAAGCTTCACTGCTGAAGGGACGTTAAGCACCAATAAACAAATAAATTCAGAACGATGGCTTATATTTTACCCGCTGAGAACCTCACACGTGTAGAAATCCTATCTAGCAACACTCCTCTTTATTACGAGACGAAACTATTTATACCACGAGTTCATTTGACCCCCTCAGGCATGTAACGTGTTTTCATTGGGAGAGACCTGATATATATTAATAACCTTTTTTTCCGCAATATTAATCCGTTCATTCAGAAATCCCATACGACGGGTGTCTGATGTGTCGGAACTTGTCTCCATTAACAACTGAATGAACAACTTGTTTGAGGTTATCGCGTAACATGTGTGTGGATGCAAGCGCGTGGGTGCAGTTATAATCACTTTTACTTTTATCTCGGGATATTAAGATACTAGAATTGCATTTCGAAAATAGAAAATCTTTTTAGGGGTTTATATCACCGTACCTATTACATCAGTGAAGTGACGAGTCACACAAACTTTCTATTTGTGCTGTGAAGTTCTCTAAGTTATAAAGGATGTAGTGAAATTCATTTTCAACTTCTAATCCACTTCAGGTTCTTCTGAAAACTGTTTCAAGTTGATAAAACGGAAATGTGCTATCAGGACTCAGAGTGAGATGATGGATTTCGTAACTGCAAGTTTAACTAGATAAACGACATTATCAAAACAATATGCGACCCTCGGAGGATCTTACTTTTCAGCAGTGCCAAGGCGTAAATGTTTTTATTCATGGAGAAATAGTCTTTTTCTGGCTGCAGAACTTGCGCATTTAAATTCTTCCTTGTGGAAAATTAAATTTTAAAGAATTTTGAAACCGATTTGTATTTCGCTCCGTTCCTCCGAGTTTAACAATCTATATGTTGTTACGATGTCGGTTGCTCACGAGAAACCCCATCCGAAAACCAAGCTTGTGCTTGTAGGAGACTGTGAGTGTGGAAAAACATCGCTCATCAAACAGTACGTTCAAGGAGAATTTAACTTGGTAAGTTAACAGCCCGCTCCCAGTCCAATCAATTTTTGTGAGTGTTTAGCTGCAACCGGGGGCGAGGAGCTCCGGGAGAACTCAAGCATGCAACGACTATTTTTTGTGTTGAATCGTAGGAAGTATTTCGAACTTGTGTGTGGGTGGGGGCTGGGGGGGGGGGGGTGGGTGTGTGTGTGTGGTCACGCCCATATATTAGTTCAGCGATTCGAACGTAGTGGCTACCCCTCTAGAGGGGTAGCCACTACGTTCGGATCGCTGAACTAGCCCATATATGGGCACTCACACACTAGACATGGGTGGTATTGGAATTTTGAGTTCGGTTTCGGTATTTTGAGGGGGAGGGGGGGGGGGGGCATACCACGGTATCGTTTCGGTATTTGGTATCTGACATGACTGAGATATACTCATACTATCAAAGCAAAGGGAAATTCACATCAGATCAAAAAAATTCAGAATAAGTTGTTCTTGGACCATTCTACCACAGTGCTACAAATACCACTGCAAATAAGTTCAACACTGGAATTTCTTTTGCCAACGCAAATCATATTAACAGTAATTTTGTTACTAGTTCTGATCACACCTTTAAAGGTCCTGCTGACAATAGCATTATCACTTGGGCAGTGTGGGGGCGCGGTGGCGTTGCGGTAACCGGTTCTTGTCAGATGACCGAAGTCAAGCAAAGTCGAACCCGGTTAGTCCTTGGATGGGCGACCGTCTGAGCGATCGATTCGGACTCCCGCGTTGTGTCCTTGGGCAGGGCACTTAACCCCGATTGTCCTCATGGGCCGTGTACTAAGGCGTACTGCACGTCGATGGTGCGCACGTCTCCAACCAATCTAACTCTGCCGGTGCTGCAGTGCGGAGTTACGATGTTGGGGAGCTGGCAGCTGCTCGTCGTTGTTCGGTGATTCTCTCCGGGTACTCCGGCTTCCTCCACTCGTAAAACTGTCACCGACACGATATGACCTTGGCTGTTAAAGTTTCGTTAAAACATAATAAATAAATAAATAACCTGGGCGGTGATTTCTAGTCAAGTCTTGGCTGTCTGACAGTTTTGTGCCTGTCATTAAGACAGGCACCAATAGTTTTGTGCCTGTAATTAAGACAAGTGCCAAAAGTTTTTGTGCTTGCCATTGAGACGGGTACCGACAGTTTTGTGCCCGTCACTGAAACAGGCACCAAAAGTTTTTGTTCCTGTCAACACACAACTTAGTACCTGTCACAGCGTCTCTTGGATATTTGTGTCCCTTAGAGGGATATGGTAGTATAGTAGTGACCTCACGTACCCATTTGCTGGTTCGCGAACAATTGGGTGCAGCTTCCCGCGCGGTTCCCCTTGTTTTATGTGAATCTACATCAAGCTGGAATTTTATCTGGATAATGTTCACTCAGAATAGGCACATCGCATTTATCAACAATTATAGACTATAAGTATACATGTACATTAATGTTGTTTCCATCAGCTGAGAGTTTCGCAGAAACCATCACACCAGACACCCGGGTCCTTTTTGCATTTTAACACTTTGCGTTTCCGTGTGACGTCCAGGGGCGTCGGAAGCACGGGGACAGAGGGGGCAGCTGCCCTCCCTGCCTTCGGACCACGGGAGCGAGAGTGGGCAGACAATGCCCTTCCCAGGTTCGCCACTCAATTATTTTCAATGATTTATTCTTGAAGTAAAGCTAAAACACACCCCAAATCCATTCTGGGAGCTTTCAAAATTGAATGGGGGAGTTTGGGAGGATGTGCCCCCACCCCACCGCCCTCCTGAATTAAGCTGTGGTACTCTCGATTAATGCTTGTCCCAGGTTTTGCAATAAGGCCAAAAAATAGATTTTGGTTAGCAGTCAATCCCACATTGTAAGTAACCCGCTCATTGAACGGTCTCATTGGCTTGCGGTGTCTTCATCCAAAATTAGTATGAAATTGTGAAACTTTAACCCTTTATCTAACACAGTATTTTTAAAAAATAAATTAGATTTCACATTTTTCGAAAACAATTTTCGCAATTTTTTAAATAAAACCATACAAATATGGATATCATTAGAACCAGCTCAACGAGCTGGTTCCAATGATATCCATATTTGTATACATTGGCATGGAGAGGGGTCGAACTCCGCCATGTCGTCCTTTGAGTTCCAATGTGTTCTATGTGCCTACTGGCACATAGAACACATTGGAACTCAGGGGACAATGTGTATACAAGTGTCGCTGATTTCTTCTGAGGTGCAGTTCGTAGAATTAAGTACTCAGATGTAACTATCTGATGCATATTTGTATAGTTTTATTGTGAAACTTCCAAGATATTTTAGGCTGTGGTAGGCTTATTTTGGTTAATTTTCTGACCGTTTTTTTCCGCTATGTTATGTAAAGGGTTAAAATTTCCCCTTTATTGATTGCTGTTTATTTATTTGCACGTGGTTGCAACAAAGCACGATAAAAATACAGTGTCCGTTTATTATAATCGTTTTGTAAACATCCAGAGTTTGCTGTGTTCTTCAGAAAATAAGTCATATATTATTTGGTTGGGATTTATATTTTGAAAAAGGTGCGTAACAATAACTGAACACAAAGTTGGTATTTATTTATGAACAAGTGGAGTGCAATTTTTTTCTTGGTTGTCAAAATTGGTCACATGTCTTTGCCTTGTTACAATTCTGGGAGAGTGCTCGTAGGCCGTGTGAGTCGTGCCTGTAGGTCGTGTGAGCCGTGCCTTTAGGCACTTTCCCATAAATTGTAACAAGGTGAATCCATGCAAATGAAATAAATTCACTTCAAAGATAAAGTGAACCAGATCCACGGAATTTGAAACGAAGCTTCGAGTTGTGGTACCTGTACTTAAGAAAGGAGCAGAAATATGGGATTCCAGTACGCAAACAAAAAAAAAAAAAAAAAAATTAAAATTAAATCTTCCCTCCCACATTGATTGGAAAAATTAGTTGCACGAGAACCAAATTATTTTTTTTATTTGGCCTAACACCCGTAAAGGCATTAGTCTTGACCACTCTCCTGCTATGAAAAGCAATAAAAATCAAGAAAATCAATTTATTTTTGAATAGGCCCGTGAGGAGTCCAAACTTGGTCCGTAGGCCGTAATATATTTTTGTGTGTTATACGTCCTGAGGCCTCAGGGTTCAGGCGCTTAACCAGGATTCTACAATAGGGAGTGCCCTAGCCACTTTTTTGTGAGTGGGGGGTGGGTGGGCCATGATATTTGGAAAGCCGTTTGGGGAGGCCTCCATTAGTCCGCGAGGGAAGTGGGAGGAGAGTAAAGACCGGAGGTCCTACGTATGACTAGCCCCCCCCCCCCAGTCACCCACCCCCTGAGATAATTATGCAAAATCCAGTGCTCTAAAAGTGAATCTGAGTCGTTTGTTGTCTGTGTAGCCCTATATTGTAGGCCATATTGGCCCCTTTCCTAACATGAAAAGCAAACGACATTTGCAAACCAAATTATTCAATAACTATTTTTTCTCATTTTTGGATTAAAAAAACATAGCTTATGACCCCTCCTTGGAACGAGCTCAGCGAGCTCGTTCCAAGGAGGGGTCATAAGCTATGTTTTTGAGACAAAAAAATTGAAAAAACAATGAAAATTGAATGGCAATTATTGTGAATAGCGCTGGTCGGTTTTGGTCGTGACGTTGGGTAAAGGGTTAGAGCTCTAAATTATGTCGAAGTTTTATTGGGCCAATGTTTAGGAGCAGCGAAAAAAAATTGGGGGTGGGGGGGGGGGGGGCTCCCTCCCCCTCGTTTTGCCACTGCAGGGCGTACCACCAGGGATGTGGCTAGAGGGTTTCAGATGGGGGGGGGGGGGCACCGGTGTAAATTCCAACTGTGAGTAGTTTCGATAGGTGGTTGCACTGCAGCGCTGGGTGTTATCTTTTAACCCTTTAACCAACGAATCGCCCGCATCCGCCCGCGTAATATGCAAATACAGCTGCTGACAAAATATTATTTTTCGAAAAATGTCAACAAAACCATATCATGTGACCCCTCTTTGGAACGAGCTCGTTCTAAAGAGGGGTCACATGATATGGTTTTGTTGAAATTTTTGTTTTTAAATTTAAAAAAATGATATTTAAAATAATGAATTTTGAGGCCAATGTCAATTTTAGAGTAGGAAATTTGAAACTCAAGTTTCCAGTTGGAAATAAAAGATCAAAATTTCTCATCATTAAGTTGGAATTTTAATATTTTTCATGAACAATGTTAATTTATTGAATTTCCAACTATTTGATTTTTGACCTCGGAATTTCCACTATTGAAAAAAATACTCCTAGCTGGGGTGTGGGGGGGGGGGAGGGGGGGGCATACACACACACACCCTGTCGACACATCCCTGCGTACCACACGAAAAAATATATTACGGCCTTTGAGGCTCAAGTTTGAAGTATCTTGTAAGTTATATATATATACATTAGAACTTTGTATGTACACGAGCGTACCTTGCACATTGAATATGTAGGAACACAGACTGTGAATAAATAGTTCAGTGGAACATGAATAATACATACATGCATTGCTGTGACTTGGCAATCATTTTATCAGTAGTCTTATTTCTTTTTTTTGTTTTTTATTAGGGTTTAACAACACATTAACAGCCAGGGTCATATCATGCTGGTGACAGTTTTACGGGTGGAGGAAGCCGGAGTACCCGGGGGGAACCACCGAGCAACGACGAGCAGCTGTCAGCTCTCCAACATCGTAACTCTGAACTCTGCACCGCGGCACAGGCAGGGTTAGGTTGGTTGAAGACATGCGCACCATCGACGTGCAGTACGCCTTAGTACATAGCGTCATCGTGCCCCCGTGTAGGCAATCGGGGCTAAGTGCCTTGCCCGAGGACACGACGCGGGAGCAATCAGTAGTCTTTACTTATGGGACAATGCTTTTTAGAGGAGCACCAAAAAGATAACCTGGTTGCGTTCATTATAATTAACACAAGACCTGCCCCACAGGTTCCGCTCCTTGGCTAATATTGTGCCAAATGAGGTCTTCCCCCTCCCCCACTCGTTGGCCGATATTGTGTCCAAAAAAATCTGTCCCCCACTCATTGGCCATTAAAGTGTCAAACAAGAACGTATTTTTACAATGCGTATTTTGTCTGTTATGGTTGTGGCTAGAGGATCTTGTACCTGTCCACCTTCAGAATTCCAACTCTCCTCTGGGTAGTCACTGAACTTCCAAGTTTGCAGACTCGGATCAAAAATTTTCTGATTGGTACCTCGAAATTTTCAACTTTTTACAACTTGAGCCCGAACTGTTGGAGTTTTAGGTGATAACCGGGGACGTAGGTAGAGGGCATTAAACCGGGGGGGGGGGGGGGGTTGATTTCGAGACGAGATATTCCCTCTTGTTAATGGGGTCCGGAGGCCTCTCCTGTTGAAATTGTTTTAAATTATTGACCTCCCAGAGATTGATTCTGAGGCCTACCTCTGGCTTAAATTTAGCCATTTTATCGACAAGAAAAAAACGTTTCCCTGAATAGGTCCATGAGGTTTCCCTTACACTGACCAGGCTACTCAGGGACAATAAACCGGCAGCTATTCAGACATACCTACTCTTTCCAACTGATTACTCAGAGTCAGGAAAATGGAACGATGAATTCGAAAAACCGGACCGATCACGGATTCGAGTCGGGATTTCGGAAAAGTTTGTCATTCTATTGGAAAAGTCGGAGAATTTGAGCGAAAATTGGAAAATCACATTGGCTCTGACCGAAAAAATAGGACCAGAGTGAATTAATTTGATATTATTGCAGTTCCGATTTTTGGAATTGACATCACCGAATTTCGAACTTTTGAAATTTTAGGCGATAAGTAGGGGGCATACATCCCCTCAATATACGTCCCTGGAGGAAACTGGACGTGTCAGACTTTATCCGCCACATCCCCGCAAGGATCTTCACATCTCCGTGCCTTCCCTTGCCATGTTCGTCGTTTATATATAGTATTGAGGGAATGTAAACCCGTACGCCCAATTTATCTGGGGACATG
Organism: Pictodentalium vernedei; assembly: GCA_031216915.1. Taxonomy (NCBI): domain Eukaryota; kingdom Metazoa; phylum Mollusca; class Scaphopoda; order Dentaliida; family Dentaliidae; genus Pictodentalium; species Pictodentalium vernedei. The sequence goes on along the minus strand of CM062288.1, from coordinate 316,618,885 downwards.
ACAATCGTCACTTATTCCCAGTTCTTTTTTCGACATTCGTTATCAACCGATTTTATCGGTTGATAACGAATGTCGAATAAAGAACTGGGAATAAGTGACGAGTGTCACGTCCGTAATTTATTTCTATTCTCAAGTCCACTCTACAGAATCTGAAGAGTAAAATGAGTTCGTGTTCTTCCAAGATAAACCCCGTTATTTCACAACCTGTTGAGCAATCATATTAAAATTGGAGTGTAGTGTTTTGAGATCCAGTTTAACAGTTACACAACTTACTGAAATAGGATTATATATTTTAACTGAACCGATAAATTGGGATTTTACTTATACAACAAAAAATGCCACACTCAACAGCTACACTCAACCCGAATAAGTCCCGCATTCATGAAAATAACCAAACGGGGAGATATCACTTCTGATAAGTAGCCGAGGGATTATATCTAATTAGTGAAATACCAACAAACATTCGAAGAAATACAGTTATATGATTTGATTAATCTTTGATTTGAGGTTGAATGACGGAGAATTTATTTTTGTCACATGTCAACCACAAACATGCCTTAACTGGTAAAATGCTGGAATTTATTTTGAAGTTTGCTACCGTTAGTTAAAGGTTTCGAAATACGTTGACCTGCTTCGTATTACCCTTGAAGTGAAACTGTTTTTACTCTGTTTGGAATTGCCCTATTGCAAGATGGGGAAGTGCCTGTACCTCCAGTTTCTAGCAACAGGGGCGGATTGTGCCAAGAAAAGTTACTGAGATATGCACAGGGATGTGGCTAGAGGGTTTCACCTGGGGGGGGGGGGGGGGGGGGGGCACCGGTGTAAATTCCAACTGTGAGTGGTTTCGATAGGTGGTTGCACTGCAGCGCTGGGTGATATCTTTTAACCCTTTACTCAACGAATCGCCCGCATCCGCCCGCGTAATATGCAAATACAGCTGCTGAAAAAATATTATTTTTCGAAACATTTCAACAAAACCATATCATGTGACCCCTCTTTGGAACGAGCTCGTTCCAAAGAGGGATCACATGATATGGTGGTTTTGTTGAAATTTTTTTAAAAATTTAAAAAAATGGTATTTAAAATAATGAATTTTGAAATCGTCTGCGTTCGGTAAAGTGTTACAAATTTAAAAAAATGGTATTTAAAATAATGAATTTTGAAATCGTCTGCGTTCGGTAAAGGGTTATGAACCCTTCTGAAAATTTTTACTAGTCCTGAAACGGAAAAAGCATCATTTATAATGTGTCTGGGTCAGAAAATTTACCGGATTGATGTCAGAGTCGAAATTTTGAGGCCATGTCAATTTTAGAGTAGGAAATTTGAAACTCAAGTTTCCAGTTGGAAATAAAAGATCAAAATGTCTCATCATTAGTTGGAATTTTAATATTTTTCCTGAACAATGTTAATTTATTGAATTTCCAACTATTTGATTTTTGACCTCGGAATTTCCAACTATTGAAAAAAAAACTCCTAGCTGGGGGGGGGGGGGGGGGGCACACACCCCTGTCGCCACATCCCTGGACAGGCACCAAGAAGGGAGGGGTGGGGCGTTACCCGGAGAAAATTTTGCTTTTTCGAACTAAAAGAACGCTACTTCCTTGCATCTGAGCGATCCCATACAGCCATATAGACGACATTTCAACGGCATATTTATATCATCTTCGTCGCTCATTCGAAAAAATGGTCCGGGTTGGGGGAGCTTGGCCAATCGAACCGACGTAGTTCGACCCAATGGACAAAATTTTGATTTTCAAACAGACAGAGCTCTGTTTTCTTGCACCTGTCTGATCAAATGCAGACAAGATTACTGGCATATCAAAGTGTCTCTATGTGGACTGCCTATGCAGGCCTGGCATTTTCATGAGAGCGATTTATTCGCTCGCCTACTGCTCGCCTTAAACAAATTAATGATGGCGAAAACTAGCCCCCCCTGGCCTTAGAAAATAATGGTTACCACAACAGCCTATTCCTAAAGCCCACATCTTTTCAAATCGCTGCTACATGTATGTTAGTGGTGTCTGTAAGACGGAAACACTGCCCCTCCCACACCTCCGGGCCTTGCCGAGGCCCGGAGGTGTGGAAGGAGCAGTGCAGAAGTCTCGCATACACGATCTGGTTAGCAGCACCAAATAAAATGTACAAAGCCCACTGGGCAGAATTTATTAAGAGTAAAACTTAATTTTGTCACTTTTAGCTTTTGTAAGCTTCGGGAGAGCTAATCGTCCCCTAGGCCACGCGAGGGGAGCGATATTTAGCCCTCCTGCATTTTTAAGAATGTCAGGCCTGCCAATGGCAGTCAATATAGAGAGCTTTTCGGTACAACGACAGTCTCTGCAATTGAATCCATTTCGCCTGTTGGTCATTTCCACAAAATTTCATGCACCAACAGGTGTTGGGCTACATCATTTTTTGGTTCCCAGGAGGGACCTCCAATACCGGGCCCACAGAGAATTTTTTCAGTGAACCACATGTCAGTCCGCCTCTGTCTAGCAAGGCCAAGGCATGTACGGTGCCGTCGCAAAGATGACCGACTGGAGGTGTGCAGTCCTGATGTTTCCCGTCTGTGATGGCTCAAGTTCCGACTGATCAAAATATTCGTTGAAGGTATGACTTGATGGTGCGGTTGGACAATCAGACAGTCGGGATTATAGCTCATATTAACTTCATAAACTCAAGGCTTCTTTGACATTTATATTTGGATATATAAAATATACATGCAGTAGCTGCGAAGCAGGCCTAGCATTCTTAAAAAATGCAGGAGGGCTAAAAATTGCCCCCCCACTAGTCTAGGGGAGCGATTAGCTCTTCTCAAGATTATAAAAGCTAAAAGTTGCAATTCTTCCAAGTGGGCTTTGTACTTTTATTTAGTGCTGCTAACAAGGTAATCTCTGTGAGACAGCGACACTTGTCACACTTCCCCTCCCATACCTCCGGGTCACGAAAAGGCACGGAGGTGTGCGAAGGGCAATGTGGCCGTCTTACAGAGATCGCTAACAAACAAGAGATCTAAAAAAGATGTGGGTTTTAGGAATAGGCTGTTATATGGTAATCATTATTTTCTAGGGCCAGGAAGGTTAGTTTTCGCCCTCCTTAATTTTTTTAAGGCGAGAAGTAGGCGTGCGAATAAATCGCTCTCCTGAAAATGCCAGGCCTGACAGTGAAGCTACTTTTGATAGCAGTATGATTAGGCTTTCGGCACAGCACGTCGAAGGAACGCTTACCCTTCGGCCAATGCTTACCTCGTTCAGCTATCCAAACGTCGTGGTTTTAGCCCAATAGTGGCATAAAACACGACGTTTGGACAGATGAACTGTAATGCTAGCCCTGTTTGTGGGGAGTCACTAACTAACCAGTGGCGGCGCCAGAGTTACAAAAGTGAGGGGGTACAGTTGGGGATTGTGCAGTGCCGAGCTGGGGTGGGCTTCGGGGGGGGGGGGGGGGTCCTCTCCCAAAGTTGAGAAAATTTTTAACTGTTTTGCAACAGAATCATGCGAATATGGATATCACTGGAACCGGCTGAACAAGCCGGTTCCAATGATATTCATATTTGCAGGATTTCATTGAGTTATACCTTTGAGAAGTTTTCTAAAATATTAAATTTTATTTATTTTTTAAAATTGATGTAGGCTGAATTCCAAACGGATGCCTTGCACGCTCTCAATTCTAGCATTCGTCGAATACTCTTAAGCACTATGTTTCAGTCCGTTTAAACGCGGCATGCCTTGTTGCAATTTGGACCCTCGAGTCTTGTTTTTTCTTTGCAGCTAGCGTTTGTGTGTGTGGGGGGGGGGGGGGACGGGGGGGGGGGGGGGCAAACATAATTTCAAAACTTCTCTGATTTAGTGCACTTGGGAATATGGGATTAAGCATGCCGACCATTACATCGCAACGTTCAATACAACAAAAATTAAAATGATAGTATTGTTTTACTACGCTTGGCGAAAAAAGTGGAGGGGTAAGTACCCCCACATACCCCTCCATGGCGCCGCCACTGTCACTAACCCTAAGACACCCAAAGGCCACTTTTCCTGTCGAGAAACATGATACATTATGACTGATGACTGCATTAGGATGACTGTTCATTGAATATGTGGGGTGGACTTATCAATATTTTGAACGTGCAGCTTGAATGCCGCACGTTGAAAATATTAATTGATCTATCCCCAAATAACGAATATGGAATCTTCCATGAGTGTATTGAATCGATCTGGTTGATACCATCAGGATTTCAGGGGCTAAGCTGCCGTGTCTTACAATTATTCGACGCCGCTCGGGTGTTCTCTCCGGGTACACCGGCTTACGCCACTCGCAAAACTGTCCGACATAATGTGGCCTTGGCCACATTATGTCGGACAATTTTGCGAGTGGCGTAAACCGGTGTACCCCAACATTTGTTTGTTTGTTTATATTTGTTGGGGTTCACCGGCTTACGAGTGGTGCAAGCTGGTGAACCCCAACAAATATAAACAAGCAAACAAATGCAGGGGGCAGACAAACGATGCTGAGGCAGACTTTAGGGAATGTGGGGAAAATGTTGCTGTGCAATTACCCGTAGTGCCAATCCGCCCCTGTCCATTCCACAAATGCTTTAGTGGTAATCGGAGTTCCACGAACTTGAGTTCACTGTACAGTGAAAATTACGCTTTTGTTAGACGTATTGTTCTTGTACGCTGATTACAGATTGTTCATTAGACGCAATTCAGCCTTAATTAGCAACAAGATATCACGAGGTTTGATGAAAATAAGGAAAACACGCGACTCGTACCGATATTTGAGAAGCGGGTACACATATTTGTAATTATTGGTGTTAATTAGGGCAGAGAGGTGACCAATAGGCATGTTGTATTATTTTTCAAATAACACTCCAAAAGAATTGTAGGTCACGGCTAGAAAGAGCAAATGTACCTAAATACAGACAGTACAAATATTTCGACCCATAGTACATACGTCTTTTTGTGAACTAGAAAGGTGAAACCACTAGTCCTGGGAGTAGGGGGGGGGGGGGGGAATTGCCCGTGACCCGTGATGTTTGGTATTTTAAAAAAGTGTAGGTTGACCCATCGATACGTCTGAGCTAAAAGTTGTGGAAAGACTTTTGGTACGGTCCCCGACGCCGGTGCAGCTGGCAAGAGTACGTAGTTGCATTACTGACCAGGTTCCATTCATATACAAAAACACTCACTTGTTCCAGTTTGTTGGTTTTCCACCGGTATTTCCAGTTCCCTGCATCGTGGTACTAAGTCACGATTATCTTTGGAGGAAAAATGCACCATACACAGAAATACAGGTAATAAATTACCCAAATTGTAATGAAATAATGGAGTAAATATTATCAAGAAAATGCAGGAGAATGCTTCTCCTAGAACCAATTAAAAAAAAAGTTCTGGGGGGAGGACTCCCACACCCCACACTTATCGAATTCGCACCTTCAGCGCTCGTTGGGCCAGTAACGCCCGTTCTACGCAATGCCCCGGGCCTTCCTCGCTCTCGGCAGTCCTGGGTGAAACGTCGCCTGGAGATCTCCGAATATCGAGAGTTGCTGTACTGGGATTATTATGATCCCCGATGCGTCTGGGGTGGGATAGGGGAATCTCACCCGAGTGGCAAGATATTTGAACCAGACCCGAGGCTTGCCTCGGGTCTGGTTCAAATATCTTTCCCCGAGGGTGAGATTTCCCCATTCCCACCTTTAGACTCATCGAGGATGATTTTTCTCCCCACACATGAGGATTACGTCATTATAGATAATTAGCGGTCACGTGCTGACATACCCGATTTATCAAGTCGTAGTCCTTTGGAAAAACGAACAATTTCATCGGAAAGATCGTACAAAAGTTAGGTATATACCATAGGTATATACTAAAAAATTGATTTGTAACACTGTGCCTTAAGGGGTTAATGAATTTGCGCGTGTCAAACTCTAATATAAAGGGCATTGTGAGATTATTGATCGATCGATAAATTCGCGCAGTGATATTATTAAATCTGCAGAGAAACGTGAGTTTGAAACAAATTAAATTTAATATTTGAATAATAATTAAATATTGAGTCTATATTTGCAAATCGTGAAGCCATTTTGTTTATTTACAATTGTACAACGATGATGAAATACTTCCGGCGACCTAATAAAATATGCAAATGAGTATGTCACGTGGGGTGGGTGGGATAGAAATATCCCACCCTGCTGTCTCATCCGGGACACGCGTATGTTTCACGTAAAGTTGGGGGAGAAATGTATAGTCAGTGCCGGCTCATGGGTCTCTGTGGCTCCCCGGTCTATACACTGTAAAATATTACTGTTAAATTTACGATAGAAATACTGATAACCAATTGCCGTTATTTCTACCGTAAATTTTACGACAATCTTGAATGGCTGTCACTACTCGTAGCTTACCATTTAAAAATAATACAGGAGTGGTTGTGAACAGCTAACTAAAGTCTCTTGAGAGCGAACGCATGCAACTCTTCAATTCCTGCTTTGAAAATAAATATTCTAAAACGAGGCATCTTTCGTCATGGACGAGGCTACTTTATAGTAAAACAGCTTCGCCCTTGACGAAAGATGCCTTGTTTTAGGATTTTTATCCGTTTATTTATTTATTGGAGTTTAATGACACTTTCGACAGTCAGGATTACCTCGTGTCGGGCAGTTTTACGGGTGGAGGAATCCGGAGTACCCGGAGAGAACTACCGAGCAACTCGTCTCTTGAGTTCTAATGTGTTCTATGTGCCTACTGGCACATAGAACACATTGGAACTCAGGGGACGAACTGTCAGACTCTCCGACGTACTAACTCCACACAAGCAGGGTTAGCATTGGTTGAAGACAGGTGCATCATCGACTTGCATTACGCCTTAATAGTAAGTACACAGCGCCACCTTGCCCCCACGTGGGCAATCGGGAATAAGTGCCTGCCCAAGGACACAACGCAGTTATTCCATCCATAACCCGCTTCATTCGGAAAGGCGCGCGTAAAATGTCCAAGAGATAGTACTGAAATGGTTAACCGGATAATCGGTTTGAAACCAGTTAACTACCTAACTGATTAGAAAAACCGCCAACCGGTTATCCGAAATATCGATAGTGATCGTCATTCCACGTTTAAAACGTAGTAAATCTGCCGCTTCTCCTTTGTGATAGATTAATACATATCGAAGTCGCGTTGTATATATTGAGAAATAATCGACTTTGGCGTTCAAGAATTTGTTAATGATCGGCAGTTTCCGTGAGTAATGAGAAATCGCAGAAACTATTCCGCAGTGTGTGTGCAAACGAACGTTGTCGAGTACTCGACAACGTTCGTTTGTATACACGCTACGGAATAGTTTGAGAATACTGCTTTCCAATTTCTTTCGTTTTGATCATTATTCACTGAAATAATGGCCACGGATAACCGGATATTTTCCGGTGCAGCTCTCGGTTAGTCAGTTACGAAAATGAGCCAACCGTTTCAGCTCTACCAAAAGAGACAGTCTGTACTTGACCAAAAACCACTGCCAAGGTTAAGTCGACTATTGTTCACAGGAACCATTACCTTTGTTGATTGTATGTTGCAGTGCCTGTTCTCAGAACAGAGAGTTTGTCAAAGTCGGATAAATAACTGACGGTTTACGGCTTCCAGAGGATGATGCCATATTGAAGAAAAAGCAGAGGACACTTGGCTTTCCGTCATAGTTGAATGACTTTTAATGAAAAGTCATCCTCTTGAACCTTCTCCCCGGAAGGCGTTAGTCACTCTCCTGTCATTTTCAAAATGACAAGCATCTCCCCTGTGCTAACATGGAGGATTTTCGAAAACGGATGTTAAAATCTTCTTGATTCTGATTCTTACAGCCACACATGCAACAATTTATGTCCGCTTCAACGGTAAAAACATATGCACATACACGTGTTCCAAGACAACAGACTAAAACGTTTTCAAGAAGCAGCAGATTTTAGGGCAAGACCTTTGGAGGGAGCCATTAACTTGCTCCCCGTCCCATCTCCTATTGTATCTGTACTCTTGCCTTGTTATGCAGAAGTCTCTGAGTAGAATTTTAATATTTTTTTTTCTATTTCCACCGGGTATACGTCCCAACGGACACGGGGACGTGGCGAAAGGGGGGTGGGGTTGGGGGTGTGCGTCACCCCCCAATCTTGGCCAAAACTTCCTGTAGTTGGAAATTTGGAGGGCAAGTCATGAGTAGTTGGAAATTCCATCTGTCTGGATTTCAAAGCTTCTTTAGTGATGCTGATGTCTCCTTTACTTCCCAAAATCCCAACTCGGTTTCAAATCGGTAAAAATTCCACCTCTTACTATTTACAACTACAGTGTACGCAATATCGAGCTTCATAAGTATGCATGATGTCAATCGGTACGAGATTTCTATAGTACGTTTACCTATCGTAATAAAAAAAATCCTCGAAATGCACTTCAAGAATTTCACATCATGTAAAATCGTTATCCTGAGTTAATTTCATCATTCACAGTTAAAAAATGATGAAACATCGAAAATTGATCATTCCTGCATAAGATCTGATTTAATGTTAGGATAGTGTGAATTGCTCAAACTTCTAAGCTTGAGCATTTGTTTAGCATATATTCAATTCCCAGAATTATACCAAATAATAATAACCTGATAATTCTATCATAAATGTGTTGGCATTTCAGTTACTAGAATGAATTTTTAGTGAATTTTCAACTAGGGGGAGAGACCGGGAGGGGGTGAATCAGGTACCTTATCTGTGGGTGTGAGCTGATCCATTTATTGATATATCGATACGTTGAATGTATACGAAATAAGCTGGACAGCCCCGAAATAAACGAACTGTCGCACACCTCACTACAGGGGGCGTAATTAATTATTATATATATAACACAGTGGGGTGAAACCGCAGATATCATACTGTGTATGAAAAGGAAAATCATTGTTCACATAATGATCGCATCGCACGCAATAAGCAACGTCCCGTAGTGTTGAATAGTTGTAGGCCCGTTTTATCCACGAAGTCGATAATTCCTACATTGATCTTGGTTTCTCCCCGTGAAATCCTCAGGAATTGAGGCAGTGCTTGTATACTGCTCGCTGATGAGTGCATTAGTGACGAGTTCTTCACTGGTAAAACAGGGTGTCAGAGGGCGAGGTAACCAGTGACCCTGCAGGTGCAGGCGACCACGCGTACTTTCTAAAGCCACAAACGTACTTTTCTGTTAGCAATTATAGTTAAACATATATCATTATGCTTGTTTTGTGGTCACAATATAGCTATATATGCTGAAAGTGACATTAAAGCCAGTAGGTAAATAAACAATCAATCTCCCCGCGGGAACCGCGGGAACCCCGAAAAGTGAAGCAGTGCATGTCCACTGCGGTAAACAGGCTCTGTTTTACTGATAAAATACGACCCAGTCACCAATACTTGCATGGGAGGTGCAAACCCTCTCTAAAATGGGCAACATGGCTTATAAACACTCAGCCCTGCATGGTCTTGAGTTGATACTCATGTTGTGGTCATGATTAGCCATTGTGCAAAAATATGTGACCTTAAACACCAATAAATAAATAATAAATAAATCCACCCCTTTCAACTGGCGTATATTATGTTCAGTGTACACGTGTATGCAGTTTTGGTGTAGTACTAGTGAGAGCCGTATAACTATCTTCAGATAGAGATTGAGAGGGGCAATATACCGAAAAACCGAACCGATATTGACGAAGCTGAGGTGTCTCCTGCATCCGAAGTCCGAAACCTGGTCTGTCTCTTTGACAATAGCCTCACTTTTGACACACACGTTTCCCAGATCTGTCGTTCAGCTTTCTTTCACCTTCGAAATATTGGTAAAATACGATGTCTTATTGATCAGCAGATGTCGGAACAACTTGTTCATGCATTTGTTACCACTCGACTAGATTATTACAACTCTTTGCTCTGTGAGGCTAAGCAATATAACATTGACAAGCTCCAGCGGGTACAGAATTGCGCGGCTTGTCTCATTACGAAAACAGCAAAGTCATCGCATATCACACCTATTCTCATTGGTTTGCACTGGCTTCCAGTCCTACAAAGAATTGAATTTAAAGTACTGTTGCTGGTCTACAGGTGCCTGAATGGGTTGGCCCCGACATACCTAGCTGATTTAGTCGAATACTACCGACCACCCAGATCAGTTAGATCCTCCAGCATGTTGAATCTCAAACAACCCAGTAGCAAGTTGCGTACAGTGGGTGACAGGGCATTTTCAGTCTGTGGGCCTAAACTCTGGAATAGACTTCCGCATGATATCAGACAGGCCAGTTCCTTGCCCGTTTTTAAATCAAAACTAAAGACATTTTTATTCAGACAGGCTTTTACTAACATGTTTTAACCTTTTTCATATAATTTTACCATTTGTGTGATGTACAGCCAAAGAGCATTTTTAAATGGAATTTTAGGCTCAATAAATTATTATTATTATTATACCCGAATCATGGGGGTACCGAAAAACCGAACCGAACCAACAATTAAATACCGAAACCTTCAACATTTTCAAATTTTCCTGCATTTGCCAGACTATTTATGAAACCTTGTTGAGGCTTCGATCGCAGCTGAAGTGTTCATATTTATGAAAGAAGTAACTGATTTTCTTTGCAGTTTTGTTAACCAATAAAGACCTGGGCAATCGTCCCGACTTCCCACTAGACTATACTACCTGTACATGTATAGTTGCTGGGGAGCGTGGTGGCTCAGTAGGTAGAGGTGCAGGCTGCAAGCCGAGAGGTCCTCGGTTCGAATCCCATCTGTGGCAACCGCGTTGTGTCCTTGGGCAAGACACTTCATCTCCATTGCCCGCGTGAGGGCCTGGTGGCGTTGTGTACTAAGGCGTACTGCACGTCGATGGTGCACTTATCTTCAACCAATGCTAACCCTGCTTGTGTGGAGTTAGTATGTTGGGGAGCTGACAGTTGCTCGCCGTTGCTCGGTGGTTCTCTCCGGGTACTCCGGCTTCCTCCACCCGTAAAACTGTCACGGTCATGATTAGCCATTGTGCATAAATATGTGTCCTTAAACATCAATAAATAAATAAATAAATAAATATGTATAGTTGCTTAGCAGTGATTTCTAATCACGTATTGGCTGCCTATTGAAGCAGCCAAGACTAGACTAGAAATCACTGCCCATGTGATTTTTCTGTTGTTAGCAGTGCACCCTAATGAAGTTAAGGACATTTGCTCCGAGATCGCAAAAGCATGAAATAGGCCTTTACCCAACGTAACGGCCAAAACCGTCAAGCACTATTCACCAAAGTCGCCAATTAATTTTCATTTTTTGTTTCAAAAACATAGGTTATGACCCCTCTTTGGAACGAGCTCATCGAGCTCGTTCCAATGAGGGGTCATAACCTCCTTTTCTGTCTAAAAACACCATTTTAGGCCAAATTCCAAACATGTTTGGAAAAATCCCACTCTCGCCTTGCCTATCTCCGTCTTTTTCTAATTTAGGGCTTCAAATTGCCAACTATTGTAAATTTAACGAATGATGGAGGTATGGGGTGTGAAGCACTTTCACCCATTGTACCAACGCTCCTGGTTGTGCTTCATATCTTCAGATAGATCTTTTTGTATTAAAGCTGCTCGATCGTATCTCGCTTCTTCATTGCTGACGTCCAAAAAGTGGAGTTTTTTCCCCAAAGGCCACCAGAAATCTTCTTTCTCACAATTCAGTATTTTTCTGGGATGGCACCCCCCACCCCCTGACCCCCCCCCCCCCCCTAAACCTCCCGTAATTGCTCGTGCCATAGGAAGGACCTTGCACAGATGTCTGTCGTATCTGAATGCAATGTTATGGTTCTAAAACTGGAGAACTTGTCGCCTACTTGGCCTGCCCTTGGCGAAACATTTTCCGGTGCCGCCACTGTGCCGCAGTTAGCTAAAAATAGTTCAAACAATAGACGCCTTGTTCCATTCAAGGGACGAATTAATGAACTGATAGTTGAATATGAGCATTCGGAGTCTCTGGATACTATAGAACCCCGGATGACGTACAGCTGGGCATGTCCTCCAAATCCCATTCGACAGACTTCAGCTTGATGCTGCGCGTATCATTACTGGCTTAACGCGATCTGTCTCTGCTGATCAACTTCTGGCTGAACTAGGGTGGCCCTCCCTTTTGAAGCGACGCGAAAAGCACAAATACTGCATTCTTTTCAAAATTATCAACAATGAAACTCCAAATTACCTCAATGCATTGTTACCCCCTCGAACGCCCTCGAAGGCACGATATCTCAATGTATAATCTTCGCAACCCCAATAGATTCACGTATTATCCGGCAAGAACGGAGCGTTTCAAAAAATCCTTTTCCCCGTCCACCACAAAAAGCTGGAACAACCACAGGCGCCTGGAAACTCATTATGTATAGCCAAATGCTTCAAAATAGCCCCCATATATGCCATCCCCCTAATATATATAATAACAATCTATTGTTATTATATATATTAGGGGGTGGCATATATGAGGGCTATTTTGAAGCATTTGGCTATATATAATGAGTTTCCAGGCGCCTGTGGAACAACTTACCAGACGTACTCACCGGAGCCGCAACACTAACGGAGTTCAAACAAATCTATGCCCAATTGAACTTGATCCCCAAACCACCTCTTTATTTTCGTGTGGGTAAAAGAAAGGCCGACATTTTACACTCAAAATTGCAAAATAACTGCAGCGACCTAAATAATGACAAGTTCCAAAACTATATTCTGGCCAACTCAAAGTGTATGTGTGGTAATCCCTGTGAAAATGCTCATCACTATCTCCTGGCGTGCCATCGATACACTGACCCCAGGATTACACAACTCGATTCTCTTCGAGATTTTGATATATCATCCGAAACCGATCTCTTGTATGGTAAACCCACACTGTCAACAAAACAAAACGAATATATCTTTCTGAAAACCCAAGCGTTCATCCTAGCTAGTGGCCGCTTCATTTGAGTCATTATATTCTCGACTAGTCTCTCTTTTGCACTAGACGGATGTACTATAAACGTCACATCCCTCCCCCTTTATCTTGCCATTCAAGAGTTTTCGTAGAGAAAGACAACAGTGTCCAGCCCTATGTATTCCCTGTCTCGAGACCCTATTACGTACATGGCTGCCTGTTTCAACAACTTACATTTCAATTGTAAATAGCGTAAATCCCTATTCATTTGTGAACCAATCTATATATCTTGTAGCCGCATCTATGTATTGGTTTTTTCTGTTGTATTTATGGAGAGGAGTTAACATAAGTTGTATAACTTGTACTCCGATCCTTTTTGCAAATTTATGTCAAATAAAATATGTTTAAACTAACCCATTCGATATAGGTATCGGTATAGTGTCAATACCCAATGCCGTACCAATAGTCCGATACCCCAACTCTAACTTCGATAGTCCGATACCCCAACTCTAACTTCGATAGTCCGATACCCAAATCAGACTTCGATAGACCGATATCCCAACTCTGACTTCGATAGTCCCGTATCCCAACTCTAACTTTCATGGTCCGATACCCCAACTTTAACATAGATAGTCCGATACCCCAGCTTTAACATTGATAGTCCGGTATCCTGCAGCTCTAGCTTCGGCAGTCCGATACTACAGCTGTAACTTCGATATTCCGATTCCCCGGCTCTGAATTCGATAGTCCGATATCACAGTTCTGACTTCGATAGCCCGATACCCCCAGCTCTAACGTCGATAGTCCGATATCACAGCTCTAACGTCGATAGTCCAGTACACCAGCTGTAACTTATATAGTCCAATTCCTCCTTGTCATTTCCAGAAGTTTGACACCAGTCTCCTTCAAGAACGAAATCTCTCTGTCTTTTCGGGTCTTTAGGCAAATTATGCAGCTCCATGGCTTTTTCCAAGAACTACTCTCACTTTTGTTGGTACATCCATCAAGGTATCAGCCAAAAGCTGTGCTGGTTTGCACGCGAAACAGAGGCCCGTGCTTTAATTTCTATATGTAGCTGGGCTGCTTCTGTTGGTTTTTTTTTTATCCTACCACAGCATTTTTTTGGTGATTTTTTTTTCCTAGGGCCCAGGTTTTTTTTTCTACGGGGCTTCTTTCCCATGTTTTTTTCTGTACACCCGCCTTGATGGTCCGATATCGCAGCTATAGAGCTGAAACGGTTAACCGATTAATCGATTAATCAATAATCGACATCTTGATCGAGATCCAAAAAGTAACTGATCGATTAAACGTTACTTTTGAACTACTGTATTATATGGTTTAACAAAGGAACAAACTTGCTCCAAAACAGGCAAACATTGTCACACTGACTCACATGCAAGCATGCAAGTTACTTGCTGACATTACTTGTTTACTTGCATGATCATCATACTGTATCAGTAGCTGGAATTGGTCATTCTTAACCCTTTACCCATTGCGGGTAGCAGACGATACTTGCAAAATAAATTCGTGAATTACTAAACATTTTCAATTTTTGTCTCAAAAACATAGCTTATGAACCCTCATTGGAACGAGCTCAACGAGCTCGTTCCAATGAGGGGTCATAAGCTATGATTTTTGAGAAAAAAATTGAAAACATAATAAATTTGAATGGAGATTTTTGTATATAGGCCAGGTCGGTTTTGTTTGTTACGCTGGGTAAAGGGCTCATGCTGTAAATTATCAACGGTATGGCAATTATTCAGATATCTATTTGGACAAGTGAATAATCTGTTAATCAAGGTTAATCGACCAAGAAAATCCCTTAACCGTTTCAGCTCTACGCAGCTATAACTTCACGCCCAGCAATATTGCGTTTCAGTTGTGTCCAATTATGCGATTGAACCCTTCAAATATATTGCCTCCCGTAAAATGCCTATTAGCGCATTCTTATACAAAATTCTCGAAATATATGTAAATTATATATGAATATACTCTCAGGGAGCGTAATCAAAATATTCGAGTCGAAGTTAAAAACGGAATTATCAATAAACGCTAAAGCTTTTGAACTTCCTTTCATCACAGGCCTTGCTGACAATGCAAAACCCGATACAAATCATGAAAAACTATAGAGGAAAGATTTTTTTTCGATATTCAGAATAAATGAAGTCGGTCAAGTTAAAGAGAGTGGGTATCATTTCCTCGCGACATAATTTTGACATTATCTGTAGCAACCCAGCTGAAGATTAGCGTATAATTTAAGTTCAGATTTTCACATAGAGCTTTCGTCAGGTTTGACATTTATATTCCAGCTTCACTGTCGGAAGGTGTTTTGTATCACTCAATCTGAATGCTATATTATCCTAACTCCAGAAACTGATTTCTTTCTGCTGCAATAAATTCTTTGTAAACAGAAATATTTAGTTTACACATGCCTCAGTGAGATCGCTTTATCACCATTGACGTCTAGCCGACTGGTATGGCTTTCTTGATGGGCCGATAGCACGTAGATAAATACTTATCTTTCTTACAGATTTGAGACTTTACTGAGCAGGCAATAATTATCTAAGTGTGTCCAGTTAGGGGGTCCATATTTTCTTAATGCCCGTGATAATACAACAAAGATTATATTATAAGTAAGACAACAGCGGCGGAAATAATTCCACCGACAAGGCATCAAATATTGGTTATTAGATCCCAAGCATTATCCATACAGTCGTGTGTAGTAATCGCCCCGTGCTTCGACACCTCATCAAATCTCAATCTTGTTGCGCTTAAACTACTGTAGGTTTCAGTTGTAGCCATAATGTCGGCGGAAGCTCAGTGTGTGCGGGGTCATCTTTGGTCATTCATCATTCATTCATCATTCACACTTCTGACCTCAGAATGCGAACAACTGATTGATTATGGAAAACCTGGAATTACCGGCTCGACTCAAGAAAGTCATCTCAGCTCTGGGCGTCTCTTGGACTATCCAGGAAATGGGCGAGAGCGTCCATCTGAACCTGGAATTTAAAGTTGAACCAGCAGAGAAGACCAAAACACCACCCTCCTCGGGGAGAGGTAGCACCTTTAGAGAGAGGATCCCCTCTCACACTGGTCCTCACCCGAGAAGGTCAGGAGGTCCTGAAAAGGAAAAGAGAAGGAGTAGGAAGAAGAGCCCGTCCACCAAGCGCAGGGATTCCCGGCGCTTGGAGGCTTTTCTGGAAAAGAAGAGAGAGAGAGGGGTGAGGTAAAGGAGGAGACAGAGACAGCCACCAGTTCCGCTCCCACTCCCACAGAGGCACCCATCTTGTCCCCAGCTTCACAGCTGGTGACTATAGATGAGGAAGGACCTGTGGAGACTGAGTTGGAATCGGAAGCTGTCTTCTCGCCTCTTCCAGAACCCCACTCACCTCTCCCTTCGGCACCAGAAAGCCGGACTGAGATCACCACCAAATCAACTCCACCAACATGCAGAAAACGCCTCCCCAACCTGATAGGACTATCCATAGAAGAGAGATATAAAAGAGTAGATGATAGGGCTGAAACGGTTGGCCCATTTTCGTAACCGACTAACCGAGAGCTATAACCGGATAATATCCGGTTATCCGAGGCCATAATTTCAGGGAATAATGATCAAAACGAAAGAAATTGGAAAGCAGTATTCTCAAACTATTCCGTAGTGAATATACAAACGAACGTTGTCGAGTACTCGACAACGTTCGTTTGTATACACACTGCGGAATAGTTTCTGCGATTTCTCATTACTCACGGAAACTGCCGATCATTAACGAAGATTTGAACGCCAAAGTCGATTATTTCTCAATATGTTCAACGCGGCTTCGATGTGTAATCTATCACAAAGGAGAAGCGGCAGATTTACTACGTTTTAAACGTGGAATGACGATCGCTATCGATATTTCGGATAACCGGTTGACGGCTTTTTCAATCGGTTAGGTAGCTAACTGGTTTCAAACCGATTATCCGGTTAACCATTTCAGTACTAGTACTAGATGAGTTCATAAAGAATAAGAAAATAACAACGGCAGCTCAGAAACTATCCACCCAAACAGAAACAACTCTTCCAACAACTCCTCCAACAACTACAACATCACCAACACAGCCTCTTCCTCATAAGAAAAGAAACAAGAAACATAAACGCCGCTAAACCTGCTCCTTCCCTTTCCTCCTTTGACACGTCGAGACATGGTGCAGAATCAAAAACGCTAATATACAGTCACCGAGGGTCGAAAGGGGCTTGTTCCCCATACCTTTGGCGCGCGAAACCATTTCGTTCGATTGTGTGCGGGGTGGGGATGGGGAGGGAGCATGAGTGACGCCGGGATTTCCTCGACCTGGAGGCCTGTGCTCCCTGATTGGAACGGGGATAGGGTATCATCTGGTAAGCTTACAATAAAGAAGACAGCTTCCCCGGCCGGGTGGGGGGAGGGGCTGCTCTACAGGGGATTATAGCTCCTAATGAACCATTGGCGTCACCCCTGGTGTGGGGGTGGGGGGGGGGGAGGCAACTGTACAAGACACACTGGACCTACCGTGATTTGGAGTGCACAGTAATACATCTCCTTGACTCTCAGGTCAACATAAGATGTTAAATAGTGGGTGTGGTGAGTTGGGCGTGACGGTGCAAGCATCAGTACCCATGCATGTCTTCGATATGGATGAGGACGTCCTTTCGTGGTATGCCAGATGCCACATATAATGAGCGTGCATCTCCAGCTGAACAAGTCTCTCTGTTTTTAAATGCAACGTTTTGGTCTTGAGTCGATCTATTTATTCTACTCAGCCATCTTCCAATCCTAATCTGCTGGTTGGAAGATGGTTGAAATATAAGAAAAAAATGCAACGAACCAGCTGAAGGTGGAATGCACTTGCGAGGGGGTTTCTAAATGTGTTAACATTTGTCGGTATTGTATTTCAGAAATGGCCGTATAGTGTACACTCTCAAATTTGTGAATCGGTCGATCATGTAGCAAGTTTGTGGAAAGGCTGTTTGTAGGGGGTTGGGTGCGGCACGCCACTCCAGGCTACAGCTCATCAGTTCATTGAAGAAGAGTTCCGGGGTCAGGAGGGGCACCCTTCCATAACGTCTGTGACGGGTGAAAAACACATTTGGTGTGTGAATTCTATCAATCATTCATCCACCGAACGAGTTGATTTCTTCTAACAAAAATCTCAGTAACTTTTGTCTGTATTTTTTATGAGTGCACTAGTGATGAAGGAGACTATACTTTCCTAGAACTGTAACGAGAAACTGCGAGTATTAATTTCTCACGTATGTTACGTGTGTCAATGCCAATGATGGCGGGGGCATTGGGTGTAATGGTGGATTTTGGTCACCAAACAAAGACGGTATACAATCTGCGGAGTGATTTCTAAAGCTTTATATCGCCCCTTGAGTGCAACAGGACGCCCTCTACAATCCTTTGTCTGTCAGGGGAGGCGGAAGCTCTATCAAAGTGGAGGGAACAAATTTACAAGGCAACCATCGTTCGACCCAGTGTGAGAAAGGTTACAATCGTATATCGGTAAATGTACCATGACTTGTTCTAGTCTCTCGTTTAATATCCTGATGTGTGGTCACTGTCTTGTCCGTTTCTTCTACTTCAACCATCTTCCAACCCGAAGGCCAGCCTTCGGGTTGGAAGATAGTTGAAGTAGAAGGAGCGAACCGAAGCGATCGAAAGTGGGATTCTTTGGCTAAATATTGTTTGGATCTGGAAATAATGTTAATGTCTGTATATTGACACATCCATTTTAACTCATTGTATTATTTATTTATTTATTTATTGGTGTTTTAAGGTCACATACTTATGCACAATGGCTAATCGTGACCATGACAGTTTTACGGGTGGAGGAAGCCGGAGTGCCCGGAGAGAACCACCGAGCAACGACGAGCAGCTGTCAGCTCTCCAACATCGTAACTCTGAACTCTGCACCGCAGCACAGGCAGGGTTAGATTGGTTGAAGACATGCGCACCATCGACGTGCAGTACGCCTCAGTACACAGCGTCATCGTAACTCATTGTATTACTGTGAAACATATCTGTGGAAAAAAGTGGAGGGGCACGGGCCCCCTCGCCCCCCTGTGCACCCCTCTCCCTCCCTGACTCCGCTGCCGCTGGTCATTGTAGATGACACCTTGTTCCTCTAAATGGACGATTATAATATCAATACTATTGAATATCACATAACAGTTTATGATATGTTTAAAACTCCCATACCCAGAGTGAAGTGCCCATTTTAATACCCCAGCCCCTTACCCTTGGATGCTTCCGGCGCCATTGGCCGTATATATACCATGGATTGAACTTGAAGTCAGAACTTTAAATTTTGATAAAATCCATAGCAAAAGAACATTATGATGTATAACTCTTCTAACATAACAATTTTTGTTTATTGTGTTTTTTCAGACGTATACACCGACAGGATTTGATACCTACACATAACACCTTTTGTTTATTGTGTTTTTTCAGACGTATACACCGACAGGATTTGATACCTACACTGCCACCTACAACGTATCAGATACCTACAAAATACAGATGTCAATATGGGACACGTCAGGTATGTATATAAATATTAAACACCACCTTCAAATATACTACTATAGATGGCAAAGAAAGATTTTTTGTATCACTTTAGAAACATTTTCCCCAAACCGGAAGTTGTATTTACCAACTGAACGTTCGATTTAACTCTTCACCCGCTGAGTATTTTCAAGATATTTTTCATCAAATCCAGTCATGGCTGCTATGAAAAATTCACATGGGGGGGGGGGGGGGGGGGGTACGATTAAATGTGCCCAAATTATACTTATTTCAGTGACAAGAGAAGTTCGGTGCTGGGCAGGAATATCCACCAGCAGCATGCAGAGAGTTAAATACCGTTTGAACTTTTCACCTAATGTAAACATCATGTCGTTTCAGGTGAACGTTTTCCTAAAAATCATCATTTAACTGTTTTTTTCTCAGTTATGGCCGCCAAAACATAATTTATTACTCCTTATTGGAACAAGCTCGTTGAGCTTGTTCCAATGTCAATAGCTATATTTTCGAATCGCAAAATGATTCTTTCTTTTAGAAATTCGAGGGGAGAGGGGGGGGGGGGGGGCGATTCGTTTACTATTCGTGTTTAGTAAAGAATTAAAAATACACCCAAGAATGAAACTTCTGTTCAATGGAACGTAATTAAAGGATGTTGAAATATATCGCCTCCACATTTGCTGTTGGCTTAACTGTTGGCTTTGATATTTTGGAGACTTTTTGAGATAAACGTTTCCAGTAAGGTTTATATCTGCCGCCTTATATCCGGCATCAATGATCTGAACACTCAGAGAAATTCGCGCCAAATTTGGTGCCAAGTAAAACCCATCGAAGAACCTAAACAAATGAGTCTTCATGTGATCTGTTCATATTAGAAAAACATGCCGTATTTGCGCAACTTAACGCATGCGTGGCGGGACAACTGAAAACGTGTTTCTGACTTTGCTTCGTCGCCATTTTGAAACTTCAACTTGGCGCGGTTTTACATTTTGCACTTCATACATTGTGCCAGGCCTTGGCAGCCCAGTTCATGTGACAGATTGAATAACCAAAACATGTGTATGTTTGGTTCCAAGTAACCAAATTTGGTTCCCCTACCAGGACAGCCAGAAGAACCAGTTTGGGTTCCTGGAGAAACCAAACTTTTCTCCTTGTGAAGATGAGTTATGAAATATCAATCTAACTACATCTGTGGATTCTAAAATTAACTGGGTTAAATATTAGCCCAAAGCAACTGGGTTGAGTGAATATAAACCCTTTTGGGTTCATATTCACGCAACCCAGTAGGTTTGGGTTGATATTTAACCCAAATAATTTTACAGTGTGTCTGTGTGCACCATTTCCACCCCATGGAAATTACATACATTCATTCAGGCTGAACAAAGGTACCATCAATTCATTTGGCGTATTCGTTTTTTTCCGTTCGTGAAAACTTTGTAGAATAACTGACTATCGATTTAGTATTCTCCCAGTCCCAGCCATTTGAAGAGTGGATTGTAACAAAATCACCCGTGGAGTGGAGTTATCACCCAAGCTATAATTTTCAAATTTTGTACATATCGACAAAAAACACGAGCAACGTTCCAGCCAATGGACCCCCGGGTTTAACCCGGAGGTCCATTGGTTGAAACTTTGCTTGTGCTGGTTATGCTGGTTATGCTTTGCAACAAATTTGCAATTATTGCTTGGGTGGAATCTCCACTCTGTGAGTGATTTAGTGATAATCCCCTATCCACGTTCTGTACATTGCATAGCCTTACTCGTCCAGGAGAAACCTCTACAAGTCAAGGGTGTAGGAACGTGGGCGTAGCCAGGGGAGGGGTGTATCCCCCCTCTCAGTTATCGCCTATTATTTCAAAAGGTGGAAATTCGGTGATGCAAATTCCAAAAAGTTAGAAATTCACTAATATCAATTTAATATGCTCTTGCCATATTTTTCAAAATTTCGATAAAATTCTCTGCCTTTTCCAATCAGCTGACAAAATTTTCCGAAATTTCGATTCGAATCTGTGACAGGTCCAGTTTTTCGAATTCATCGTTCCGTTTCCATTTCACTGACTTGGCTACACAAGGACTTTTGATTGACAGCTATTCAGCCAATAGCTGCTCCTTCTAGGCCTCAGAATCCACCTAAGTGGTTTAGAAAGTAAAATCTTTGCTCGAGAAGGCCCCAGACCCCTCCCCCGCCATCGAAAGGGGCAAACCACCTCCTCTCTAACTCTCCTCCAACACGGGCCCTATCATGTTGGAATCCAACCACAGTTAGAAATCTACCAGCACCCACCCCCACCCCAGTGAAAACCCTCTAGCTACGCCCTTGCATTGGGAGAGGGGTAGAGTGAACGTGTCACCACCCCAACCTTTTCCAGATATAGCTTTTTGTCTTTTATTCAAAACAGCGAGAATTCACTCTTCTAGTTTGCCGGACAAAATCCATTTCACGCAGTCCCACGCAGACAACAATGCCCACTTCTTTAGAATAGTTTTTGTAACTAAATATCAAAATTTCCACCCCTACTACTAAAGGGAAACACCCTTTTCAGGCTTGTCATTTTGAAAATTGCAGGAGGGCCATTATGGTTCACCTCAAATCACCACAGGAGGGTAATTTTGTGTTCACATAAAATGACCCCAGGAGGGTCATTTATGATTTGCAGGGACCATTTTGTTTCAGCCTGATGGGTAGACAACTAATATCATTCTAAGGTACAGTACGTGGAGAGTGAACTGTAACTAAATCACCCGCGGAGTAGAGTTATCACCCAAACTATAACTTTCAAATTTTATACATATGGACAAAAAGCACAAGCAATGTTTCAGCCAATGGACCTCCGGGTTTAACCCGGAGGTCCATTGGTTGAAACTTTGCCTGTGCTTGTTATGCTTTGCAACAAATTTACAATTATTACTTGGGTGGAATCGCCACTCTGTGGGTGATTTAGTGATAATACACTCTCCATGTACTGTACATGGTTTGTGTAATTATGATGTACGTCATCACGTAATGTATATTTGGAAAGTTACTTACTGTCTCTGGGTGACTGCGTTGACGACACACAACAAACTTCACAAACTGCACATTTAGTACATGTACCTCCTTCAATCCGCGAAAATTGCCGTTTGAGGCGGCCGATTTTGAGATGCCTTCGACTGAATTAATGGGCCGCAGAAATCGGGGTTAGGCGGACGTTTACCGTCCACGGAATTTTGAACTCAGGCGACTGCGGCCCGGGGCGATCGCCCGCCTCAAAATGACAAGTATGCCCCTTTCCGGATCTCTCCCAACTACGCATGGCGCTTCGGCCATCGCTATGCGTTCAGCGCCCGCTCTGAACAGGCTCCCAAAGCACATCTATGGCCAACGAGCAATGCGGGCTCCCCCCCCCCCCTTCCCCCACACTCCTCAATTTAGGCAAGAATCACTATTCCACACTAACTTGAGATGTGCAGATGAAAGTTTCTATTTATACAGTGCCTGGGAAAAGAAGGAAGGGCTAATCTGCAGAGAAACAAAATGATTCATCCTAACTTTTCAGTAACATTTCAGGTATTCGCAACATGAAAATTTATCCACTCAATGTTGCGCTTGATTAGTCAAGTATAAGTTTCATAAATTCCTGAACATGCGATGCCAAGATAAATAGAGTGTTCTTTAAAAAGAAGCCCCATGTTTGTTTGGGTTTAATGAAAGATTCGCATTTTCTTTTACCGGATGAAAATCGACATGGGTGTAATATTAATATAATTTCAACTATTTTTTCTCACGTTAGCAAAACGCAGGAAATTAGCCCAACACAATTTTCGAAGACGAGTTTGGCATGTTTCTCACGATGTTTCAGTATTTTTTTTCCATCTGTAAGCAGTTTTAGTTGTGACGTCATCAATCATTTCTCTTTTCATAATCGTTCCATTTAATTTACCTCCGGAAGTTATTCTGGTGTTTGAGATTGTCCGGTTGACGTTGTCAGAAGTTTATACGGACATCGCGGGGGCGCGGTAGCTCAGTAGGTAGAGGTGCATGCTAAAAGCCGAGAGGTGGTCAGTTCGAATCCCACCGCGTTGTGTCCTTGGGCAAGACACTTCACCCCCATTGCCCACGTGGGGGCACGGTGGCTTTGTGTACAAAGGCGTATTGCACGTTGATGGTGCACCTGTCTTGAACCAATGCTAACCCTTTTTGTGTGGAGTTAGTATGTTGGGGGAGCTGTTGGGGGAGCTGACAGTTGCCCGCCATTTTTCGGTGGCTCTCCCCGGGTACTCCGGTTTCCTTCACCCGTAAAACTGTCGTGGACATGATTAGCCGTTGTGCAGATATATGTGACCTTAAACACCAATAAATAAATAAACAAATAAATAAATAAATAAATAAATAAAAATAAATAAATAAATACGGACATCGCGTCGGTTTTCCAGAAGGCTGGGACGTCGGATTCGGTGATGACCTGTTAATCAAGACTGGAATACCGTCGCTTGCTTTAGATGGCGCCTTGTTGAACTTAAGCTACAATATAGTAGGCACGATGCCAGGTACCACTGTGAACCTGAGAGAGTACAATTTACCCAACATGTATCGGCCATGTCCGCTAGGGGCGTGCACAACGAAATAGCAATTTATGTTTCTTATTTTTTTTCTTACCATATCGACTTTCACCACATCATCACAATGAAAGAACAAAAGATGAGGATTAGCCCTTTACCCAGCGAATCGCCCGCATCCGTCCGCGTAATATGCAAATTCAGCAGTTGAAAAAATATTATTTTTCGGAAAATTTGAAAAAAAACATATCATGTGACCCCTCTTTGGAACGAGCTCGTCGAGCTCGTTCCAAAGAGGGGTCACATGATATGTTTTGTTGAAATTTTTTGAAAAAACGATATTTAAAAAAAATAAATTTTGAAACCATCTGCGTTGGGTAAAGGGTTAAAGAAAAAAATTCCAAATCATCTGAGAAAAAAAAATTGCTGAAATTTTCTTCTCACGAACAACTGCTGTAATGATGTGATATTTGGCATGCAGCCTCCTTTTATGGAGTTGATTCATATTGGTTTAGAAATTGTTCTCTGGCAATATTTGTGCTTGTTTTGTGTGAGGTCTGTGTGTGTGTGGGGGGGGGGGGGGGGGGGCATGACCGTTGCTATTCACCTAAAGTATGTGGGGATGCAAAATCATTGATCTGAAAAAAGAGGCGCATTCCCCTCTTGTTTCCTGCGCCACATTACGTGAGCGACGGAGGAGGCAAAAACAAACAAAAAAATACTTATTTCTCTTATAAATGCTGACTTGTTAATTCCCATGATAAACTGCTATCGCTGAGTTCCTTCAGCTGGACGAAAATACAAACATTTCATTTCATCTCATATACAATCTCTATTCCGTCACTTACTTTAAACATGTAGAAATAATTAAAGCCCTTTTTTTACGTACCAATGGTTCAGCGGTATCAGATATATTATCATACCATAGACGAGTACTTTCGTGACGCTCAACCGACAGCAATTTCGAAACAAAAAACCGTTCGGCGTGTTTTTTTTGAGGAAATCGAAAGAAAGCTGGTGCCAGAGGCACCTAGAGAATCCTTTCTCAGGGTGTGCTAGTCATTAACTATTTATTTATTTATTGGTGTTTAAGGTCACATATTTATGCACAATGGCTAATCGTGGCCGTGACAGTTTTATGGGTGGAGGAAGCCGGAGTACCTGGAGAGAACCACCGAGCATCGACGAGCAACAGCCATTAACTATTTTGATTCCCAGTGGGAGCCTCGGAAAGTGAAGCCATGTATGTTTACTGTGTTAACCCTTCACCTAACATAGCTTTTTTAAAAAATGAATTAAATTTCTCATTTTTCGAAACAAATCTCACAATTTTTCAATAAAACCAAAAAAATATGGATATCATTAGAACCGACTCGACGAGCCGGTTCTAATGATATCCATATTTGTATGGTTTTATTTAGACATTTGTGAGATATTTTAGGCTGTGGTAGGTAGGCTTATTTTGGTCGATTTCCTGGCCGTTTTTTGCCGCTATGTTAGGTAAAGGGTTAAACGAACTATATTTTACTGGTAAATTAGGACTGGTAACCAATTGCTTGGTATGGAAGTTCTCTAAAATGGGTAACATGAGTATAAACAATTGACTAGACTTGACTTTATCTCCATTCTGCGGTCACGATTGGCCATTGTCCAAAAGTATGTGACCTTAAACACCAAATAAATAAATAAATAAATAAATAAATAAATAAATAAATAAATAAATAAATAAATAAATAAATATTTTGATATCAACGAATTGGACACAGCCTGTGACATGTTTACAGCACCGTTATCACAAATCACGATCCGAGCAAAATTCTTTGCCGCATTCCACCTGCCACAGTGTTTTTCTCACCTGTCGAAAACGACAATCAAGAACATTAAATCTGAGATGTTTTCCTACGATTTTCGAATTATTCGAGATTCGATTCAATTTTATATATATATATGAGGTTTAGTATAAAAGACTCTGACGCCGATGGGGCTCGAACCACTGCCTTGATGAGGTTTAGTATATATATAGTTTAGCTTCGTCACACAAGAATGCTGGTGAATCAGAGGGGTAGGCCTATAGCGAGTTTAGTGCTGGGGGCAGCCCCCCGCGCTAAAAGGGTTGCTGCCTCCTCCAAACTTTGGCCCAGTGCAACTTTCAGATACCATATAGATCCCTAAAATGGTGTTCATCCTGATTATAAATGCCCCAGAGTCGCTCTTAACCATTTACCTAACACGAAAAGCAGACGACACTTGCAAAAAAATTCTTGAATAACTAATTTTTTCATTTTTTGTCTCAAAAACATAGATTATGACCACTCATTGGAACGAGCTCCACGAGCTCGTTCCAATGAGGGGTCATAACCTATGCTTTTGAGACAAAAAATGAAAAAAATAATGAAAATTTATTGGGGACTTTTTAGAATAGCGTTGGCCGGTTTTGGCCTTTACGTTGGGTAATTATTCATATTTACTTATTGGTGTTTAAGGTCATATACTTATGCACAATGGCTAATCATGACCGTGACAGTTTTACGGGTGGAGGAAGCAGGAGTACCCGGAGAGAACCACCGAGCAACGACGAGCAGCTGCCAACTCCTCAACATCGTAACTCCGCACTGCAGCACAGGCAGGGTTAGATTGGTTGAAGACGCGTACCATCGACGTGCAGTACGCCTTAATACACGGCGTCATCGTGCTCTCATGTGGACAATCGGCGTTAAGTGTTACGTTGGTTAAAGGGTTAAAGTAATGAACTTTGCAAAATTTTCTTGGGGTTGGGATACGTAGTACTAACTGGGACGCTCCACATTTTACCCAGGGTCGGATTACGAGTTTGTAGGCCCATGGGCTACAGGTACTGTGAGGCCCTCCGTGATAATTAACAAAAGCACGCAAATCAATTTTCGGATTCCTCTATCAGCACTTTTGTCTTTGGTGCAAGTACAACCACAAAACAATGACGAAAGAAGAAGAAAGAAAGTTTCGATGGAATGAACTATTTCTTGTAAGGCCCTAAGCAAGTATGAGATCGTCTCAATATAATCAGGATTGCCAGTGCCAACGAGTTGGAATAATGGGCAAGAAAAAAATTCCTGTGTATTATACAGTATATTAATTGAACCCTTTTTAAAGAGATAATTCAGCATACTTATAATTTCGTTCTGCATTTACAAATGAAGTAACGTTTCACAGTAAATTAATTTCACTTAATCTTTGGATGCCCTCAGATGGTGCTGCAGCCCATAAAGCCCATGCTTTAATCCGGGTCTGCTGGTACCCCCCTCCTCCCAGTTGCCTTCAAGGGAAGTGGGAGGAGGGGGTAATGACCGGAGGGTCCTAATCAAGAATAGGGGAGTCCACCACTCTCACTCACCCCCAGAAAAAAATAATAAATAAATAAATAAATAAATAAATAAATAAATAAATAAATAAATAAATAAAGTTTACTGGATTATGCCCGGTTCAGAGAAGATGAGGTGTCCGAATGTTACGAGTTGTGCTACTGTACAGACACCGCGCAACCAGGGAGTCAGAAAGATGGGTACACCATAACGAGTTCGCGAGGGCAGCTTTTCATAAAACATGTCAAAAATTTCATTTTGAATTTTTGAAAAGGACTTCTCCCTATGTAAGAAATTCATACCTTTATTCACGAAACCACAGTTGGTATGAAATTTCTATGCCGAATTGCAGTCAATGCAACCGGACGAGATAAAAAAGCGGAAATCGGCTTTTTGTTGTGGGATTTCTTGAAGTGTCTTTCTTTCACTTGACCTCGCCCTCCGTAAACACTTGTATGATTGAAGGGCGTTTGTTAGGTTGCTAATTTTTGTGTGTTGTATAATTTTAAAAAAAAATATTTAAGAGGATGGCCGCAGTGGCTGTTAATATTGTGCGACATTTCGTTAAGGCAAATTATATTGATCTGAGATAAAGCTGAGTTTGGATATATATAAGTTCCGCACACACTCTAAAATCAGTTGGGTTAAAAATCAACCCAAATCAACTGGGTTGAGTGAATATGAACCCAATTGGGTTCATATTCACTCAACCCAGTTGATTTGGGTTGATTTTTAACCCATCTGATTTTAGAGTGCAAGAGTACGTCAGAATTGTTAACGACCAATCATTGGAGTAATTTAGTCCCCTTGCTTGCAGTAACCAAACTTCCAGTGTTACAACACATTTTTTTCACTCTATCAATGCCAAGAACTAGTTCACCGAACATTATGTGCAGGCCATGGTATCTTCACAAACCTACACACGCAGACCTATTCATGGGTGTCAATGGAGGGGGGGGGGGGGGGGGTCAGAATTGTTCCAGTCGGGAGATTTTCGTCAGGATTGGAGTCTCAAGATATTAACTCTCTCCAGGGACGCCGAAAGCACGGGGGCAGAGAAAAGGCATCCCCCCTGCCTTCAGACTGCCTTCAGACAATGCCTTCCCAGGTTCGTCACTCAATTTCTTTCAATGATTTATTCTGGAAGTAAAGCTAAAATACACCCCAAATCCGTTCTGGGAGCTTTCAAAATTGAATGGTGGTGGGGGGGGGGGTGTAGTTTGGGAGGTGGTCCCCCCTCCCAATGAGAGGTGGCATCTAATCTCAGATTCCTCTATCCCAGGCCTTCGGCCTTCGAGACGAGCATGCTTCGTCATGTCATGGCGAGGCTGCTAGTACGTGTAAATAATGCCCTTTTCCAAAGGTCTGACCCCCTAACCCCGCCCTGAAGTGCTTCCGGCGCCCTTGATTCTCTCTTGCTTGTAAGCATGTACTTTCTTAACCCTTTACCTAACATGAAAAGCAGTCAAGTTGGAGTACCGGTACAGTACATCTTAATAAAGGAAGAAGTTGCGTCACGACTATTATAGTTTTAGTTTTAAGAGTTTAATGCATTACACCATAATGGCAGTTTCACAATACAAACATAATAAATAAGAAGAATGAGTAAACATGATGTATAATATAAAGTACTAATGACTTTTTGTCTTTAACAAGATGATCTCGCTTACAGAAAAATGACCAGATCATGTTAGAAATAATATTAATCGATTTACTATCACAGTTTTTCAATATATAATAGTATTTCTCCGAATCATTTAATTGTTTAAATTCTTTGTTTTCTTTTATAATTTCTTCGAACCCCGTTTCCCTAATTTCGACATATGCCTTACAATACAAAACAAAATGTTTTTCGCTCTCTATTTCACCGGTATCGCACACCTGACATCTCCTATCATTTAGGGGCGTTGGGGGTTGTTTATGTCTACCCTTTTCTATTTCTAAATTATGGTTACTAACCCTAAGTCCAGTATATATATGTATATATATATATATTTATATTTATTGGTGTTTAAGGTCACATACTTATGCACAATGGCTAATCGTGACCGTGACAGTTTTACGGGTGGAGGAAGCCGGAGTACCCGGAGAGAACCACCGAGCAACGACGAGCAGCTGTCAGCTCTCCAACATCGTAACTCTGAACTCTGCACCGCAGCACAGGCAGGGTTAGATTGGTTGAAGACATGCGCACCATCGACGTGCAGTACGCCTCAGTACACAGCGTCATCGTGCCCCCATGTAGGCAATCGGGGTGAAGTGTCTTACCCAAGGACACAACGCGGGTGCCGCAGGTGGGATTCGAACCGAGGACCTCTCGGCTTGCAGCCTGCACCTCTACCAACTGAGCCACCGCGCCCCCCCCCCCCCCACCCCTAAGTCCAGTAATATGTGTTTAAATAAGTTCACCTCATAAGATCTCAAAAATTAACAAACATGCGCTGTCTCATGTTAATAAAACATCCATAACTCGAAATAGTATGTTATTAAAATGAAAAAGGTCCCGTGATTTGTGTGTTTCTTTTTCCATTTCGTTTCGGCGATAAAACTGACAACGGAAGTACCGCGGACCGGGGCTCATGTAAACAAAAACAGATTCGCACGTGTGTGCTTCTGCTGCTTAGTAAAACCGAGAAAAAAATAAAAACGACTCTTAATAATCTGACGATCATGCATGGTATAAATAAAATATACCCAAAGTAGCTTGGTGTACCAAATGTTCACCACTCGTGGTGAAGTGGTGTTAACCGCGCGCCAAAGGCTCGCGGTTAACACCACTTCACCACTCGTGGTGAACATTTGGTACACAAAACTACTATGGCAAAATTCTATATGCACACCTTACCTTATAGAGTGTTCTTTTCTGTGTGCTCTTCCAGAACGGTATTTATGACGTCCACAAGAAAGTGAGTTGTCGTTCTTGCACTAACTGCTATCGGTTGGTATTTGCTTATTGGGGTTCAATGACACTGTCGACAGCCTGTCACCTCGTGTCGAACAGTTGTTCGGGCGGAGGAAACCGGAATACACAGAGAGAACCACCGAACAGCGGTGAACTCCCCAACGCACAAACTCCGCACAAACAGTGTTAACTTTTGCGGAAGACAAGTGCACCTTCGACTTTCAGTAGGTTTTAGTACATACACAGCGTCACCGTGCACTCCCCGTGGACAATCGGGGTTAAGAGTATATCCTGAGGACATAACGCAGTTACCCCTGGTGGAGATTATCGGTTTTGGATGGTGGTAGGTGAAATGGGAAAATTTAAATAAAATGTACCGAAATTTGTTTAATCCTTTACCCAACGAATCGCCCGCATCCGCCCGCGTAATATGCAAATTCAGCAGTTGAAAAAATATTATTTTTCCAAAAATTTCTACAAAACCATATCATGTGACCCCTCGTTGGGACGAGCTCGTTCCAACGAGGGGTCACATGATATGGTTTTGTTGAATTTTTTTTTAAAATTTCAAAAAAATGATATTTAAAATAATAAACCCTTTACCCAACGTAACGGCCAAAACCGGCCAGCGCTATTCTCAAAAATCGCCAATTAATTTTCAAAATATTTTCATTTTTTGTCTCAAAAACATAGGTTATGACCCCTCGTTGGAACGAGCTCGTCGAGCTCGTTCCAACGAGGGGTCATAACCTATGTTTTTGAGACAAAAAATGAAAAAATTTAGTTATTCAAGAATTTTTTTTTGCAAGTGTCGTCTGCTTTTCATGTTAGGTAAAGGGTTAAGGACACGAGGACCAATGTCACGAACGTTTTCACAGATCCAGCGACCCTGAACCGGAAGCTTTGTCAGTAGAGGCTTTTCTCGAAGAAGCATCCTCCATCACATCACTAATCTCGAAGTGACCTTTTCCGTTCCACTCGCAGGTTTACACGTTCCACTCGCAGGTTTACACGTTCCATTCGCAGGTTTACACGTTCCACTCGCAGGTTTAGCAACGCACCTTTTAACCTCGGTCGTCATATGTATGATGTACAAGTAAGCGCATGCGCCTATGTACATACTATAAATAGAAATTTATATTGTTTTTCATGTCTCATAAGACTTCACGGCAGTGTTTCATGCTATTTTGCACATTTGAATCAATTTCATGTATTATTTGTTAACTGGTAGAGTGCTAAGCTTTCCTGACTACAAAATTTTGTTCATCATAAATTGCTTTGTTGCACTTGAATGGATAGTGCCTGAAGGCACTATCCAATCAAGTGTAACAGACCAATTTGTTGTGCACAATATCTAAATTATACCAGGTCCAAAAGGAAACTATCTTCAGTGGAGAATAATAGATAGGGTCATTACCAGTACTATTTAGTAAAGTCCATTTTGTGGCTTCCAGCACTCCACCAGTTAAGATGCATAGTTGTGCTTACGAATGGTCATGGTGTTGGGTGGGAGAGGTGTGCGGGGAGGGGTTGGGTGGGTTTGTGTGTGTGTGTGAATGATTTGAAAAATTATGTACATATTATACATAGAAATTTATATCGTTTTTCAAGTGTCTCATAAGCCTTCACGGCTGGGTTTCATGCTACTTTACTCATCTGTATCAATGTAATGTATTTTTTCTGTAAAGATGTATCGAAACGTGACACTATAATAAAATAATTTACTACTACTACTACAGTAACGCGGTTGAACTATATGTTAATTTATGCGAAAAATAATTTAAAGTAATGATTAAATAGTCCAACTCGCTGGTTTTTTGATTGAAAAGAACAGACTTCCGGACTCGGCGGAAACATTCCGTCAAACGACATCCTCTAAGAAAACATGGTGCGTGGGATCAAAGACAGACAAACATTCTTGAGGGAAAAAGATCATAAAATATTCTTTGCGATATGAAATGTTGTTAACCATTTCTTACCAACAGGAAATGTTTAGAATCGTAAGAAGAAGATTCTGTTCAAATAATCAGAGATAAGATGACCAGGCCTTGTTCCGATTCAGAGACCACAAGAGTTCTTTATTTAGAATTTTGTGTTGAAAAGAAAATGTTTTTAACCCTTTACCCAACGTAACGGCCAAAACCGTCCAGCGCTATTCTCAAAAATCGCCAATTAATTTTCATTGTTTTTTTTTCATTTTTTGTCTCAAAAACATAGGTTATGACCCCTCGTTGGAACGAGCTCGTCGAGCTCGTTCCAACGAGGGGTCATAACCTATGTTTTTGAGACAAAAAATGAAAAAAAATAGTTATTCAAGAATTATTTTTGCAAGTGTCGTCTGCTTTTCAGGTTCGGTAAAGGGTTAACGCCGATAAAGCTTCTTTGTAAGAGACGACACGGGTTCTTTATATCCGAATTATGTGTTGGAATTTTTTTCTTAGCAAGTGCTTTTGTCTGTAATTGGGTGACCAGGTTTTGCTTCTTCAGATGAGGAGATTCGGTTCATGTTGCCGCACAGGCAAGTCATGGCAATATTGACCTGGAAAAAGAATGTGGCTGTTAAAGATATTTGTCATTAACATTTCCAGACCAAACCTTTCGGTAAAGTGATATTGATAATAAATACTGGAAAAATAACGTACAATTATATTTCTTTGAATTGCTGAGTGTTGTATTTCTGTTCACAAATGTTTTAAATGGAATGCTCAAGCTCAAAATGACATGGTCATCGTGGCACTACAGATCATTAAAAAGGATTGACTTCGGTTTCAGGGTGCGTGGTGGCTCAGGGCTAGAGGTCCCGAGTTTGATCCCCAACCGGGACGACCCGCGTTGTGTACTTGGACAAGGCACTTTATCCCGGTTGCCTACATGGGGGCATGATGACGCCGTGTACTAAGGCGTACTGCACGTCGATGGTGCACATGTCTTCAGCCGCTGTAACCATGCTTGAGCGGAGCTTGAACAGAGTTGGAATGTTGAGGAGCTGGCAGTTGTTCGACGATGCTCGATGGTTCTCTCCGGGTACTCCGGCTTCTTCCACCAGTAAAACTGTTACGGTCACGATTAGCCATTGTGCATAAATAATAATAATTAATTTATGTGACATTAAACACCTATAAATAAATAAATACTTAGGTTTCTTATTTAGAGAGAGAGAGAGAGAGAGAGAGAGAGAGAGAGAGAGAGAGAGAAGAGAGAGAGAGAGAGAGAGAGAGAGAGAGTTTAAAATGGTATCCTCAACCCACTATGTACATTTGGGTTGTCACACGAAGAAGTCAAGTCACAATTAAAAGTCCAATCGCGCCACGAGGGAAATATCGCCCCAGGGTGCATCAAGGCTCCATCTGCTTTAACCCTTTACCCAACGTAACGGCCAAAAACCGGCCTGCGCTATTCTCAAAAATCGCCAATTATTTTTCATTATATTTTCATTTTTTGTCGTCGAGCTCGTTCCAATGAGGGGTCATAACCTATGTTGTTGAGACAAAAAATGAAAAGAATTAGTTATTCAAGAATTTCGTTTGCAAGTGTCGTCTGCTTTTCATGTTAGGTAAAGGGTTAAATAACGTGGCGAATGTCGCGTTGATGTACTTAATGGACGATATAAGAGCTAGACCTGTAATGATACCTTTGATAGACCGAGTTAAGGAAGCAGAAGTTCGAGGAATTGGTGGATAGATAGATATATTTTATTCAGCAGCATGCATGTTTTTTTTTTTTTACAATGCAGCAAACTTGAAGTAAACAACATGTAAACAACTTCTCAACAACAACATTATTACAAACAGCAACAGTATAACACATACTGCTGGGAGAGAGCAAAGCCAGATTGGATGTCTACCTGCCATCTCCCCATGGTTAAACAATCACATAGCTCAGGCCGGAGAGGGGGTGCCTATCCCCAGCCGCCCCGACTGAATACGCCACTGCTACAAGCTTGAACATTTTTAGCTCAACTTGACAAAGTCAAGCTGAGCTATTGCCATCACTTCTCGTCCGTCGGCGTACGTACGTACGTACGTTAGTACGTACGTCCACAATTTCCTTTGGCACACCTCACAGGTCCCATTTATGATCAGATTACTTTGAAACTTGGTATGCTTGTTTGGGGTGACCTCTAGATGGGAGCTATCGATTTTCTTCAATTTCCGTCAAAAAATGTTGCCGCGGCCAACGTTCTTAGAACTTAGTTTAGTCAAACCACAATATTTCCCTTTGGCACACCCTACAGGGCACATTTATGATTTGATTGCTTTGAAACCTGGTATGCTTATTTAAGGTGACCTCTAGATGGGAGCTATTGATTTTCTTCAATTTCCGGCAAAAAATGTTGCCACGGCCAACGTTTGTAGAACTTAGTTTAGTCAGACCTCAATATTTTCCTTTGGCACACCCTACAGGGCCCATTTATGATCAGATTGCTTTGAAACCTGGTATGCTTGTTTGTGGAGACCTCTAGATGGGAGCTATCGATTTTCTTCAATTTCTGTCAAAAAATGTTACCGCGGCCAACGTTCTTAGAACTTAGTTTAGTCAGAAGACTCAATATTTCCCTTTGGCACACCCTACAGGGTACATTTATGATCGGATTGCTTTGAAACCTGGCATGCTTGTTTGGGGTGACCTCTAGATGGGAGCTATCGATTTTCTTCAATTTCCGTAAAAAAATGTTGCCGCGGCCAACGTTTTTAGAACTCAATTTAGTCAGATCACAATATTTCCCTTTGGCTCACCCTACAGGGCACATTTATGATTAGATTGCTTTGAAACCTGGTATGCTTATTTACGGTGACCTCTAGATGGGAGCTATCGATTTTCTTCCATTCTCGTCAAAAAATGTTGCCATGGCCAACGTTCTTAGAATTTAGTTTAGTCAGACCACAATATTTCCCTTTGTACACCCTACAGGGCACATTTATGATTGGATTGCTTTGAAACCTGGCATGCTTGTTTGGGGAGGCCTCCAGATGGGAGCTATCGATTTTCTTCGGTTTCTGTCAAAAAATGTTGCCACTGGCAAAAAAAAATGACATTGGTACCAATGATCTTCAATTTTGCCATTTCATTTATAACTTACCAAGTTCAAGTTTGTCAAGTTGAGCTACAGTGTCATTGACACTTTCATTATTCATTGTGCTTGAAGAAAAATATTGTTAGTGTTGCCAGAAATTCATTTTGGCTAAAGGGTTAACCCTATACTTAAGGTGTCGGTCGTATCCCTCCACGAAGTTTACAAATCGATTAGTTGAAGAAAAAAAAATGTTTTAAATTTCAACAAAATCATATCATGTGACCGTCTCACTGGAACGAGCTCGATGAGCTCGTTCCACTGAGGGGTCACATGATATGGTTTTGCTGTGGTTTGTTTGGAAAATAAAAAAATGATATTTAATATAATTTATTGTTATGAAGGTTAAATAATACGTCATTGATGTATCAGTATGGTCCAGTATTTACCCCGTTGTCTCCACCAAATGATGTTCACGTGACGAATTACTTTTCGGATATCGGGTACTTAACCCACCCTGTGAGGATTTCCTTTTAGCTCACATAAGCGAAGCTCAAGGGGAGCTTTAGTGATCCGTCCGTCCGTCCGTCCGGTACCTGTCGACCGCCGTGCACTTTACATTATCGACATCTCTTATACTACCAGGCATTGAACTAAATTTAATATCTATGTTCCTTATCATATGTCAATTAAAGTTTATTCAAATAAAGTTGCCACGCCCACAAGGGGGGAGGGGGCATAAAAAATAAAAAATCTTCTTCTCCAGATCAAGGAATCAGAATCTTTTGATACTTGGTATACAATATTCTTCGAGGTGTTTGATTCAGGTTTGTTCGAATCAAGGCCCCGCGTTCACATTAGAGCTCCATGTGGGACGACGAATGTTAACTTAATGCAATATGAGGAAATTTCTTTAAAAAATATTTTTCTTTGCTTTAAAAGGAGTTTTGGGTGATTTTACGCCCCAAAACCCAATTCACCCAACAGATTCTCTCCCTCTCCCCCAGCTAATTTAGATTGACTAGATTAACATTTCGATCCCTGAGTTCCAATGTGTTCTATGTGCCAGTAGGCTGCCAGTAGGCACATAGAACACATTGGAACTCAGCGGACGATTTAGATGCAGAATGTGACTTTAAATCTTTCTCACACAAGTTTCTCGCTTGTGCTATCAAAGCTCCTTGGGGCCTCTTGCTTGAAAACTGGATCCGATGGTGGGGACCGGAACTACACCCTCTGCATACGGATGTGAAAATACTGACATTTCAACCAGCAGTTTTTCCCATAATGCAACTAGAGAATTTAACCATTTCAGCCTTATTTGACAGAGCTCTGTCGAACAAGGTTGAGTTGGTTAAATTCAAAGTTGCATTATGGGAATCTTTGCAACTTGAAATTGAGATTTTTTTAAATCAATATACAGAGGGGTATCTATTTACTTATTTGGGTTTGGTGACACTTTAGACGGTCACGGTCACCTCGTGTCGGACAGTTTTACGGGTGGAGGAATCCGGAGTACCCGGAAAGAACCAACGTGCAACGGCGAGAAACTGTCAGACTCCCCAGCGTACTAACTCCGCACAAGCAGGGTTAGCATTGGTTGAAGACAAGTGCGCCATCGACGTGAGTACGCCTTAGAAGACAGCGTCACCGTGCCCCCACGTGGACAATCGGGATGAAGTGCCCTGCCCAATGACACAACGCAGTTACCTCTGGTGGGAATCGAACTGTGGGCCTTTCGTTTTGAAGTTCAATGCCTTAACCACTCAGCCACGTACTCCATATAGATAGGTATTTATTTATTTATTTATTGGTGTTTAACCCTCTGCACTCTGATGTCAAAATATCAAAATTTTAAGTTGTCATATTTCCCATAATGCATCTAGAAATTTAGCCAATTCAGTCTTGTTTGACAGAGCTCAATGAGCTCTGTCAAACAAGATTGAATTTGCTAAATTTCTAGTTGCATTATGGGAAAATTTTGCACCTGAAAATTTTGGCATATCAACATCAGTGTGCAGGGGGTTAAAGCCACATATTTCTGCACAATGGCTAATCATGACAGGACAGTTTTACGGGAGGAGGAAGCCAGAGTACCCAGAGAAAACCACCGAGCAACGGCGAGCAACTGTCAGCTCCCAACATTCTAACTCCACGCAAGCAGGGTTAGCAATGGTTGAAGCCAGGTGCACCATCGACGTGCAGTACGCCTTAGTACACAGCGTCACCGTGCCCCCACGTGGGCAATGGGGGTGAAGTGTCTTGCCCTAGGACACAACGCGGTTGCCACAGGTGGGATTCGAATCGAGGACCTCTCGGCTTGCAACCTGCACCTCTACCAACTGAGCCCCCCCCCCCCTCCCATACAGATAGGTAAATGAATCAAATAAAAATATGTATGACATTTTTATAATCCGAAAGTATTCAGTTTGATCCCATCTAGATGCACCAAAAGGAATTAACGTATATCTCGTTTCAATTCGAGTTCATCATTTAACAATGACGAAACAGGATTTCTTCTTACACGTATAATAGTCATGTTACTGATGTAGACATATACAATTATTTTCCAATTATAAACGAGGCAAACTTTGTTGTATTTTCTTAAAAGGAGAAACGTCATAAAAAAATGTCGCCATTAAATCACTCATCAAGTGGGCAGAAAAAAGGAGCTCGTGTTCAGCTTATGTCACAAATACATTGTTTCGGCGTGGGTTTGGTATTTGTTGGCAACATCCTTTTTGAAACTGAATGTTTAAATCCGAGTCCACGTCAATGCAGCAATGTCATCAGTTCTTACTTTAGGGCGTCCACCTGTCGCTATATGACTACCTGTCTCTTTTAGTTTGACTTTAATCATATTTATTTATTAAGGTTTAACGACACTTTAACAGCCAAGGTCATATCGTGCCTGTGACAGTTTTACGGGTGGGGTAAGCCGGAGTACCCGGAAAGAACCACGGAGCAACGACGAGCAGCTGCCAGCACCCCAATATCGTAACTCCGCACTTCAGCGGTTGGTTGAAGATATGCGCACCATCGACGTGCAGTGCGCCTTAGTACACGGCGTCATCGTACCCCCTCCCCCCATGTGGACAATGAGGGTTACGTGCCTTGCCCAAGGACACAACGCGGGACTCCAAATCGATCGATTAAACGGTCACCCATCCAAGGACTAGCCGGGCTCGACGTTGATTAACTTCGGTGATCTGACGAGAACCGGCTACCGCTACGTCACCGCGCCTTCTTTGACTTTAATCTCGCTGCCTATTTATCATCCAACTCCTCTCAGTTTTAGCTTACCCGACTGAAAGTAGGGTGAGCTATGACCATCACTAGGCGTCGGTCGTCTGTTGACTTTAATCTGAAAAATGAGCGGGGGCGCCACCGCTCATTTTCCAACATAATCTAAATACTCGTATAGGGTGTGCGCTGGGAATGGGCAGTGGCGTAGATAATGGTGGGGTGGGGCGGGGGGGGGTGGTGGGCGGGGGCGGGGGGGGGTCGGAGGCACCCCCACCAGAAGTTGTGTTGGAAATTTTTTGGGACCATTTTTAGGCGAATTTATGCCTAATAACATTAAAATGCTGGCTTTGGGGATAAAAACATGCCATTTGGGGTAAATTTGGGGTAAAAAAGACCAATTTTTAGTACATTTGCAGTAAACAACAGATTCTTTCTGTTTGTTTGGGTTTTTGTTGTTACACTGTCGGAAAATTTTTGGTCTGTCGGAAAATTTTGGGCTTGCCCCTCCGCCAGCGAAAAGCTATCTACGCCCCTGGGAATGGGAGTTGGAGTTGGAAAACAGATATCATTTTCAGAGCTTTTTTGGTGACAGTCAATGCTTTTTGCACACATGTACAAGGTGACACTTACTTTTTGCTTCATCTTTGCAATCCCTCAACACTAAAACTCCCATTTCCCCCAGACATCTTGATCCGGGTGAGCATTTTAGGCTCCCTTGAGCCTCTGGTTTATTTTCAGTGCGGTAGCCTTCACGATGGACTAATAAACGCGTCACGTCTCTGATGTTACTGCTCGGTAACCAAAAGATTTTCGTCACCTTCAGCCCCCCGTCAGATAGTTTATGTATTATTTACTTTATCATATCCAGACTGCAGCTTATCGTTTCATGTTGGATGGATGATACGTTCTTATCAGCAGAATTTAGTGAATGGGTAATGAATTAACTCTGTCAGCTGCGTCTGAGTGGTATCGCCATATACATTACTGAATACAGCCAAATGGGCGAGTCTATCCTGTATTTATGGGGAAGTTCAGTAATAATTTAACCATCCAATCCCACAGGGCTCAATGATTAATTTTATTCTTCACTGTCATCTCTGTCTGGTTAGGTCTTAAGACAGAACGCAACGAGTTTAGAGTACCGGGTGGCGGGGTGGGTTGGGTTGTGGAATCAATGGCCCGAGTAAGAAGGCGCTCATGAAATACAGGGAAAAAAACACCCATCAAGGGTCGTTTATTCCAGCCCCTCGTACTCTAGACTCGTTGTTTTCTGTATTTATACCATTATTACATATTCTACTATTATATAAAAAGCATATGACATAAATTTTAGCTTTATACACCAACCGTGGTGAACACGCCAGGAATGAGCTTTCAGTAGTTAAAATTTACACCTACAGTGGAACAACATCCAAGTTGTCCTTTGGTGACCTCGCCTTGAATGCAAACTTGCCTAAATTTATCACTCATCGCCTCGTGAAGAGTGAAATGAAACCGGCAATTATTTATTATGTTTTTAAATAAGTTTACCTCATAAGATACCAAAAATTAACAAACATACATTGTCTCACATTAATAAAGAATCCATAACTCGAAATAGTATGTAATTATGTTATTCAAATGAAAAAGGCCCCGAAATTTGCGCGTTTCGTTTCTATTTCGTTTCGGCGATAAAATTGCCAGCGGAAGTACCGCCTACCGGTGCTCATGTACACAAAAACACATTCGCACGTGTGAATATTGATTTATTTAACATTTAAACTCTTATTAATCTGACAATCGTGGTATAAATAAAATATACCCAAAGTAGCTTGGTGTACCAAATGTTCACTACTCGTGGTGAAGTGGTGTTAACCGCGCGCCAAAGGCTCGCGGTTAACACCACTTCACCACTCGTGGTGAACATTTGGTACACTAACCTACTATGGGTATATTTATATCACGATTAAACTTGAATTAAGCGGGTGAAGCTCTCCGTGGGGGCCCCGAGAATTGTGGTAAACAATGTTTGTTTTACTAGTAAAATAGGGCCTTGTCACCAATGCTTGGGAAAGGGGTCCTCTAAACCGGGCAACACGAGTATACAAGACTGACTAAACATGACTTTACATCCATGTGACGGTCACGAATAGCCATTGGGCAGAAATTTGAGACCTTAATTTATTTATTTATTTATTGGTGTTTAAGGTCACATACGTATGCACAATGGCTAATTATGACCGTGACAGTTTTACGGGTGGAGGAAGCCGGAATACCCGGAGAGAACCACCGCGCATCGACGAGCAACTGCCAGCTCCTCAACATTCTAACTCTGTTCAAGCTCCGCTCAAGCAGGGTTACAGCGGTTGAAGACATGTGCACCATCGACGTGCAGTACGCCTTAGTACACGGCGTCATCGTGCCTCCATGGGGGCAACCGAGATAAAGTGCCTTGCCCAAGGACACAACGCGGGTCGTCCCGGACGGGGATCGAACTCGGGACTTATAGAATAGAAGTCCAACAGTCTACCACTGAGACACTGCGCTCCCTATGAGACCTTAACCCTTTACCCAACGCAGACGATATCAAAATTTATTTTTTTGAATCTTTTTCGAAAAATTTCAACAAAACCATACCATGTGACCCCTCGACGAGCTCGTTCCAACGAGGGGTCACATGGTATGGTTTTGTTGAAATTTTTCGAAAAATAAGATTTTTTCAGCTGCTGAATCTGCATATTACGCGAGCGGATGCGGGCGATTCGTTAGGTAAAGGGGTTAAACACAATTTAATAAATAAAGAGAAGGAACAGATATTTTTTGGAAGAAAAGTTGGCCTATCACCTTCGGCGGTTTATTTACATCCCTACTTGGCAATGTTTGTGTCAAAGGTTTTCATTCACGCAAAGATGTAACCCAAATACTTTATGCCCAATCAGATGTGTTCTTACAAGACGTTCCGCCATGTCGGCAGGTTTCCATACGTGGTGTTTCTAGAAAATTCCTCAATGGTTGTATCGTATCGGGTTATGTTGAATACATACATGTACACAAATCGTTGTCTAATTATTGTTAACCGTTAACTTCGCGATGTCACGGTAAGCAAGGACCATGGCACACGCGGATTGCGGACGTCTGTGAGTTTGTTTGTCAGTACAGTGAGTTTGTTAGTCTGCCCACAATTTGTTGAACGCGGGATACAGCTCGCTGTTCTTTTCCGATCATTACCAAATATTCGTGCCTAGATAAGAACGTCTCATTATGGTCGCGCTCGGCCATCCCGCAATGTCCGTCACAGCGGCCATCTTACCTGTTAAACTGCCCAACACGATGTGACCCTGTCTGTTGAAATCCCAACGAAATAAAATAAATCAAATCGTAACTCACCAGAGATCTTCTATTTGTGATTCAACAAAAAGAGATTTAACACCTCCATCTTTTATTAGACTTTTCGATTCAGTGTTTCTTTTGACAGATTTTAACCCCTGTTGTAATTAATTACAATTGCATGTAATTGTCCCAAGCCTCAAGCCTGTAGTTTTAAATATTAATAATAGGCGCGTAGCCAGGATTCTATAATAGGGGCGTCCATGCCATTGGGGGGGGGGGGGGGGGGGGAGGGGGGAGGTGGTGGCAAACATGCTATTTGGAAGGCGGACTCCTCCAAGTCTTAACAAGGATCCTCCGGACGTTACCCCTCCTCCCACTTCAGAGAAGTGGGAGGATGGTGTAACAACAGGGGCATCTACTTAAAACTTAAAACTACTCCCCTCCCCTACCCCCCCCCCCCCCCCCCAAAAAAAAAAGATTACCAAAATTCAGTGCTCTAAGAGCCTATCTTAAGCATTTGTTGCTTTGTAACCCTAAATTCTCTATGTTATGTAAAACTTGCATTGGGCCATTTGTGTGGGGGGGGGGGGGG
Organism: Pictodentalium vernedei; assembly: GCA_031216915.1. NCBI lineage: Eukaryota > Metazoa > Mollusca > Scaphopoda > Dentaliida > Dentaliidae > Pictodentalium > Pictodentalium vernedei. The sequence goes on along the minus strand of CM062288.1, from coordinate 316,576,511 downwards.
GGGCGAAAATTATAAGTGGGGAGGGGAGGAATCAGTAACAGGCGTGTAGTCAGGATTCTATAATAGAGGGCGTTCATGCCATTGGAGGATTCTATAATAGAGGGCGTTCATGTCATTGGGGGGGGGGGGGGGGGGCATGCAATTTGGAAGGCGGACTCCCCCAAATCTTAACTAGGATCCTCCGGTCGTTACCCCTCCTCCCCCTTCAGAGAAGTGGGAGGATGGGGGTACCGATTGGGGGACCTAGTTAAAAGTTAAAACTACCCCCCCCCCCCAAAAAAAAAGAAGAAACTACTAAAATTCAGTGCTCTAAGAGCGTATCTTACGCATTTGTAGCTTGTGTAACCCTAAATTGAAGACCATGTTGGGTCTCAATGTTATGTAAAACTTGCATTGGGCCATTTGTGGGGGTGGGGGCGAAAACTTCAAGTGGAGGGGGAAGTTCGCCTATTGATTATTAATTACTATATGACAAAAATTAAGTTGATCATTCTGCTCGATATTGTGGGTGTTATTGTTATAGAAGTGAGACGTAAGTCGTCTTTCTATTGTATTTAGGCCGAAAGGGGTTACTTATTCGGATATCCGGTGATGTCACTTGAGTAGCAGACTGCCAAATTCAGTTAGACTACCGCACTTCTGACATGGTGCAGTCCTGACACGGCAAACATGGACGACTGACAAGGTTATCTTCGTTGCAAAGTGTTATCTTAATTCAGCAAATAGAGTTAGTCTTATCACCCGACAAGATGATATGATAGGATACAGGGAACAGGAAGTCAAACTATGTGTTTATTTTAAAAATACCTCAGAGAGAAACTTGCATATCCGTTAACAAAAATACACGAGCGAGAAACAGGAATGCCTTGTGGACAGTTTTGCTCCCCGTGGGAACCCCGAAAAGGGAAGCAGTGCTTATTTACTGTTGTAAACTGGGGCCCGATAGCCATTGCCTGGGGTGGAAGTCCTCTAAAATGGGCAACATGGGTATAAACTTATTTCCATGTTGCGGTCACGATTAGCCATTGTGCTGAAAAATATGTGACCTTAAACACCAATAAATAAATCTCAGCAAACCTTACATTACTTTGAAGTGTAGACAGACATCACTTCGCCAATTGAGTGCAAAAGAGCGTCATCTGCAATGCTAAAGCATTGCGGATGGCGCCGCGTTGCACTGAAGGGGCGAGTTGTTTCTGTCAGTGCAACTTGAGACATAAAGTCATGGACCTGGTGACTGACTTCACATTATACTAAACTGTCATCAGCTTCCTTTGTCATCTTTTCACACGTCATGCTAACTTCCTTTGCATGTCAGTGGGACTGAAAAGTCTTGAACTCCCAACCCTTACTCTTGTCTTAACCGGAAATATTTTTTGGGGCCATGCACTTTTCTTCTAGTTCCGGAAATGTGCTCACTCATGACATGCCTGCATATAGGCGCACAGCCATTAGGGCACTTGATGATCTTTTCCTGTTTGTCTCGTCTTTGGTCTCACTTTGTGACAGTAAACATTATTGGGGTTGTATTATGAACTTACAACGTTGGTGAAACAAATAAATGCATGTGTGCCATTTTAAACGTACCAGAAATAGAGGAATGCATAATGGAGTGAGTAGCTCAATGAATGTTTGGGTGGGGAGGGTGGAGGAGGTGGAGGTCGGAAATGTTACAGTTTAACTCTTTACCTAACACGAAAAGCAGACGACACTTGCAAATAAAATTCTCGAACAACTAATTTTTTCACTTTTGGCGTCAAAAACATAGCTTATGACCCCTCATTGGAACGAGCTCAACGAGCTCGTTCCAATGAGAGGTCATAAGCTATGTTTCGGAGACAAAAAAAAAATGAAAAATATAATGAAAATTGAATGGTTATTTCTATGCCCCCCGACTTAGGTCGGGTGGCATATAGTGATTGAAGTGTGCGTGTGTCCGTGTGTGTGTCCGAGCCAATAACTCGAAAACTGTTAGGGCCACAGTCATCAAACTTCACACAATTATAAAGGACCATGGGAGGATATGTCACACACCATAGCCTGGTTCGTACATTCAAGGGCAAGGTCACATTTCAAGGTCACACTAAAAATTGGTCAATATTAGTGTCTCAGCCATAACTCAGAAACGAATCATAGTACAATTGTTAAACTTTTTACAAATGTTAAGGACAGTCAGAAGGTGTGTCGCGTATAATAGTTTCCGCCGCATCTGCAAGGTGGAGGTCACAATTGACCTTCATATGTTCAGGGTCACAAATCGTGTATCAAGCATAACTCCAAAACTATTAGGGCTACAATCATCTAACATCGCTCAATTATAAAGGACAACGGGTGGATGTGTCACACACCACAGCCGGGTCCGTAAGGTCAAGGTCAAGGTCACATTTCAAGGTCACACTGAACACGATTAGGGCCACAGTCATCAAACTTCACACAATTATAAAGGACCATGGGGGGGGGGGGGGGGGGAGTGTCACACACCATAGCCGGGTTCGTACCTTCAAGGTCATGGTCACATTTCAAGGTCATACTAAAATCGGTCAATATTCGTGTCTCAGCCATAACTCAGAAACGAATCATAGTATAATTGTTAAACTTTTTACAAATGTTAAGGACAGTCAGAAGGTGTGTCGCGTATAATAGTTTCCGCCACATCTGCAAGGTGAAGGTCACAGGGGGAGGGGGGCATGTGTTACTTTAGTAACATTCTTCTTGTTATAAATAGCGTTGGACGGTTTTGGCTGTTACGTTGGATAAAGGGTTAAGACACACAGAGTAGAGGCCAGGTAGGCCTTAGGTGAGGCGTAGAGAAATTATAAGATATAACCGACATCTGACAACTTATAGGAACGCGAGAAAAGGTGTGCGGCAGTTGCAAATATAAGGTCCATCGCGTATAATAGGGCGAAAGCGCGATCGCGCACCTCAAAAATTAAGTCAACTGTCAAAACACTCATCTGGGGGTATATAAATTTTCTCGAAAAATCCATGGCCTTGACCACCTTATCAAACGAGGATGTATCCTCACCCACATCGGACCTTTTTGAGATATGAATGCCTATATATAAATGGCGTAATCTCTTATTCTATCGGGCAGTTTAGTCTGTCCGTCACCATTTTATATCAATCCAGCAAGACTAGAAGCACATAAAACAATTTCCGACGTGCATACATTTTGGACAGAACCTTTAACCCCATTCCCCCCCCCCTCCCCACTCTTGCGACAGATATCAATTTCAAGATACTTTGAAATTAAAGTGTAGGTCCGGGTGTGTTCCATTGTCGTGGGGCAAATCACCCCTTAAAAAACATGGAAACCCCGGGGGAAGTGAAGCAGTGCTTGTTTTATGAGGTAAACAAGCACTGTAGTAGGTTAAAATAGGACCCAGTAACCAATGCCGTGGGCGGAAGTCTTCTAAAATGGGCAACGTGTGTATAAACGATCGACTAGACTTGTGCAGAAAAATATGTGACCTTAAACACCAATAAATAAATAAAAAAAACTCAGTTATCAATGCCACATATTCTCTCCCTCTTTCTCCCCCTCCCTCTCTCTCTCTCTCTCTCACACCCACACACACACACACACACACACACACACACACACACACACACACACACACACACACACACACACACACACACACACACACACACACACACACACAGCATACATCCATGCCCTATCGCACGCACACACCCACATACGCTTTCGTAAGGTAAGTTTAATTTGACAGTACAGTGGAGCCCACTTAAGTGGATAATCCTTAATTGAATAACCCTGTTAATTGAATATAATTTCCCAACACAAAACCATTTACCATACATCCAGTACAAATTTGACCTGTTAATTGAATACAGGTTATAGAGTAAACTGCTGTTAATTGAATAAAAAATCTTGTAACCTGTCGAAAAACTCTCCCCAGTTTTCCTTTCTTTATAGACCTATTTGGCCTCAGTACATCCAATACAGGCATTCAGTCTATTATATCTTGTTTGACAGAGCTCATGGAGCTCTGTCAAACAAGATATAATAGATAGAATAAATGCTAAGTGTATGTCTAGAATACAGGAAAGTGACGTAATCCCTGTTAATTGAATACTCCTGTTAATTGAATAATTTCCATTGGCCAAGTGGCTATTCAGTTAACAGGGTTCCACTGCACTAAGGTGATTGTGCCAAACATATCGGCTATAAGAGTTTTGTTTGTATCAAGGGGTACTTTTTCTTCTATCTCGTCTTCAAGTCAAATGAATTATTGACGACTTACGCGTAAGTAATAACCTATCTGCCAGATTTTATTTACGTTCCATCTCTCCAGCTTCACTCAATTCTCTCATGAACATGTTATTTTATTAGTCACCTTGCTTCACCTGCAGGGATTTATCTTTTCCTAATTATCTCTCATCACTCTTCAAAACATATTCGCACCAAACACCTGCAAATAAACTCAAATGTACTGCTTTTGTATGTATGCATATGTTTGTATTTCTTAGACTTGTCCACGAGTCCTGCAGAGTAAGACGGGGCCGCGTGCCCTCTCTCGATTTTCAAAAAGCATGAATACTTTTTCGGCTCATGGTGAAAGGAGTTTAGTCAAAACTTTGGGGAGGGGACACGGTGACTCAGTAGGTAGAGGTGCAGGCTGCAAATCGGTTCGAATCCCACCTGCGGCAACCGCGTTGTGTCCTTGGGCAAGACACTTCACCCCCATTGCCCACATGGGGGCACGGTGGTGTTGCGTACTAAGACGCACTGCACGTCGATGGTGCCTTGTCTTCAACCAATGGCATTATGCTAACCCTGCTTGTGTGGAGGTAGTATGTTGGGGAGCTGACAGTTGCTCGGTGGTTCTCTCAAGGGACTCTGGCTTCCTTTGCGTATATAAATAGAAAAAAAAAACTGAAGTGTTCTAGAATAAGACCTTATGAATACGAAATAGTGGGGAGTTTCAGCAATAATTGAATCCCCACAGCCCCGTACGAATCGGGAAAATACTCATATTCTATCGAACACACCCTCCGAACACACCCCTGTCTTGTTGTAGGCGTTTGGGTAACATAGTAACCACGTGCTGCCATAGAAACCAAGATGGCGGCCCCCAGTATACAAAATGGACGACGGAAACACGTATCACCCTAACAACACGCGCTGCGCATGCGTACTAACACCACGTATCACTATGGGGATGACGTCACAAAATGACCGCTCACGCGGGTTACCTTGACAACACAACATGGCACCACTGGGTCACGTGACATGACGTCACTTCCGGGGTCCGGTACCGGGGTCCGGTCAATATGAGGTGAAAACCACATTGCATACCACTTCCGCTCACCACAAAATGCCCTGTCTATTATAGTCTATAAGTATCACCAGTGGGTAGGGTCTAACTTCCCTTTGATCCCTATTAGGGGTTCTAGGGGATCAGTTACCAACCTATTCAGTCACCAGAAAAACAAATTAGAGAAACAAATGAATATAGCTTATCTGATCAGTGTTCTGATCTCATTGTCATATTTTCTCCCTTGTTGACTCGTCCGGCGGACGAGTCAACAAGGGAGAAAATGTGTCAATGAGAACGCGACGAATAATAATAATAATAATAATAATAATAATAATAATAATAATAATAATAATAATAATAATAAAAATAATAATAATTTTAACGCCTAATATCTACTCACGGTGCTCAATGGCTGTACAATAATTGCATACATACATATACACACATACACATACATGCAGCGCCGCTCACCACAAAATGCTCTGTCTATTACAGTCTATAAGTATCACCATTGGGTCGGGTCTAATTCCCTTTGAACACTATTGGGGGTTCTAAGGGATCAGTTATCAACCTATTTAGTCACCAGAAAAACATAAATTAGAGAAACAAATGAATCAAGTTTATCTAAGGTTCCGCTCCACAGTTTTCCAGGCATTTCCAAATATGACATGCCATACACTCTCTTCAAATGCAAATATTCTGTAGCTTAGTTATCTAACTCATAACATGTATTACATTTCCCAAATCCACAAAAAACATATAACACTATCTGACTAAGTAGAAATAAACAATCTGAATGTGGGTGGAATAATTTATTGTCAAAGGCCAGACTTCAACCTGAAAAATTGCATGAAAAAATGCCGAAAACAGTCATTTTCAGCCACCCAGCAGCCTCAAAAGCAGAATTTTCCCACCAACCCCACCAACCCACCCCTGGAACAGAGCATCCCCTGTTTCTAAAACGCCATTTTTTTTTATATGTTTCCGTCTCATTTTTTAGTTACCTTTCTGTTTACAAACCCGCGTAAAAATTACATTTTAAAAAATAGCCAATTTTTCGAAGCCACTGTTTCCCATAATTCATCTGGTAATTTACCCCTATGTATCAGACTCCAACTTTGGGACCAAAACTTCAAATTCTCTTGTCCAACAAAAAGCCTAATGTAATCATATATCTGATACTAAAAATATATCTCTATTTTACATGGCCTTAGTTTCAACATATGCCCTATGTTAGGTGCGAAACTTTAGAGCGGAACCTTATCAATGTTGTGTTCTCATTGTAACATTTTCTCCCTTGTTGACTCATCCGGCGGAGTCCGGTAGAGTCTGGTGGAGTCCGGTGGAGTCCAGCGGACGAGTCAATAAGGGAGAAAATGTGTCAATGAGAACGTGGCATATTCACCCCTATGCCGGGTGGACTAAGTCACGAGAGTCCAGAGGGCGCCTCTAATCCATTTCCTTCCCAGCAAGATATCTTAATCAGTTTATGTACTGACACCGTCAGTCTGTTCGGTTGGTTCTTGATGGGTCTTGCGTTTCTGTTTTCCGGGTTCGAGCTCCATTGGATTAAGATCCGGACCTTACATTTCTGGCAGACGAACACAGAAATATAAAAGCGTTGATTTGTAGGTAGGCTGTTCCTGTCCAGAAATGATATGGTCTGGCGTTGTCATCCACGTACACAAGCCTTGTGGCGAGTGGGCGGTTGCCGAAATTGAGGAACATCAACGAGGCCCAGGATATCTCGGAGATAATGTTCACCTGCGAGGTTGCATTCTATGATTACCAAGTCCAGCCTGCTGTCGTGGGAGACGTATTCCAAGCCTCATCCATAAGGAACTGCAGGTCTGACAGGGCGTATTTTTATATCGCCAAACTCTCAGTTCCACATCTGTGGCATACATGGAACAGGAACCAGCTTTCATCATGGTGGCATCCTTATCTCAGGGATGGGGAGGGGGGCTTAATTCTTTCCAGGTGTACAGTTCATATATTATTCTCGTGAAGGGGTAAATGACCACGGGTTGGAAATATTTGCAGTATAAAAACACAGCATACTTCAATAAAGTATGGCATGCTGGTAGAAGTCTATATCTTCCTCTTAGAGTAAAACAAAAAGCTATTATCTCCGCCATATTTTTGTGCAATAAATGCAGTTTTAAAGTGGAGAATGTGATAATATAATAAGGTTACACGTTGGATGTTAATTGAAAACATACAGCTCTTCATCGTCGAATTACAAGGGTGGTCGTAAACGGCAAATAACAAAGAAATGTAGTGTTGGCTTTAATTGGCCATAAAATGTTAATTTTGTTCTCATCGGAAAACTACTCGTACACATATTTGGCTTCGCACCCGACAGAACGATGTACTTAATCTTTTATTTGGGTTTGTAGTGAGATCCTCAAACATTGTCCGATGAAAGCATCAGTGGCGTAACCGGGGGCGTAGTGAAGGGGATCTGCCCCCCCCCCCGACATTGTCTCAATCCAACTTTCACATAACATTGAGTCGAGCCCTATAGGGCTACATACGCTATAAATGCCTCAGATTCGCTCCTATGTTGGATGTTGCAAATTTTTCGGGGGGGGGGGGGGGGGAGAGGCTAGCCATATAACTAGGAGTTTCTGGCCCCGTTGCTCCCTCCTCCCACTTCTCTTCAAAAACCAGAACCCCCCCGCCTGTTGATACAATATTTGGCGAATGGGTGATGAAGGTGATACATAAATGTCATTGAAATGTCCTCTGTGTGAACTGCCAATGATCACTCAGATGCAAGGAAACAGCCTCCGTTCAGTTCAAAAAAGCAAAATTTCTCCAGGTCTGGGGCCCGCCTTGGTTCATTTCCCGGTAACTCTTCTTGGTCCAGTCCGCCCGTGCCAGAACCGAACCTGAAACCACCCAGCTCTATTGAGCTTCAAAGCAGATGAACGCATGTGATGCCAGATTCCTGATTTAACTTAGTTATGTCTTACCAACACTAATTAATTCTTTGAATGCATCATAGCGTGGTGATAATACGGAAGTGTTTATATTTAGAACATTCCGCCCAAGTGATACAGTCTCGCGTGTCTATCATCACTTAAGTTGGCAGAATATTAGGTAATAATCAAAATTTATGTATTTACATACCAAAATATTATTTACGCAGTTGCATTTTAGAGGTTCACAACGTTTGAGCAACCGTGCAGCAACGTAACGTTTAACACGTACGCTACCAAAAGCGATTATTGTCACATATTTTATGATAATTATCTGTACGTTCTGGCATACGAACCTATCAAAGATCAAACCTACCACCTCATTAATTGTTGGAAAGGGTTCAGAGAGCCCTTTCCAAAAAATAATCAGTTGATAGAGTCTTTAGTATGTCATAAATTTTATTAAACTTTCTCGCATATGGCGATGTCCTCCATATATGGATCAAGTGGGCGTGGCAGTGATAGGTTAACCAACTTCCATTGGTTCAAACGGAACCCTCCCTTCGAAAATCTACCATGAACTCATCTAAAGTGTTGCGCTGCCCAGTAGTGTATTTAGCCTTGCCTGATGGTATTGGTGGGGGTGGGGTGGGGGAGGGGGTGAGGAGGTTGTCGGAAACCTCAAGTTTTTCTGATAGAGACAGAAACTCGCGTTGCTAATGGTCGTCCAATTTTTAGCTCTTCAGACCGAAGCGCACGTGGAGCTTCAGTGATCACTCCGTACACTGTTTTGTATATTTACAAACTCTATCGATCGCAACAAATATCCGACAATCCTGCGCATTTTGAAGCCCCCCCCCCCCCCCCCCCCCCCCCCCCCCCCCCCACACACACACCTCCTCCATTTACGCCAATGGTCGCCCCTTCGCTCCCCTTTCAACAACATCACCAGCGCAGGCGCTACTTGGTACCGGAAATAAAAAGTCCATATATCCGATCTGTGTAAGTTCAGGAAAGTGTTAGGAAAATCATATGTATATTTTGGGGCGTAACTGGATTGTAGTTTAGATAGAGAAAGTCAACTCGGTGGCTCTTAGGTTAGAGCATTGGACTTTAAACAGAAAGGTCGACGGTGTGTTCTGAGCCGCGCCATCTTCGGCAAGTCACATAACCCTTTACCCAACGTAACGGCAAAAACCGGCCTGCGCTATTCTCAAAAATCGCCAATTAATTTTCATTATTTTTTTATATTTTTTTGTCTCAAAAACATAGGTTATGACCCCTCATTGGAACGAGCTCGTCGAGCTCGTTCCAATGAGGGGTCATAACCTATGTTTTTGAGACAAAAAATGGAAATAATTAGTTATTCAGAAATTTTTTTGAAAGTGTCGTCTACTTTTCATGTTAGATAGAGGGGTTAATCCTAATTTCTCACGTCGAGGGCACCGTGATGCTGTGCACTAATGAGTACTGTACGTCGATGATGCTTCTAGCTTCAACTTTTGCTACCTCTACATGTTACCGTGTTAATCAGTCGAAGAGTCTGACAGCCTAGTGACAGTGGTTCTCTCCGGGTACTCCGGATCCTGGCTGTTGAAAGTGCCATTAAACTCCAAATAAACAACAAACAGACAAGTGGCTGAAAAAAATTGTTATTGAATTTTTGGTGACATGAACTTGCTTAACGCGTTGACCCCAGTATACATAAATATTAGAGTAAAACAAGTGTTGGCGGTCCAGACGTTTAGATCATTCTAATTTGGGAACAACGCCAAATATGGGTCAGCCGTATTGTGGCCTGCGTGGTTGGAGAAAAGGCGTCGGTGTTTTCTTCTTCTTGGCGTCTGTTTTAGGTTTCAGCCCCCCCCCCCCCCCGCCCCCACACTTAAAAAAACCTTATTATGGGTCTTCACCATTACCACTGGTTCCTCCCACCAGCCCTTGACGTAAGTTTACTCGAGAAGGCTTCTTAGTTTCCCAGCGTCGAGCCAAAGTCCTATTTGAATGTAAATTACTCATGCCGTTTAATAGGAAATGCCGTTCGAATCCCACCTGCGGCAACCGCGTTGTGTCCTTGGGCAAGACACTTTCACCCCCATTGCCCACGTGGGGGCACGGTGCCGTTGTGTACTAAGGCGTACTGCACGTCGATGGTGCACTTGTCTTCAACCAAAGCTAATCCTACTTGTGTGGAGTTGGTATGTTGGGAAGCTGACAGTTGCTCGCCGTTGCTCGGTGGTTCTCTCTGGGTACTCCGGCTTCCTCCACCCATAAAACTGTTACAGTCATGGTTAGCCATTGTGCAGAAATATGTGACCTTAAACACCAATAAATAAATAAATAATAGGAAATGCCACAAACATGAATATAATAGATCTCCAGCTTTCAGTGCATAATCATACAGAATTTGCCAAAGAAAAGCAATCGGCGTCGACAGTGTCGTATACGACACTGTCGACAAAGATTGCTTTTCTATATATGGCGAATTCTGTGGGTTTTTTTTTTTAAAATTATTTATCTGTTGCATTGGTTGATTCGAAGGTAAGCTCTAAGCTATAATGCTTGCTTTCAGGGGAACCTGGCCAAACTATATATTGCCGAAACATTGCAAAACTTTGAAAAAAACGTTTCAAATTCCGCATAATTTGGGCGCAATTGTCTTATTTGGGCACATCGTTTACCGTCGTTATATGGGATGAATTTAAAGGCATGTGGCGGCCCGTGAGTGGACAAAGACTAAACAACTAAATGGGCGGAGGGGGTGGGATGGTGGGCACCGATCATATTGATTTAACTCTTAACCGGCTGAGTATTTTCAAGATATTTACTATAAAATTTAGTCATGGTTGCTGTGAATCAGCCATAACTGTATTTTTTAAAATGCATCTAAGTTTAACTCTAGGAATGAAAGGTGAAAAAAATCCATTCAATTTAAAAGTGTGGTGTGGGGGGTGGGGGGTGATTAAATGTACTCAAATTTAGAGGTGGGAGGTTTTGATTTTTCAGATTCGTTTTCGGTTTAGATTCGGTTTAAGGAAAAAACCTCCGTTTTCGGTTCGGTTTTTATACGCCCGTTTTGAAAAAAAACGGTCGTATTATGGTATACCGCTGTCCGTCCGGCTGTCCGTCTGCTGTCCACACGTCGTACAATAACTCGACAACGCTTCGAGCAATTTCTGTGATTTTATGGTGGAAAGTATATGTTGATGGAAGGAAGCTCCTTTTCGATTTGTGTCACTGTCCGATTTGTCATTCCAGAGTTATGGGACTTTATTCGTCAAAATATATGCCATTTTCCACGTGTCGGACAATAACTTGAAAATGCTTTGAGCAATTTTCATGATTTTTTGGTGACAAGTATATGTCGATGGAAGGAATCTCCCTTTCTATTTGTGTCGCCGTCCGATTTGTCATTCCAGAGTTATGGGACTTCATTCGTCCAAATATAAGCAATTTTCCACATGTCGGAGTTTGAGCAATTTTCATGATTTTTTGTTGGCAAGTATATGTTGATGGAAGGATTATTGTACAAGAATATAAAAAAACCTGACAAGTACACATGTATACTCATATTGTGTGCTTCCCTCTTGTAATTAATAACGGGCGTGTCATGCGCTCATGACGCAGCTGTTTATTCAATGTGTTAAGAATACAAAACATTTCAGAATTCCTTACTTGAGAAAAATCCATATTAGTTTGTATGGCACCACAGAACAGAAACTGCCCTGTCTGTAAGTAACACAGTTGGGTCCAGCCTAGCCTCTCTTTGATCACTCATATATGCCGATTTCAAAATACTGTCAGAAATGCTTAACCATTATGGGGTACCGAAAGTGGAGGAAATCACCAATTTGGACAAAACACTGAAACACTTCACCGAAAAACTCAGGAACGAATATTTGAATTCTTTTAAAGAAGAAATTTTTAATGATAATAAACGAACGGGTAAAAACAAACTTCGAACCTATCGAACATTTAAGAGTGATTACGCTATAGAACTATTTCTAACTCATACAACATCACATGAAGCAAGAATTAATTTTACGAAACTGAGAATTAGCAGTCACAATCTCGCTATAGAGAGAGGACGACACATGCAGCCCCCCATACCACTGAGTGAAAGATTATGTCGCGTTTGCTCAACGGGAGATGTTGAAAGTGAAAAACACTTCCTCATTGACTGTCCAGCATACGAATCAGAGAGAAAGCAACTGTTTGATATTGTATCGAATGCCCGGCCGGAGTTCTATGCCTTGAACAGCTTAGACAAATTTCAAGTGATCATGAAAAATGACAATCCCTCAACATGTGCTGCCGTCTGTAACATAATCCAGTTGTTCTTTATAAAGCGTAACTTTTTAATCAGTAATTAGAATATCCATGAACATGAATACATGAATCCATGAATACAATATCATTTTAAGCTCAGGGTTCAATTCATAGGCAAGCATTCAGTCCTGACTAAGAGCATAATTATCAAGCTACATATGTTTACATGTTGTGGAGGCATATTTTCACGCAGATAGTATTGTGTTCTCTGTAAATATTTGTATTTGTATATATTTCTTGAAATTTACGTTTCATTTCCAACACTCTTCACATTTTTATGAAGGTACAAAGATTGTATTGTAATTTCAGTTACAAATTTATTCATAACTTACTTGTGTGCATCCCCGTGGGAACCCCGGGAAGTAAGCAGCACTTGTTTACTGTGGTAAACCAGTTCCGCTTTACTAGTAAAATAGGACCCAGTCACCAATGCTTGGGGTGAAAGTCCTCTAAAATGGGCAACATGTTGATCAACGATTGACTAAACTTGACTTCATCTCCATGTTGTGTCACGATTAGCCATGGTGCATAAATATGTGACGTTAACCACCAACAAACAAACAACTTGTGTGCAATCTGCCTCATCGAAGGTGTTTTTTGCAAAAAATCTAATCTTATCTAATCTAGGGGGTACTAGGGGATCAGTTGAAACCTATTCAGTCAGAAAAAAAGCATACATTAGAGTAACAAATCAATAAAGTTTATTTAATCAAGCGTGTTTTCTCAATGTTACATTTGCTCTCTTATTGACTCACACGGTGGAGGGGTTAATAAGGGGGGAAATGTGACAATGAGAACGCGACGTATTCGCCCCTTTGCCAGACAAAGTGACGAGAGTTCATAGGGGCCGCTAGTCCAGTTCCCTCCCAGTAAGATTTACTTATTTATTTATTGGTGTTTAAGGTCACATACTTATGCACAATGGCTAATCGTGACCGTGACAGTTTTACGGGTGGAGGAAGCCGGAGTACCCGGAGAGAACCACCGAGCAACGACGAGCAGCTGTCAGCTCTCCAACATCGTAACTCTGAACTCTGCACCGCAGCACAGACAGGGTTAGATTGGTTGAAGACATGCGCACCATCGACGTGCAGTACGCCTCAGTACACAGCGTCATCATGCCCCCATGTAGGCAATCGGGGTGAAGTGTCTTGCCCAAGGACACAACGCGGTTGCCGCAGGTGGGATTCGAACCGAGGACCTCTCGGCTTGCAGCCTGCACCTCTACCAACTGAGCCACCGCGCCCCTCCCAGTAAGATAGTTTGATCAGTTTAACCCTTTACCCATCGAATCGGCCTCATCCGCCCGCGTAATATGCAAATTCAGCAGTTGAAAAAATATTATTTTTCAAAAAGTTTCAACAAAACCAAATCATGTGACCCCTCGTTGGAACGAGCTCGTCGAGCTCGTTCCAACGAGGGGTCACATGATATGGTTTTGTTGAAATGTTTTGACAAATTTGAAAAAAAATGATTTTTAAAATAATAAATTTTGATATCGTCTGCATTGGGTAAAGGGTTAAATGCTCAAACACAGTAGGGGAGCGCGGTGACTCAGTGGTAGACTGTTGGACTTCTATGCTAGAGGTCCCGAGTTCGATCCCCGTCCAGGTGCAGTAGTGTCCTTGTGCAAGGCACTTTAGCCCGGTTGCCTTCATGGGGGCACGATGACGCCGTGTACTAAGGCGTACTGCACGTCGATGGTGCACAAACCGCTGTAACCCTGTTTGAGCGAAGCTTGAACAGAGTTAGAATGTTGAGGAGCTGACAGTTGCTCGTCGTTGCTCGGTGGTTCTTTCCGGTACTTCGGCTTCCTCCATCCGTAAAGCTGTCACGGTTAGGTCATTGTGCATCAGTATGTGACCTTAAACTCCAATAAATAAATAAATAATAACAAACACAGTAAAACCCTCAGGCCGGTTTTTGCCGGATCTTGCGGTTCGGTATTCCAGTTTGCAACAAAAAATCGGAACCGAACAAGGAAACCAAAAAACGCCAAGTTCTACACAAACTATCTTTATTCCAATGGCAAGAGAATCCATTCCTGTGGGCATTTCATCCAAAGCGTGCAAAAACTTAACCCTTTGAAAATCCGAATTTTCGACTAAATGCATAATTTCGTCCCATTTTTGTTAAATGATAAGACGTCTATACACGGGGCATTGGTGATAAAATAATAACTGCAGTCTGCAGCCAGACGGCTGCAGACAGCAGTTATTAATTTATCCTCCCTGTATATTGATATTGGACTGACCCATCTCACAGTAAGTGTACACAAAGGCGATACCATTCCAGGAAACGAGGGTTCATATGGTCAATCCTTCAGTTGAAGGACTGAATGATTGCCTAACGTCGCGGTAACCGGTTCTCGTCAAATCACCGAAGTTAAGTAACGTCGAGCGCGGTTGGTAGTTGAATGGGTGACCATTTCAGCGACTGATTCGTGCTCCCGCGTTGTGTCCTTGGGCAAGGCACTTAATCCCGATTGCCTACATGGGGGCACGATGATGCTGTGTACTAAGGCGTACTGCACGTCAATGGTGCGCATGTCTTCAACCAATCTAACCCATGCCTGTCCCGCGGTGCAGAGTTCAGAGTTACGATGTTGGAGAGCTGACAGCTGCTCGTCGTTGCTCGGTGGTTCTCTCCGGGTACTCCTTCTTCCCCCACCCGTAAAACTGTCACCGACATGATATGACCCTTGCTGTTAATGTGTCGTTAAACCCTAATAAAAAAAGAAAGAAAAAAGATTGCCTAGCGTCACAAAAGACCCGCCATTTTCCTGCATACAGACAATACTTTATACCACGGTACCATTCGTGACGTCAGGGTTGAAAGGGATAATAGAAAATTTTTATCTGCAAATTGATCATGAATAAAATGGATATTTTTCAGAAAATCTGCATCAGGCATTTAATGTGATACAATAGCAACTCGACACACCAACTAGGTTTCGAGTGCACACTTTTCTAATGAATTTTATATTGACACAATGACTTGGGAAAACTTGTATCATTTGTTGTTACCCGGAACTCGGCGTGATATGATTTCATGAATATTTTAAGTGGCCATGGTCTCCACCTTTCACATTCTTTTCCTGGTGTCAGGAATCTCTTCCGCGCTGATCCCCACGCATCTCTGCATCACGCATGAGTGCGTCAATGAGAACACGCTGTCCAGTTTAATAACGCTTATTCTCCTGTCAACGGATTATTAACTGCAGGCAGACAATGTTTGAAGAAGCAGACGACGTGTTTACCACCGGATCACCTTTTGCCCTATTTTCATTAATTTGAAGAGAATTTATATGAATGAAATATCTGTTTGTCGTGACGCGCCCTATCTCCCCTACGAGTCCGATCTACTTCAAACTCGGCAAGTGTGTGTATTTCTACCCGATATAACTAAATCGACATAATTATTTGGAGGCAATATTTTGTATTTTCGTTACCGAATTCTGCACGTGTGTCTTCAGATAGATGTTGGTAAAACACTTTTATGATTCGGGGTGTTCTCTGATATAAGGGAGGTAACTCGAAGTGGCACTTGCTGAAAAACCATGCGCAGCGTGGATCCATCCACTAATTATTCGAACTGTTCTTTGAAACAGCAGACGACATCATTGCGTTTCGTGTCGCACGTTGCTAAATTTATACGAATACCTAAATATCTACTAACGCCTGCTTTTTGATGTGCATGCCATGTTATGGTCTCTGTTCTATTTCCACTACTTCAACCATTCAACCATCTTCCAACCCAAAGCATTCAAGTTGGAAGGCTCATTCTGGTCATTGAAAACCTTGAATGTCCTTGACCATAACATTGTGTTTTCAAGGCCTTGAAAGCACTTGTAATTTGTGTATTAGCCAGGCACTTGGCTAGAGGTTCCGATTGGATTGGGGGGGGGGGGGTGTAGGGTAGTGAATTTCCAATTAGAGGGAGGGACCGTGAGGGGGAAAACCCCTCTCGCTCACTCCCCCTAATTGGATATTCACTTCCGAGGAAA
Organism: Pictodentalium vernedei; assembly: GCA_031216915.1. Lineage (NCBI taxonomy): Eukaryota > Metazoa > Mollusca > Scaphopoda > Dentaliida > Dentaliidae > Pictodentalium > Pictodentalium vernedei. The sequence continues at coordinate 316,559,964 of CM062288.1, read as the reverse complement.
CTTTTGAAAATGAAGCCATGAAAGGGTGCGTAATATTGATTCTAGTAAATGAAATGCCAACACATTTATGATAGAATTATCAGGTTATTATTATGTGGTATTATTCTGGGAATAAAAGCCAGAATATTAATTTTATAGAGAAATTTAGAGCTGCACGCGATACAAGGGCGTGGCGACAGTGGTGGGGGGGGGGGGGCACCCCCAATCCCCCCCCCCCCCAATCCTGACCAACATTTCCTATAGTTGGAAATTCGGAGGGCAAGTCATGAGTAGTTAGAAATTCCATCTATCTGGATTTTAGAGCTTCTTTGGTGATGTTGATGTCTCCTTTAATTCCCAAAATTCCAACTCGGTTTCAAATCGGCAAAAATTCCAACTGTTACTATTTACAACTACAGTGTACGCAATATCGAGCTTCACAAGTATGCATGATGTCAATTGGTACGAGATTTCTATAGTACATTTACTTATGGTAATAAAAAAAAAATCCTCGAAATGCATTTCAAGAAAATCATGACTGAGCTTGAGCATTTGTTTAGCACATATTCAATTCCCAGAATAATACCAAATAATAATAACCTGATAATTCTATCATAAATGTGTTGGCGTTTCGGTTAATAGAATCAATTTTATGCCACCTTTCATGGTTTCATTTTCAAAAGTTTTCTTGGTAGTGAATTTCCAGCTGGGGGAGGGACCGGGAGGGGGTTCCCCTCCCGGTCCCCCCTCTAGTTGGAAATTCATTACTTTACACCCCATCCAATCGGAAACCTAGCCACGCCCCCGGTTGAACGTGTCGTTGAAGCCCAATAAATAATAAACATACTGGAAACTGTATGGAAATAGCGTGTTATAGTCTCAAAATCTGTCTAAAAGGTACTTGAAAATGGTTTGAAAGGGTCCGTGAATTAATCTTATCCTTAATACAATGAACCCTGGGTTGGAAGATGGTCGAAAAAAAAAGTATACAGAGGCAGCCGACGGTGGTATTTATTATCTGAACGCAATGAAGTGCATTTACATCTGCAACTAATAAGCCTTTTTCGAAACTGCCATCTTGGCTTTTAATCTCTGCAAGGTCACAGGTCGCCAGGTGTAAACATATCAAGAAACACGTCGTGAGAAATGAGATAAGAGATTGGGTGAAGTGCTTCGGACCCCATTTCGTTCATTAGTGCGAATTCAAAAAACTTTTAGCCAAGGATGCCATTTGTTTAAGACAATGGCAATATTGTGTGAGAACGTTCATTATTTCGAATTCAGTTCCTGTCGACTTAAATGGTGTTTGAATGCACGGCGTGTCATGACTCTCAGTCTGTGATCGTGGGTACTGTTTCGACAACTTTCGGGGATTTCCCAATTATTTATTTATTTATTTATTTATTTATTTATTTATTGGTGTTTAAGGTCACATATTTCTGCACAATGGCTAATCATGACCACGAGAGTTTTACGGGTGGAGGAACCCGGAGAGAACCACCGAGCAACTGTCAACTCCCCAACATACTAACTCCACACAAGCAGGGTTAGCATTGGTTGAATACAGGTGCACCATCGATGTGCAGTACGCCTTACTGCACAGCGTCACCGTGCCCCCACATGGTCAATGGAGGTGAAGTGTCTTGCCCAAGGACACAACGCGGTTGCCACAGGGATTTCCCAAGCCGAGAAACTCCGTGCAACGAGTGTTTCCTTGTTGCCACTAAAAACAAGTCCTCGCCTCCGTCGTTTAAAGTCGCCTATGGTCGCCACTGTAGTTAATTCGAATGATGACATCGGTTCTACGAATTTAAACTGATATTTCACAAAACTAGTTGTCTTGGTTGACACAGAACTCAACGCGACGAACATGGAAATCGCTTTGTTTACACCCTGCATGCGACCTCTGATCTTGCATAGATTAAAAGCCAAGATGGCAGTTTCGAAAAAGGCTAATAGTATGGGCAATTTTCCGAACAACCGACATCATTGGGATGCCTAAAATGCGAACGGAACCATTCATTCAATTTCGAAACCTTCTGGTTGTTTTTCAAATTTTGCTCTCTCTATTTATAAGGCCTTTATGAGGTTTGATTGCAACAGGCGTGTTCATTTACATGAAAGAAGTGATTGATTTTCATTTCGGTCTTGTTAACCTTTAGGGGACCGGGTAATTGTTCTGCATCCCCACTAGATTACAATCTGTGCATGTCCAGTTGCGTAGCGATAATTTCTAGTCAAGTCTTGGCTGCCTGTTAAGGCAGCCAAGACTTGACTAGGAATCATGGCTCAAGTGATTTATCAATTGTCAGCAGGACATTCTAATGATGGCATCTTAAGGGGCTGGGGACTATTGTAATTAGCAGTGTCCGTCCGTCCGTCCGTCCGTCCGTCTGTCCCTTCGTGCGTGCGTCCGTCCGTCCGTCCGTCACACCCTTGTCCGGATGATAACTTTAGTTTGGATGATTTTACTGAAACTAAATTTGGTATGTGTCTTACTTGGGTGGAAATGCAGGTCAAGTTCGAAAATGGGCACGCTCCACTGATTTTTACTGGATTTATTCCCCTTTTTCGACTTAGAAAATACGGTTTTTGTGTTGTCCGGATGATAACTTTACTTTGGATCATTTGATTGAAACGAAACTAAGTATGTGGTTTAATTTGTTGGAAATACAGGTCAAGTTAAAAAATGGCGATGCTCTGCGAACAAATTGCATCCTAACAGCTCCCTTGAATTTGCCATCTTGGTCGGGGGACCGGGGGCGTTGCCCTTGTTTATTTTGAAATTCTCACCTCTGGTATTCCTTAAATTCAGATTAAATATTCACAAATTATACATCAAAATGAAGGTTTGGTTGTATAGAACACGAAACACATATGTAATCAACTCATCGAGTTGATAGCAGGCACCACTGGTTCCCGGGGGTCTGCTATCGTATTCGTACCAGAACTGATAATAAAATAATATTTCTCAAGAACAACTCGTGGCCGAATGTGCTTCAGATATTCAATAACAAAGCTAGGCATTCAAAACGCTTTCGAGTGCAGCGATGGGACTGCATTTTGGAAAAGGACAACACTGTCTGCATTTTTTTTTATTGAAGATGGTTTCCATGCTCGACAGACATGCGCAAATCACTCGATACCACGAATTTCCATCGAAAAACAAAATCGTAATTCTAAGAAATTTCAACAGATATCATGATACCTTGCATTGAATATGGCAACTGTGCAATCTCTATCTAATAACAGTATATTGTATGAAGACGATCTTTCTCATTATTTTATTTTATACGGCGTTGTATATAAATGTTTTTTTTCCGCCCGATGACGTCGATCGGAAATCGAAAGTAAATTCATCTATACTATATTTTAGAACGTCTGTCTGTCTGTCCGCTATAGAAATAAATATGGGGCCATCCCGAGTGCCCAAAATGGGTCTACTAGGGGTACTTTTTATGGCGGAGGTCCTCGTTAGGTTTTAAAACGTGTGCTAGTGGGGGTGGGGGCAGGGAGGGGCACCGAAAATTATGACCAAATTATTTTTCACCGATATAGGCCTTCAAAGGGGACTACTTGGGGTAACTTTTTATCAGGAATCTAATGGTGGTGTTTAAAAAAGTGGCGGGGGTGGGAGTGGGGTGGGGAGGGGCAAAAGTGATGGATTTCACCGATATAGGTCCTCAAAGGGGTCTACTAGGGGTAACTTTTTATCAGGAATCTAATGGTGATGTTTAAAAAAGTGGCGGGGTGGGGAGGGGCAAAATTGATGGATTTCACCGATATAGGTCCTCAAAGGGGTGTACTACGGGTAACTTTTTACCAGGAATCTAATGGTGGGGGTTTAAAAAGTGACGGGATCGAAGGCCGAGTAGGCCCGTAGGGCGGGCTGGGTCGAAAAATACGCGGCCCCTATTTTTTTTTTTTTTGGGGGGGGTGGGGGGGGGGGTACTTTTCATATAATACGCGGCCCCTATTTTTTGTTGTTTTTTTTTGGGGGGGGGGGGGTACTTTTCATATGACCCCTAAATTTTCCAGTGCAACGCAGGGTAACCCTGCTAGTATGTAAATAAAAGCAAAGAGTATGGAATTTACCCCCATGCAGCTCTGACGCTGTGTTTTGAAGAATTTTGATACCCTAGCTTTGTTCTTTCATATGTAAAGCACATTTGGCCACAAGTTGTTTTCGTGAAATATTATTAAATTATCAGTTCTGGTACGAATACGGTAGCAGACTTCCAGGAACCAGTGGTGCCTACGGTCGACTCTATGAGTTGATTACACATGTTTTTCGTGTTCTGTACATATCAATATTCATTTTGATGTATATTTTGTGTATATTTAATATGAATTGAAGGAATATCAGAAGTGAGAATTTTCAAAATAAACAAAATCCCATTACTTATATAGATAGCCCCTTAAGGACACAAGCTCTGAGGTCGCAAAGGCCCGAAATAAGAGGAGAGTTCTGACGGCCCCACTCGTAAAACTATCATCTTAAGCCCCGTTCACATACGCCGATTTGCATACGTGAGTATTTATTTGCATATACGCAAATTTGCTTGCGTATGCAAATCAGCGCATGTGAACGCATTTACTCATGTGAGTAAAATTTACTCCACATGCAATTTTTTTACTTTTGCACCTGATGGGGACCAAATGCAAATTTTCCTTTGCATATACGCTAAATTTGCACATGAGTATTTTTTTCATGTGAACGCCCAGTAAAATTTAACTGGTTGCGGGCTGGTTTATTTTTTGTGGTCTGAAGTTGTTCATCACAATTTGTTTATTACAAATTATTGGAGAGTGCCACAGGAAAAGGAAAACGTTGGCGTTTGCTCTGGTACTCTCATTTTTTGAAAGGCCTAATAGTGGCTTCCAACACACAACCAGTTGAACACTGTAGACTTTCCAACGCCGAATAGATTGCCAACCGTTCTGTCCTCAGCGGAGGTAGCAAGTTAGTAAAGAGAAATCGCAACTTGTTTTGGTACGTGAATGGATTCTCGTACATCCTTATCACAGGGAGAAAAAGTCAGGTTTAAGAGTCCTACAAAGCTCATCAAAAGTTTGCCTCCTCATTCTGAAGTTTTCCAACCTTTGTTCATCGTCAAATGTCTTCAACATGCCCCGGTCATACCAATCAGTTGACCTTTGTCTTCTCCATGTCTTCTTCTCACGTCCGAATCCAAAAGCAAAACCCTTAATCACAAGCAGTATTTGAGCATTGTACGTCTCCTAAACCTGCTCAGTCCATCTATTTTCATGAAATGGCTGAAATAATAAAAAATCTTTAAACGCATGTGAACGCATCGCAAAAAATACTTTTACATATGTGAGCATAATTTGCATATTTGCAAATTTATTCACGTATGCAAATCGGCGCATGTGAACGGGGCTTTAGGTGAAGTTAGACAATTTACAATTGGTATGGGTTAACCCTTTACCCAAAGTAACGGCCAAAACCGGCCAACGTTATTCTCAAAAATCGCCCATTAATTTTCATTATTTTTTCATTTTTTGTCTCAAAAACATAGGTTATGACCCCTCGTTGGAACGAGCTCGTCGAGCTCGTTCCAACGAGGGGTCATAACCTATGTTTTTGAGACAAAAAATTAAAAAAATTAGTTATTCAAGAATTCTTTTTGCAAGTGTCGTCTGCTTTTCATGTTAGGTAAAGGGTTAATATAGAAGTCTGATTGTAAAATTGTTGATTTAAGATAACACACTCCTCGTATAATACTTGTCTGTGGTTCATAATCTTCGAGACTTGTATGTACTCATAAATTTTCGTTATATTCACAAACGAGTCGTTGTTAAAATCCACTGGGAGTGACGAACTTTATCAAAGGCTTGTTGAACTAATGTGCAACAGTAGCGATATAACAATCTAACCACTTTATTTTGTTATAAAATAGTAATAGGGAATATTACACACAACGGGCGCAATTAAGTATAAAATATTCTTTGTATTCACATAATGTTATTCTGTTCGAAGTCGTGTCATCTGTCAAAAGAGGTGGCTATTTGATCGCACAAAAATTTTAATATGTCTGCGGTTTACTATAAACCATTCATCTGAGACAAACGTCTTTCTTCCACTCCTCAAGAACCGCCAGCCAGAACCTAATCCGAGGCAGACTATACTTGCCCTGCCTTAGGGGGCCATGTAATTGTTCTGCGTTCCCATTAGATTACAACCTGTGCATGTCCAGTTGCTTAGCGGTGATTTCTAGTCAAGTCTTGGCTGCCTGTTAAGGCAGCCAAGACTTGACTAGAAATCATGGCTCAAATGATTTATCAGTGGTCAGCAAGACCTTCTAATGATGGCATCTTAAGGACACAAGCTCTGAGGTCTCTGGCAAAAGTCCAAGCAGCGTAAAACAGGGTGGGGGTGGTGGTCTCGTTCACCCCACACCTTTTTTTTTCTTAAAATGCCAACCTTACAATACACTGATGCATAAAATCCTTAAAAGTGGCTCATGTGCTCGCACTGTTACTTTTTGGGTCATTTCGCTAATTTTAATTGAGGTTTAACGACACTTTCGACAACCCGGGGCACCGAGAACCACCGAGCAGCGAGGGGCAACTGTCAGATTCCCAAACAACGTGCCAACTCCGTGCGAGCAGGGTTAACATTGGTTGAATGCAAATGCACCATCGGCGTGCAGTACGCCTTTGTGCACAAAGTTACCGTACCCCAACGTGGGCAATCGGGATTAACCCTTTACCTAACGAATCGCCCGCATCCGCCCGCGTAATATGCAAATTCAGCAGTTGAAAAAATATTATTTTTCAGAAAATTTCAACAAAACCATACCATGTGACCCCTCGTTGGAACGAGCTCGTCGAGCTCGTTCCAACGAGGGGTCACATGATATGGTTTTGTTGAAATTTTTTGAAAAATTTAAAAAAAAAATGATATTTAAAATAATACATTTTTGATATCGTCTGCGTTGGGCAATCGAGATTAAGTACCTTCTCAAGAACACAACGCAGTTAACCCTTGCCAAGCCTGGAAATAAGCAGACTGCTATCTGCAGAATGGGGTCCCCAGAGGGTGAATTTGGTGGCGCTACCCTGCACAAAAGGGTAGCATCATTAAATTTACCTTCTGTGATCCTCAGTCTGGGTCAGGCTCTCAGGCCTAAACAGAAAGAGGTACCCAGAGGATGAATTGGGACAATGTATGGGATAGAATTAGCAAATTCACCCACTGGGGACCTCATGCTGGAACTGACAGATTGCTTATTTCCAAGCTTGCTCCTTGCAGGGATCGAAGCGTGAACCTTTTGGTTTGAAGTCCAAAGCCACAACCATTGAGCCATCACGCTCCCATTTCGCTAAATAGTTATATCTCCTTTTTGGGGGTACTTCCGCCTCAAAAAGAACTCATTTCGCTCGAAAAGTAAATTTTATACCCCCGGGGATACACACTCTTAACTCAGCGCGAGGTAAAATGAAGTGGGGGATAATTGTTTGCTGCTATTGGCAGCGGACAAATACCCCCACCCACCCAAACACACTTCATTTAACCAGTCTGCGGCCCTGGCATCGTCCCACTTTCAGTGGCAGAATATATAGTTCCTGAAGATTGAACTCACCAGGACCAACTGCTTGTTCACTGTGGTAAAGAAGCTTTGTTTTACTGGTAAAATAGGACCCAGTCATCAATACTTGGGGTGGAAGTCCTCTAAAATGGGCATCATGGGTATAAACGATTGACCAAACTTGACTTTATCCCCATGTTGTGGTCAGGATTTTTCTATGCTAGAGGTCCCGAGTTCGATCCCCGTCCGGGACGACACGCGTTTTGTCCTTGGGCAAGGCACTCTATCCCGGTTGCCTACATGCATAGTGGCACGGTGGCGCCGTGTACTAAGGCGTACTGCACGTCGATGGTGCACATGTCACTCAGTTATCTCGTTACAATATCAAAGTAGACCAGTATGGCTGCAGGTTGAAGATATTAGTCAGTCTACCTTAACCTCTTGCACACTGATGTCAAAATATCTAAATTTCAGGTCCTGAAATTTTTGTATTTTGACATCAGAGTGAATGGGGTTAAAAAGTAAAAAACAAATTCTGAAACAAGGCATCTTTCGTCCCGAAGCAATTTTCCAAATGCAGGAATTGAAGAGTTGAATGCGTTCATTCAGGAAAGCCTTCGTCGCGCTGTGTAAATATGGATATTCTACTGTTGCGGATGATGCCGGTGGCTCAGTGGCCGGGGCATTGGACTTCAAACCAAAAGGTCCACGGTTCGATCCCCGGCAGGGGGAACTGTTTTGTGCCCTTGGGCAAGACACTTAATCCCGTTTGCCCACGTGGGGGCACGGTGGCTCCGTATACCAGGACGTGCTGCACGTCGATGGTACATTTGTCTTCAACCAATGCTAACCCTGTTCGTGTGGAGTTTGTACGTTGGGGAGTCTGACAGTTGATAGCCGTTGCTCGGTAGTTCTCTTCGGGTACTCCGGCTTCCTCCAACCGTAAAACTGTCCGCGCGAGATAATCCTGGCTGTCGAAAGTGTCGTTAAACCCCAATAAAACAAAACATATTTCTCTATTGGTTTCCATATGATGATACACCGAGCAGTTACAGACATTACACCGTGGGAACTCCGAGAAGTCAAGCAGTGCTTGTTTACTGTGTTAAACAAGTTCCGTTCTATTGGTAAAATATGACCCACTGACTGGGGGTGGGGGTGTTTTAAAAGTAGTAATGAGTTTTGTGTACTAAATTTTTAAAAAGATTCCTGGAGGAGGACCCCACACTGCAAAAAATATAGGTTCTCTTTAGAACCAAAACTGGTTCTAATCTTGTCCCTGAGATGGAACCAGTTCTATTTAAACAGTATTTGTTTCGAATCAAATAAATTTACCAAGATTAGCATTCAATTTTAACAGAATATTACATGAACTGAAGTAGATTCAGCAGTAAACATGGCGCTTATTCAACGCAGTCGCCAAATAATTTGAAACAAAGGAGATATGAACAGTTGGCATATCGAACCAGTTTTGGTTCTGTATAGAACCAAAACTGGTTCGATATGCCAACTCTTCATATCTCCTTTGCTTAATAATGATTTGAGACAACCTCGTATAAGCTCTAAACTTACGACTGAAACCCCCTCAATTTATGTTTAATTCTGTTAATATTTAATGTTAATCTTTATAAATTTATTTGATTTGAAATAAATACTGTTTAAACAGAACTGGTTCCATCTCAGGGACAAGATTAGAACCAGTTTTGGTTCTAAAGAGAATCTATATTTTTTGCAGTGCATTCCACTACAGAGGGTCCCTTTCTGCGCCTCGCGCCGACAACCGCTGCACGTTCAGCGCCAGTTCAACGCGCGGCTATGGCTGACGCGCGACACGGGCCATTCCCTGAATGCTTAATTTCGAAAGGCATCAAGTGTAAACAATCTGATAAAACAGTCTTGGAAGCTTATCTTCTAGTGTCAGACTTTAAATTAACTACTGGTAAAAACAGCCTGGGAATATTCAACGTTTGATATGTCAGAAGTAAATTTCGTACGAGCAAACAAAAATCTTCGACAAAACAAAAATAGAAATAGATCCAAATGCAAGGCGGCTTCGTTTAGTGGAAGAATGTTAAAGTGACTATAATATTAGCAGGAGCAATATTGCAATTGGTTGCAGCTGTTCGAGATGATTTCCAACTATTTCTTCTGAACAGAAATCTTCCCTGTCTGTGGGAATAAGTTATAAAGGTCATTTTTTTTTAAAAAGACATTAAGTCACTCAAGAATGTTGAAGGCGATGAAAATATCTCCAGACATGATAATGATGCAAGCAGGTATTATCTAAGTGGGCGAGGCTTAAGTGATATTATATCACACGTCACACTTAATTAGCGGCAACCAGGAATTAAGTACTGAGGAAAGTGCACCAGTTATAATTGACCCCACTGCTGTAGGTCCAGAACACCAACGCCATGCAAGACTTGATATTCCTGCGAGAATCAGAATCGATTCACGCCGAGGATTCTCTAAAAAAAACATCAAGAATTAACTTTGATTCTCGTATTTATTTATTTTTTGGTGTTTAAGGTCACATATTTTTCAGTGCACACTTGCTTATCATGACCTCGACAGTTTTACGGGTGTAGGAAGCCGGACTACCCGGAGAGAACCACCGAGCAATGGCGAGCAAATGTCATCTCCCCTATCATACTAACTTCACACAAGCAGGGTTAGCATTGATTGAAAACCGGTGCACCATCGACGTGCAGTACGCCTTAGTACACAACGTCACCCTGCCCCCACGTGGGCAATGGGGGTGAAGTGTCTTGCCCAAGGAACAAAGCGGTTGTCGCAGGTGGGATTCGAACCGAGGACCTCTCGGCTTGCAGCCTGCACCTCTGCCTACTGAGCCACCCCCCCTCCCTTTTTGATTCTCGTAAATCGTTCATTTGATTCTGGTCATAGATTCTGAAGGTGTCTTTAAAGGCCTGGTTAATGTCACTTCTTTTTGTTTTTGAGACAAAAATATGAAAAAAAGTTAGGCCTAAAAAAATTAAAAATCTGTTTCTCAGGCCCCCTCGTATGTTCCTTTTCACTGCCGCATGCTCTCTTTTTATAACCAATGCAAATTTGAAATAATAAAAATTAAATGGTTTATGCCTGATATTTTACCCAAGTTAATAAAATTGATAAATTTGTCCCCTGAGTGGAACAAGGCTTTGCAATGCTTTAGGCACTCAAGGGACGAAATACACCACCACCCATGTAATTATGTAGATCATGAGGCCTAAAACATAAAACAAACCAAGAATATGAACTTCTGATGGCAAAGAAATAATTACAAAAATAAAATACAAAAACCGCCCGCCCGCATGCAATTTTACAAAACCCGGCCCGAGAAACAAGATCTACTTTGTGTGGCCTGAGTTAGTCAGAAAACAATTTGTGCAAGTGTTGCTTTCTTGTGTTAGGTGAGGAGTTAATCTTGGTCTGTCCTGAACTTGATTTTATTGTGCCTCTCCCCACCCACCCCGACCTGTCAATATTCTCATGCATTGTACTCGAGTGCCATACATAATACAACCATCGTGCTGTCACCAGTGGTGGCGCCAGGATTTCCCCGACAAGGGGGGCTTGTGCTCCGCGACAAGAGATGTGTGTGTGGGTGGGGGGCTAGGTATATCCCTGAAAAGCCCACAATAAAAGGGGCAACTTCCCGACAAGGGGGCGGGGGATAGACCTCTAGACCTCCCCGATAGTCGAGCTGTAGCCTCAGCTGACAGCCTGTGCCCTTCCTCTAAAAAGTGTGATGTCAGGGGATTGGGGGCCCCCGTGCTAGTCGGGGATACTGCCTCCTTTATTGTGTGCCTGTATGGAAAACCCTAGACCCCGAGTTGGGAAGGACAAGCCTCTGTGTGTGAAAGTATATACTACCTGCAGTTCTGTAGAATCACTCCATATTCAAAGCGGCTGACGAACCTCTTAAACGGTAACCGGTTCTCTTCAGATCACCGAAGTTAAGCAACGTCGAGCCGGGTTAGTCCTTGGATGGGTGACCGCCTGAGCGATCGATTCGGACTCCTGCGTTGTGTCCTTGGGAAAGGCACTTAACCCCGATTGTCCACATGGGGGCACGATGACGCTGTGCACTAAGGCGTACTCCACGTCGATGGTCTTCAACCAATCTAACCCTGCCTGTGATGCAATGCAGAGTTACGATTTTGGGGAGCTGGCAGCTGCTCGTCGGTGCTCGGTGGTTCTATCCGGGTACTCCGGCTTCCTCCACCCGTAAAATAGTCGCCGACACGATAATATAACATTGGCTGTTAACGTGTCGTTAAACTCTAATAAATAATAAATAAATAACCTCTTAAACCCCAAAACCCGCCACAATTACCCACACGGAAGTATTCGTGTTCGCCCTGAATTTCAAGTTTTTTATTTTACTTTAGAGTTTTCTCCCTTTATTATTTCAGGAGACACAGGATACGACAGAGTCCGTCCTTTATCATATTCAGACGCAGATTTGGTCGTAATATGTTTCTCCGTATCCGATCCTGAGTCCTTAGAAAATGTTGTTTCAAAGGTGAGTTATACAGTTTCTGACATGTTTCTTCGCAGAGCCCGACATCACAATCTTATTGGGAATTAGAAGGAAGGGGGTGGGGAGGGGGGCAGTGATTCTTTACTTTTAAGATATAATGACTAAAGATTTCCTCATTTAATTTCTTTACTCAATGAAGACGATATCAAATTTCATTACTTTAAAAATTATTTTTTCACATTTAACTTGTATATTTCGTGGGCGTGTGCTTTTGATTCGTTAGATAAAGGGTTAAGGTCGAGAAAAATATTTCGATCCGATGGGAGGGGCGGGGGGAATTTGTTAACCCTTTACCTAACACGAAAAGCAGACGACACTTGCAAACAAAATTCTTGAATAACTAAAAATTTCCATTTTTTGTCTCAAAAACATAGGTTATGACCCCTCATTGGATCGAGCTCGTTCCAATGAGGGGTCATAAGCTATGTTTACGATGCAAAAAATGAAAATATTTAGTTATTCACGAATTTTGTTTGCAAATGTCGTCTGCTTTTCGTGTTAGGTAAAGACTGACATTCTACTTCCGGTTCACCTTGACTGTGTCTTTCAGTGTCGGAACTTCAGCTGTCACATGATCAAAAATAGGTAACTTATGTCTCCTCGAAGAACGTGCACATTTATTATCTGTTGAGAGTGTTGTGATTTATATATTTCAGTGGCATCCTGAGGTCAGAGAACATTGTCCAACTCAGCCTATAATACTAGCTGGTTGTAAAATTGATCTTAGAGATGACAAAAGTACCATATCGTCACTACGAAAGAAAAACAAATCGGTTGTGTCATATGATCAGGTAGGTTTACATATTACGCAAATCGATCCCAGATAAAAAGCATATAACAATGACGGATTTACACATCGGGTATCTTATGTTTGCCCTGTTATACCACCCCCCCCCCCCCCCACCCCTTATCTGCAGGTTCACCGGAAGCATGGCATTGCAGGGGGCACAACTGATGAGATCGGAAAACTACTTGGGCGTCCGGTCCACCAGTCCGTGGGCGATATTATTAGACAGTCAGTTAATGGCCTAATATGGTACAGTGTGGCCCAGTTAATTGTGTGCCACATTTATGATCTAATTTCAGCTTGGTTAAATTGATCAAACATGGTTACTGATAAATCAACAGACGTACATATTAAACGGCACACTCCCAAATATTCAACTTGTGACATTTTTATCTCCCCTTGAATTCGTATTTAAAATGGACATGCATGTGAAAATGTGTGTGCGTAACTTTTGCATTTATGTTTTGATTTTGATGAAACCTTTTACACTTGCAAGTGGACATACGTATATTCTCAGACATGTCATCTCTCCTTGAACTTAGAAGGTTTACTATAAGATTTGCATTCAGGATTCTTGTGTGCTCAACTCGTTCCGCATTTTTGAACCGATTTCGATGACATTCCTCAAACATGATCTTTACCAAGCGAACATGCACATCCTCCAGGCTTTTGTTTGAAATTCTTCCGAGAGCAATTTCCAGAGGCGAACTGTCTGTATGGTTAAACGAGAAAATTTCCGGTGGGCCCCCTATCATTCTGTTGGTGCGTGAAATTTCGTGAAAATGACCAAAAGGCGAAATGGATCGGATTGCATAGATTTCCGGTATATCGAAATGTTCTCTATGTGGACTGCCATTGGCACCATACCACTAGTCTAGTCTGTCATTGGCACCATACCACCAGTCTGGTCTGCCATTGGTAGTCCACAATAAGAACATTTCGATATACAAGCAGTCTAGGCTGTCAGTGATCGCTCCGATGAAAGGAAACAGCGTTCCTTCAATTTCAAAAATCAAAATCTTCTCCATTTGGGCCGAACTTGGGTCTTCCCGATGCCCCCCCCCCCCCCCCCCTAGAACCATTTTTGCCCACTGATGTGGACTGCCTCGATGTGGACTGTCCCTGATCGCTGAGATGCAAGGAAGCCGCGTTCCTTTAGTTCGAAAAATCAAAATTTTCTCCGGGTCTGGGATCCCCTGGGTGCATTTCCCTTTTCTTGCGCCAGTCCGCCTCTGGCAATTCCTCCTGCATAATTTTATGATTCGATTTAAAGTATACTCATGTCGACGAGCAAGTGGACTTAAGCATAAACCAAAATGTCCTGTCACCATATCCCCGATAATGGTACTGTTTTATGACAGGGGCGCGGAGCGATTTTGAAAGTGTGTGTGTGTGTGTTTTGTTGTTTTTTTTTTTTGGGGGGGGGGGGGGGGGCGCTGCATGTCGTGATGGCCCGGGAAGATTAGGGGATCCGGGGGCATGCTCCCTTGGAAAAAAAACACTGAAATTTGTTATTTTGCTCTGCCACAAAAACAAAACTATATGGCCAGACATTATCTCTGACAAAACTTAAAGGGGAAGACATGGAAACATCCATAATTTCTTCTTTTAACCCTTTACCCAACGTAACGTCCAAAACCGGCCTGCGCTATTCTCAAAAATCGCAAATTAATTTTTATTATTTTTTCATTTTTTGTCTCAAAAACATAGATTATGACCCCTCGTTGGAACGAGCTCGTCGAGCTCGTTCCAACGAGGGGTCATAACCTATGTTTTTGAGACAAAAAATGAAAAAAATTAGTTACTCAAGAATTTTTTTTGCAAGTGTCGTCTGCTTTTCATGTTAGGTAAAGGGTAAGTGCTAATAATAATGTATTATAATTCCAGATTATCCAGACCATTACGTGTATAGTCACTTCTCAAAATCAGACTCGCTGAATGTACACATTTTCTGGTGCGAAAGTCATTAACTGACATGAAAGGGGTAGGTTGTGATATTGGTCGCATGCAATGTGGCCAGTATCACAACCTGTCCCCCTATACACGATGAAACCTAATACATATTGTGTGTATCTCGCTGTGTGTGACCGTGTCATAAAATATCGGAATTACAATCCCGCAGTAGTTGCATGTTTGGTGATTTTTTACGGTAAAAAGTGTGTGTGTGTGACAAACTCACACCCGAGACGTCGCTCATACAGGGCCCGTCCCCCCGACCCCTGTATGAGCGACGGCGCGGGTGTGAGTTTGTCCCCAAACTTTAAAAGAAAGGTTTTCGTCAATGGAAAACTCGCATTAGACATTGCTTTCATTTCATTATTGTTTTTAAACGTTTTCTACACAATATTTCAGGGTCTGAAGACAGCAAAGCATATTGCTGCCCTTGTGTACTCAGAGACTTCATCAAAGGACTCCAATAAAAGTGTCTGTGATGTTATGGAGGTGGCAGCACTGTCTTCCGCTGGAAATCAGAGTTCAAACGGAAGTCCAACGTTCAGAAGGAACCGTTCTGTTATTCGCAGGAAACGTTTTAGTGGTATTGGGGAGGCAAAAACACAACTTAGGAAAGAAGCAGCCAAAAGTTGTGTGGTGATGTAACACTTGGCTCAAAACTTTAATTGGTGCTTTTTTTCTCTATTCGTATATAGTCTGCCCACCAGGGAAGGCACGTTCGATTACACAAGGGTCATGCGCCGTTCGTTTGCTAAACCCGTTCTGTTTACAAGACCGATTACTGGATGAAGTACAAATGTATCGGGCATCTGTTTTGTTATATTTTATTGATGAATACAGTTATGATTGGAGTAAATGTAAGCAAAACCACCAAAAAATGTCAGATTTGTTCAAAATTTTGAACTGAGGGTGTGGAGGTGAAGAATAGCGGAATAATGCATTAATCTTAAAAACTCGGTGAAAAAATAGCAATACATTTAAATTTTCATACGGGAAAGACTGGGGAGGGGCACCAAACAGAAGGAGTTCCTTCGATTAGCAGCAATTTCTCAGCTTATTCGATAGATGCCGGCTTTCGAGGAAAATTTGACCTGACTGGTGCTACAGGAAAGCAGCCAAAAAAAAAAAAAAAATTAAAATAAAAATTAAAAAATTAAAAAAAAGTGTTCTTCTTTGAAAGTTACCTCATGGTATCGTGTAACTGTTATTGAAAATGTTTATGTTAAAAAGTCGGTGGTATACATTTGCCTCTTATCACGATATCATCATTATGGGAGTTTATAATCACGATGACGACCCCACGCGAACTTTTTAAGAGCAGGTTGAATTTTATATATTCGGGCTAATGGATGTTCAGAAATGTTACCGGGGAGAAAACTTAATTGAAAACTCACCCTAAAATTTCATGACATCAATAGCTCGCTCCAGAGTAAAGCTGGTGGGTGGGTGGGGTGGGGTGGGGGGGATATTTTCCAGATTCGGTTTCAGAAAACAAACCTCGATTTCTGTTCAGTTTTTCTGTGTGTTAAAAGCTGAACTTAACATAGTAAAAACTCTTCAGGCTCCGTAACATGGAAAAACCGCAATAGTGTATACGGCACCACCCATTACCAACGCCCTGTCTGTAACTATCTCCTTGGGTTCAGCCTAACTTTCCTTTGATCCTTCTTAAGGTTCTAGGGGGTCAGTTGCTGAGCCTATTGAGTCAGCAAAAAACGTAAGTTAGGGTAAGAAATGAAACAAGTTTATCTATTCTATGTGGGGACGCGGTGGCGTTGCGGTAACCGGTTCTCGTCAGATCACCGAAGTTAAGCAACGTCGAGCCCGGTTAGTCATTGGATGGGTGACCGTCTGAGCGATCGATTCGGACTTCCGCGTTGTGTCCTTGGGAAAGGCACTTAACCCCGATTGTCCACATGGGGGCACGATGACGCCGTGTACTAAGGCGTACTGCACGTCGATGGTGCGCATGTCTTCAACCAATCTAACCCTGACTGTGCTGCAGTGCGGAGTTACGATGTTGGGGGGAGCTGGCAGCTGCTCGTCGTTGCTCGGTGGTTCTCTCCGGGTACTCCGACTTCCTCCACCCGTAAAACTGCCACGGTCACGATTAGCCATTGTGCATAAATATATGACCTTAAACACCAATAAATAAATAGATAAAATAAATCTATTCTATGTTATGGTGTCAGTGTCATATTTTCTCCCTAATCGACTCGTCCGACGGACGAGTCGATTAGGGAGAAAATATAACTGTGAGAACACTACGTACACGCCCCTTTTTTGTCCGATAGACTTTAGTGACGGGAGTCCACTAGACCAGTTCTCTCCCACTAAGATGGATTGATCAGTTTGTGTGCAAACACAGAAAAACCTTTCCGTCGGATTTGCTGGGTCTTCCGGTTCGGTTTTACGGTTTGCCATCAAAAAACCCAACCGGACCCAAAAACTGAAAATTCCCAGCTCAACACGAGAACGCTGATGTCAACAATCAACTTTATCGGTATAATGGCCGCTCTGCAATGTTACCTATGAAACTTAATTGAAAGAACCACGAAAGTTCAAGAAATTAATAGCAGTCGCTTCCGAAGCAGCACCAGACCTTGTTATCTAGTCATTTTTTCTAGAGACTCTGCTATGCTATTCTTCAGGTCTCCCAAGCTTTCAGTATCAAAAATTTGGTTTGGCATCTTATAAAAAATCTTCCAATGAAGACGTGGTCTGCGATCAGTCTTTAGCTGTTCATTCACAGTCGGATTCTGTTTTATATTTTCGGATTCTGTTTTGTATTTTTCTCAGACTTTTTTGTGAGCCAGCGTCAAGAGTCACGTGACATTTGGTGTGCCTTCCCAGGACAAACACGGTCTATATAGTTATTCAGTATTCCGCTTTGTGACAATGCATCGACAATATATTCAAATGTTTCATTGTGTTTAAAAGAACATTTACGGGCTGTTATTGGATTATTTAACCGCTCAAAGTGCGCATTAATCGCCCAAGAGATGGGCAATCATTTATGGGATGTTTTTGATTATGGAATTGTTCATTGAATGATTAATCACCAGTTGATTCATGTTGATCATATAGGTTACAGTGTGTGTGGAGGGAGATGGAGGGTGGGGGTGGGGGGGGGGGGGGCACACTAGAACACCGGTGTCTTCCTACTGGACCAGTTCCCTTCAGACCAATTCCCTTTAGGCCGATTCCCAAAAGACCAATTCCCCTTAGACCAACTACATACTGTTATTGATTAAGAGTTGATTAAAGATAATTAGGAAAACATTTATTTTATAAAAATCTGCCCAACGTCTATAAAATATCAACAAGCCAGAAAATGAGCGGACTATCATCTGAAAAATGAGGTCCCCAGAGGGTGAATTTGGTGATGCTACCCTGCACAGCAGGGTAGCATCACTAAATGTACCCTCTGTGAACCTCAACCTGAGACAAGGTCTCAAACATAAACAGAAAGAGGTACCCAGAGGATAAACTGGCCCACTGTATGGGATAGCATCAGCAAATTCACCCTCTGGGGACCTCATTCTGCAAATGACAAACTGCTTATTTTCAGGCTTGAATATCAATAACATTAAATACATTTATAAATATTTATAAATATATCAAATTATTGATATAGAATTATTTTTAAAGTAGAACACATCAGTTGGTCTAAGGAGAATTGGTCTTTTGGGAATTGGCCTCGTGGGAGTTGGTCTACAGGGAACTGGTCTAGTGGGAATGAACCAGAACACCTTCGGAGTGTCGTTTCCACCCTGACAGCTGCATGATAGTCGATGAAAAAGCATGGGAAACAAAAGTAAGGCGTTAGACAAGGAACTCCTGGACTGAGCCATTGACTTAACCATGTACCTAACGAATTGGCCGCATCCGTCCGTGTATTTTACAAATTGAGCAGTTGAAAAAAAATAATTAAAAAAAATCAACAGAACCGTATCGTGTGATCACTCATTGGTACGAGCTCTTCAAGCTCGTTTCAATGAGGGGTTACATGATATGGCTTTGTAGAAAAAAAAATTAAAAAAGGGAAACAAATATTTAAAACAAATTTTGATATAATGTGCGTTCGATGCGTTCGGTACGTTCGGTAAAGGATTAAATTTGTGCGTCTTACGCGTTTTAACCTTTTACCTAACATGACGACACGTGCAAACAAAATTCTTGAACAACTATTGTTTTTCATTTTTTGACTCGAAAACATAGGTTATGACCCCTCATTGGAACGAGCTCGTTCAAAAGAGGGGTCATAACCTATGTTTTCGAGACAAAAAATGAAAAAAATTAAAATTAATTGACGATTTTTGTGAAGAGCGCTGCCGGTTTTGACCGTTACGTTGGGTATAAGGTTAACAGAATGTTAGAGCGTATGTGTGGGTTGATTGGAAACTATGGGGGCGCGTGGCTCAGTTGGTAGAGGTGCAGGCTGCAAGCCAAGAGGTCCTCGGTTCGAATCTCACCTGCGGCAACCACGTTGTGTCCTTGGGCAAGACACTTCATCTCCATTGCCCGCGTGGAGGCACGGTGGCGTTGTGTACTAAGGCGTACTGCACGTCGATGGTGCACATGTCTTCAAGCAATGCTAACCCAGCTTGTGTGGAGTCAGTATGTTGGGGAGCTGATAGTTGCTCGCCGTTGCTCGGTGGTTCTCTCCGGGTACTCCGGCTTCCTCCACCCATAAAACTGTCGCGGTCATGATTAGCCATTGTGCAGAAATATGTGACCTTAAAACACCAATAAATAAATAATTGGAAACTACACTTTATGGGGGAAGTATTGGTAATCCTCTGTTCATCCACAGAAATAGAAAGTTGCTAAGCTGAGTTCAGCGGTACACACATTGCAAATAATATTACCAAGAACTACACACTTTAGATTAGGGAGCTCGGGGTCTCAGTGGTTACAGCATTGGACTTCAAACCAAAAGGTCCACGTTAGGGGTAACTGCGTTGCATCCTTACCCAAGGCACTTGATCCCGATTGCCTACATGAGGTGGTGGGGGTGGTGACGCTATGTACTAAGGCGTATTGCGCGCACTTGTCTTCAACCAATGCTAACCCTACTTGTGTGGTGTTACTGCGTTGGTGAGTCTGACAGTTGCTCGGTGGTTCTCTCTGGGTACTCCGGCTTCCTTCTCCCGTAAAACTGTCCGACACGAGGGGGGGGGGGGGGGGGGGGGGGGCTCTGGCTGTCGAAAGTGTCGTTAAACCCCAAAATAAAAATAACAACTTGCGATTATTTAGGAGTTATAACTAGTTTTTTTTTAAATATGAGAAAACAAACAGTTGGCGCATTTCTCGAGACTCGAGCGAGCTGTTAACTCACAAGTAAGCCATAATACTATGAGCAAGCAATAGAACCACAAGCAAACAAGTCGAAATCATAAAATTTGTTAAATTGTTATCCAAATCTGACCATGCTGCCGACAACATCAAAAAAGAGCCGAGATCGTCACTGAATGATGAGGAGAAAGGGAGATAAATCTGTAGAAGAGTTCACAGTTTCACATCAGTCGTGTTTCCTAATTTCAAAACAGTCAGAGCCCAGTCAGTGTGTCACAGCATGTGCCCCCCCCCCCCCCTCCCCACACACACACACCGATGCCGTAACAGTGTGTGATTAAGGCATAGGCTTTATGGGCTGCAGCCCTTGGCCTCCGTCAGCTGAGGGCCTCCAGAGATTAAGTGAAATTAATTTACTGTGAAAAGTTTCTTCATTTGTAAATGCAGAATGAAAGTAAAAGTATGCTAAATTATCTCTTTAAAAAGTGCTCAATTGATATACTGTACCAAATTTTTTTTCTTGCCCATTATTCCAACACGTTGGCACTGGCAATCCTGATTACAATGAGACGATCTCATACTGGCTTAGGGCCTGTACAAGAAATCGCTCATTCCAACGAAACTTTTTTTCTTCTTTCGTCATTGCTTTGCGGTTGTGTTTGCACCAAAGACAAAAGTGCTGATAGAGGGATCCGAAATTCGATTTGCGTGCTTTTGTTAATTATCACTAGCCGCCCAGAGTCACAGTATCTGTAGCCCAGGGGCCAACAAAATCGTAATCCTGCCCTGGGCCCTAACCATATGCACACTGACAACTCGGTGTAGAGGGGCAACTCACAGAAGCGACATTGAAACGAGAAAATAGAAATGTTTTGTGTTTTAACCCTTTACCCAACGTAACGGCCAAAACCGGACAGCGCTATTCACAAAAATCGCCAATTAATTCTCATTATGTTTTTCATTTTTTGTCTCAAAAACATAGGTTATGACCCCTCTTTGGAACAAGCGCGTCGAGCTCGTTCCAAAGAGGGATCATAACCTATGTTTTTGACACAAAAAATGAAAAAAAAATAGTTATTCAAGAATTTTGTTTGCATGTGTCGTCTGCTTTTCATGTTAGGTAAAGGGTTAAAAAAGCCGCAGAGTGTGATATATGGGTGTAAGTGAGATCGCCGAATTTTATCAAACTTTTCAAACAACAAAGTGGGGTAAGTGGAATTCCAGTTTTGTGATGAGGCGTGTTCGTATCCGTCGCACCTCCGCTTGCTACGCGCCGGTCACTGGTATGCTAAACAGACTAATGCCAGCGATTTTTCAGCCTGTTTGTTCCTTAATGTTTGGGGGTCGGGTATAAATGAGAATAAATTTTTGTTGTCGTTTAATTGTATGCCCCTTTCAAAATAGAGATTAGTTTAGGAATACCTGTCAGTGCAAGGTTTTTTTTGCTCTCCACATACAGAAGATCCGCGAAGTGATACACACCCGGGTTTTTATCTTTAACTGACACCGGATATTGCGATCGGCGAAGTGGAGAAGTTTATAAAAGAGTTTTTACCATATCTATAAAATTTTAGAAAATGTTAGTATTTTTTGCCAAATTTTCAGTAGGGCTGCAACGATTCATCACGATTTCAATGCATCGCGATACATTTGTACACGATACGCATATCGTATCGTTTCATGTGTATCACGATACAAACGATACACTTCCAGAAGGTTGGCATGATGTAGCCAGAAGTTGCATTTTCAGGCCCAACAAGTCTATTTTGTGCTTCTCCAACTTATATTTCCATCACAGTGGCCTGAAATTCTATCAGTATAGCTATAATTCACTTACAACGTGATATTTACATCCCCAGCGTAATCCCCCTCTGAAGGGGATTACGTTGGGAACGTAAATATAACGTTGAAAGTGAATTATAGCTATACTGATAGAATTTCAGACTCTTGTGATTCCACTTGTTCATTTGTATTTCGGTAAAATATCAACTTTGTCTAAATTATAAGCATAGTTTGAGGCAACAGACCTCTCACCTCTGAGTTGAACCCAGACTCCCAGAGGCCCATTGGCTGAAACTTGCTTGTCTTTCTCAAGCACTAAAAAAGAAATTGGATGTTACTGGTCAAATGAAAGTTGGACTCTGTGCAGTTTGGGGGCCTTTTTTATTACTGATAATTCACTCTCAATGTACTGCATGTAATGTATCGTGAAAAAATGGTATCGTGAAACAAAATCGCGATACATATTGTATCGTGAGTGAGACGTATCGTTGCAGCCCTAATTTTCAGAGGGACGTATTTAAATTCTAATGTCAGAGTGAATAATCCCCGGTGCCTACAAACAGATCAATGCTATTTCCAACCAAACGTCACGTCATCCGTACGTTGCCATAACCCTTTGAAAGTGAGAGGCCCTTTATTCAGCTCAAGTGCTCATTAGTGTATAGGCAACTTGACAAATCAGAGCGCTGGAGGTCTGAAGCACGTGAAGTATAAATATGACGTTTTAGTCGTAACCGCGCCTCTAACTTCCAGGCAGGGGAGTGTGTGTGTGTGTGGGGGGGGGGGGGGGGGTAATCATAAGAAGGATAAAGTAAGGACGACTGACATAAAGAGATTTTTTTATGTTACCGTTCAAGTTGCGACGAAGTAAACGGGGAAATAGTTTTACCTGCGACCGAAAGATGAATAGCAGTAGTGCTAGTGTTGGTCTGTATGTCCAATTGTATGTCTGTCTGTTGTCGATCAAATGTTCTATTCGTTATCAAGCGTACTTATGTATTATTTTTCCAGATGTGGTGTGTATTCCTATGTGTGTAGAGTTATGTGTATGTGAGTGTGGGATTGGGGTGGCTTAAGCGAGAGCTAGACAACATTTATTGTATAATAGAATCTATCCATATTAGTGGTTCGCGATCAAATGATGTCAGATCTGCTATAGGTAGCCAAGACTTCACTAAACACCGCTGCTAAATCAAAGGGTTACCTTATTATGGGGGAAACGAGAAATGGGTAGAATTTTTTAACTATTTGAACCCGAAAAGGTCGCTTTGTCGGCCCAGGATAATGATACGAACGGAGTTCACGAAGTTGATAGTTACTCAGTGAATTTGTGTGGTTGACCAATCAAGATTTGAAAATACTGATTTACCACCCCCCCCCCCCCCCCCGGACGAATATAGACTCATAGATTCTCCCAATTGATGGCCATGAAGTGGCGGGGAATATATCAACAGATTCAGGAGTTTAGGCGAGAATCGAACTTCATTCTCCTTCTTTTCCTTGCAGTGACGGATCCAGGATTGAAAAAGGGGGTGGGGGAGCGGGGTGGAAAATTGAGTGGCGGATCACGAACCGAGCGCCACGGGAGATGCATTCTGGATGCATTTCCTTGTGTTCTGCATCCGGAGGATCCATACGTGGCTGCGAAGCAGCATGACAACTGAGTGTTTATCGGACCTCGCAGTTATCGCAATGCACGGGTTTGAGTTACCTGTTTCAAAACAGGAATTTGTGAACGTTATATTTCCAAGCACCCTCGGCGTATGACTAGCCAGTCACTATTCATCGCATGAACTCTTATGGTGATAATATTTCATCCAAATAACATGTATCAGACTATTTTCGTTGATGAATCGACATTTATGTTGACTACGATTGGTACACTGTATGGTCTGTAGTCTGTACCTCATTGAGGTACAGACTACAGACCATACATTGTACCAATCGTTTATACGATGGTGTCTAGTCGCGAGAACTCCTCGTGTAAAGATAATTTCAATACAGGCTGAATTTGACTTTGAAAAATTGCTTGTTGTCTCCCCTTTCAAATATCAAAGGGGGGGGGGGGGGGGTAGAAATCCACCCTATCCACCCCCCCCCCTGTATCCGCCCATGCCTTGCGAGTATCATTTCCGAGAATGTATCCCAAATTCTCGTACGAATTTTAAGCTAAACTGAAAAGAAAAATACTTAATTATTACTCGAATCTATTGAGCATCTCTCATAATGAATCCAGTATTGCGGCCTTCAGTTTCATTTGAAATTGACGTGTCTGATATGCAACTCGATTTGGGTTGTTTCTTGTGAGTTATGGACATGGATATGGACATGTTTTTTTTTATTTACTTTAACTGGTGTAGTCATTATGAATATTCATTACTGTAATAGTGCATCAAACAGTGCAATAGACTGGTTCCACTGCATCAGTGTTCATCTGTGATATATTAAAATGTTACGAAACGCAGGTGATTGTTGTTGTTATTACAAATTGAATCCCCGTTTGAACTCCCAGAAGTGAAACAGAGTTTGTTCATGCATAGTGGTAAATATACCCCGTTTACTGGAAAAACTTTACCTGGTAACCAATTTTTTTTTTTCGGCCCGTAGGGGTTGGTATTATCCAACGGTTCACGGACTGGCGGCCCATCGACGCCATTTGTATTCTATGTTCGGGGGGGGGGGGGGGGGGGGGGTTGATATGCCCTCTCGTACAATGGTAGCGTTTCTCTCACAAACCGTTTACTATCCACCATAATATTATTCCAAAAGAGGTTCTATCACTAAACCTAATGTGCCAATGATAGAAACTATAGCCCTTACCGAATTGTTGCTTAGTGTATTACTTATTGTATTAATTATCGTACTAAAAAAAAAGTCGTATCCCTTGTCTACATCTTTGTAGAGTGGTGAGGGAGGACGCTACAGAGGTATCAGTGGTGAATTCTCCACCCGACAAGTTTCTAATAACTGGCGAATATAGGCCACGGGAACTGGCGATGGGTTTTCGGTCGTGGGGGTTGGTCTTATCCAACGGTTCGCGGACCGACGGCTCATCGGCGCTTTTTGTATTCTATGTTCGAGGGGTTGATATGCCCACACGTACATTGATAGCGTTTCTCTCACAAACTGTTTACTATACCCCATAGTATCTTTCCAAGAAGAAGTTCCATCACTAAACCTACTGAGCCATCAACACAAATCTTGCTGTCAAGAATATACTTTTCGTCAAAAGGGAATGGCAGGAAGACAGCCTCTCAGGCTATGCCACTTCCTTGCAGCGCGTTCAACTATAACCTGTTTTATTGTTATCTTGTATATTCTTATGCTGCAAAATAAATCAATCAATCAATGCCTGGGATGGAAATCCTCTAAAATGGGTAACAAGGATTTATACCATGATAATCTGTTCTACAATATATGAAAAGCCTATGACATAAATTTTAGCTTTACACACCAACCGTGGTGAACACGCCAGCAATGGGATTTCAGTAGTTAAAATTTACACCTACAGTGGAACTACACCCAAGTTGACCTTTGGTGACGTCGACCTGAATGCGAACATGTACAAATTTATCGCACGTCGCCTCGCGAAGAGTGAAATGGAAGTGGCAATTATTTATTACGTTTTTAAATGAGTTTACCCCATAAGATACAAAAATTAACAAACAAGCATTGTCTCATGTCAACAAAACATACATAACTCGAAATAATATGTTATTATGTTATTAAAATGAAAAAGTCCCTGTTTCTTTTTAGTGATAAAAATGACAGCGGAAGTATCGCCCATCGTTGCTCATGTAAACAAAAAAAAAAAAAAATTCGCACGTTTGTGCGGCTGCTGCTCAGTAAAATCGAAAAAAAATAATAGCGACTCTTAATAATCTGACGAGCATGGTATAAATAAAATATACCCAAAGTAGCTTGGTGTACCAGATGTTCACCACGAGTGGTGAAGTGGTGTTAACCGCGCGCCAAAGGCTCGCGGTTAACACCACTTCACCACGAGTGGTGAACATTTGGTACACCAAGCTACTATGGGTATATTCTATATATAAACGTTTGGCTGGACGTAATTTTATACCCATGTTATGGCCACGCTAAGCCATTTGTGCAGAAATATAAGAGCTTACATATCAATGAATAAATAATAAATTGCACACTGAAACTTGCTATTTATTTATTAATTAATTAGGGTTTAACGACACATTAACAGCCAGGGTCATATCATGTCGGTGACAGTATTACGGGTGGAGGAAGCCGGAGTACCCGGAGAGAACCACCGAGCAACGACGGGCAGCTGTCAGCTCTTCAACATCGTAACTCTGAACTCTGTACCTCGGTACAGGCAGGGTTAGATTGGTTGAAGACATGCGCACCATCGACGTGCAGTACGCCTTACTGCACAGCGTCATCGTGCCCCCATGTAGGCAACTGGGGTTAAGTGCCTTGCCCAAGGACACAACGCGGGAGCACGAATCAGTCGCTGAAATGGAAACTTGCTATTATAACCTCGTCTTTATCGTAATTATAGAGTGAGGTACATGGCAAATTAAATGCCAAGCACAGAGCCAAACTCAATTTAATTGTCTCCCCACAAATTATAGACAACTGTCACAAAAAGCCAGATTATTAATTTTACAGTGAAATTTAGATCTGCACGCGATACAGGGGCGTGGCGACAGTGGGTGGGTGGGTGTGTGTGTGTCACTCCCCCAATCTTGGCCAAAATTTCCTACAGTTGAAAATTCTGAGGGTAAGTTATGAGTAGTTGGAAATTCCACCTATCTGGATTTTAGAGCTTCTTTGGTGATGTCTCCTTTAGTTCCCAAAATTCCAATTCGGTATCAAATCGGCAAAAAATCCAACTGTTACTATTTACAACTACAATGTACGCAATATCGAACTTCATAAGTATGCATGATGTCAATCGGTACGAGATTTCTATAGTACATTTACTGATCGTATTAAAAAAAAAATCCTCGAAATGCACTTCAAGAAAATCACATCATGTAAAATCGTTATCCTGAGTTAATTCCATGATTCACAGTTGAAACATCGAAAATTGATCATTCCTAAATAAGATCTGATTTAATGTTAGGACAGTGTGAATTGTTCTAAGTTCTCAGCTTGAGCATTTGTTTAGCACATATTCAATTCCCAGAATAATACCAAATAATAATAACCTGATAATTGTATCATAAATGTGTTGGCATTTCAGTTACTAGAATCAATTGTGTGCCCCCTTTCATGGTTTCATTTTCAAAATCTATCTCGGTAGAGAATTTCCAACTAAGGGGAGGAACCGGGAGGGGGGTTTCATCCCGCCCCCTAGTTGAGATTCCTCGATAAGTAAGTGTCGGTGTTCAGACTGTTTCTTCTCATTGGTTACGCGCTTGTGTAACGAGAGGTGAGTAGCCAGGAATCTACATTAGGGAGAGGGCCTCCCCGGTGAAATTTTGAAAAAATAAGCCCCAAATGGCACTATTTTGGGACTCGAAAGAACGTCAAGTGTAGTATGTCATCTGTAATTTCATTACTTGACACCAGTACTATTCAGATGGTGCTTTTTTGGGAGGGGACAAGGTTCCCGAGCCCCTCCCGACTACACCACTGTATAACGGCCGATGGCACTCTGACGAAAAAAAACTGTCTATGGGAATTTTCAGTGTTCATTTTTTACGTCATATTCCTTCTAGACGAAAATTTGCTTTGGCGAACCAATGTCTACGGAGATTTCAGAGTTAAATCTTTACGTCCAAGTGCTTTCCCTTACTACTTCTGTTTCGTATATTGTTATAAAGAAATACATTGAGTTAGATTTTTCAGGGCGTACCGAGTGTCAACGATCCTGGAACCAGAGGCGTAATTCCTGGTGGGCCCCTTTATTCGGAATCCCCAAAATTGATGCAGCCCAATGCGTATTGGTGATTGAAGTTTTGTAAAAATGACCAACGGACGATACTGATCTGATTGTACAGACTGCCGGTATACCGAAATGCTCTCTATATGGACTGCCGTTGGCATAAAGACCGAGATATTCTGATATACCAGCAGATCTAGTCTATATTTGATCGCTCAGATGCAAGGAAACAGCGTTCTGTCAGATAAAATCTAATGTCGTCTCAAGGGGTCCAAGCCCCCCCACTCCCCAACTCGATGAAAGCATTCTTTTCCGAATGAGTGACGAAAATTATATAAATATGCCATCCGTCCTCTATCTCTATGTGGACTGCAACGGATGTAGGGAAGCAGAGTTCTTTCAGTTTAAAAAATCCACCCCACCCCCCTTCTCCATCCCGGTGCGTTTTCCGATGACGTTTCGTGGCTCAGTTCACCCCTGTCGGGTACACTGTCTGAATTTATTGGCCATCGCCCCACCACAAATAAAAATAAAATCGATTTGTCATGAATACTTGTAACCCATGGCGGATATGCATCATTGACACGAGATATTGGAACTTATCCAGTTAAGGGTTGGCAAAAACTAGCTCCGTCATGACTGGACGTCAGATCGTCCCTGGGTGCAACAAGGCGGCTCTGCAGAGCCGCCTTGTTGCATCCACGAGACGATCTTTTCCCCATCTATTTATTTATTTATAATAGTTTCACGACTCTTTAACAGCCAAGGTCATATCGTGTCGGTGACAGTTTTACGGGTGGAGGAAGCCGGAGTTCCGGAGAGAACATTTTGAGATCCCAGATTCGGGAATGGGTGTGATAGCTCATGCTTAGTATTTGATCCAAATTACATCGACGATGGGATTAATGTGGCGTCCTAAAGTCTAACGCAGTGTAAACGATTCAATTAAAAAAGTGATTATTTCTCCGAAAAGACTTCAAACTATTCTGTATTCGAACTCCCCAGAGAATAAAAAGCCGCAAAATTAAAGATTAACAAAAAAAAACAACGGAAATGCATTTTCGAAAGAAAATGTCACATGATGTTATCGGATACCCACTGAATAGTTACTCATTTATAGAACTTTTGTTTGTACTACGGACACTTCCCTGATAATAATTAACACCTTTACTGCCGTAATTGCTAAATCCACCCGGTCTATCTTACTATAATTTGAGTTATTATACCCACACTTCGGAGAAGTGAGAGCTATATTGTCGATGCCCTGTCCGTCCGTCCGTACGCTCGTCTGAACATTCTTGTGTATGCAACTACTCCTACATATTAACCGATTTTGATCAAACGTCTCAAATATTTTGACTAGCATGTGAACATGCGCATATTCTAAACAATTTCACCAGCAGCAATTTTAACCAGGTTATCTCCCCTGAACTTAGATTTATTATGGATTTTCAAATGAGATTCTTGTGTGCGCAACTCCTCCAACATAATTGAAGCGATTTCGATGAAATGTCTTAAACATGGTCACTAACGAGTGAACATGCTGGCTACTTTCTAACATTATTTGGGCTATAAATTAATCCAAATCAAGTGGGTTGAGTGAATATGAACCCAATTGGGTTCATATTCACTCAACCCGGTTGATTTGGGTTGATTTTAGATTGTACAATTCGGTTGCATTCACTTTCTGCAAATATTCTTTGATCTCATTGTGGCTGAAGAGTTTCTGTCGCTTAAGATCTTTTGGAAATACATTATTAGCATACTTTCTTGTTATCATACCCTCATCTAAGTAACTACCGGCCCACCTGTCCAGAATGGAAAAACCCACGCGAGCGTCGGAAAATTTCAAGTTGCGTTGCATATCAAGGGAGGTAATCAAAGCTGAAATTAATTTCTGGCTCAACTGAGTCAGCAGTTCCAAAAAATCGATCAAAGTTGGAACCTCTTCTCTTATGGGTTCACGCCGGGACAATAGAGCATACCAACCAAACACGAGACTGTTTCATGACACGTTAATAAGCCTTTTTTCGAAACTGCCATTTTGGCTTTTAGTGTATGCAAGGCCACAGGTCGCGAGGTGAAAACATTTCAAGAAAACATGTTGCAAGCAATGGGAGAAAAGAGCAGGTGAAGTGCTTCGGACCCCATTACGTTCATTCGTACGAATTAAAAAAAACTTTTAGCCAAGGTTAGCATTTGTTTAAGGCAATGGCAATATTGTATTAGAACTTTCATTATTTCGAATTGAGTTCCTATCGACTTAAATGGTATTTGAATGCACGCTTTGACCTAACTCTGTGGCTGTGGGCACTGTTTCCAACAGCGTTCGGGGATTTCCCAAACCGAGAAACCTTCGTGCAACGAGTGTTTCCTTGTTACTGCCCAAACACGTCCTCACCGACGTAAAACAAAGTCTTTAAACTCGCGATATCCCATCGTTTAAACCCGTCTAGGGTTGCCCCTTCAGTAAATTCGAATGATGACATCGGTTCTACGAATGTAAACTTGATATTTCACAAACTATTTGACTTGGCTGACACAGAACTCAACGCGATGAACATGGAAATTTCTTTGTTTACACCCCACGACCTGTGACCTTGCATAGATTAAAGTCCAAGATGGCATTTTCGAAAAAAGGCTTATGGCGGTACAGCCTTTAGATGATCGAGTACTACTAACGAGCGTTCCTTGGATGAAGATTAACCAAAATGTGTACAGAATCAGTGGCGTAGGGGATGGGCCCGCATTGCGGGGGGGGGGGGGGGGGGCTAGAAGGGGGGCCCCCGACTTGAAGGACGTCCCAACGCTGGAAGAAAGAGGGAGAGAGAAAGAGAGACTGTGTACCAAATACACATAATTTCAAACTCTTACTTCCACACGACGTACTCTTTGTAGTCTATGTATTATTCTTTTAACCCTTTACCTAACGTAACGGCCAAAACCAGCCAGCGCTATTCTCAAAAATCGCCAATTAATTTTCATTATTTTTTGTCTCAAAAACATAGGTTATGACCCCTCGTTGGAACGATCTCGTCGAGCTCGTTCCAACGAGGGGTTGCAACCTATGTTTTTGAGACAAAAAATGAAAAAAATTAGTTATTCAAGAATTATTTTTGCAAGTGTCGTCTGCTTTTCAGGTTAGGTAAAGGGTTAAGTGAACGCTACATCATTGTAACTGATAGGGATGAGAAATGAACAATATACATACATGGTGCCTCTCAAGTCACACATGTTGGGCGTGCATGTGTGTATCGTTGGATGGTGGCGTGAAACTTAAAACATGTAATGAAAAAATCTACAGAGTCTTACTTTTAGAATCGATCCTATAGGCTATATCTTCATTTAATTTATGGCGTATGTACTACGTGAAATCGTGTATGCTGTGCATGGTAACAACACTAAATTTGCTCCCGTTTTATAGGCAACCACCATTATGAAAGGGCCCCCGTCTCTATCTCGCGGGGGGGGGGGGGGCACAAGATTTTCCGCTACGCCACTGTACAGAGTGCCATTACTGCACAAAAGTAGGCCAGCCAAAACCAACACACCTCAGGGCCACAACTCTACTCCATACCAACACACCCGTTCCCGAATCAAACACGTGTCGGCGAAGTCAAAGATGGCGGCTTCTGTCAACAAAATGGATGAGGAAAACACGTGTCATCAGAACAACACGTATTGGGCATGCACACTAACACCATATAATGTCGTTCCATGACACTGTAGGCCTACGCGACACCTATCATGAATTGCGACATGACTTTAATGTTGACGTCCTCGAAATTGGTGACAAAACCCACTATTTCCTCCTGAAATGCAATGCTATCGAAAACTGAACGTTTTGTAATAATTATGAGCGCCAGAATGAAGAAGTCGCTTCCGGTATCCGTGACAAAATTACATGTATGAGGTCGGGAACTTTCCTATATCAAGCACTAGACCGGAAAAGTAGCTGATCCAGTCATTTGTGGAATATAATGATTTCATTTTTAACCCTTTTACCAAAGACGACTAGAGAAAGATATTTGGCGAAATTCTTGAATAACTGAGTACGTTTAGTTATTTACCTGCAGAACATAGATTACCCCTTGTTACAACCAGTAGTGTAGAAATTTACCAGTAATGTCGAAATCGACCAGTTATGTCGAAAAAATTAACCAGTAATGTCAAAATCAACCAGTAATGTCGAAAAAATCGACCAGTAATGTAAAAATCCGTAATGTCGAAAAATTAACCAGTAGTGTCAAAAAGTGACGACCAAAATGACGATTTTTCGCAAAAATTTCAATATTTTTTCGGGTTGCTCAAATTGCACTTTTGCCTATATTTATCGACTTTTAACCATTTTCGCGCATGTACGTGGGGAGCACTATTAGCTCAATCGAGAAATTGCCTCGCAATTCAATTTGATGAATATCCGGGTTCTATACCTGACGAGGTCAGTTAAGTTGTGTCCTTGGGAATGACACTTTATCCTAGGTGCACGTTGACTTCGTGTGCCAAGCCACATGCCGAAATGACACGTGTATGGTGCGCGTGCTTTAAACTAAGTGTCGTAAACGAAATCAATCAATCAATCAATCAATCAACCAACCAATCAATCTTTGTATGTAGGTCTGCCTGTCTTTCCGTCATTTAGTTGTCTATCCACGTCTAGGGGTTATTTTTCACACGCCACATTGCTATCTGTCTGTCTGGATTTCTGTCCGTCTGCCTGGATACTGCTAACCTGCCTGCCTACACACTTGCCAGCCTACATGTGTGACTGTATGTCTATCTGTGCGAGCGCTAAATACTAGACTAAATATTTCAGCGTCGTATCAATTCATTATCTATCCACAGAGAGAGAGGGGGGGAAGGAGGGAGAGAGAGAGAGAGAGAGAGGGAGAGAGAGACAGAGAGAGAGGGGAGAGAGACAAAGAGAGAGAGAGAGTTGGACAAAGATATAGGGAAAAGGGGATAGGGAGAGAGCGATAGAGAGAGAAGGAAGGGGATAGAGAGGAGAGATGGAGGTAGGGTCAAAGGCAGAGGGACAGACAGACAGACAGACAGACAGACAGACAGACAGACAGACAGACAGACAGACAGACAGACAGATAGGGCAAAGGCAGGGTGAGAGAGAGAGAGAGAGAGAGAGAGAGAGAGAGAGAGAGAGAGAGAGAGAGAGAGAGAGAGAGCTGGGCAAAGACAGGCGGAGAGGGGGATAGAGAGAGAGAATTATGGAGAGAGAGAGAGAGAGAGAGAGAGAGAGAGGGGGGGCAAAGACAGAGGGACAGGGATAGAAAGAGAGGTGAGATAGATAAATAGAGGGGGGAGAGAGAGAGCGAGAGAGAGAGAGAGAGAGAGAGAGAGAGAGAGAGAGAGAGAGAGAGAGAGAGAAAGAGAGCAAATAGGATGGGATATGTTGTGCATATGAAAGAGGGAAATAATTGTTAAACATAAAATTCCATATTTACTGGGGTAAATGTGCTTAAACTTGCGCGAAAATGGTTAAAAGTCGATAAATATAGGCAAACGTACAATTTGAGCAAACCGAAAAAATATTGAAATTTTTGCAAAAAATCGTCATTTTGGTCGTCACTTTTTGACACTACTGGTTAATTTTTCGACATTACGGATTTTTACATTACTGGTCGATTTTTTCGACATTACTGGTTGATTTCGACATTACTGGTTAATTTTTTCGACATTACTGGTCGATTTCGACATTACTGGTAAATTTATACACTACTGGTTGTAACACCCCTCATTGGAAGGAGCTCAACGAACTATGTTTTGGAATGAAAATGAAACGGTTTTAGTTATGAGGATTAGTATGATGATGCGAATAGTTTCATTCCGGGTGTGGGCGTTACTATGGGTAAAGGATAAAATATACTGATGGGGAAAAGATGTGGGGGCGCGGTGGCGTTGCGGTAACCAGCACTTGTCAGATCACCGAAGTTAAGAAACGTTGAGCGCGGTTACTCCGATGGGTGACCGTCTGAGAGATCGATTCGGACTCCCGCGTTGTGTCCTTGGGCAAGGCACTGGACCACGATTGTCCATGGGGACACGACGAAGCCGTGTACTAAGGCGCACTGCACGTCGATGGTGCGCGTGTCTTCAACCAAAATAACCATGCCTGTGCTGCAGTGCGGAGTTACGATGTTGGGGAGTTGGCAGCTGCTCGTCGTTCCTCGGTGGTTCTCTCCGGTACTCCGTCTTCCTCCACCCGTAAAACTGTCACCGACACAATATGACCTTGGCTGTTAAAGTGTCGTTAAACCATTATAAATAAATAATAGATGGGGAAAAGATCGCCTCGTGTGTGCAACAAGGCGGCTCTGCAGAGCCGCCTTGTTGCACCCAGGGACGATCTAGCGTCCAGTCATGACGGAGCTAGTTTTTGCCAATCCAGAACTGGATATGGTTCCGCTCCACAGTTTTCCAGGCATTTCCAAATATGACATGCCATACACTCTCTTCAAATGCAAATATTCTGTAGCTTAGTTATCTAACTCATAACATGTATTACATTTCCCAAATCCACAAAAAACATATAACACTATCTGACTAAGTAGAAATAAACAATCTGAATGTGGGTGGAATAATTTATTGTCAAAGGCCAGACTTCAACCTGAAAAATTGCATGAAAAAATGCCGAAACCAATCATTTTCAGCCACCTAGCAGCCTCAGAAGCAGAATTTTCCCACCAACCTCACCTACCCACCCCTGGAACAGAGCATCCCCTGTTTCTAAAATGCAAAAAAAATTTATATGTTTCTGTCTCATTTTTTAGTTACCTGTCTGGTAACAAACCCGTGAAAAAATTACATTTTAAAAAATAGCCAATTTTTCGAACCCACTGTTTCCCATAATTCATCAGGTAATTTACCCCTATGTATCAGACTCCAACTTTGGGACCAAAACTTCAAATTCTCTTGTGCAACAAAAAGCCTAATGTAATCATATATCTGATACTAAAAATAAATCTCTATTTTACATGGCCTTAGTTTCAACATATGCCCTATGTTTAGAATTTCTCGTGTCAATGATGCATAGCCGCCATGGGTTACAAGTATTCATGACAAATCGATTTTATTTGCAGTCTGCCATGATAAATGTGGCGCTAGAATTGCTCTTTGATTGAGCAACTTGACATATCACTGCAGATATGCGCAATCTTTGTAGTCAGTCAGTCGTGATACCAGGTCTTTAAAGCTCTTCAAAACAAGCTGCTGAAGTTAATTCAATAATGTCATAGGATTCTGCTGCGCTGTGTGTTCTGTCTCATGTGTTTGACACGCAGACCGGTAACCCAAGACATGCTAATACCAGAGGTAACAATCGCAAAAAGTCTCGGCCGGATAATTACTGAATTAATAATTATTATTACCCTTTTAACGGGCGTTCTCTAGTATAGTAATGGAGATTAGCGGAGTGGTAAAACTCAGTAATTCAGGACGTCATGCAACCGGAAGCGAGTGGCGGGCGTTAATGAAAATAAATAAAATTCATTAGCAGTCCACCGCCCGCTTCCGGTCATGGTAATAATAGTAAAAATATGATTTTGTCAGGCATCCCGGTTTATTAACGGCCCTTGAGGAGTGAATAACAGTCCTTTGGCTTATTAACAGGCCTCGACTTCGTCTCCAGGCATGATTTAAACACTCAGACTGTTATATTCCTATTGGGCCATTAATAAACCGTAACAGAGAGCGGTTTATTAATGGCCCAAGAGGAATATAACAGTCTGAGTGTTATATTATTACCACTTTAGCGGGCGTTCTCGAGTATATTAACAGAGCTTAGCAGGGCGGTAAAACTCAGTAATTCATGATGTCTTGCAACCGGAAGCGAGTGGCGGGCGTTCATGAAAACAAATTTCATTAGCAGCCCACCGCCCGCTCCCAATCATGGTAATAATTGTAATAACATGATTTTGTCAGGCATCCCGGTTTATTAACGGCCCTTGAGGAGTGAATAACAGCACTCTGGCTTATTAACGGGCCTTGACTTCGTCTCTGGCCGGTAAAAAACCCTCGGACTGTTATTCATTCCTCTCTGGTCGTTAATACACCGTAACGTCCTCCAAACTAATGTCATTGTTATATTAACAACTGCAGATCAAAGTTCAGGTTTCGGATCGATCAGAGTCAGCTTCTGCTGATCAGAATCAGCTCGTGCTGTTGTCAGACAACGTAACGGCAACTATATTACTATGTTTAAACTCACAGAAAGATTCTACCAAACAAAACGCATTCAAGACAAATCCTAGATTAGTTTGTCCACGAGTTACGTCCTCCTCCCCCGCCAGAACCAAGTCATTGTTACATCGGACACTGCAAAAAATTTAGGTTCTGGTTCTAATCCTGTCCCTGAGATGGAACCAGTTCTGTTTAAACAGTATTTTATTTCAAATCAAATTGAAGTTAAGGGCAAACATACAGCCAGGGTGTTGATGGGCTACCATTAACGCAACATGATGCGTGAAGATCCATACAAGACATACTACCGACGTAATCGTGTTTAACACAAATAAATCGAATTCTAAGAAGAAAAAAAAACATAAGAAGAGCAAGTACAGTTTACGGTGGTGCCCACACACACACAAAAAAAAACATTAGCTCAATGAAAGTTTCACATAACATAGAGCCAAAAAAGGTCTTCCATACAGAGCTTGAATCGCTACAAATGCCTCACACTCGCTCTTAGATAACTGAATTTTGAGAAGTTTTCTCGGCCTAGTTCTAACTGAAACCCTCCCGTCATCACCTCTCCTCCCACTCCAGGGAAGTGAGAGGAGGTGTAATGACCGGAGAATCCCAGTTAGGACGAGGTGGGGCCCCAGACCACCCACAACGGCATTCCATCATATTTGCCACCCCCCCCCCCCACCACCAAAAAAAAAAACAACAAAAAACAAAACAACAAAAAACAAAAAACAAAACAAACCAAAACGAAAAAAAAGTAGCGATGACACAACTTGATATAGAATTATGGCTACGCACCTGTACTCACATAAGAGAACTCACATCCATGCTAGCATTGGTTACTGGGTCCATACTTTATTTATTTATTTATTTATTTATTTATTTATTTATTTATTTATTTATTTATTTATTTATTTATTTATTTATTTGTGTTTAAGATCACATACTTATGCTCAATGGGTAATCGTAACCGTGGCAGTTTTACGGGTGGAGGAAGCCGGAGTACCCGGAGAGAACCACCGAGCATCGACGAGCAATTGTCAGCTCCTCAATATTTTAACTCTGTTTAAGCTCCGCTCAAGCAGGGTTACAGCGGTTGAAGACATGTACACAATCGACGTGCAGTACGCCTCCGTACACAGCGTCATCGTACCCCCATGTGGGCAACCATATTATAACAGTAAAACTTCTTTTAGCTTGTTACCTATATTAATCAATCACTACTCCACCTCCCTCGTCCCCACGGGAAGCAGGTGATTAAAATCTAACTGTATCTACTTCGAATTTAGGGAATAACTATACATGTGTTTCTTAGTGTCGCCAAAAGGCTTTATACTTTGAAGACCTCTCTGTTTTACCATGCGAACCTGTCCCCGACTCCATTATACAAAGCCGTAACTAAAGTGATCCTCCCTATAATTATCCCCTCCCAATAATTTACCAGTCGGGACATTTTCGTTTGGATTCGAGTCTCAAGTATCAATTCGCTGATGCAATTAACCCTTTACCCAACGTAACAGCCAAAACCAGCCAGCGCTAATCATAAAAATCACCATTAATGTTTCATAATTTTTTCATTTTTTGTGTCAAAAACAGATCTTATGGCCCCTCATTGGAACGAGCTCGCTGAGCTCGTTCCAACGAGGGATCATTAGCTATGTTTTTGACACAAAAAGTGAAAAAAATAAGCTATTCAAGAATTCTGTGTGCAAGTGTCGTCTGCTTTTCGTGTTAGGCAAAGGGTTAAGTATATACTTTCTTACAAGACTACATTTGATACTGCCACGAGCACACACTCGGCCCTACAAATGAAATACAAATGTAGGGCTGTACATAGAGAACGGCGAATCACGATGCTTCTCTCAAATCGAATCTCGAATCGAATTAAGCAAAAGGTTTGAAACCGAATGGAATCGCGAATCGAATCAAGCAAAATGTTTGAAACCGAATGGAATCGCGAACCGAATCAAGCAAAAGGGTTGAAACCGAATCGATTCGCGAATCGAATCAAACAAAAGGTTTGAAACCGAATCGAATCGCGAACCGAATCAAGCAAAAGGTTTGAAATCGAATCGAATCGTGAAACGAATCAAGAAAATGTTTGAAACCGAATCGAATCGCAAATCGAATCAAGCAAAATGTTTGAAACCGAATCGAATCGCGAACCGAGTCAAGCAAAATGTTTGAAACCGAATCGTATCGCGAACCGAATCAAACAAAAGGTTTGAAACCGAATCGAATCGCGAATCGAAACTACTTTTCAATTGTTACGGAACCACGATCTACTGGTGCTGTCTATATCCGTCGTGAACCCAATATCAATAAGCATGCTACATTATTAGAAAACTGAGAGGTATATATATATATCTTTATTCTGCAGTATACTAACACATTTACAACAACATAACATTACAAACTACAAGAACATAACCTAGTATACAGCATGGAAATGGCATAGCCTAAAAAAGGCTGTCTTCCTGCCATTCCCGTAAAAAAATGTATCAACACAGTTTGGCATCAGTGTAACGAAAATTCTTTTCAAAGACAGGAATATCTGATAGTCTGATGGAATCAATAGGTCAAATGCTGGGAGGAGGATGATATACCAGAGGGTTTTGATGGCTGATACAATCGGGACAGGCTGGGTTGTCGCACTTGAAGTTTGGGCGGTAATAAATACTTAAAGCTTTATGTGTTAATGATTTTTTGAACTTCGGTCTATACTATATATTGCTGAGTTAGCGGGTCGATGCTATTCCATGTTCTTGGGAAGGAATGGAACCGCAATTCTGCAGAAAACTGAGTTCTTGGTAGATATCTCAGGTATCACAAAATGGTCGAAGAAAAAGCCATTTATCGTTTTTTGAGTGCAACAGCATTGCAGATGGCGCATTGGGACACATGATGGACGCTATATAAACGAGCCGTATTTACCACAAATAAATAAATAAATAAATAAATAAATAAATAAATAAATAAATATCCAAGAACTCTATTTTTTTAAAACTTTTATCCCAACTAATTAATATTCCAATAACAACATCATCTGTCTTCAACCAATACTTACCCTGTTTGTGTGGATTGAGTACGTTGAGGAGTGTGGCAGTTGCTTTATTTATTTATTTATTTATTTATTGGGATTTAACGACACTTTCGACAGCCAGGGTCACCTCGAGACGGACAGTTTTACGAGTGGAAGAAGCCGGGGTACCCAGAGAGAACCACCAAGCAATCGGCGAACAACTACGAGCCCCCCCCCCCCCCCACATACTAACTACACAGGGTTAACATTGGTTGAAAACAAGTGCACCCGGATGGACGTGCAGTATGTCTTAGTACACAGCGCCACCGTGCTCTCACGTGGGCAATCGCAGTTGGCGGATATCGAATCGTGGATCTTTCGATTTGAAGTTTAACCCTTTACCCAACGAATCGGCCGCATCCGCCCGCGTAATATGCAAATTCAGCAGTTGAAAAAATGTTATTTTTCAAAAACTTTCAACAAAACCATATCATGTGACCCCTCGTTGGAACGAGCTCGTCGAGCTCGTTCCAACGAAGGGTCACATGATATGGTTTTGTTAAAAAAAAATTTTAAAATTTGAAAAAATTATATTTAAAATAATAAATTTTGATATCGTCTTCGTTGGATAAAGGGTTATTGGCGTAACCACTAAGCCGCCGCCCGCCATCCACAGTCCATGATGCCAATACTCTTATGCTTTTTCGTAGTGACAGAATTCCAAAGTTTTTTTCTGAGTGGAAAATTCACCCCACTGGTGTTTTTGTGAAAAATTCTCTTTCTTGTAATGGATTTCGAGCAGCAAAGGGGTGATGATAACTTACGGTGTTCAGCAACGGTTTCATTACATCTTGAGACAGATCACTCGAAAATAATATCTTGTCGTTGAGAGAATCAATCCAGGATTGGAGAAAACCCAGTGTCAGACAGCGAAACAGTGTATTATTCACAGAACGGTTCTTTGGCACTCTCAGAACATTTACGAACATTAACTGAGACAGCCGGTCATTATCTCCAGCTGCACTAACGATACATGATGATATTACGAAATTCTCTTCATGGTGAGTAGGAAATTCCTTTCTCTGCATGACTGTTATATTTTTTTAAACTAACGTGGAATTTATGTAATTCCATGCAAACTCCCTAAAGCGGTGTTTATTTTCTTTGCATGCGAATTTTAAATAGTTTTGTTTGGTTTGGCATATGAATCTACACCGGTGCCAAGGTGTGCCTGCTGTTATTCCGGTCACTGACATTAAAAAGAGAGGTACAGCTAAAAAAGTAGACTGAAAACAGGTACAACCATTCATTCATTCATTCATTCATTCATTCATTCATTCATGGAAAAAGTCCACATGGCACTAACAAAACAGGTCATGAAATTACAATCTCGAACGTTTTGTATTTTTGTTCAACCAACGTCGGGCCCCACACGCCACGCCACGCCACGCCCATCCCCCTCCCCGTAAATTAAAAAAATAAATTGGCTGATTTTTTTTTACACCAGCCTCATGTCCTAAAGTGGCACCAAACTGAAGTTTCCTTCCCACAGAGTTTGTGGAATGATATCCCGTTATTCTTCAGGACCACATTTTAAGACAACAGACAACGGTATAAAGATGCCTAAACGAAAATAGAAGTGTGAATTGGGTGCTAAATTTCCAGTGCCTTTACTCTATATTACACAGGAGCGAGGGGGGGGGGGGGGGCACATCTGCTCACTGGGTTAGCACCTGAGACTTGATATCGAAAGGTCGCTAAACACTTCATCCCCATTGCCCACAGGAGCGTAGGTAGGATTTCCTTGAGGGGGGAGGGGGAGGCATAATTTTTTTAGGAGTGCCAGGTCGATATATGCCACATGTATATCTGAAGGCCGTCGGCCTGAGGTGGGGGATAGGTATGGCCCTCCCATTGGTGGCGGTTCGGGGGCTCCCCCGAACCCCAACCAATGGGAGGGTCGTACCCACATCCATCTCAGGCCTACGGTATCCGCCTCCCATTGGTGGGGGTTCGGGGGGTGCCCCTAGAAAACTTTGAAAATTCAATACCCTGAGAGTGAACCTGGGCCCCTCTGATGCTTTAATTTTCCCATATTGAGGGGGGGGGGGGCACTGTAATTTGTCCGTGCCCCCTAGCCCCCCCCCCCCCCCCTCCGGCTACGCATCAGATTTCCCAAGTGCAAGAATGGTACTTATAAGGCATTGGGCACGACGACAGTACATTTGCCTGCAGCCGATGCTAACCCTGCTTGTGCCGTGTTAGTGTGTTGGGGAGTCCTACAGTTGCTCGCTATTGCTAGGTGGTTCTCTTTAACTACACCGGCTTTTTCTACCCGTAAAACTGTCCGATACGATATGACCCCGGTTGTTTAAAGTGCAGTTAACCTTAAACAAAGGCTATTCCGTCACCAGCTTGTCTTTTAATATGGAGTCGAGACATGAATGAGCATACATTCTAAAATCAGATGGGTTAAAATGAACCCAAATTAACTGGTTGAGTGAATATAAACCCAATTGGGTTCATATTCACTCAACAGAGTTGATGTAGATCGATTTTTAATATCAACTGATTTTAGAGTTATTTATATTTATTTATTGGCGTTTAAGGTCACAAACTTATGCACAATGGCTAATCATGACCGTGACAGTTTTACGGGTGGAGAAAGCCGGAGTATCCGGAGAGAACCACCGAGCAACGACGAGCAGCTGCCAGCTCCCCATCATCGTAACTCCTCACTGCAGCACAGACGACGACACTTTAACAGTCAATGTCATATCGTGTCGGTGACAGTTTTACGGGTGGAGGAAGCCGGAGTACCCGGAGGGAACCACCGAGCAACGACGAACGACGAGCAGCTGCCAGCTCCCCAACATCGTAACTCCGCACTGGCAGGATTAGATCGGTTGAAGACATGCGCACCATCGACGTGCAGTACGCCTTAGGACAAGACATCGTCGTGCCCCCATGTGGACAATCGGGGTTAAGTACCTTGCCCAAGGACACAACGCGGGAGTCCGAATCGATCGCTCAAACGGTCACCTATCCGAGGACTAACCGGGCTCGACGTTGCTTAACTTCGGTGATCTGACGAGAACCGGTTACCGCAACGCCACCGCACCCCCGATTTTAGAGTTATCTGTTATCTAAATGAGACCATTGTTATGCCATGCGACGATTTTACGGCTTTAACCCTTTACCCAACGCAGACGATATCAAAATTTATTATTTTATATATCATTTTTTTCAAATTTTAAAAACAATTTCAACAAAACCATATCATGTGACCCCGCGTTGGAACGAGTGGTCACATGATATGGTTTTGTTGAAATTTTTTGAAAAATACTATTTTTTCAACTGCTGAATTTGCATATTACGCGGGCGGATGTGGCCGATTCGTTGGGCAAAGGGTTAATCAAAGTGTCACTAGGACACAAAGTGAAAGACAAAGTGTGTGCTTTACAATAAACGCAACTGATTGATCGTGATGGGCGTCGCAAAGATAACAACTGGGGGGGGGGGGGTAAACCCGATAGCTCAAGGGTCGATTCATAAAAAATCCAACTCCATCATTAAGGCATGCCTTCTGTCGGACACCGGGGCGTGATCGTTGCTGGGGGAAATAGATACACGCCGCGTATTCATCTAGAACGCAAGGAATGTCGGCTGAATCCGTGCGTGAACGTACGTCAGTAGTATAGCAAGAGATTTTCGTCCCTGATTACTCGGAGCTTT
The DNA here is from genome assembly GCA_031216915.1 of Pictodentalium vernedei. NCBI lineage: Eukaryota > Metazoa > Mollusca > Scaphopoda > Dentaliida > Dentaliidae > Pictodentalium > Pictodentalium vernedei. The sequence goes on along the minus strand of CM062288.1, from coordinate 316,517,250 downwards.
GACGGTGCAACTAATGTTAAATTTCCATAGGAACCGGTGCTTTGCCGGTGCAACTTTTACCGGTGCAAAAGTACGGCTCCTTGCAGCTGGCTCCGACAAATTATGTACGTACTGCATATATAGTATACTATGGTATATATAGTGATATTTGTTAACACATATATATTATGGGTATGTGGTGGAAAATTGAAGGGAAAGGTGAGACTTTTCTTGAAAGTTTTCCCCGCGAAATGGTTGACGTTGCTATTGACGTCGTGACGCTATTATGCGCACGCGATGTCATAGAGACGTTGACCACTGTTTTTTGTCCACTATACAATCTGACATAAGGTTGTTCGGGTCAGGGGGGTGTCGGACTTCTCGTAAGTGGGGTGGGGGGGGGGGGTGATCTGGTAGTAGCGGTATATATCCATGTCCTATTAGACCTTAGGCCTTCATATTACCCTATGTCTGTTATAGCTAGGTCAAGCAGTATTGTGGTGGTGGGGGTCATGCATGGCCCCCAGTGCGGTATTGTGAGATTTGTCTTTTGTGGTTTAGATTGGCAGTATAGGATGAATGGTCTGTTGGTCTATTGCCCACTTAGTACTATTAACCTACCGAATCATTTGTATTATCTTATGGCTGGTATTGGTAGTTCCAAATGCTAGGTCAGGCAGTATTATAATCGTCTGTTTAGAACTGGCGCATAGGATGCACAATATATACCCCTGTAGGTCATCTGTTAGTCCTCGGTATCATTAACCAACCGATTGCTTTTGTATTATTCTATTACTGGTATAGGTAGAACGTTATGGCAGGTCAAGTGGAATTGTGGGTGGGGGTGGAAGTAATGCCTGGTTGTATGGAAAGGCAGTATAATATGGGCGATATATACCTCTGTGGGCCCCACAAAAGCCATTGGTACTACTAGTAGACCTAATGCTTTATGTCATACCATGACTGGTATAGGTAGTATGTAATGTGGGGCCATACGTTATTTTGGGGTGGGTGGGTGGGTGTAATGCATGGTCGCCTAGTGTGGTAGTATAGGATGCACGCTTTGTACCCCTACAAGTCCTATGTTACCCGTTAGTACTATTAATCCACCTAATGCTCCATGTTATCCTATGACTGGTATAGGTAGTATGTAATGCTAGGCATAGCGGTATTGTGGGTAGGGGTAATGCCTGGTAGTTTAGAACGGTAGTACAGGATGGACGGTATATACCCCTGTAGGCTCCCTGTTAGTCCTTGGTACTATTAACCAACCGATTGCTTTGTTTTATTATCTGGCTGGTATAGGTAGTACGTTGTGGTAGGTCTAGTGGTATTGTGAGGGCAGGGGGTAATGCTTGGTAGTTTAGAACGGTAGTGTAGCATAGGCTTTACATACCCCTGTAGGCCTCTTGTTAGACTTTGGTGCTACTAATCCACCAGATGCTTCATATTATCAAGCGGTATTGTGGGGTGGGGTTAATGTCTGGTAGTACAGAACGGCAGCAAAGTATGGCTGGTCTATTCCCCTGTAGGTCCCATCATAACCGTTGATAGTATTAACCTACCGAATATGTTGTATCTTCCTGTTACTGGTAAGGTGGTACGTAATGCCAGTAGTTCCTAGTCACTCCTCCCCACTATGGTGGCACTATTCCTCTTAATATCCCAGAATTCTTACATTCTTATTATTCTCTCCCCTACTATGATATATTGATAGTCATCTTTGTGTTTTCCAGGGTGTATGGGAATTTACACCGGTTTGGGAACTCATACACCGTGAGGCGAAGCCGATGGGTGTATGAGTTCCCAAACCGGTGTAAATTCCCATACACCCTGGAATACACAAGGATAACGGATTTATTTCCAAGAATTTTGGTGTACTTAATACTTTAACCTACATTGAGGGCAAAAACTGACAGAAAATTTGTACTTTGTAAGTTTCTTAAATAAAACCTGACCAATATGGATGTCATTGGAACTGGCTCAATGAGCCAGTTCCAATGACATCCATATCTGTAACATTTTATTGCACAAAAATATTAAATTTCCTGTATTTTTATTTTTGTTCTAACATAACCGAGCAGAAGGTATGAATTAATAATTAAAAACGGGTACTTTTTTAGCCATATAGCTTGCTCTTGTATATTCTTGTTTTTACTCCGTGGTTAAACACGTTGTAAAAAAGTCACTGTGGATTGCAAGTTACACCGTACCTCTCAGCCAATCAAAATGCAGTATTTTGCTGCATTTGGAAATAAATTCCTTATCCACTTATCTCTCTCACTTTATGCTTTTTATCCACAATGACATTCCAAATTCGTGAATTTCTTAACTTTCATCCCGACTGACTGTCATTCCAAATCCATCAAAAAGGTATGCCAACGACGAAGGCACGCCTTCGACAAAGATGTCAAGGTGATAGCTTAAATTTACATTTGGTGGTGTAAAAAGTTATATATTTTGATAATCTTATAATCTTTCTCACATACTGGAGCCCCAATAGAACGAATCGGATACTGTACAGATCTCTATTTCACGTGTAAAATCGGAGAATCCGAGCGAAATGATCAGTTATCGAGTCCATTTCGGTAACTAGATAGACACCCGTTCAATCGAACACAACCTCCAAATAGATCTCCGTCCTATTAGAGGGTTTTGGGTCACATAACAACCACGTGCCACCATAGAAACCAAGATGGCGGCCCCCGGTATACAACATGGACGACGGAAATACGTGTCACCCTAACAACCCTCCCTGTTCATTATGATGATCATGCCACAACATGACCTCGCACGCGAGCTACACTGACAACCACACACGACGTCACTGGGTCACGTGACTCCCCAAATCAGACCTCTTCCATCTCTCTGATACTACTAATAGTATGTGTCTACCCTTTTCAATCACGAGTTTATGATTACTAATCCTCCCCTGAGTTCCAATGTGTTCTATGTGCCAGTAGACACATAGAACACATTGGAACTCAGGGCACATAATGCGTAGGCGTGTGAACATCATCCTATCAGACCAGAAGCTGTGGATATTATGCTAAATCTATTATACAAATGAGAAATGTGTGCCCGTCCATTGTGCGTCCGGCTAGAAGTTCAAGCTTTGATTATCTCCCTTGATATACAATGCAACTAAAAATTGTCCGTTGCGTGAACGGGGCTACCCGCCCGGTGTCGGGTCGACCCGCTAGTATATATATATATTGAGTCAAAAAAGAAAGTATATAAACTATGAGGAGCAATTTTTTTAGTATTATCGACTTTAATCCCAAACAAATTATTGTAAATTCACATTTCGAGTCTAGCTGTATGAATTTGCATAATTTCATGTTCTTACTGTTGCCAGCGTCACGTCAGGACGTCGCAATTCAGACATGGGGTGAAATGAAAAGTTCACACATGCAGTCAATAGCGTATATACCCACCGTATGTCAACTGCGTTCGATAGTGCAAGGAAATTCGTGCGCAAACCATGATACTACCCCCGCCGAAACGGTCGCATTCCCGCACGCAAGCATCAGAAAATCGTTCTCCTCGTCGGCGATACACTCTTGCCCTACCATCAGAGCGCCGTAGACAAAATCGCGATTCATCACTAAAAAGAACTGTGCTCCAACGCTGCCGAGTCCAGCGAACACGCTGAAGTACCCATTCCATTCTAACGGTACGATGACGTTGGGTAATGTACAATGACTCGCTAAAATCTCTCGTTTAGATGAATATGCCGCTGTGTGGTCAATGTCCTGTCCGTTTCTTCTACTCCAACCATATTCCAACCCGAGGGCTAGCCTTCGGGTTAGAAGATGGTTGATGTAGAAGAAACGGACCGGAGCGACCGAAAGTGGGATTCTTTGGCTAAATATTATTTGGATTTGCAAATAATGTTACAGGAATGCCTGTATATTGACACGTTTGCATGCGGCCATTTTACCTCGTCGTCTAACTGTTAAACTTATCTGTGGAAAAAAGTGGAGGGGCACGTACCCCCTGTACCCTCTGGCTCCGCCGTCGTATTGTGTTTCCCGAAATCCTAAAATGATAGATTCAAGGGAAAGTGGAAACGATATGTTACATCCTTCGACGAAGGCAAGCCTTGTTGATATATACTGAGACCAAAAAAAAAAGTATAATAAACTTTGAAGAGCAATTTATTTAGTATTATCGACTTTAATCCCAAACAAATTATTGCAAATTCATATTTCGAGTCGAGCTGTATGAATTTGCATAATTTCATGTTCTTACTGTTGCCAGAGTCACATCAGGACGTCGCAATTCAGACATGGGATGAAATGAAAAGTTCACACATGCAGTCAATAGCGTGTATGTCCACCGTTTGCCTCTCGGATGGCAAGACATCGACGGCGCATGGACCTGGCAAGTCTCTGGATGTCACCCTGTGGTATTGCGTTCCACTCTCCACTCCTGTCTTAGAACATTTCGTAAATCGCCTAACGCCTGAATATCAGGAAGTCGGCGTACCCGACGGTCCAATTGATCCTAAAGATGCTCGATTGGCGACAAATCTGGCGAAAGTGTGTGTGTGTGGGGGGGGGGGGGGGGGGGGGGCAGGGAAGAAGTTCGATGCTCTGCTCCTCAAGAAAGTCACGACAAATACGCGCCACGTGACATCGGGCATTGTCTTGCTGGAATAACTGCAATCCGCCTTTAGCGTTGAACAACGGGACAACAACAGCTTTAAGAATTTCGTCCCTATATCGCTGTCCATTCACATTACCATCGATGGAGATCAACTGCGTTTGATGGTGGAAGGAAACTCTTGCCCTACCATCAGCGTGCCGTAGACAAAATCGTGATTCATCACTAAAAAGAACTGTGCCCCAACGCTTCTGAGGCCAGCGAACAGGCTGACGTACCCATTCCATTCTGACGGTACGATGACGTTGGGCAAAGATTGGTCCGTGGTATGGACGCTTACTTCGGATGCCGTGTTCATCGAGTCTGTTGTGGACAGTTTGTGCACTGATTCTATTGTTAGTTCTACCAGGAGTAATTGCTGCTGTCGTCGTCGCCGGAAGGAAGTGATCCCGCAACTGAGAAGCCCTGATGTGTCGGTCTTGCGCTGGGGTCTTAACTCTTGGTCGACCTGAACGTGGTCGGTCGGCAGTAGATCCAGTGGTTCTATACCTTCCAGTGAGTCGGTAAATAGTGGCCACAGTGACTCCGAACGCAGCAGCGGGCTCATCTGGAGTATCCCAGCCTCGTGCATACCAGTGGCACGCAACCTCTGATTTTCGGTTAACCTTGGCATTTTTTAAAATGTTGGAAGACAAAAACTAGCGTGTTTTCTCAATAACCCAGACTCTCTAGCACAACATAACACAAAGAAAATCGTCGGTCACCCATTCAATTTGACATTCTCGGGTAGCACGTGCTATTTTGAAATCCGTAGCAAAATTGTATACGGTTCGGTGGACAACAACAACATGTCATTAAACTCTTTACACAACTTCTTGTCCACAAACATGTAACATTAGAACTATTATATTTCATCCTTTATGCTATTTTTCTCATTTGTTTCTATTATACTTTCTTCTTTTTCTGTGGCAGTCCCCAGGTACTGGAATGTATTATCTGCTCACCTTGGAAAACCCCAATCAATCACTTCATTTAAAATAGGTCTGAAAACTTATCTCTATAAAATAGCTTTTGATAAATGCTAGGATAGTTGACGTGAAGCCAAAGAGCACGCTAGTGGAGTTTAGGCTTATAAATTATTATTATTATTTTTTTATTTTCTTTTTTTTTGACTCAGTATAGTATACGCGATTTATTTCACCAGCACCTATACTAAGCAGGCCTGGCATTCTTGATGAGCGCTGCACGCCTACTGCACGCCTTGAAAAAAAATTGAGGGCAATCTTTTGCACCCCTTGTTTTTCTGGAATGCCAGACCTGTTTGGGACGGCCTTTAAAATCTATTACAATTTCGTCTCTTGAGTTCCAAATGTGTTCTCTGTGCCTACTGGCACAGAGAACACATTGGAACTCAGGGGACGATTTTTGTTAATGCTGTATTCATTCGCAATAATCCATGACCCATTCTGTGTCGCATTTTGAGTATAAAAGACAGTCACATTAGAACTGAATGCAACATTTTGAATAATGAGATGTGTGTGCCAATTTTTCTACCATGCAGCTGAATGTAGTATCATTTTTCAGTCACAATATTAATACCTTGAAGTGAATATAACCAAAAATAGCATACAAGTTTTTGCACTGAAAATTTCAGGTGCAATTGCACTCCCAAGCAATCTGAGGAGGGCAACTGTTTTGCACTCCTTGATTTTCTGGATTGCCAGGCCTGACTAAGGGACACGAGCCTAATGGACAATAGTGGATGTCCGTGTATTATCGTTGATAATACCGTGTCCCATGCATGTCCTGTTAGATACCCCGTGTATGTTCACGTAGTTCAAGTTTTCACCTACCCGTAGGAGGTTGTATTCAACGAGGCCGAGGGCCTCATGGTATACGGCTGGCTTTGGGTGGGTAAAAATCTGTACTACGCGAACAGATACGGGTGATGATTTTATCTATTGACAGCTAAGACAGTCAATGTTTACACATACTCTGGGTCCAATTTGTTTGATAGGGAAGCATGGTATAAACTAAAATCAATTTAATGTATTTTAATAAATTAACATGGAACAAGCTTAGAACAGTATGAAGTTTGATTACTCTTCTTTATTACTTTCCAAAGTGTGATTTACTGAGAGTTCTGGGTTTTATTATAAACGATAACTTCAAAAGTGAATTATGCAATCAACAATTTGGTCATTTATCCGTGCGCGCAAACGAAGACACTTTGCCGTGAGTGTAATGGGAACTTCATTGTTTTTTGGGAGTTTTTTTTAACCCTTTACCTATCATGAAAAGCAGACGACACTTGCAAAAAAAAATTCTTGAATAACTATTATTTTCATTTTTTGTCTCAAAAACATAGGTTATGACCCCTCATTGGAACGAGCTCGACGAGCTCGTTCCAATGAGGGGTCATAACCTATGTTTTAGAGACAAAAAATGAAAAAATAATGAAAATTAATTGGCGATTTTTTTAGAATAGCGCTGGCCGTTATTTTAGGTAAAGGGTTAAATAATATAATTATCGTTAATAATGAAAAGTAATAAACAGAGTAATCGCTTGACTGTATGGGTTACGTGAAATAATTAATTCGAGGCGAGGGACTATATTGTAAAACACTCGTGCGCATTCGCGCACTCGTGTTTGTACAACGTCCCTCACCTCTCATGAATTATTTCACGTTACCAGTCCAGTCAAACGATTACTCTCTATTTCTTTGGGCCTTCAAAATACACATTAACACTCTTAGTGCAGCAATTGTTGAATAATGGCATACTCCTACTGTTATTACACCCCAGGCGAAGAACTGGTGTCACGATATTTACTTCGGCTTCATGAAGTCAACACACCATATAAAACTCCGGAACGAAACAAATACACGATACGGAAATTTTTCGTGTGGTTAAGCGGAAATATCGTGGGTTCGGACGTTTTTCCACACGATACGGATTTATATCGTTTATCTCTTGACCAATCAAATTTCCGTTTATATTACAGCAATAGAAAAAGCAAAGCCGTTATAAATTGGCAATCTTTCTTCAAAATTAAAATGAGTCTATTTAACAATGCTGGAATATTTTGGCTGGAAAATAGTGCAAAAAAGCCAGCGGAAAGTTCCCGGACCCCGCCGACGAGAGTGTGGTGCCCGTTCTTGCGTTTGGCCCTGACTCGCCACCAGGAGCACCGGAAGATGCCTTGCATCATGACCCTTGTATGGAATGTGGCGCCCTCAAAATCCAGATTCCTGAATCTTCCACCCAGAATCCCACGTTTGGAATCACACACATTCAGTGTGTGCTCTTCCGGGCGAGAGTGCAACCATGAAGTCCAGTTAAGTGGATACATCATCGACTTCCAGACCTGATGTTCTTAAGTCATACAAAATAGGATTAATTACGTCTTTTTTGTAATCAAGTTTCCACCCAGTCGGCTTTCACTTCATATAGTTGTTGATGGCTAGAAGTTGGCATTGGAAGCGGTAACATAAGTTACACTTAATAAAATCGACCAAGAAGTTCAAATACTGTAACGGAGCTTTATTTCGTATTCAAGGCACGAACAGACAATGATAGTAACGCGAGGAAATCGAGTCTTCAATAAGACTGTTTTAATTAGAGGAGAATGTGTTTTTTAACCCTCCACACACTAAAAGCAGTTGGGTTAAAAATCAACCCAAATAATCTGGGTTGAGTAAATATGAAATTGGGTTCATATTCACTCAACCCAGTTGGTTTTGGTTAATTTTCAACTCATCTGATTTTGGAGTGTACCTATAACGTGATCAGGAGCGTTGCGAACAGGTGTTTCGGTGTGTCTGACCCCCAACCCCCACATAATAATAAATTATACCACTAAGTATGTACTTTCTATAGACTGCATTTTGATACTTGAACTTATGTTATATACAGGGGCGCCGGAAGCACTTCAGGGAGAGTTAAACCCCGCGAAAAGGGCATTTACTAGCACTAGTAACCCCTCCATGACATGCCGAAGCATACACGTCTCGAAGGCCCGAGATGGAGGAGTTTGAGAGGAGGTGTCCCCCTCCCATAGGGAGGGGACACCTCCTCCCAAACACCCCCATCTCACCCATTGAATTTTTAAAGCTCGCAGAACGGATTCTGGGTGCATTTTAGCTTTACTTCGAGAATAAAGAATAAATCATTGAAAACATTGGATGACGAACTTGGGAAGGGCATTGTCTGCGCCTCTCGTCCCCGTAGTCTAAAGTCAGGGAGGGCAACTGTCCCAGTGCTTTCGGCAGCCCTGGTCATATACACATTCGGTATAAAGGAACGACAACTGCGGTACCCGATTTGAGAAGCTGAATACCCATCATCAACAATTTGGATTACGGTATGTTTTATTTAACTAATAAGTTGCTTCACGTCTACTACATGTGTATTTTATTCAGGCACAAATAAATTTCGAAGAATTTATTTATTTATTTATTTATTTATTTATTTATTTATTTATTTGTGCTTAACGCCACATCAGCAGCTGGGGCCATATCACGGCGAGAAAACGGTATAAAGCAGAACAGGTCGTTATCAGTTATGAGGTAAAAAGATTGAATAAAAATACGAAATAATTACATTAGAATGTCAAAGACAGGAGTGGTTTGAACAGTAATTAATGATTTTGCAAGAAAAGTAAATACCTTGTAAATCAACATGATGATTTGATACTTGAAGAGTCCAGTTAACCCTTTACCCAACGTAACGGCCAAAAGCGGCAAGCGCTATTCTCAAAAATCGCCAATTAATTTTCATTATTTTTTCATTTTTTGTCTCAAAACATAGGCTATGACCCCTCGTTGGAACGATGTCGTCGAGCTCGTTCCAATGAGGGGTCATAACCTATGTTTTTGAGACAAAAAAATGAAAAAAATTAGTTATTCAAGAATTTTTTTTGCAAGTGTCGTCTGCTTTTCATGTTAGGTAAAGACTTAAACAGAATAAAAAGTTTTAAAATTTGTTTTAAAATTTGTTAAAAAGGTTGATTACTTTCAGAAATGATAGAATCGTGTGTGGGCTCGTGTGATAAAATAGATCTCTTAGCGATCCCACAGTGAAATACGTGACGTAAAAATCAGTAAATAAAATCAGTAAAATGTAAAAAAAAAAATGTGCTCGGCTATCAAAAATCAATCAATCTTTATTGTACGATTACACCATTATGGTCAGATGTACAGTAAATAATAGGGTAACATAATCTTTGTTTACAAAACAAGGTTTCAACAAAATTTTATGCATATTGCCATTGAGTGTACGCACACGTGCATACTCCACCCAGACACACAAACCCACACCAAACTATATATACTTTTGTGAAATTCCCTGTTACCCAGTTCTTCATCATCGTCATTTATTCTGCATTGCTGTCGACTTGGGGCTGACAGACTCCCTTTTTCTCTAGCCCATGGTACACAAAAATGCGCCACATTATTCAGGGATTTTGTATCATCGCACTTTAGAATGAGATTGAGTTTCTGTGTGTCGTCATTGCTGTTATGGAAACTTTCGCCCATCCCTAAGTTCCTTGACAGATTCTCTCGCTCCGCATTAAGTAAACGACAGTGAAGTAGAAAGTGTGTTTCGTCATCTACCGACTTACATTGCCAGCATAGCCTTTGATTTTCGGGTACATGGTGGTATCTACCTCGTTCAATCCGTAAGCTATGACAACTGAGTCTGCGTTTTGATAAAGTTTGTCGATGTTTCGGGATTTTATGCATTTCTCAAGGTAAGGTTCTAATATATTTTCTTTGAACGTACGGTACATCCTCGGTTTATTTGAACCATTCCGTCTGTTGTCGTCATGTAAGTCAGCATTGATGGAATCCAAGCAGAAGGAGGTGATAGTTTGCCTTGTTGACAAGGAACGCACTTTATTCTACGGTGGCTGATTTAGGCCACCCTCAATACTTTTTTTTATCTCGAGATCTCGAGATAATATCTCAAGATCTCAAGAAACTATCTCAAGATCTCGAGATAGTATCTCAAGATCTCGAGAAACTATCTCAAGATCTCGAGATAGTATCTCAGGATCTCGAGAAAATATCTCGAGATCTCGAGATATTATCTCGAGATCTCGAGATATTATCTCGAGATCTTGAGATATTATCTCGAGATCTTGAGATAGTTTCTCGAGATCTTGAGATATTATCTCGAGATCTTGAGATATTATCTCGAGATCTTGAGATAGTTTCTCGCGATCTCGACATAGTTTCTCGAGATCTCGAGATATTATCTCAAGATCTCGAGATAAAAAAAGTATTGAGGGTGGCCTAAATCAGCCACCGTATTATTCGCACACTACCCTCTAACAAAAAGGAAAAGGAATGTGTTAGACCTGTCAGACCTGACATAATGTCAGAGTTACATGATCTTTTGTGCAAAGGTTACCAGACGAGTAATGATCGAAGCTATCTGGCCGAAAACGATGTTGCTCCAACCCACTTCGTCTGCCACGCAACGCATTTACTGATATGTGGCTTGTAATCACTAAATGGAATCTCAAAATCAGCGATAGGCTTGTTTAAAGCCTGTCTTGCTGCGCCGTCTGCCCTGGTGATGTGGTATGGCGAAAGGACACAATTTCTCACTATAAAAACAAGAGGCCCCGAGACGGGGCCCGAGTGGCCTTAATCGCTCACCTGCCAAAGATATGGAGTAGGTTAAAATGACTTGCAACCTCCCCACCAAGCACTGGGCAGCACAGAAATAGTGGACTACAAAATATTGGGCAGCACTTCCCCATAGGCACTGGCCAGTAAGAATAAAGCTGAAATTGGCATCCATGTTTATATGGTTACATTGATATGTAGTTTAAAATGACATGCAACCTCTCCTGCAAGCACTGGGCAGTACAGAAATAGTGGACAAAAAAAAAAAAAAAATAATCGGACAGCACACCCTATAGGCATTGGACAGTAAGAATAAAGCTGAAATTGGGAAATTTGTGACTTTTTAATTCAAAAAGAGAATGGTCGGAGTGAACCTCAAAATTGAACTTGACCTGTATTTTGACAGTAAAAAGCAAATAAAATTTGAAACCGATAGGTGCGGTGATACAATGTTAAATGGTCTGGAACCAAAATCACTATAATTCTTGTGTCATCAATATTTATATGGATATATTGATATGTAGAGGTTAAAATGTCTGCAAGCACAGGGCCGCAGAAAAATAATGAACTATAAAAAATTGGGCAGCACTTTACCCTATAGGCTATGGTACAATTTACCTTAGCCAGAAAGAGAGGCCAAAAACAAACAGGGGCCAGAACTCTACCAAACATAAATGGACGAAATGCTATGTATGAGCTGCCCTATCACCATACCAAAGTACATTAAAATCCGACAACTGATGCTCCAGTTATAATACAAAATGTTTGTACGGACGGTTCCAACATTTCAGGTTTATGGCCTATCAAAAAACATTTTGTAAGTCCAAAACCTTATTTTACCCCCACCCCCTCCACCCTAGAACTTATATTTAACATAACCCCACCCCTCCACCCAAAAACCACACCCTAACCCTACCCCACGCTGACCCTAAAACCCCACCCCTGACCTAACCCCCAACCTTAAGCCCTACTCTGGGGCTACCCCTAACCCCACCCCTGACCCTAACCCCCACCCTAGCCACACCAATAGGATTAGGGGCTATTTTTCGGTTATGGAGCTACTAAAACTAAAACCCCACCCCTGACCCCAACCCTAACCCCCCGGACCTAACCCCAACCTTAAGCCCTACTCTGTGGCTACCCCTAACCCCACCCACTCCTAACCCTAATACTACCTTAATTTGGAGGTAGCCCCTAATAATAATAGCCCCTAAACCCCCAATGTTCGCCCGGACGGACTGACGGACGGACGGACGGACGGACGGACGGACGGAGACCTCGACTATATACCCGCTCGAAAATTTTTCGGGGGCATAAAAAACGATGACAATTTTTTTTTGACCATTCCTTCTGCTGTTCCTAAGGAAGCTTCACACAAAGTAAAAATTCTCAGTGCCGTGTAGTTTTGGAAATATGGGCGTTTTAATTTTTTTCTATTTTTATCTCCTGCAGTTCCAATGGGGTTACGGGAAAAATATTTTTAGCATAAATTAGGTACTTATGACCAAATAAGCCCTCTTATCAAATTTGGTTCAAATTGGCCTCTCAGTTTGGAAAATAGAAATTTTGGTACAATTCGGGCTCCCACAGGAAGCCCAAATATGAACCCAGGGACTTGACTTTAACAAACTTATATCTCACCTCCCTAAGGATACTGTATTCCAAATAGCAAAAGATTCTGGCTGGTGGATGTGAAGAAGAAGATTTTTGAAGAATATTCCTCATATTGAACTAAGTTATAATTTGGGCTCCCACAGGGAGCCCAAATATGAACACAGGGACTTGGATTGAACAATCTTGAATCTCACCGCCTTAAGGGTGCTGCATACCAAATATAAAAAAAGTCTGACTGCTGAATCCAAAGAAGAAGATTTTTAAAGAAAATTCCTCATATTGAACTAAGTTATAATTCGGGCTCCCACAGTGAGCCCAAATATGAACCCAGGGACTTGGCTTGAACAAACTTGAATCTCACCCCCGTAAGGATGCTGCATACCAAATATCAAAAGATACTGATTGGTGGATCTGAAGAAGAAGATTTTTAAAGAATATTCCTCATATTGCACTAATTTGAACATTTGGGGTCCCATAGAGAGCCCAAATATGGACCCAGGGAATTGATTTCAACAAATATATATGTGAATCAATCTACCAATGATGTTATATGTGAAATATGAAAGCCTTTGGACCAGTGGTTTGGGAGAAGAAGATTCTTTAATGTTTACCCCATTACCCACAGTGTTAAAAAATGCTGACTCAGCACTTTTTCAAAGTCCCGAAAAAGTACCCTATGAAAAAACCGATAGCAATTTTTTTTACCATTCCATTCTGTTGGTCCTAAGGAAGCTTCACACCAAACCAAAATTCTCAGTGCCATGCACTTTTGGAGTTTTCGGCGTTTTAATTTTTGTCTATTTTTAGCTCCTGCGGTTCCCATTGGCCGACGGGAAATTTTTTTGGCATAAATTAGCAACTAATGTCCCAATAGAAGCTCATATCAAATTTGGTTTAAATCAGCTTCTCGGTTTGGTAAATAGAAATTTTGGGCGGAGCAAAAATTCTTGCCCCTCCCATAACGATGGCAAGTATAGCGCCTAGAACTTCTCTTGAACAAATCTGAGTCTACACCTCAAAAGGAAGCTGCACGCCTAATATCATGTCTCTTCTACTGCTGGTTCATGAGAAGAAGATTTTTTAAGATTTAGGCTCACTTTTTGGGCGTGGCCTACCAAGGGGCGGGTCAACTTGATTTGAACAAACTTGAATTGACATATGATAGGGAACATGCATGCACACCAGATTTGGTTTAATTTAGTTGAGTAGCTTGTGAGAAGAAGTCGATAATGTAAAGTGGAATCCCTGTTTCGAAAACGCCTGTGGCTATGGAATCGGACGCCGGACGACGGATGGACGGACGACGGGCGGAAAGTGATTAGTAAAGCTCCCCTTGAGCTTCGCTCAGGTGAGCTCAAAAAAGTTATAAATATTGACAGAGAGGATTGAAAATCCTGGTCTAATTCCCAAGTACATGTAACAGAACTTTCAAATGTTTATTTTTATTTCCAAAAAGCTGTAACTTTTGGACGAATTGCGGCTCTGAGGCATAACGTCATTTAGGAAGCTACTGAAAAAAATCATCGTGTTGACCTGAAAAGATTATTTTTCACTCGCTCAAACGCTCGTGAAAAATAAAACTTTCAGGTCCACACTCATGAGATAATACCAGATACTGACTAAAATAGAGTAGATTTTCTTTTTTATCATATGCTATGAGACATTTTATTGCACAATATTCAGCCCAATTTAACACCAAAAGCTTGCCCTTTCGATTAAGGAAAGTTTGGGATGAGGTGTATCACTCCCGATGAGAGGTGGCCTCCTCTCAAACTCCCACGTCTCGGGCCTTCGAGACATGCGTGTTTCGAAACAGGGTTGCTAGTGTGAGAGAGTCAATGCACTTTTCCTGGGGTCTGACCCATTGCCCCGAAGTGCTTCTCGCCAATCCCCTACCCCCCCCCCCCCCCCCTCAATCCTAGGATCTAATTATGTGAGGGCTCATTCTCCCTGGTATTTTATGAGCTGCAGGTCTGCACTTTGAAGTATAATTTCCACTCGTGTGTAAGGGTCATACATATCATGTATCTCTTCGATAATGTGGCAATTTCTATCCAGAAATTGTCGGTCGTTCATTATACATTCAATTAATTTTGGAATTAGATATACAAGCTATCTGTCTTCTTATAATGTCAAATATCTCTGAACTCTTTTCTGATATGAAAATATTTGAGTCTTCCGTTTAATTACTTGTGTGATGTAACGATGAGAGATTTAAGTAGTTTGTCAGAAAATAGAATAAAGGTGAGGAATGGCAATGATTACAGACAACGAGAAGATTTTACGAGGGATTATGATTGAACAATCAAGGGACATGTAACGACTTTACGCTACGGGAACGGGTAAGATAAAATGGCAATTCTCAGATATAAAAGGATACATGCATGTATAATAAGACGAGGTTCCAAAAAATAAACAAGAGATTAGTTTAAAATAATTTCAAGTGTTTTGGGCATGGATCCGGACTATGAGGGTTAATATCTTCCTTCGAAAACACTTGAAATGACACCCCTCCCACCCACAACACCCCCATCCCCCTCAAAAGATCAGTTTTGTGGGCGAATCCTCCCGGTATGAAACTCGACTTGATTTTGAGAGGAACTGCCCCGGCACCATCTTCGAGTATTGACCAAGCCAGAAAATAAGCAGACTGACATCTGCAAAATGAGGTCCCAAGAAGGTGAATTTAGTGATGCTACCCTGCATAGCAGGGTAGCATCACTAAATTTACTCTCTATGAACCTCAATCTGAATCAGAGTCTCAAGAGTAAACAGAAAGAGGTACCCAAAGGATAAATTGGCCCACTGTATTGGATAGTATCATCAAATTCGCCCCCTGGGAACCTCATTCTGCAAATGTCAGACTGCTTATTTTCAGGCCTGGTATTGACAGTGGTGGTTCTCAAAAATTCTTTTTAAAGAATTACAAGCTTATTGGAGGTGGAAGGGGGGGGGGGGGGGGCTACACTTTGGGGTTAACATCTCCATTAGAAAAAAAACTACCCCACTCCTCCACACAAAATAAACAGAGCAGGATGCTTAAATGTAGGCTGCAGACATATTGCGAATTGCGGGGGAGGGGGGGGGGGGATAAATATTCACGATGATATCTCATCTAATATATTCGAGGGAGGGGGTATCATAACAAAAATGGTTTTAAAAAGTACTTCTAAGTTTGGAGGTGTCATTACACAAGAATATTGATAACATTGAATACTGTGAATCCCATTTAAATAACGAATTCCGCGTATCAGTGGATCCAGGAATATGCGGTTTTCATTGTTTTGCAAGTCAATCGAATCGACCCGAGAATTCAGCACCGATTGATCTGGAGCAATTATTAATCCAATATACACGCGTGCTAAACGAAAGTTTCCTTCTTAATAACAAGCGCCTGGGGCGTAGCTAAGGGAGGGCGTAACCCTCCAATATTCTTTCCTATCGGGGTATTTTCGTCGGGATTTCAGACTAAGATATCGACTCGCTTTTGGTGGTAATCATGTACTTTCTTTCAAGACGGAATTTGTTACTTGGATGTCGCACACACCGTCGGTCATACAAATGTTCGGGCTGTTTGGGGCCCGGTATGACTACACCGTCGGTCATGCAAATGTTCGGGCTGTTTGGTGCCCGGTATTACTACACCGCCTGTCATACAAATGTTCGGGCTGTTTGGTGACCGGTATGACTACACCGTCGGTAATGCAAATGTTCGGGCTGTTTGGTGCCGGGTATTATACTACACCGTCTGTCATACAAATGTTCCGGCTGTTTGGGGCCCGGCATTACTACACCATCTGTCATACAAATGTTCGGGCTGTTTGGGGCCCGGTATTACAACACCGTCGGTCATACAAATGTTCGGGCTGTTTGGAGCCCGGTATTACTACACCGTCGGTCATACAAATGTTCGGGCTATTTGGGGACCGGTATTACTACACCGTCGGTCATACAAATGTTCCGGCTATTTGGTGCCCGGTATTACTACACCGTCTGTCATACAAATGTGCGGGCTGTTTGGCGCTCGGTATTAGTACACCGTCGGTCATACAAATGTTCGGGTTGTTTGGGGCCCGGTATTACTACACCGTCGGTCATACAAATGTTCGGGCTGTTTGAGGCCCGGTATTACTACACCGTCGGTCATACAAATATTCTGGCTATTTGGTGCCCGGTGTGACTACACCGCCGGTCATACAAATGCTCGGGCTGTTTGGGGCCCGGTATGACTACACCATCGGTCATACAAATCTAGCGACCAAAAACAATACTGGAACCTTATTAATAGACTGCGACAAAAGAAGAATTGTGACAATCAACTTAATCCCGACACCGCAGTAAAATTTTTCTCCAAATTGTACTCTAACAATAGAGATACTGGCGTTATTAATGATGATAATTCGTTTTATCATATGACTCGTCCGTTTTGTTCACTTTAAAATATTTGATTTTTTGTTTTCATATTAATCAGTGATAAATAAAGCCTTCCGTCAATTTCATTGGTCAATTTCAGAACTAGACAATTTGATTGGCTAAACAAAATACAACTGGGTCACATTTTCATAATTTGCATAATTAGAGTTGGGAGCTTTCAATGGTCATTTCAAAACTGGACAATTTGATTGGCTAAACAAAATACAACTGGGTCACATTTGCATAATTTCAGTAGGGAGAATTTACGTTATCTGTCCTATTTAGGGTGGGTTATATTGTATTAATCTTTTACCTACAAGAAAAACGCCATTCATTTTTTTTTATATTTTCACTTTTTGCTTCCAAAACATAGGTTATGACCTCTCATTGGAACGAGCTCGTTCAAATGAGGAGTCATAACCTATGTTTTGGAAGCAAACATTGAAAATTTTTAGTTATACGAGGATGTTTTTCCCAAGTGCCGTTTGCAACTCAAGTTAGATGGTGGGTTAAAAAGTCATAATAAGTGGCTAATTTGTGCGTGTGTGTGTCATATGATAAATAGAGGATATGAAATGAGTGTTTTTCTCATATAATATTTTTGAAACTCGTCCGAATTTTCCGTTTGGGCTCGTCAGAGGCTCGCCTAAACGGAAAATTCTTAAGACTCGTTTCATAAATATCATACGAGAAAAACACTCATACCATAACCTCTATTTATTGTCCGGAAATAAAAATAAAGATGAACAACACTCCTATCACACCAACGGAAATACTTTCAAAGTTGCGCGAATTGAAAAGTGGGAAAACATCTTGACAACATTAGTAACAGTTTGCTGAAGGCAATTGGTCCATGCATGGCATTACTTTATCAAAACTCTTCAACCAATTTTAACTTCTGGTTGTTATCCAGAAGAATGGAGTGAGTCGGTTTTATCCTTAATATATATAAGAAGGGTGATCGCAATGATCCAGATAATTATAGGGCTATTGCAGAAAGTTCGGCTATCGGAAAATTGTTCAACAAAATTATCAACCAAAGATTATCTGATTTTATAGATGATAACAATATTATTGGCGAAAGCCTGTTTGGATTTTGCAAAGGAAAAGGGACCGCAGCTAGTGCCTTGTTTTGAAAACTGTTATTGGCAAATGCAAATCTTCAAAAAGACCACTGTATGCTGCTTTTGTTGATTTTCGCAAAGCATTTGATTCGGTGAACAGGGAATTGCTCATGCTGAAACTTCAACATATAGGTATGAGTGGTGAAGTATTCAAAGCAGGGATGTGGCTAGAGGGTTTCAGCTGGGGGGGGGGGGGGGGTAGGGGGGCACCGGTGTAAATTCCAACTGTGAGTAGTTTCGATAGGTGGTTGCACTGCAGCGCTGGGTGATATCTTTTAACCCTTTAACCAACAAATCGCCCTCATCCGTCCGCGTAATATGCAAATACAGCTATTGAAAAAATATTATTTTTCGATAAATTTCAACAAAACTATATAATGTGACCCCTCTTTAGAACGAGCTCGTCGAGCTTGTTCCAAAGAGGGATCACATGACATGGTTTTGTTGAATTTTTTTTCAAAATTTAAAAAATGATATTTAAAATAATGAATTTTGAAAACGTCTGCGTTGGGTAAAGGGTTAAAGTGATTATATATATATACACATGCTTATGAACACTTCTGAAAATTTTCACTAGTCCTGAAATAGAAAAAGCATCAGTTATAATGTGTCTGGGTCAGAAAATTTACCGGATAGATGTCAGAGTCGAAATTTTGAGGCCATGTCAATTTTAGAGTAGGAAATTTGAAACTCAAGTTTCCAGTTGGAAATACAAGATCAAAATTTCTCATCATTAGTTTGAATTTTAATATTTTTCATGAACAATGTTAATTTATTGAATTTCCAACTATTTGATTTTTGACCTCGGAATTTCCAACTATTGAAAAAAATACTCCTTGCTGGTGGGGGGGGGGGGGGTGAGACACCCCCACCCCCACATGCCTCATTCAACGTGCCCAAATCTATATATGAATCAAGCTTTTATTTGACTAAAACGTCTAGTGGGTTGGGACCGGCCTTCCTCTCTTCTGTGGGTGTCCGTCAGGGGTGCATCTTATCTCCCTCTCTATTTAAAATTTTTATTGAAGACATAAAAGACATTTTCGACAATTTGTGTGATCCTGTGTAGATTCGTGGTTACAAATTAAATCATCTTCTTTTTGCAGATGATCTTGTAATGATATCTGATAGCCAGAAAGGGCTTCAACGGTGTCCCAGTAAGCTCCACAATTATACTGAAACCAATAACCGTTGGAAAAACAAAACGTTTAACATTTGGATCTGCGTCAGTTAATGGAACACAAAAGCAACCAATATTTTTTATCGGAGTCAAGCGTATTGATATGGCTGACGAATTTACATATTCAGAAATAAAATTCTCAAAAGATGGTACACTCTCTAAAGCCCGAAATGATTTGGTTGTGAAAGCCCAAAAAGCTTTATACTCACTTTTTCGTGCATTTAATGAAACTTCACGTGTTCCAATAAAGACAATGTCAAAGCTGTTTGATAAATTAATTCAACCTATAGCCTTATATGGGTGTGAAGTCGAGGGATCAGAAATAACGTACGGTAAGCGTAGCCTGTGAAAAATGTACACTCTTCCTTTTGTAAAAAAGTCTTGGGCGTTGGGAAATTTTCCTCCAACCACGCGGTCCGCGCAGAACTTGGTCTATATATCGAGGCGGTAAGTAGGATGGCTTCTTTCGCAATCAAAATATCTGAGAATCATAATGACCTGATGTGGAATGTGGTAGATGAATAAAGAAATCGTAAAGGCAAACCGGAATCCCCTTTCAAATTACTGGAAAGATACAATCTCGCTGTCCCACAACATCCAATTATCACTAACACTAATGCTATAGGTAAGCTTAAGTATAATTTGCGCTTGCAGCATGTAAACACGTTCAAGAAGTCAATGTTTGAGGACTGCAAAAAGAATGGAGATAATAAACTGAGAACTTACAGGTTGTTTAAAAATGACTATTCAATGGAAACGTTCTTAGTGGAAACGAACTCGGCGGGAGACCGGGAAATTTTCGCTAAGATTCGTATCAGCAATCATAAGTTAGCTATTGAGAAAGGGCGACATTATCAACCGCCGAAGCCTGTTATCGACAGGATATGTACTCACTGTGAAGCTAACTCTGAGAAAACAGAAAACGAATACCATTTTCTTATGGAATGTTCACATTATTCAGAGCTTCGATCAACAGTGAGATCGACGGTTTTATTGATCTGAGTAAATTTGAGAAATTCAAATTAATATTTGAAAATAGAACCCCCAGTTTATTCCATAAAATCTGCAACGTGATCCGGGATTTTTTCGCCAGACGATTATGATATGTTTAGTGATGTGTATTGGAAATTCTAGTTCACATCTCCACGATCTTTTGCATATCAAATTAATAAAAAATATAGTACTTTGATCATGGAAAATTGGTGGATGAAATTGTAATATTTTGAGTACTACTTTTGTTCATGTTACTTGTAGATTATCGCATACTTTCATGTAGAGGATGTTTTATGCTAATAAATGTTATGTTATGTTATGTTACAAATGTTCGGGCTGTTTGGGATCCGGTATTACTAATTTGGAGTACTATACGTTGGTTGTTAATGAAATAAAAAGTTGTGCCATGATTACTATTTACAGGGATGTGGCTACAGGGTTTCAGCTTGGGGTACCACCGATGTACATTCCAACTGTCAGTAGTTTCGATAGGTGGTTGCACTGCAGCGCTGGGTGATATCTTTTAACCTTTTACCCAACGAATCGCCCGCATCCGCCCGCGTAATATACAAGTACAGCTGCTGAAAAAATATTATTTTTCGAAAAATTTCAACAAAACCATATTATGTGACCCCTCTTTGGAACGAGCTCGTCGAGCTCGTTCCAAAGAGGGGTCACATGATATGGTTTTGTCGAATTTTTTTTAAAAAAATTAAAAAAAATGATATTTAAAATAATGAATTTTGAAAACGTCTGCGTTGGGTAAAGGGTTAAAGTGATTATATATATATATATATATATAATGAATTATACCATGTAATGCAGATGAAATCAGTGAGAATCAATCTCTTTTCCAAATTTCCTGCTTACGGTACAGAATACAGAATTCGGCACTTCTGTTATGCATTTTTTAGAATGAAAGACTCTGAGGCCGATGGGGATCGAACCACTGCCTTGATGAGAGTACACTTCTGCGGCACCAATCGCCTAGCGAAACTGGACCAGCGCCATAGACCACTCGACTACCGACAAGCCCCAAAAAAGGCATGCTAGCAGATCGAGCGTCCATGGAACTGGCACAGTCCACACACATGCTGATGAACCCTTCTGAAAATTTTCACTAGTCCTGAAACGGAAAAAGCATCATTTATCATGTGTCTGGGTCAGAAAATTTACCGGATTGATGTCAGAGTCGAAATTTTGAGGCCATGTCAATTTTATAGTAGGAAATTTGAAACTCAAGTTTCCAGTTGGAAATAAAAGATCAAAATTTCTCATCGTTAGTTGGAATTTTAATATTTTTCATGAACAATGTTAATTTATTGAATTTCCAACTATTTGATTTTTGACCTCGGAATTTCCAACTATTGAAAAAAAATACTCCTAGCTGGGGGGGGGGGGGGGGGGATGAGACACCCCCACACCCCTGTCGCCACATCCCTGACTATTTAGGCATTTTATTTTTCGTATTTTTATTTCGATAACAAAACATCATTACAAAAATATATAATATATACATTTAGCTCAGAGTAGGTGGAAAAGAAATTATACTCGCCCAAAAAAGAAAGTGTGCATGGCAGGAATTGATCAAACTCCAAAAAAATAATTTCGTAGGTGTAGAGAGTGTTAACCTGTTCATGAATAAGTTATATTGAACACAAAAACAGCTTTCCCCGTTAAAATTGCATTAACGTTAAATGGCGTGCTGCACGTTTGTGAAAAGGCATGTTTTGCACGTGGAGAGTCTGAAACTTCATGCAGCAATGTGAACCCTTGGGTATTTAAACACTAAAGTAAGGCCTTCCTATCGTTCACATTCAAACTTGCGCTGCTGTTAAAACGACTCCATATTAGCATGCCAAGATTGACAATGAATCAACGTCTCCTTGCCCTGGGTATGATTAGAGCTGGCAGAACACACAGAGAGGTTGCCCAGCATTTGAAATGCCACCGTAACACTGTAGACAGGCTAGTTCATCGACATGCACAACATGATGACGTTCGAGGCCGACCCCGCTCCGGGAGACCCCGAGTTACCACCCCTGCACAATATCGGTATATCCGTGTCGTCCATCTCCGGAACCGGCAACAAACGGCAACGACGACAGCCAGGAACATCCCTAACCTGAGACGGATACATCCTCAAACAGTAATCAACCGGCTGAGAGAATACGGCTTACGTCCTCGAAGACCTGCAATTCGTCCGATTCTGACGTTACGTCATGGCCCCGGCGTCATTCTACAGCAGGACAATGCCCGACTCCACGCAGCTCGTGTTGTTCAACAGTATCTGCAGCAACAAGTGGATGTTCTTCCCTGGCCCGCAAATTCGCCCGATATCTCACCCATTGAGGACGTATGGGACGAAATGAAACGTCAGCTACGCCGGCTTCCCCATGCACCATCAACGCTTGTGGAACTCCACAGACAGCTTATCAGAATATGGAACAACATCCCACAACACTTCCATGCTAACTTGTTCGCCTCCATGAGGCGTAGATGCACAGCAGTAGTCGATGCAGACGGAGGTCATACCAGATATTGAGTGTGTGACTTTTGTGTTTGACCCTTAGTGTCTTTGACTCTCCATGGCACCAAGAGTATCCGTCGTAGCGTAATGAAATTTCTCGTGTTGATCACAAATTGATTCATCTGTGATTGAATAAAATTTCCATGAATGAAAATGATATATATCTTTTTTCAGTATTATTTTTTAGCATGGACACTTTCTTTTTTGGGAGAGTATATAATATATAAGGACATCTATGCTGTGTTAGTGAATATCGAGAATTATCTCATGAATGTGGACCTGAGAGTTTTATTTTTCACGAGCGCTTGTGCGAGTGAAATATAATACTTTCAGGTCCACACGAAAAACAGCGTAGATTTTCTTTTTATTATATGCTACGTGCAGGGACGTGGCTAGAGGTTTCCGATTGGGAGGTGGGTTTAGGGTAGTGAATTTCCAACTAGGGGGAGGGACCGGGGGGCCCTCCCGGTCCCTCCCCCTAGTTGGAAATTCACTACCGAGAAAAAAATTGAAAACGAAGCCATGAAAGGGGGCATAAAATTGATTCTAGTGACTGAAATGCCAACACATTTATGATAGAATTATCAGGTTATTATTATTTGGTATTATTCTGGGAATTGAATATGTGCTGAACAAATGCTCAAGCTTAGAACTTTGAACAATTCACACTGTCCTAACATTAAATCAGATCTTATGCAGGAATGATCAATTTTTGATGTTTCATCATTTTGTACCTGTGAATGATGAAATTAACTCAAGATAACGATTTTACATGATGTGATTCTCTTGAAGTGCATTTCGAGGATTTTTTTTCTTTATTACGATAAGTAAATGTACTGTAGTAATCTCGTATCGATTGACATCACGCATACTTATGAAGCTCGATATTGCGTACACTGTAGTTTTAAATAATTACAGTTGGAATGTTTGCCGATTTGAAACCGAGTTGGAAATTTGGGAAGTAAAGGAGACATCAACATCACCAAAGAAGCTCTAAAATCCAGATAGATGGAATTTCAAACTACTCATGACTTGTCCTCCGAATATCCAGCTATATGAAATTTCGTCTCCCTAATGTAACAATAAGAAGACATATGAAAAAACATAGATTATGACCCCTCATTGGAACGAGCTCGTTCCAAAGAGGGGTCATAACCTATGTTTTTGAGACAAAAAATGAAAAAATAATAAAAATTAATTGGCGATTTTTGTTTATAGCGCTGGCCAGTTTTGACGTTACGTTGGGCCATGGTAAAGTGTTAAATGAGGAAGAAAAATCCTTGAGTTTCCACACCCTCCCCAAATTTTTTTTGTTTATAGATACGGCCCTGTGGAGGTGTGTGTGTCTCGCATTCATCGTTCCCAATGTACCTATGTCGCTGCCTAATAATTCTCTTTCATTCTTTCATTAGTAAACTATTGTGCACTAACCACACTCGGTCTGTTCAAGCCACTGTCCTGGCAATTCGAGGGAAAAATCAATAGGAAAATAATACACCGCAGAGTAATTGAATTTCGTTTATTTTAATGGCGTGCCGTCAGTGCGGCGGTCTGTATTTTTGTCACGTAGAACTGGAAACACTTCACAAGTGATATTTCGAAAATATATCTTCTATACTTTGGCCGTCTTCGTGAGGAATCTTAAGTATCCAACGACTCAATCAGAAAATGATTGAAAACGAAAGTGGTTCATATTGGTTGCCTAATCAAGCACGGGTTTGAATTGAAGAGAAGTGCCTTGAGATAAGCTCCCGACTGCTCAAATTGAAGGTATAACAAAAATTATTAACTGCTAGAAGCCACTATCAGGGCTTTCAGAAAAATGCGGGTACCAGTGCAAAGGCCAACGTTTTCCTTGCTCATGTTTCATATTCGGTCAAATACAAATAATATTTTGTTTATATCAATTTGTTCCATTACAAATTACTGGAGAGTGCCCACGGGGCACTCTCCAATAATTTGTAATACAACAAATTTTGAATAACAAATTCAGACCATCAAAAATAATCAAGCCTTGAACCAGTTAAAACGAATTTCCACAAGTCTTTGTTATCCTTTTATATGGGAGCATGTAGGCAAAGGGTCAAGAGGCGTTCGCGGACACAGGACGTAAATTGCGATTGATTCCGCGGCGCTAGACTAGAATAAATAAGGGTGTTAATTCTAACCCCAGGTGGGGCGCGGTGGCTCAGTAGGTAGAGGTTCAGGCTGCAAGTCGAGAGATCATCGGCTCGAGTCCCACCTGCGGCAACCGCATTGTGTCTTTGGGCAAGACACTTCATCCCCATTGTCCATATGGAGGCACGGTGGCGTTGTGTACTAAGGCGTACTGCACGTCGATGGTGCACCTGTCTTCAGCCAATGCTAACCCTGCTTGTGTGGGGTTAGTATGTTGGGGAGCTGACAGTTGCTCGTCGTTGCTCGGTGTTTCTCTCTGGGTACTCCGGCTTCCTCCACCCGTGAAACTGTCGAGGTCATGATTAGCCAATGTGCAGAAATATGTGACCTTAAACACCATTAAATAAATAAATAAATAAATAAATAAATAAATAAATAAATAAATAAATAAATAAATAAATAAAAATAAATAAATAAATAAATAAATAAATTAATAAATAAATAAATGTAGGAGCATGTATGAAAAAGGTCCATGGGGCGTTCGTGGGCACAGGACGTAAATTGCGATTGATTCCGCGGCGCCAGACTAAAGTACACAACGTGGCTAATTGTAACCCCAGGCCTTAAAATTCATCCCGGTTTTCGAGAATCAAAACCGATTCTCCTGCACTCATGCCGCGAAAATCAATTTTCAGTTCATAATTTAGAATTTGAGAGTAATGTTATACCCTTGTCCTTGTGAGTGCAACCTGTTTATAATCTTTAATAAAAAATATAATACTTATATATTTCCTACAGTATAACTAACCCCTAAGGGGCTAGTTCCATTTTTTGTGAGTTTTTTTATTGTATATACATGCAGAATACATGTTCCAACATAGAGGAACTTGCTCTTGCTGGTGGAAGTTACCTTGGCAGTGGTGCCTATTGAAGTCTTGGTTTCCTGCTAACCGACTTGTCGTTAAACGCTGACAAAACAAAGTATTTTATTACCACCAAATCTATAAGTTACTAGTCGATTAACATGATTTTGGAGGGCCGTTAAAACTCCATAATTTCAGTGACATCATTCGACGGAGCCGGGCCGCGGGTGATAATGGTATAAATAGCCATTAGCGGCCCGCGGCCCGGCTATTTTTAGATTCCATGGTCTTCGACTTCGTCTCTGGCCTTTAATAAACCCTCGGGTTGTTCATCATTGCTGCAGGGCCGCTAATGAACCATAATGCCCTCTAAAATCATGTTATTGTTATATTATTACAAACACAAAATCGGAGATATCCTTACATTTATATAAAAAACCAAAAGATAACGCGGGTTGGATTAACCCTTTAACTAACATGAAATTCTTGAATAACTATTTTTTTTTATTTTTTATCTCAAAAACATAGGCTATGACCCCTCGTTGGAACGAGCTCGACGAGCTCGTTCCAAAGAGGGGAGGGGGGTCATAACCTATGTTTTTGAGACAAAAAATGAAAGAAATAATAAAAATTAAATGGCGATTTTTGTTAATAGCGCTGACCGGTTTTTGCCGTTACGCTGGGTAAAGGATTAAACGAGGAAGAAAAATCCTTGAGTTTCCATAGTATAAATATTGATGAAACCTTATCATATCAAGACCACATATCAAAAAACTGCGCAAAGATAAGATGGGCTAATTTATACTTTAAATAAAGAAAACAAATATTACCAGAAAAGGTCAGGAAAATACTTTATTTTTCCCTTGAACAGTGTAATTAAATACACGGTATTCACATATGGGACAATTGTAGGCAATTAGGGACGTGTTGAAAATACAGAAGCACTCGATCAGAATAGAACAGGTTCAACTCCCACACAGATCCATTGTTCGCACATGATAAGATACTAAAAGTCAATGATCTGTTTAAATTACATGCTTGTCTTTTCATGTTTGACTGGAAAAACGGCAAGCTCCAAGGCTCATTCGGAACCTTTTTCAGTATTTCCTACACAAATACAAGACGGTCAGGTCAAGCACAAATTACGAAAAGTCGAACATGCAAAAGCATTGGACAGACTAGCGGTATATGCCTTTCCCAGACTCTGGAATAAACTGGATCTAAACCTGCGAGCAACAGGTAATCGAAATGAATTCAAAAAGAAATTAAAAGAGAGACTTCTCTCTTCGTATCAGAAATGCATTCTATGCGACAACCCTTACTGCCTCGAGTGCCAGCCTGGACAATAGAGTTATCATACCGATTGCTCATGCCATGCTGGAATGTAAATACAGGAGTAGGGTATCCTGAAATACCCTGGTTACCCCCGCCCCCCCCCCCCCCCCCCCCCCCGAGATGTGTACGTAGATTAACAAGTTTCGTCACAAGATCGATCTGGGGAAGGGTGGTGCTTTCTTCTTTACTGGTATTAGACACAATGTTTGAAAATTTCACTCTTCTACAGAACGTAGTGCAGTTATTCCATTGTCTTGACTTGATATCGCTACACATTATTTATTCATTCCAGTGCTCCTATAGGATAGGGGGCGCGGTGGCTCAGTAGGTAGGAGTGCAGGCTGCAAGCCGAGGGGGTCCTCGGTTCGAATCCCACCTGCGGCAACCGCGTCGTGTCCTTGGCAAGACACTTCACCCCATTGCCCACGTGGGGGCACGGTGACGTTGTGTACTAAGGCGTACTGCACGTCGTTGGTGCACCTGTCTTCAACCAATGCTAACTCTGCTTGTGTGGAGTTAGTATGTTGGGGAGCTGACAGTTGCTCGCCGTTGCACGGTGGTTCTCTCCGGGTACTCCGGCTTCCTCCACCCGTAAAACTGCCGAGGTCATGATTAACCAATGTGCAGAAATATGTGACCTTAAACACCAATAAATAAATAAATACAGTGCTCCTATAATTACCTGTGTTATTACTGGCTTTTGAATAACTGCTCCCGGATAACTCGTCCAACTTCAAATTTATAAAGGAGTCATCGGGTCTGTAAATAAACAAGTCTAGAGGCTTACGGGGTAACTGTGGGCAGCGTTGGAGTTCAAAATTGGTGGGAGATGACAGGTAGACAGCCAATTTGGCTATGTCATCTCCCGACGGTATAAATCAATTATTATTATTATTTTTTATTGGTTTTTAAGGTCACATACTTATGCACAATGGCTGATCGTGACCGTGACAGTTTTACTGGTGGAGGAAGCCGGAGTACCCGGAGAGAACCACCGAACACCGACGAGCAACTGCCAGTTCCTCAACATTCTAACTCTGTACAAGCTCTGATCAAGCAGGGTTACAGCGGTTGAAGACATGTGCACCATGGACGTGCAATACGCCTTAGTACACGGCGTCATCGTGCCCCCATGTAGGCAACCGGGATAAAGTGCCTTGTCCAAGGACACAACGCGAGTCGTCCCGGACGTGGATCGAACTCGGGATCTCTGGCATAGAAGTACAACAGTCTGCCACTGAGCCACCGTGCTCCCGTAAATCAATTGTAAATTTATAGTATTTCTATCATATTGTAATTGTATTTGATTTATACTGTTAAATAAATAAATCTAAATCACGTGACTAGACGCCACTGCCAAATTAATGTGTTATTTTATTATGAGGGAACAAAAAAATAAGTAGAATTCTCTAAGCCTTTAACCCTTCACCTAACATGAAAAGCAGACGACACTTGCAAATAAAATTCTTGAATAACTATTTTTTTAATTTTTTTGTCTCAAAAACATAGGTTATGACCCCTCATTGGAACGAGCTCGTTCCAAAGAGGGGTCATAACCTATGTTTTTGAGACAAAAAATGAAAATTTAATGAAAATTAATTGGCGAGTTTTGACAATAGCGCTGACCGATTTTGGTCGTTATGGTGAGTAAAGGGTTAAGAACGTGTTAGAATCTATGAGAATCAAATGCACATTCTGCGTGAACCAAAATTGATATTCATTTTTTCCTTGCGAGAATCATTTGCGCGAGTCGATTCTGATTCTCGCATGAATTTTAAGCCCAGAAACCCCACTTCTAATGTAAATACTGTAAATGTGGGATGTAGAGACCGGGGAAAATGCCCCCCCTTCTTCACCCCCGCCTAAACTTTTTCCAAAAATAGTTGAAAGAGAGAGAGAGAGAGAGAGAGAGAGAGAGAGAGAGAGAGAGAGAGAGAGAGAGACCTTAGGCCAACATCATCTTTACCAACCCACCATCACTTAGAGGTCATTAGTTGGTTAATGTCATATCGGCCGAGATATCAACCGAGGTAACTTCATATCAGCGAAGGTCGAAGGCTGATGTGAAGTCACCGAGTTGCCGATATTTATTTATTTATATATTGGTTTAAGGTCACATATTTATGCACAATGGCTAATTGTGACCGTGACAATTTTACGGGTGGGGAAGCCGGACTACACGGAGAGAACCACCGAGCAACTGCCAGCTCTTCAACATTCTAACCCTGTTCAAGCTCCGCTCAAGCAGGGTTAAAGCGGTTGATGACATGTGCACCATCGACGTGCAGTACGCCTTAGTACACGGCGTCATCGTGCCCCCTTGTAGGCAACCGGGATAAAATGCCTTGCCCAAGGACACAACGTGGTTCGTCCCGGACGGGGATCGAATTATGGGACCTCTAGCATAGAAGTCCAACAGTCTACCACTGAGCCACCGCACTCCCTCGTTGCCGATATAAAGCTAAAAAAGCTGAGCGAGTAATAACCTCTTTTTTATTAAACCAAAACAAATAACTACAAAATGTTTTCATATCTGTAACAGTTTTCTGACAGTGTTATTGTTTCCCATTCTTTTCACAAAATTTCTTCTTCCCCTAGTTCAGCTTTCCGAGTATCTGGGGGATAAGTGAACTATCCCTTCTCCAACTTCTACAAAATCTGTTTACAACTCTGAATTTTAGATTTACTTCATTCTTCATCCATCTAATTCTAACTTATTGACATCATTAACCCTTTCCCAACGCAGACGATATCAAAATTTATTATTTTAAATATCATTTTTTCAAAAAATTTCAATAAAACCATATCATGTGACCCCTCGTTGGAACGAGCTCGTTCCAACGAGGGGTCAGATGATATGGTTTTGTTGAAATTTTTTGAAAAAATAATATTTTTTCAAATGCTGAATTTGGACGAGCTCGTTCCAACGAGGGGTCACATGATATGGTTTTGTTGAAATTTTTTGAAAAAATAATATTTTTTCAACTGCTGAATTTGCATATTACGCGGGCGGATGCGTCCGATTCGTTGGGTAAAGGGTTAATTCCACACCATACAAGAATCTCAGCTTTAAACTACTCCATCATGCCTGGTAAGGCCAATTTTGCTGATTGCATTCGACGAATAGCGGTGAACGATTTCCATGTAAACAAATCGGTTGCTTCTGGTAAGACATCAAGGAGGACAACTCTAGATTCAGGCGATTTGAGGTGAACGGTCGTTTGGGTCGCGTGGAGGTTACCTAAAATGAAAACACGTGAACGAAAAACGGGTCGCGAAAAATTTGTCGCCGGATCACGCGAAATTTTCGCCAAGTTGAATGATCTGGTACGCTCACGTTGGCTTTATATGGATGCCATACTCTTCTGTAGCATGCTAGCCCATGCCAAGGTTTAGCAATAATTGTAACTAACTTGTATCTGAACACAACCTCATTATTGTTCATAAAGGATCCATCTGTATTCATCAGATATTACAACAAAATAGGAGCAAGAACTTGACTATAATACAACAGTTCATATATCAGCATATTTCCGAGGGGGGCGCTGTGGCGTTGCGGTAACCGGTTCTCGTCAGATCACCGAAGTTAAGCAACGTCTATAGCCCAGTTAGTCCTTGGATGGGTGACCGTCTGAGCGATCGACTCGGACTCCCGCGTTGTGTCCTTGGCCAAGGCACTTAACCCCGATTGTCCACATGGGGGCATGATGACGCCGTGTACTAAGGCGTACTGCACGTCGATGGTGCGCATGTCTTCAACCAATCTAAACCTGCCTGTGCTGCAGTGTGGAGTAACGATGTTGGGAGCTGGCAGCTGCTCGTCGTTGCTCGGTGGTTCTTTCCGGGTACTCCGGCTTCCTCCACCCGTAAAACTGTCAGCGACACGATATGACCTTGGCTGTTAAAGTGTCGTTAAACCTTCATAAATGACTAAATAAATGAAGCATAGTTGCGATACATATATATGTCGGTTATCTCACGGGTTACCTGGATCAAGTAGGCCTACAGGGGGACCGAACGATTGGTTACCAAAGCTCAGACCAGGTGAACGATAAATGGGTTACGCAAAATTTTGAAAACGGCAGGCCTGTCTGTCAATTTAATTTAATTTCGCCTGCTTGGTTCATATCAGCCAAGTCTGAAGTCATATAAGCCGGGCTAGTTGGTAATTCTGGGCAAGAAAGTCACATGCAATAAATAAATTCTTCATCGCTGGGACATCTAATTAGCTTCCTCGATAAACTGTTAATATTGATCAAACCAATTTCTATTTGAACAATCCACTCATTCATTAAGCATCTTGCAACAAGCTATTGCCATAACTGAAGATCGTTGTTATTTTATCAAAGCATATTGCTGTTAGGGCATTGTACACATGTATAAGCTATTAAATTGTCGGTGAAAAATGAGTCTGGAAAGCTGATTTGTTTGAGACTTATTCGCTAGAGTTTGGAAACCGACCCTAGTCACATGTATGCTGCAGTCCGGAACAAGGCGGCGGAACCAGGGGCACAGGGGACACGCGCCCCTCCTTTTTTTCCCCACATATATGTTTCGCAGTTACACAATGAGTTAAAACGGGCGCATGCAAATGTGTCAACATATACAGGCATTCCTGTAACATTATTTGAAAATCCAAACAATGTTTAGCCTGATAATCCCACTTTCGGTCGCATCGGTCCGTTTCTTCTACTTCAACCATCTTCCAACCCGAAGGCTGGCCTTCGGGTTGGAAGATGATTGAAGTGGAAGAAACGGACTGGGCAGTGACCACACAGCGCCATGGTACATTCAGCGATATACGATTGTAACATTTCTCACGTGGGGTCGAACCATGGTAGCATTGTAAATTTGTGCCCTTCCACTTTTATCCCTGGCTCAGGCTGTTTCAAGTGCTGTATAAATTGACTGAATGCACAAGTGGCGTCGATTGTTTTTCTGCCGATGGAGCAAAACTATAAATTTTACGAAAAAATTAGCATTACAATACCAGAGGGTGGTATCAAAATACGATGTAAAATCATAAAGTGAAAAAAAATCCAATCCAAATGGATTTCTGAAAGTTTTGATTTCCTTCAGTCTGGCTCTTAATCATTTTCCGTCTTCCAAAAGCAGACATTTGTTCTATCTTCCAACAGCGAACTATTATTTACACAAAACAAATCCGATAAAAACTGTGTAGGTTGCGTAGGAGCAGCAGATTCGCGAAAAATAATCTTCTTTTCGGAGAATGGACTGAATACTTTAATCCGCGAATAAATGCGAGAAACCCGAAAAAGAAGAAGAAAAAATGTCGATTTCAGAAGCGTCGAGTTAGATGGGCTCATGGGGATCAGCAGAAGAATTTCGAGAACGAACTCGTTCCAGTGGCGGTGGTGGTGGTGGTGGTGGTGTGTGTGTGTGTTTGTGTGTGTGTGTGTTGGGGGGGGGGGGGGGTATAAGCAGTTGCGGCGCCAGAGTTACAGAAGTGAGGGGGTACAGTTGGGCATTGCCCGCCGCGCAGCTGCGGCCTCGGCGCGCAGCGCCGAGCCGCGGTGGGTTTCGGGAGGGGTGTCCCCTCCGGAAGTTGAGAAGATTTTTAAAACTTACGTTGTAAATAGTGTTCTCTGAAGCATTCTCAGACAATTAAATTAAAACAGTTTGTCCTTTTGAAACTTATTGGTTAGGTCTTTCAGTTATAGGAAACGTCGTACATGGTGACATTTTAACGGAAGAACGCTGTTTTTTAAAGTGCGAGCACAAAGCACCAAACGACACTCAAATCGAAAATAAAAGTAGGCTACATTTCAAACGTACGGTGGCTGATTTAGGACACTCAAATATTTATTTTTATCTCTTTATAACGAGAAAACATCTCGTTATAACGAGAAAAGATCTCGTTATAACGAGTTAGTATCTCGCTATAACGAGAAAAGATCTCGTTATAACGAGAAAAGATCTCGTTATAACGAGATAGAATCTCGTTATAACGAGAAAAGATCTCGTTATAACGAGAAAAGATCTCGTTATAACGAGATAGTATCTCGTTATAACGAGAAAAGATCTCATTATAACAAGAAAAGATCTCGTTATAAAAGATCTCGTTATAACGAGAAAAGATCTCGTTATAAGGAGAAAACATCTCGTTATCTCGAGATAAAATCACGTGACTTTGATGACATGAAACATATAGCCCCCACCACCAAAACAGTTTATATATCTCGCGGGTGTTTTCAATATTCTGGATGTAATACGTGGGAAAAACACCTACCCACCCCACCCCCAAGCATCCCAACCATGCCCGTGAAATACCGCTCCTCTCCCTCGCACATGTTGTCAACGATAATTACGATAAGCGCATATAACTCTCATACCAATAAACACAGAAAATGAGATGGAATTCACACAAACAAATGAAACAACTATAGCGTAATAGACTCGCTGCCCCCACCCCCGCCCCTCCCCCACACCGTATGTGGAACACTTTTTCGACACACGGCACTCAAAACACGACTATAGCCTCAGCCCCAAAACAGTGTACATATCTTACGCATGTGTTTAATACTGTGGATGTAATACACGGGAAACACTCCTACCCCTCTCCTTCCCAAAGCATCCCACCATTGCCCGCGAAATACCTCCCCCCCCCCCCCCCCCCTCGCACATGTTGTAAAAGATAATTACGACTAGTGTATTTAACGCTCATACTAATAGAACAAGGACAGGGACGTGAGAAGGTAAACATATTGGGAGAGGGATATCAAGGCGGAGATCCAGATGTGGTATCCCCTTCTCGTTGGCGGGGTCCGGGGGCCCTTCCCTGGGAAAATTTTGAAAACTATGAGGGCCAAAACTCGCTTACTCAGTGATTCTGAGGCCGCTGTGACACTACCAATTCGAATTCTCTGCTCGATTCGTAATTAGGCGCGCTTCTGAATTTATCCGCTTGGTTAACTTTCTTCGTTTGTGTTTTGTTTTGGACTGACTTCAAACATCTCCACGAGTTTAATCGGGACCATCGGTTAATAATTTTTTTTATTGAAGAGGTGGGGTGGGGGTGGTAAATACCCCCTACCGCCCCCCCCCACCCGGTTTTAACGCCACTGACAAAGGATGAAAAACAGAAAATAAGATGGAATTTTCACAGACAAATTAAACAACTATAGCCTTATAAACTTACTGCCCCCCCCCCCACCAACACACACAAGGAGAGATTTATTTATTATCGACGCTTTCAACAGCCAAGGGCATATCATGTAGAGTAGTTCCCTTGGTGGAGGAAGAACTGGAGACAACCACTTAGCAGCGGCGAGCAACCGTCAAGTTCTCCAACATACTAACCCGACAGAATTAGAGTTAGAGCGGTTGAACGCACGTGCACCATCGACGTGCAGTACGCACATAATGCCACCGTGACCCCACGTCAGGCCACGTGGACAATTGGGATTAAGTGTCTTGCCTAAAGACACAACGTGGGTTAGAATCGAACCGTCGATCTCTATGATTCAAGCTCGATACTCTAACAAATGAGCTACCGCGCTCTCATAATTATATAGTAGGTAGCTGTACATGTTTGTCGTGGGAACACATTATGGCGTCATTAACCTTTTACCGAACGCAAGTTGAAGACAACAGTAGGCCCACAATTATTTTTACCCCCAAAAAATAAATGAAATTAATTTTTTTCTTCCAAACTAAACGGCTTATGACACTCATTTGAACGAGCTCGTCGAGCTCTTTTCGATGCGATATCATAAACTATGGTTTGGGAGAAAAAAATATGAACATAAATTTTGAGTGGCGAATTTTGTATATTACACGGACGGTTTGTGTCGCTGCGGTGGGTAAAAGGGTTATCATGATTAGGCCAATATATACGGTATACCGATAACTTGTGCACTTCTTAGAAATAGAATTAAATGGTGTCAATAATATAACAATAATGCAATGCATGAATACTGAAGCTCTAGAAAATTGTTTTTTACTGTGTAGAGCTAGGATCCCAAATTGTGTGTTGGAAGGGGGGGGGGGGGGGGGGGGGCAGCAGTAATATCGCGAGGGTCGAGAACGACATACCACGGGCATGTCTCGAGGTTTGAGGCAGGGGACGGAGAGTTTGGAAGGTACGCCCTCCCATTGGTGGGGTCCGGGGGTGATTTTTTTTCAAATTATAAAGCTCTGGGGCCCATTATGGGCATCTTGAGAGAAGGGAAGTTTGGGAATTATAAGTGGCAGTTTGATTTTTGTGGGGGTGGGGTGGAGGTCAATGTTATTGGATGGGGTGTCCCTCCTCCCCCCCCCCCCCCCCCCCCATGCCGCTTCAGTACTAAGTTTTTCAATAAACTTCCCATTTTGTTCACTGACAGATTGAGCTGAACATGGAATATGAAGCATGACGACTATAGTCATCACTGGTATAGGGAATTTATTTAATTATTTATTGGTGTTTAAAGTCACTTCTGTGAAGCTATATACTGTCGTCTTCAACTTGCATTAGAACTCTATATGTAACTCAAATTCTGCCGGGTTAGTACGTTGGAGAGTTCGACGGTTGCTCGCCGCTGCTCAGTGGTTCTCTCCGATTCTTCGGTTCTTCCTCCACCTGTAGAACTACATTACACGACATGACCCTGGCTGCTGAAAGAGTCGTCAAATTCCAATAAATAAATAAATAAATAAATAAATAAATAAATAAATAGATAAATAAATAAATCTCTCCTTGTGTGTGGAGAGAAGGATGTGGGGAGGGGTGGCAGTAAGTTTATTACGCTTTTGTTGTTTAATTTGTCTGTGTGAATTCCATCTCATTTTTCTGTTTTCCATCCTTTCTCAGTGGCGTTAAACCGAGGGGGGGGGGGGGGGTGTAAGGGGGGGGGGTATTTAACCCCCCCAAACCCCACCAAAAATAAACAAATAAAAAATGATTAACCCATGGTCCCGATTAAACTCGTGGAGATGTTTGAAGTCAGTCCAAAACAAAACACAAACGAAGAGGTTGACCAAACGGATAAATTCAGAAGCTAGCCTATTTACGAAACGAGCAGAGAATTCGAATTGGTAGTGTCACAGCGGCCTCAGAATCACTGAGAACGCGAGTTTTGGCCCTCAGAGTTTTCAAGGTTTTCCCAGGGAAGGGCCACCGGACCCCGCCAACGAGAAGGGGATACCACATCTAGTGCTCTCCCCCACCTCGCCACTGCGCGACTCGAATCATGCTACTGTCAGCACAATGGGCGCCCCTTTTGCATGGATCTACTCCTCTCCCAATATTTTTTTACCTTCTCACGTCCCTGTCCTTGTTCTATTAGTCTGAGCGTTAAATACACTTGTCGTAATTATCTTTTACAACATGTGCGAGGGGGAGGGGAGGTATTTCGCGGGCATTGGTGGGATGCTTTGGGAAGGAGAGGGGTAGGAGTGTTTCCCGTGTATTACATCCACAGTATTAAACACATGCGTAAGATATGTACACTGTTTTGGGGCTGAGGCTATAGTCGTGTTTTGAGTGCCGTGTGTCGAAAAAGTGTTCCACATACGGTGTGGGGGAGGGGCGGGGGGGGGGGGGGGGGGCTCAGCGAGTTTATTACGCTATAGTTGTTTCATTTGTTTGTGTGAATTCCATCTCATTTTCTGTGTTTATTGGTATGAGAATTATATGCGCTTATCGTAATTATCATTGACAACATGTGCGAGGAAGAGGAGCGATATTTCACGGGCTTGGTTGGGATGCTTGGGGGTGGGGGTGGGTAGGTGTTTTTCCCATGTATTACATCCAGAATATTGAAAACACCCGCGAGATATATAAACAGTTTTGGTGGTGGGGGCTATATGTTTCATGTCATCAAAGTCACGTGATTTTATCTCGAGATAACGAGATGTTTTCTCGTTATAAGGAGATCTTTTCTCGTTATAACGAGATAGTATCTCGTTATAACGAGATCTTTTCTCGTTATAACGAGATCTTTTCTCGTTATAACGAGATACTTTCTCGTTATAACGAGATCTTTTCTCGTTATAACGAGATGCTTTCTCGTTATAACGAGATGTTTTCTCGTTATAGATGTTTTCTCGTTATAATGAGATACTTTCTCGTTATAACGAGATGTTTTCTCGTTATAACGAGATCGTATCTCGTTATAACGAGATAAAAATAAATATTTGAGTGTCCTAAATCAGCCACCGTACAAACGGATGCGTTGCACGCTCTCGATTCTAGCATTCCTCGAATACTCTTAAGCTGTATGTTTCAGACCGTTTGAACGCGGCACGCCTTGTTGCAATTTGGGCCCTCGACTCTTGTTTGTCGTTTGCAGCTAATGTGTGTGTGTGGGGGGGGGGGGGGGGGGGGCGGGGGCACACACAAACTTAATTTAAAAACTTCTCTGATTTAGTGCATTTGGGAATATGGAATTAAGCATACCCACCATTTCACCGCAAATACAAAAATTAAAATGATAGTATTTTTTTACTACGCTTGGCGAAAAAAGTGGAGGGGTAAGTACCCCCCCCCCCCCCAACCCCCATGGCGCTGCCACTAGGTATAAGCTATGTCTATGTCATGCTCGTCTGAAACCGCGGGATCAATCGCAGTTTGCATCTGTGGTACCCATGAATATCCCTTGACACTAGATTTTGAGACCAAGAATGATAATTGCATACAGTACGTGGAGAGTGTATTATCGCTAAATCACCTGCAGAGTGGAGCTTCCACCCAAGCAATAAATGCAAATTTGTTTCAAAGCAAAACAAGCACAAGCAAAGTTCCAGCCAATGGACCTCCGGGT
Source organism: Pictodentalium vernedei (assembly GCA_031216915.1). Taxonomy (NCBI): domain Eukaryota; kingdom Metazoa; phylum Mollusca; class Scaphopoda; order Dentaliida; family Dentaliidae; genus Pictodentalium; species Pictodentalium vernedei. The sequence goes on along the minus strand of CM062288.1, from coordinate 316,479,095 downwards.
TATACCCGGAGGTCTATTGGCTGAAACATTGCTTGTGTTTTTTGTCCACATATACAGCATTTGAAAGTGATACTTTGAGTGATAACTCCACTCCCTGGGTGATTTAATTACAATCCACTCTCCACGTACTGTAGTTCAAGAATTGTTTTTGAAGTGTCGTCTGCTGTTGGTATTATAAAGTGAAGTTAAAATACACTGTTGGTTCGCAGTACCGTTACGTAGTAATAAAATTAGTTGTATATGGAATCCACTTTCGTGGTGGAATATTAACCCTTTACCCAACGTAACGACCAAAACCGGCCAGCGCTATTCACAAAAACCGCCAATTAATTTTCATTATTTTTTCTCAAAAACATAGGTTATGACCCCTCTTTGGAACGAGCCCTATGTTTTTGAGACAAAAAATGAAAAAAATTAGTTATTCAAGAATTCTGTTTGCAAGTGTCGTCTGCTTTTCATGTAATGTAAAGGGCATTGAAATATTGTGACTAATACAATAACATGATTTTGTAGGGCGTTATAGTTCATTAACGGCCCGGCAGGAATGATTAAAAGCCCAAGGGACTATTAGCGGGCTGAGACGGAGTCGAGGGCCGCTAATAGGCCCAATGGCTTTTAATCATTCCTGTAGGGCCGTTAATGAACCATAAAGCCCTACAAAAATCATGTTATAACTATAATTACCACGTGGACTGTTAATAAATATTCAAAGGCACTAGCTACATGTATGTATTGCTTCATTGGATTTTCAAGGAGAGAAATAATGTACTACTGAACTCAACATAATTTAATGAACAAAAAACAATCACTTTCATCACAGCATTGAAGCTTTTAGGGCTAACTTAGTAAGGTCACTTCCCATAGTCACATGACTGATCAGCTGACAATCGTCTTGTTCACATCGAAATTAGGCGAGACATAAGTCAAGTTCAGGCGAAATTGACGAACAACTAACGATATATTATTTACAATGTATGTTACTTACCTGACGATGATTATACTCTCAAATGAAATGCTCTTTTCTCACGAAATAACGGAGAGCTCAAGGAAACGACTGAGAAACGATCAATTTAAACACGACCGCGTTCAAAATTTATCAATATTTCTCGGAAGTGAAGGAGAGTTACCTCGGCGGTTTTGATTCTCCGAAATGCTGAATGGACATTGACGTCACCGGGCCGCCGGGCCAATAATGGAAATCAATTTTATTATTGGCCCGCCGGCCCGGTGACGTCATCGGGAACAGGGTGAATACAAAAAATGAACGCCTTCATTTTCAGTGATAATAGCTTAAGGATTGGCCCCATAAAGTGGTAGGCCAAATAATAGCAGTGTATTGCTAAATTTCACTGTGTTTTATCATGAGTTATAATAAAGTAGTTAGACAAAATCGGACAAAGATATTTGACAGTTAATAGCTCTCAATGGGTGGTATTAAAGGTAAACCTTTTGCGCATGGTTTCCCACCATAGTAAAAGGAATATACTATATAGGAGGGGGATAGGGGCAGTCGCCCCTTTGAACTTTTTTCCAGAAGTGCGTTAGATTTAGTGACGGGGCCTGAAAATGTTTCACCGGGGGAGACATGTAGATGACATGTTCCCGTTGAAGGGGTGGGGTGCGGGGTCGCAAATGACTTTTTTAGGATCATAGCATTGCATTCAGATACCGAAGACATCTGCGCGAGTTTCTCTAGCAGCAATGTATGTAAAGACAATAGTTCACTGCTTGGATTCGAGTACGTTTTTTGTCCTCGAGTGGGGCGCGCGGAGGATTATTTCTCGAGGCGTCAGTCGAGTTAAATAATCCGCGAGGCCCACGAGAGGATAAAATCGTACTCGATTCCGAGCAAGCAGTGAACTTTTGTATTTATTTTATTTTCTCCTTATTTGTTTTCCCTAAACAACCCTTTATATCTGATTCAACACAACCCATTTGTAAACAATAAAAAAATAGTCCGTCATCGCTGAGAGTGGAATACAATGCTGGGAGTGGAATACCATTTTCGGCGAGTGGAGGTGGGAATACAACTTGTTTTGGGGGAAGAAAAACGAAAGAAAATAAAATAAATATTTGTTCTCAATTTATAAATCTGCAGCACTGTATTCTGGGTAACTGGTTTAGCAAGTTGAAAAAAATATTATTTTTCAAAAAATTTCAACAGAACCGTATCATGTGACCCCTCATTGGAAAGAGCTAGTCGAGCTCGTTCCATATCATGTGATCCCTCGTTGGAACGAGCTCGTCGTGCTCGTTCCAACGAGGGGTCACATGATATGGTTTTGTTGAAATTTTTTGAAACATTTGAAAAAAATATTTAAAATAATAAATTTTGATATCGTATGCGTTGGGTAAAGGGTTAAGTCTTCCGCTAGTATATGGCATGATGACCGTCGGTGCCTTTGGTAGGAATGACGGGTCCTCTATCAATGACGCCTTTGGTCGTCATGTTGTATATTCCACTCTGTAGTAAGTCATCGGATTGGAGTTTGGTAAATAAAGAGGTGTGCAGTGTGTGTTTGTATGTATGTGTGAGGGAGGGAGGGAGGGAGGGGAGGGAGGGAGGGAGGGTGTGTGTAGATGTTTATGAGTGTGGTGGATGCGGGGGTATGCAAATGGGGAGCTCAAAGTATGTTTTTAGGAGACAAATGCTCCCTGCCCACTCCCCTCGCTGCCCCTGTGTTAGTCTCTCCCCTGTAATTTTCAAAACGACAGGCCCTCAATGACTCTCGTGTTTTCCATCCCATCATCGCTCAATGATCACATCATTCTCAAAAGAATCCAGATATTAAACAGGTGTCTGAAACGCGAATAAATTCATCTCTCACTTCTGTCATGGGAATACAGACATGTCCACTGAATAGTTTGGCCAAATCTCTTTAAACAAAAACCGGATCAATAAAATGATTGAATTAGATGGAGACTGAAGCTTTTCTCTTTGAATTATGGACTTTCAAAACCACAACTGGGAAGGGAAATTGTACGTGTTTGGGTAAGTATTCTTCATGTTTAGTTTAATTTAAAATACTTTCATTTAAACATTGTTTTCGGTGTTTGTTCCCGCAAAACAGAAGAGACACGACTTCAACAAACTTCTGCAGTCGGGATTGGCTTGCCTTTTGGAAAAAATGTTATCTATATTTTGATTTTGTCAATCTACGCAAGGGGGGTGGGGGTGGGGGGGGGGGGGGGGGTGGGGGGGTGGTCACTAAAAATTTGCAAGACGTGACGTCCTATTTTTTATTCGGCTTCTTTTTACACCCACCCACTCACAACGTGCAAATTTTCTACTACCGTTCTCAGACACCCACCCCCACTCTCCCATTAAAATCCAACATAAGCTTATAAACTTAGTAGGCACAGCTGTCTTTAGGGGGTTTTCATAATGTTCTTAACCCTTTACCCAACGTAACGGCCAAAACCGGCCAGCGCTATTCTCAAAAATCGCCAATTAATTTTTATTATTTTTTCATTTTTTGTCTCAAAAACATAGGTTATGACCCCTCATTGGAACGAGCTCGTCGAGCTCGTTCCAATGAGGGGTCATAACCTATGTTTTTGAGACAAAAAATGAAAAAATTAGTTATTTAATCATTTTTGGCAAGTGTCGTCTGCTTTTCATGGTAGGTAAAGGGTTAAACTGGTACCACCAATTTATACCTCTGTGGGCTGCTGTGGGTCCCAATCTACAAATGACAAGCTGTTCCGATTATCAGGCTTGGCCAGAGCAGGTGTACATATACGGGAACAAATTTCATTTGAATTGTTCCCAAAATATTGTCTGCACATTTTCTACATTTCGAACAAGACACCCACCCCCTACTAACGTGTGACATTTTCCCAGTTTAAGCCCAATATTCTCACATATAAAGCCTCCTGATGTTGTATTTATGTTAAGAGTGTGATGTACAACATCATCTTTAAGGTTTGAAACACAAATGATGGTATATATTAGCTGATATATTGATATATTTTTAAAAAATTCCAAAAATTGCACAAGTTGGAAATGCACATTTTTGGCGCACTCAAGAGACCCACCGACCCCCACGTCACGTCTTGCAAATTTTTGGTGGCCTCCCCCTGATCTACGCAACAATTATAAACAACAAACCAAAGTCTGAATCATTCAGACTTTGTCTTGTTGTTTATAGTTGTTGCTGGTTAGACCTTTAGATCAGTCTAATTTGGGCACAACGGCAATATGGAAGTGGCCTGCATGGTTGGAGAAAAAGCACCAGTATTTTCTTCTTCTTGGCGTCCATTTTAGGTTTTAGGTCCCCAATCTTAAAATGTTAGTTTACAATCCCTTGTTATAGGTCTTCACCAATACCACCGGTTCCCTCCCACCACCCTTTGACGTAAGTTTACTCGATTAAACTCGAGAAGGCTTCTTATTTCCCAGTGTCGAGCCAAAGGTCTATTTGAATGTAAATTACGCATGGCGTTTACTGAGAAATACCACAAGCATGAATATAATAGATCTCAAGCTTTAAGTGCATGATCATATGGAATTCGCTACAGAAAAGCAATCCCCGTCGACAGTGTCGTATACGACACTGTCGACGCCGATTGCTTTTCTATGGCGAACTCTCTGGGTTTTTTTTTTTTTTAAATATTTATCTGTTGCATTGCTTGATTCGAAGGTAAGCTCTAAGCTATATTGCAAGCACCTGGGAAACCTGGCCAAACTATATATTGCAAACACTGCAAAACTTTGGAAAAAGTTTCAAACTCCGCATAATTTGGGCGCAATTATCTTATTTGGGCGCAGCGTTTGCCGTCGTTAGTGGGTAAGAATTTAGAGGCCTGTTGCTGGGAATGTTTTTTTCAGTGCACGTTTATGTTGAATCCATGTGCGCTCAGAAGCCCCCAGAGAATCTGAACCCACCTACCCACAAATTTTCAAGAAGGGGTGTAACTCTTCACTGTTTGAAAAACGGATGCCCCAAAGTTGTTATATCCCGTACTCTAATTATACCCCAACTCTCGAAGAGTGTGTGTGGGTGGGGGGTGGGGGTGGAGGTGGGTACTACACCTGCCTCCCGTTCGTTCAGACACAGCCCCATCACTCGACTTGACATCGGTGCAGTATACCAGTACCTCTGGTGAAATTTCTTGTTGGCAAATCACATTTGCGTGAATTGACCAACTATCATTTTCATAAAGAAGCCGATCATTTTCAATTTTTTTTTCAGTAAAATCATTGAGGTGGAGCGGCCGCCCTTTCCTCGTCCTTACATCCAAGTCACTGTATATCACACCCAGCAATAAAACCCATGTAACGACATATGTGTGTGAGGGTGAGGACATTGTGGTGTGTGTGTGTGTGTGGAGGAGACTGAGGATATGTGGGTGTATCGGGAAAGAATGTGTAAGTGTTATGTTTATCTACCATGTTTCGAAACGAATGGAGGTATTAAAATGATATGGGAAGAACAATTGTGTTTTCGAAACTGCAGTAGAAATCACTTGGAAACTGTGAGTGGTAATTAAATGACTATCGATGACATCCATCCCGTTAGTGATATGTTTAACCCTTCACCTAACGTAACGCTTAAAACTGATCAGCGCTATTCACAAAAATTACCATTCAATTTTCATTATTTTTTTTGTCTTAAAAACATAACTTATGACCCCCTCATTGAAACCAATTCATTGAGCTCCAACTGAGCTCCCGGAAGTCCCCCCCCCCCCCGATTATAGTAATATGCCACTATCAAACGGCTCTAGGCTTTTAACCATGTGTTAGCAGAAGCGGCGGAACCGGGGAGGGGAGCATAGAGGGCACATTTTCTACAGATATGCTACATCTGTTGATAGCCCTGTCTATTTCTTGTACTTCAACCATCTTTTAATCCGAAGGCTAGCCTTCGCGTTGACAAATGGTGAAAGTAAAAGGAATAGACCTGACAGTGACCAGCCCATAACAGAGACACCGAAAAGGGGTGGTAAGCGGGTATTTCTACATCTGCTGATAAAAGCTGATATAAGATTAAGATAAATGGCGTGACGCAAAAGGACGCTGTTAGATGGTTCGAAATAGCTGTGTATACTAATCGGTACCCCCCCCCCCCCCCCCCCCCCCACACACACACACACACACACACTCACACACACACCATTTGAACATATTCCGTCGGACTCATGAACATCTGAGAATGAAGAAAATGGCCTACTTGTATAGTTTAAATTTTCATTTTTATTTTCACCGCGCCGTACCATAGTAGGTCCAAGACGTCTTGTATATTACTACCCCTCCCTCACTCATACCCATGCACTTCGCTGAACTTCCGCAACCTCTGGATGTTACAAACGATTTCCAAGTACCGAAACTATTTTTATTTGTTTTGTTTTTTTACTTGTACCGTTTATTTGTGATCGCGGAGCATCACAGGGTTACTTCGAGAAATGTGGAGCGGCAGATGGGACACTTGGCTCCTTGCCTTTGACCTTTGGATGGGTGGTGGCAGAAAATTCCCGGTGCCCCCTCCCTACAGGGGTCCCCCGCTGCCCCCAAAATTGATGCAGTCCAACATGTGTTGGTGCATGAAAGTTTATGAAAATGACCATCAGGCGAAATGGATCTGATTGCATAGATTGCCGGTATACCGACATCCTCTCTATGTGGACTGCCAATGGCAATCCATATAGAGACATTTTGATATACCAGCAGTCTACTCTTAATAGCACAAATGAAACGAAACAGCGTTCTGGCAGTTTGAAAAATCAAAATTTTCTTATATTGGGTCGAAATATCGTCGGCTCGATAGGTCCAAGCCTACGGGTGCGCATAGGGATTGAGTAGGTGTGAAATTGGTTTAATTTTGAGGCATAGCAGGCTTCCTATTGAGGCACTTTTTCTTTTGTAATATATCTGCCTGAAATGCCATTTTGGCTTTTCGATGCTTTGTTGGTGCGTCACAATAACTTTGCACTCTTAGAGGATTATTCCAGCATTAATTACCTTTACTGCTATAGAACAGAGGCTCTGCGCAAAGTGGACCTTACACCATAAGCACCTTGACAGAGGCTTATATGGGCAGACAAGACTTGTCTAGAAACTAGTGCAAGCTACGGATGTGCAATTGCATTGTTTGTGTGTCGCAAAATTGTCTAAAAATGAATAAAAACTCAAAGCAAACTGTCTGTTTTGTCCTCCGATTTAGGAAAATTCCTATAATACTTGAGTTAACCAGTCGCGTAGCCAGCGTAGGTGCGACGGGTGCGAAAGCACCTCCGACAAAATCGGGGAGTTCCACATGAAGAGCTATGTCCCATTTGCGATTTGAAAATTTTGATAAAATGGGGCGACCTCACTTACCAAGACACATCGTACTCTCTGTAGCTTAGCTACAGAGAGTAGGATGCGTCGGGGTAAGTTGTTTTAAAACACTGTTCTCCTTTACATGTAGTTCCCCTGAAACGCCAAGGCACTACACTGCAAAGAATATAGGTTCTCTCTAGAACCAAAACTGGTTCTAATCTTGTCCCTGAGATAGAACCAGTTCTGTTTAAACAGTATTTATTTCAAATCAAATAAATTTATAAAGATTAACATTAAATCTTAACAGAATTAAACATAAATTGAGTGGGTTTCAGTCGTAAGTTTAGAGCATATACGAGGTTGTCTCAAATCATTATTAAGCAAAGGAGATATGAACAGTTGGCATATCGAACCAGTTTTGGTTCTATACAGAACCAAAACTGGTTCAGTATGCCAACTGTTCATATCTCCTTTGTTTCAAAATGTTTGGCGACTGCGTTGAATAAGATCCAAGTTTACTGCTGAATCTACTTCAGTTCATGTAATATTCTGTTAAAATTGAATGCTAATCTTGGGTAAATTTATTTGAATTGAAATAAATACTGTTAAAACAGAACTGGTTCCATCTCAGGGACAAGATTAGAACCAGTTTTGGTTCTAAAGAGAACCTATAATTTTTTACAGTGTACTTTTGATCCTTTTTTACACTCTTTCCTAAGTGCCTAAGTGCCTAGGTGTTTCACAGAACTAGTTGCATGATCCAGTTGTTACAGGCCCCATATATTACCACTGAGTTGAATTTCTGCCAGAATCATGCATACATTAACCCTTTGATACTTTTGTTCGTCTTATGACATGCGAAATCAAACAGCGCGTTAATACTTTGTGGCCACTTGTTTTGTTATTATTTTTCGATTTTTTTGAAGTTTTAACCTCAGTTCCTATCAGTTCCTATTTTCTCCCCATTCCCCAACAATTCGTCCGATGGTGACGGCGCTATGCACAATTTTCGGGGAAAAAACCGAGTCTAAATTTGTGGCCTATGGAGAAAATATTTTAAACATTTATTACACAAAGAACAGGATGAGTGATAATATTTTACGTGTTATGTCCATTTAGTTCAATATTTCTAGTTTTATGTGCTATGCATATGTTAGTTATTGCGTCATTTTTATAGCTTCCTTTTTGGATTGATCGTGCATAATGTCAGTAAATTTTAGAAAATAGTAAAACCCCAGGTGTGTTTAAGTCCATTTTCTGACCTTTTTAAATATCTGTCGAAGTTTTTACGTGTTATTTTTGTAATCTGCAATGGACACTGAAGACGATAATCTAAAAATAATACGTATGCACTAATGGTTTTTTGCTTCCTTTTATCGCTAAAGAAGAGCATTTTGGGAGATTTTTCAAAGTGAACACTAGTTTTCCTGTGAACTGAGTATCGTTGTCCAACAGACAGAGTAATTCTCCTCACTTTGAATTGAGATGTGGGTTTAAAGTTTTTAACCTCAGTTCCCATTTTCTCCCCGGTATCGTGCTCAGTGACAACAGGGGAGCCAAATGTTATCGCAGCTTAATACTAATACAATCCTGCTGTCAAAACTTCTTAATTGGTTGAGCGCTAGAAGCCACTATTAAGGCTTTTAAAAAATGAGGATACCAGAGCAAAAGCCAACACTTTCATTGCTAAAATATCATATTTCAGTCAAACACAAATAATATTTTGTTTATATAAAATTTATTTTATTACAAATTATTGGAGAGTGCCTGTGGGCACTCTCCAATAATTTGTAATAAAACAAGTTATGAATAACAAATTCAGACCACCAAAAATAATCTAGCCCTCAACCAGATGATCATTAATGTGAAAAATATCTTGTCATTTGCACTTTCCGACGTTTGACGTCGCATTTCGAGAAACGTTAAAGAAACTGAATTCCCCAGTGACGTTTGAACGTCAGGATAATTAAAGTCTCAAAGGGTTAAGGCCTGTTACAGACGTCGCAATACCGTAGCATCGAATTCAATTAATTGCAATTAACTGAATTGGTCGCGACAGTGGTGCGACGTACACAAGCATTAAATGCGAGTAGACGCACTTCAGACGAATCTTCGTGTCAGCCAGACGAATCTAATTCCCAAACTTGAATTAGATCCGTGTAGGTTAAGGACGTCACATCACCGTCGACTCGAGTAAATACGAATGAAATGATAATGATATGCTAAATTTGGAAAAACGCCAAAGATAAGATAAGATTTATTTAGCAAATAAACCAGAACAAAGGCAAATTGCTATGTACATATAAAATCAACATAAACAGAATCATAAAACATACTAATTCCAAATGACAGACAAATAATATCACAGATAAATCCCCCTTGTGAAGGAAGAACTGGACCCTGACAAATGTCGTGACGTAATTTACAATTTTCAATAACGTTCGCAGTGTAATTGAATTCGAAGTCGACGGCGATGCGTCGTCAATAGCCAACACGGATTTAATTCGAATTTGGGAATTGTTTTTCTCCCCCCACTATACGTGAAACATACACGTGTCCTGAGTGAGGCAGCAGGGTGGGATATTTCTATCCCACCCACCCCACGTGACATACTCATTTGCATATTTAATTAGGTCGCCGGAACTATTTCATCATCGTCTGCACAATTGTAAATAAACAAAATGGCTTCACGATTTCCCGCATGTAATCCGCGTGCCATTCAAAATGCTGATTTGTTTCAACCCCATGTTTCTCTGCAGATTTAATAATATCACTGCGCGAATTTATCGATCGATCAATAATCTCACAATTAGAGTGAGTACATTAGAGTTTGACACGCGCAAATTCATTAACCTCTTAACGGACAGTGTTACAAATCAATTTTTTTAGTATTTTCCTATGGTATATACCTAACTTTTGTGCGATCTTTCCGATGAAATTGTTCGTTTTTCGAAAGGACTACCACTTGATAAATTGGGTATGTCAGCACGCGACTGCCAATTATCTATAATGACGTAATCCTCGTGTGGGGGGAGAAAAATCATCCTCGATGAGTCTGAAGGTGGAAATGGGGAAATCTCACCCTCGGGGCAAGATATTTGAACCAGGCCTCGGCAAGCCTCGGATCTGGTTTAAATAACTTGCCCCTCGGGTGAGATTTCCCCATCCCACCTCCAGACTCATCGGGGATCATAATATTCTTCCTTGGTTCGGGGTGGGAGTAGAGATGCAGTCAACTAAGCTATACAGACACTACCCGGCAATTTTCTTTTGAAACATTATGCGCCTTGGGGGGGGGGGGGGGGGGGGGGAGGGGGACCTTCTATATTAACACTCTAAATTGCAAACACATATGCCTGTATATGCAGGTCAAACTAAGTAGTATGTCTCGCACGTTTCACCTCTAGTTTGGATGATCTCATGGATGATCTCATGTGACGTCATAGTCACGTTACTCAGTGGCGCCATGTTGTGTTGTCATGGTAACCCTCGTAAGCAGCCATCTTGTGACGTTATCCTAATAGTGATACGTGGTGTTAGTGCGCATGCGCAGCACGTGCTGTTAGGGTGATCTGTGTTTCCGTCGTCCATTTTGTATACTGGAGGCCGTCATCTTGGTTTCTATGGCAGCACGTGATTGTGGTGTTACCCAAAGGCTTACAAGAGGACAGTGGTATGTTCGGAGGATGTGTTCCATTGAATGGGAGTAAATCTAATTACCACAAACAACCCGACAATCCCTCCAAATCACCAAAACGGCTTTATTTGATATGAAACCCCATTTGGGGCATATAAGAATAGTACGCAGTGCTATAGGACCGTTCGATTGAGTCGGAGTATACTCCAGTAGAGTAGAAGAGCCTATCATTTGGAACATTTTTATTACTATATTTAGCTTTTCTGGTCTGTTCTGGTTAGTTCTGACCCTATTCCGAGTACTCTTCCCGAGTGATGATCGATCGCCACTTAGCGCGCTCCCTCCCCACCAAAAAAACCCAAACAAAACTGGCTACGCGCCTGTTATCCAAGCGAGTTGGGGGGGGGGGGGCGAATTTAAAGACCTGGAGCAAATAATTTAAACCTTTTACAATTGTATTTTCGAGAATTATATTTTCTACCAATTAATATTACTGACTAAAATGAATCATTAGCATTTTAAAAGATATGGCAATTTGCCAACTGGCAAATTGCCAGATCTTTGAAAATGCTAATGGTTCATTTTAACCTATTTAAAGTCATAACTAGAAAATACAATTCTAGAAAATACATTTGTAAAAGTTTTATAATATTAGCCCCGCAGGTGTTAAAAGCAGGTTTGCATGTTATCTTTGTTGCACATCAATATGATGTTATGAAATAAAAATGGTATCAATGGCATTTTATAGAAGCACCGTCCACCTGAACACCTTTCCTCACGGCCTTTTAATACTTTCACTTTATAAAAACGATACGGTAGTAAAACTTGATTCCACAAATCACATCTAAGCTTTTGATTCGTTTCTAAGCTTCCTTCAATAGATTGGCAATTTCGTCGGTTATCAGGGAGCGCAAATCAAATCGATTTTGCTCGTTCTGTAACTGTCATATTGTTGTGTCAAGATTGGATCGCGAATATCAGTCCGAATGAAATTGACTTAAATTGTCAATAGCAGTAGAATACGAATCATTTGGACTGCTTCAATTATCAATACTAACTGATGGTTTGGTCCAGTGAATGCCCGTTAAATGTCAGTTAACGATTCCAGTTGTCGGACTTCGTTATATAACAACGATTGTTTCGCACCAAATCATGTTACAAGAGGATATGGAATTCTTGAACAGGAGGAACATCAGGAGGGGTGGGGGAGGGCAGAAGGTGCGTGTACACTACAAATGTCTCAATATGTAGATAGTTTTGTAATCTACAAATGTGTCAATATATAGGTAATCTTGGACTTAACATGAGTGCTACATTTAGGTAGTTTTGGACCATAAAATGCGTCAATTTATAGGTAGTCCTATTCTCTACAAATATGCCTATACATAGGATGTCCTCTACTCTACTAATGTGTCAATATATAGGTAGTCTTACAATCTACAAATGTGTCAATATATAGGTAGTCTTGTAATTTACAAATGTGTCAGTATATAGGTAGTCTTGTAATTTACAAATGTGTCAGTATATAGGTAGTCTTGTACTCTATAAATGTGTCAATATATAGGTAGTCTTGTACTCTATAAATGTGTCAATATATAGATAGTCTTGTACTCTAGAAATGTGTCAATATATAGGTTGTCTTGTAATCTAGAAATGTGTCAATGTATAGGTAGTCTTGTAATCTACAAATGTGTCAATATATAGGTAGTCTTGTACTCTATAAATGGGTCAATATATAGGTAGTCTTGTAATCTATAAATGTGTCAATATATAGATAGTCTTGTAATCTAGAAATGTGTCAATATATAGGTAGTCTTGTAATCTATAAGTGTGTCAATATATAGGTAGTCTTGTAATCTATAAATGTGTCAATATATAGGTAGTCTTGTACTCTATAAATGTGTCAATATATAGGTTGTCTTGTAATCTACAAATGTGTCAATATATAGGTAGTCTTGTAATCGACAAATGTGTCAATATATAGGTAGCCTTGTAATCTACAAATATGTCAATATATAGGTAGTCTTGTAATCTACAAATGTGTCAATATATAGGTAGTCTTGTAATCGACAAATGTGTCAATATATAGGTAGCCTTGTAATCTATAAATGTGTCAATATATAGGTAGTATTGTACTCTATAAATGTGTCAATATATAGGTAGTCTTGTAATCTATAAATGTGTCAATATATAGGTAGTCTTGTAATCTATAAATGTGTCAATATATAGGTAGTCTTGTACTCTATAAATGTGTCAATATATAGGTAGTCTTGTACTCTATAAATGTGTCAATATATAGGTAGTCTTGTAATCTATAAATGTGTCAATATATAGGTAGTCTTGTAATCTAGAAATGTGTCAATATATATGTAGTCTTGTACTCTATAAATGTGTCAATATATAGGTAGTCTTGTACTCTATAAATGAGTCAATATATTGGTAGTCTTGTACTCTATAAATGTGTCAATATATAGGTAGTCTTGTACTCTATAAATGTGTCAATATATAGGTAGTCTTGTAATCTATAAATGTGTCAAAATATAGATAGTCTTGTACTCTATAAATGTGTCAATATATAGGTAGTCTTGTAATCTATAAATGTGTCAATACATAGGTAGTCTTGTAATCTAAAATGTGTCAATATATAGGTAGTCTTGTACTCTATAAATGTGTCAATATATAGGTAGTCTTGTACTCTATAAATGTGTCAATATATAGGTAGTCTTGTACTCTATAAATGTGTCAATATATAGGTAGTCTTGGACTTAACATGAGTGCTACATTTAGGTAGTTTTGGACCATAAAATGCGTCAATTTATAGGTAGTCCTATTCTCTACAAATATGCCTATACATAGGATGTCCTCTACTCTACTAATGTGTCAATATATAGGTAGTCTTACAATCTACAAATGTGTCAATATATAGGTAGTCTTGTAATTTACAAATGTGTCAGTATATAGGTAGTCTTGTAATTTACACATGTGTCAGTATATAGGTAGTCTTGTACTCTATAAATGTGTCAATATATAGGTAGTCTTGTAATCTAGAAATGTGTCAATATATAGGTAGTCTTGTAATTTACAAATGTTTCAGTATATAGGTAGTCTTGTAATTTACAAATGTGTCAGTATATAGGTAGTCTTGTACTCTATAAATGTGTCAATATATAGGTAGTCTTGTAATCTAGAAATGTGTCAATATATAGGTTGTCTTGTAATCTACAAATGTGTCAATATATAGGCAGCATTGTAATCTACAAATGTGTCAATATATAGGTAGTCTTGTAATCTAGAAATGTGTCAATATATAGGCAGCACTGTAATCTACAAATGTGTCAATATATAGGTAGTCTTGTAATCTAGAAATGTGTCAATATATAGGTAGTCTTGTAATCTAGAAATGTGTCAATATATAGGTAGTCTTGTTATCTAGAAATGTGTCAATATATATGTAGTCTTGTAATCTACAAATATATCAATATATAGGTAGTCTTGTAATCTATAAATGTGTCAATATATAGGTAGTCTTGTACTCTATAAATGTGTCAATATATAGGTAGTCTTGTACTCTATAAATGTGTCAATATATAGGTAGTCTTGGACTTAACATGAGTGCTACATTTAGGTAGTTTTGGACCATAAAATGCGTCAATTTATAGGTAGTCCTATTCTCTACAAATATGCCTATACATAGATGTCCTCTACTCTACTAATGTGTCAATATATAGGTAGTCTTACAATCTACAAATGTGTCAATATATAGGTAGTCTTGTAATTTACAAATGTGTCAGTATATAGGTAGTCTTGTAATTTACACATGTGTCAGTATATAGGTAGTCTTGTACTCTATAAAGGTGTCAATATATAGGTAGTCTTGTAATCTAGAAATGTGTCAAGATATAGGTTGTCTTGTAATCTAGAAATGTGTCAATATATAGGCAGCATTGTAATCTACAAATGTGTCAATATATAGGTAGTCTTGTAATCTAGAAATGTGTCAATATATAGGCAGCATTGTAATCTACAAATGTGTCAATATATAGGTAGTCTTGTAATCTAGAAATGTGTCAATATATAGGTAGTCTTGTAATCTAGAAATGTGTCAATATATAGGTAGTCTTGTAATCTAGAAATGTGTCAATATATAGGTAGTCTTGTAATCTACAAATGTGTCAATATATAGGTAGTCTTGTAATCTATAAATGAGTCAATATATTGGTAGTCTTGTACTCTATAAATGTGTCTATATATAGGTAGTCTTGTACTCTATAAATGTGTCAATATATAGATAGTCTTGTACTCTATAAATGTGTCAATATATAGGTAGTCTTGTAACCTACAAATGTATCAATATATAGGTAGTCTTGTAATTTACAAATGTGTCAATATTTAATAAATGTGTCAATATATAGGTAGGCTTGTACTCTATAAATATGTCAATATATAGGTAGTCTTGTAATCTAGAAATGTGTCAATATATATGTAGTCTTGTACTCTATAAATGTGTCAATATATAGGTAGTCTTGTATTCTAGAAATGTGTCAATATATATGTAGTCTTGTACTCTATAAATGTGTCAATATATAGGTAGTCTTGTACTCTATAAATGTGTCAATATATAGGTAGTCTTGTAATCTATAAATGTGTCAATACATAGGTAGTCTTGTAATCTAAAAATGTGTCAATATATAGGTAGTCTTGTACTCTATAAATGTGTCAATATATAGGTAGTCTTGTACTCTATAAATGTGTCAATATATAGGTAGTCTTGTAATTTACAAATGTGTCAATATATAATAAATGTGTCAATATATCGGTAGTCTTGTAATCTATAAATGTGTCAATATATAGGTAGTCTTGTACTCTACAAATGTGTCAATATATAGTCATGTACTCTATAGATGTGTCAATATATAGGTAGTCTTGTAATTTTCAAATTTGTCAATATATAATAAATGTGTCAATATATAGGTAGGCTTGTACTCTGTAAATATGTCAATATATAGGTAGTCTTGTAATCTAAAAATGTGTCAATATATAGGTAGTCTTGTAATCTACAAATGTGTCAATATATAAGTAGTCTTATAATTTACAAATGTGTCAATATATAGGTAGCCTTGTAATCGACAAATGTGTCAATATATAGGTGTCTTGTAATCTACAAATATGTCAATATATAGGTAGTCGTGTAATCTACAAAAGTGTCAATATATTGGTCGTCTTGTAATCTACAAATGTGTCAATATGTAGGAAGTCTTCTAATCTACAAATGTGTCAATATATAGGTAGTCTTCTAATCTACAAATGTATCAATATATAGGTAGTCTTGTAATCGACAAAAGTGTCAATATATTGGTAGTCTTGTGCACTACAAATGTTTCAATTTATAGGTAGACCTGTACTCCATGTACCACTACATAATTTCCAACTTGTAGTAAATTCCATTATTAATCACCCTCCCCCCCCCCCCCCGCCCCTCTCAGTCAAAATTTCCCTCTACCGTCTAAACCCTTTACCCAACACACACGATATCAGACTTCATTAATTTAATTTTTTTTCAAGTTTTCAAACCATTTCAACTAAAACGTATCATATAAGCCCTCATTGGAACGATATCGGAGAGCTCATTCCATTGAGCCACGAGGGGTCAAATGATGTGGTATTGTTAATCTTGTTTTTAATTTTTATTTTTTTCAACAGCAGAATTCCATTTCCACATCCCTTTGACTGTAAATTATCCATCGGAGGCACCGAGTAGTCACAAATTCCAACTACAAATCAATACTTGGAGTGCTTTGTAATCCTACTACTTTTCAATCAATATTTAGAAGACTTGCACTATTTTTCAGTCAAGTAATTCAATATATTGGACAAATTCTAGATGTGCATGGAAAAATTCCACTAGAGCCATGTCTAAAATTCCCAAACTTTTAGGGTTTCGAATTTCCAACTATTGTAAATTTGACGAATGGTAGGGGCTTGGGCATTACCCCCCCCCCCCCCCCCCCCCTTCTCGGTGGTGGCAACACGTGTAAGAGAACGAGCACCCCACACGAAGTGGCGAAGCTATCGGGGGCCTACGGAGTGCAGGCCTTCCAAAATAAAATTCAAACCTCATTTCAACTATTTTCACCCATCTGTCATATCGTCCCCTGAGTTCCATTGTGTTCTCTGTGCCAGTATGGAACTCTGGGGACGATATGTTACACCAAGATTGAGGCAAAAACACTGATACAGTGTTTGGTGTTGGGGAACGTTCATTCCTGGCACAGATAATTCGTCCCCTGAGTTCGAATGTGTTTTTTTTAATTTTTTTTTTAGGGTTTAACAACACATTAACAGCCAGGGTCATATCATGTCGGTGACAGTTTTATGGGTGGAGGAAGCCGGAGTACCCGGAGAGAACCACCGAGCAACGACGAGCAGCTGTCAGCTCTCCAACATCGTAACTCAGAACTCTGCACCGCGGCACAGGAAGGGTTAGATTGGTTGAAGACATGCGCACCATCGATGTGCAGTACGCCCTAGTACACAGCGTCATCGTGCCTCCATGTAGGCAATCGGGGTTAAGTGCCTTGCCCAAGGACACAACGCGGGAGCACGAATTAGTCGCTGAAATGGTCACCCATCCAACTACGAACCGCGCTCGGCGTTGCTTAACTTCGGTGATCTGACGAGAACCGGTTACCGCGACGCCACCGCGCCCCCTTCCAATGTGTTCTATGTGCGAGTAGGCACGTCAGTAGGCTGCCAGTAGGTACATAGAACACATTGGAACTCAATGGACGAATTACCTCCAGTTGGAAGCAAATTTTACCCCAGCTTGAGAGCACAAGATTTTTCAAAATTTTCCCGGGGCGGATCCGCACTTTAGAGAGTAGTACTCCCCCTCCCAGACACACCACAGGCTCGGTCCTTCGGGCATCGGGACACGCCTATGGCATGTTATTCTGTGCCCCACTCCGAATGTTGCTCAGCCACACCCCCCCCCTCCCTCATTTGACAACCTTAGCTCCGCCATTGCCCATATAGCTCAATTGCCCGAAGATAGCTTTGACACCACCAAACTTGAATGTGGTAATGTGATATAATAGTGACAGGGTTAATCAGACGATACAAAGTGTCTTCACAAGAGAATCGCTTGCATTAATTGGTCTTCACGTTAATATAAGCACATTCAGGCATTACGTGTCAGTAATTACTGATCGACAAATGCCCAGCATAATGTGATAGTTATACATTCACCTCATTCTTTTTGTTGTAGACGATTTATGCTGAACACTTGACGGGCAAGGATCCCACCAAACTCATGGTGAGGTCAGAAAATGCGACTAGCTACATGGATTTTGACACTATTCATCCAACTAAAAGGTAAGTGGTGTATTCGGAAGGGAAGGCCAGGCACCAGTTGGGGACACAAGCAGGGATGTGGCGACAGGGTGTGTGTGTGTCAAAATTATTTCCAACTGGAAACTTGAGTTTCAAATGTCCTTCTCTAAAATTTCGACTCTGACATCAATCCGGTAAATTTTTTGACCCAGACACATTATAAAAGATGCTTTTTCCGTTTCAGGACTAGTGAAAATTTTCAGATGGGTTCATAACCCTTTACCCAACGCAGACGATTTCAAAATTCATTATTTTAAATATCATTTTTTAAAATTTAAAAAAAAAAAATTCAACAAAACCATATCATGTGATCCCTCTTTGGAACGAGCTCGACGAGCTCGTTCCAAAGAGGGGTCACATGATATGGTTTTGTTGAAATTTTTCGAAAAATAATATTTTTTCAGCAGCTGTATTTGCATATTACGCGGGCGGATGCGGGCGATTCGTTGGGTAAAGGGTTAAAAGATATCACCCAGCGCTGTAGTGCAACCACCTATCGAAACCACTCACAGTTGGAATTTACACCGGTTGCACCCCCCCCCCCCCCCCCCAGCTGAAACCCTCTAGCCACATCCCTGGACACAGGGGGCATGCCCTCCCCTTTTTTCCACAGATATGTTTCACAGTTACACAATCAGACACAATGAGTTAAAATGGGCGCATGCAACCGTGTCAATATACAGCCATTCCTGTAACATTATTTGCAAATCCAAACAATATTTAGCCAAACAGTCCCTCTTTCAGTCGCTTCTACATCCACTATTTTCCAACCCGAAGGCTAGCCTTCGGGACGGAAGATGGTTGAAGTAGAAGAAACGGACAGGACAGTGAGCACAAAGTGGATTATTCATCTAAGTGAGATGCTATATCCAGTCATAGTACATTTACCGATGTACGATTGTAACCTTTCTCACACTGGGTCGAACCATGGTAGTATTGTAAATTTGTGCTCCTCAACTATTATCGATATTTCGCCGCCCCTGATCATGTGCCTCATCCCTCAACATGTAAATCAAGCAACAATATCACCCTGAAATGACTAATAGTAGCGCATAGCAGAATAAAAAAAAATCTCAGTTTTTTTAAATTCTGCTGTGCGCTGCTATTAGGCATTTCGCAATATTTCCCTGCCGTTTGAGTTGACATGTAGCATATGTCGCAAACTTACCCGGTGCGACCTATGCGTCTCTGGTGTAAACCATTGGGTATTTTTTAATACCACGAAATTAGGTAACATAGTTTTTTTTTGATATTTCGTATCTTCTGTTTGCAAATTTCATATAAAAATTGAGATTTCGAAATGTTGGAGAATTACAAACATCGGGCATTTTCATACAGAGTAGATACAGAAGCTGGCTTTTTACCAAATCAGTTTGAACATTTAGCTATTATTCTCTGCAGAAACCCATTTAAGGGCCTTTTTTTCTAATGAAAGTTTGTTTATTTTGGAAATTCTCGTGTCTGATATACCATAAATTCAAATTAAATATACACAAAATGTACATCAAAATGAAGATTGAGATGAATAGAACACGATACACATGTGTAATCAACTCATAGAGTCGACCACAGGCACCACTGGTTTCTGGATGTCTGCTACCGTATTCGTACCAGAAATGATAATTTAATAATATTTCACGAGAACAACTTGTGGCCAAATGTGCTTTACATATCCAAGAAGAAAGCTAGGGTATCAAAATTCTTCAAAACACGGTGACAGAGCTGCATGGGGGTAAATTTCAAAATATTTGCTTTTGTTTACATATGAATTTACTTTCGATTTCCAGTCGACGTCATCGGACGGAAAAAGCATTTATATACAACGCCGTTTAAAATCAAATAGTGAGAAAGATCTTTATACGGTATACTGTTATTAGATAGAGATTCCAGAATTGCCATATTCAATGCAAGTTATCATGATATCTCTTGAAATTTCTTAGAACTACGATTTTGTTTTTCGATGGAAATTCGTGGTATCGAGTGATTTGCGCATGTCTGTCGAGCATGGAAACTATCTTCAAAAAAAATGCAGACAGTGTTGTCTTTTTCCAAAATGCAGTCCTATTGCTGCACTCGAAAGTGTTTTGAATGCCTAGCTTTGTTATTGAATATCTGAAGCACATTCGGTAACGAGTTCTTGCGATATATTATTTTATTATAAATTCTGGTACGAATACGATAGCAGAATTCCAGGAACCAGTGATGCCTGCTGTCAACTCTCTGAGTTGATTACATATGTGTTTCGTGTTCTATACATCCCATCCTCCATTTTGATGTATAATTTGTGTATATTTAATCTGAATTGAAGGAATATCAGAGGTGAGAATTTCAAACAAAATTCCATTACTTATATAGGCCCTTATAAATAAGACAACAGGGTTTTCACCATTTTTTGATGTTTTGTAACTTTTTTCTGTTCGTTATATCAACAGTATGAGCTTCGTGACATGTAATACAGACTGTGTCCTCTCCATTAATATAAAAGTCAGGGGTGCGGTTTGCTATTTTTCTTGGGAAGAATAAAAAGTTGCAAATTAATGTAGACAACTGCAAAAACATTCGCCAAACAAAGACCCAAAGTGGACTATTGGTGTTGGTAGATGTGATATTGATAGATATTCTTAATGACGGATTATCTGTGAAGTAGTTTCTTATAATTATTTATTTATTTATTTATTTATTTATTTATTTATTTATTTATTTATTTTTTTATTGGTGTTTAAAGTCATATACTTATGCACAATGGCTAATCATGGCCGTGACAGTTTTACAGGTGGAGGAAGCCGGAATACCCGGAGAGAACCACCGAGCAACGACGAGCAGCTGCTAGCTCCCCAACATCGTAACTCCGCACTGCAGCACAGGCAGGGTTAGATTGGTTGAAGACATGCGCACCATCGACGTGCAGTACGCCTTTGAACTCGGCGTCATCGTGCCCCCATGTGGACAGTTGGGTTAAGTGCCTTGCCCAAGGACACAACACGGAAGTCCAAATCGATCGCTCAGACGGTCACCCATCCGAGGACTAACCGGGCTCGACGTTGCTTAACTTCGGTGATCTGACGAGAACCGGTTACCGCAACGCAACCGCGCCCCCTTCTTATAATTAGCTTGCAATAAAAATCCAAGTAGCTTTTAATAAAAGAAAACAACAACGGCCCCGAGAGCTGTCTGTTGTTTTTATTTTATTAAAAGTAACAAAAGGAAACTTGGCTGTATTTCTTCTACTAATGCCATGGATGTTTTCTTAACAATTTCGCACTTCTTAATAGGACCTCCATCGTCCGTTCAATAATTTCAAGGGAGATAACTTTATCGAAAAATTGTAAGTAGCTCCCCCCCCCCCACTCCCCCTCCCCCCAAAAACTTTGAACCCGAGAGGCCGTTTTTCCGGCCCAGGAACATGATGCATGATAATTTCATTAAGTAGAATGGCTGCTTAGTGAATGTGTTGGGTAGACCAATTAATATTTTCAGCGTGCAGCCCTAAGGCTGCACGTTGAAAATATTAATTGGTCTACCCCCATATATTGAATATGGACTCTTCCAGTTGCTGCCATTGAACTGACATGGAAGATACCACCAGTGTTCAAATGGATAAAAAGTTCAAATTAAGTAAAATTTGTCTTTCTTTTTTCCAGTTCCGTCTTGTGTCGTGGCTTTACAATGCTGGAAATGTGTTGCAGATGATTGCTCAAGTAATCTCGAAAATAACTACAAAGCGTCTAAAATGCAATGTAACGCGGGAGAAGAGTGTATGGTGAGTTGCTCTATTCATCTTGAATATTTACTTGAGTGTTTATGAAGGGATTGTATTGTAACTTCGTAGGATGACTCTGTATAATGTCTGGATGAAAGCGTCCTTTTTTGGTCGGGTCGGGTTCAGTCAACCGTAAATCCCTTTAGCACAGTCTACAGCTTGCATTTACGATGGGGTTTCAGTGCAGATTTGTAGGATGCTCAGTGCAATGTCTAGATGAGTACGTCTTATTTTGCCATGTCTATACGGGAACGTCCCCTTTTGGTCGCGATCGGCCAACAGTGATGGCTGCGCGAGCCCGAAAATGGAAAACATTTAGCACAGTCTACAGGTCGTATTTATGAAGGGATTTCATTGTATCTTGGTAGGACGACACCGTATAATGTCCAGACGAGAACGTCTCCTTTTGCTACTCGGGTCCGAAGCCTGAAAACCTTTAGTACAGTCTATGGGTCGTATTTATGAAGGGATTTTATTTAACTTTGTAGAATGACTCTGTATAATGTCTGACAGTATCTACATTTGATGTCATTATAGATAGGTCACCATTTGCTGTTAGTATAGCTAGATCATCATTTGATGTCATAGATAGGTCATCATTTGATGTCATTATAGAGAGGTCATCATTTGATGTCATTATAGATAGGTCATCATTTGATGTTAGTATAGATAGGTCATCATTTGATGTCATTATAGAGAGGTCATCATTTGATGTCATTATAGATAGGCCATCATTTGATGTCATTATAGAGAGGTCATCATTTGATGTCATTATAGATAGGTCATCATTTGATGTCATTATAAATAGGTCATCATTTGATGTCATTATAGATAGGTCATCATTTGATGTCATTATAGATAGGTCATCATTTGATGTCATTATAGAGAGGTCATCATTTGATGTCATTATAGAGAGGTCATCATTTGATGTCATTATAGAGAGGTCATCACTTGATGTCATTATAGATAGGTCATCATTTGATGTCATTATAGAGAGGTCATCATTTTATGTCATTATAGATAGGTCATCATTTGATGTCATTATAGAGAGGTCATCATTTGATGTCAGTATAGATAGGTCATCATTTGATGTCATTATAGATAGGTCATCATTTGATGTCATTATAAAGAGGTCATCATTTGATGTCAGTACAGATAGGTCATCATTTGATGTCAGTATAGATAGGTCATCATTTGATGTTAGTATAGATAGGTCATCATTTGATGTCATTATAGATAGGTCATCATTTGATGTCAGTATAGATAGGTCATCATTTGATGTCATTATAGATAGGTCATCATTTGATGTCATTATAGAGAGGTCATCATTTGATGTCATTATAGAGAGGTCATCATTTGATGTCATTATAGAGAGGTCATCATTTGATGTCACTATAGATAGGTCATCATTTGATGTCATTATAGAGAGGTCATCATTTTATGTCATTATAGATAGGTCATCATTTGATGTCATTATAGAGAGGTCATCATTTGATGTCAGTATAGATAGGTCATCATTTGATGTCATTATAGATAGGTCATCATTTGATGTCATTATAGAGAGGTCATCATTTGATGTCAGTACAGATAGGTCATCATTTGATGTCAGTATAGATAGGTCATCATTTGATGTTAGTATAGATAGGTCATCATTTGATGTCATTATAGATAGGTCATCATTTGATGTCAGTATAGATAGGTCATCATTTGATGTCATTATAGATAGGCCATCATTTAATGTCATTATAAATAGGTCATCATTTGATGTCATTATAGATAGGTCATCATTTGATGTCATTATAGAGAGGTCATCATTTGATGTCATTATAGATAGGTCATCATTTGATGTCATTATAGATAGGTCATCATTTGATGTCATTATAGATAGGTCATCATTTGATGTCATTATAGAGAGGTCATCATTTGATGTCATTATAGATAGGTCATCATTTGATGTCATTATAGAAAGGTCATCATTTGATGTCATTATAGATAGGTCATCATTTGCTGTTAGTATAGATAGGTCATCATTTGATGTCAGTATAGATAGGTCATCATTTTATGTCATTATAGATAGGTCATCATTTGATGCCATTATAGATAGGTCATCATTTTATGTCATTATAGATAGGTCATCATTAATTTTGATGTCATTATAGATAGGTCATCATTTGATGTCATTATAGATAGGTCATCATTTGATGTCGATATAGATAGATCATCATTTGCTGTTAGTATAGACAGGTCATCATTTGTTGTCATTATAGGTAGGTCATCATTTGATGTCATTATAGATAGGTCATCATTTGAAGTCATTATAGAGAGGTCATCATTTGATGTCATTATAGATAGGTCATCATTTGATGTCATTATAGAGAGGTCATCATTTTATGTCATTATAGATAGGTCATCATTTGATGTCATTATAGAGAGGTCATCATTTGATGTCAGTATAGAGAGGTCATCATTTGATGTCATTATAGATAGGTCATCATTTGATGTCATTATAGAGAGGTCATCATTTGATGTCAGTACAGATAGGTCATCATTTGATGTCAGTATAGATAGGTCATCATTTAATGTTAGTATAGATAGGTCATCATTTGATGTCATTATAGATAGGTCATCATTTAATGTCATTATAGATAGGTCATCATTTGATGTCATTATAGATAGGTCATCATTTGATGTCATTATAGAGAGGTCATCATAGATAGGTCATCATTTGATGTCCTTATAGATAGGTCATCATTTGATGTCATTATAGAGAGGTCATCATTTGATGTCATTATAGATAGGTCATCATTTGATGTCATTATAGATAGGTCATCATTTGATGGTATTATAGAAAGGTCGTCATTTGATGTCATTATAGAAAGGTCATCATTTGATGTCATTATAGATAGGTCATCATTTGATGTCATTATAGATAGGTCATCATTTGATTTTAGTATAGATAGGCCATCATTTGATGTCATTATAGAAAGGTCATCATTTGATGTCATTATAGATAGGTCATCATTTGATGTCATTATAGATAGGTCGTCATTGATGTCATTATAGATAGGCCATCATTTGATGTCATTATAGATAGGTCATCATTTGATGTCATTATAGAAAGGTCATCATTTGATGTCATTATAGATAGGTCATCATTTGATGTCATTATAGATAGGCCATCATTTGATGTCATTATAGATAGGTCGTCATTTGATGTCATTATAGATAGGTCGTCATTTGATGTCATTATACCCCCGCTTCGAAGAAGTGGGGCTATATAGGAATCGCCCTGTACGTCCGTCCGTCCGTCTGTCCGTCCGTCCGTCCGTACGTCCGTCCGTACGTCTTTCCGGACATGAAATTCTTGTGTGTGCAACTCCTCCTACATTTATCAATCAATTTGGACAAAACCTTTCAGACATCATCACTACTAAGTGAACATGCGCATATTCCAAGATTTTTGATCTGCGACAATTTTAACCAGGTTATCTCCCTTTGACTTAGATTTATTGTGTCTTTCCATCCGAACAAATTCTTGTGTGCGCAACTCCTCCTACATTAATGAACCGATTTTGATGAAACCTTTCAAACATCATCTCTACTAAGTGAACATGTGCATATTCCAAACTTTTTAATCTGCGACAATTTTAACCAGGTTATCTCTCTTGAACTTTGATTTAATATGGGTTTCTACATGAAATTCTTGTGTGCGCAACTCCTCCTACATTTATCAATCAATTTGGACAAAACTTTTCAGACAGCATCACTACTAAGTGAACATGCGCATATTCCAAGATTTTTGATCTGCGACAATTTTAACCAGGTTATCTCCCTTTGACTTAGATTTATTATGTCTTTCCATCCGAACAAATTCTTGTGTGCGCAACTCCTCCTACATTAATGAACCGATTTTGATGAAACCTTTCAAACATCATCTCTACTAAGTGAACATGTGCATATTCCAAACTTTTTGATCTGCGACAATTTTAACCAGGTTATCTCTCTTGAACTTTGATTTAATATGGGTTTCTGCATGAAATTCTTGTGTGCACAACTCCTCCTACATTTATCAATCAATTTGGACGAAAGTTTACAGACATCATCACTACTAAGTGAACATGCGCATATTCCAAAATTTTTGAGCTGTGGCAATTTTAACTAGGTTATCTCCCTTTAGATTTATTATGGGTTTCTACATGAAATTCTTGTGCGTGCAACTCCTCCTACATTTATCAATCAATTTTGACGAAACCTTTCAAACATTATCACAACTTAGTGAACATACGCATATTCCCAAATTTTTGATCTGCGACAATTTTAACCAGGTTATCTCCCTTTAACTTGGATTTATTATGGGTTTTCAAATGGGATTCTTGTGTGTGCAACTCCTCCTACATTAATGAACCGATTTTGAATACATGTTGCACATTGTAAATGTGTTTTTCCAAATGTAAACCATATATGTGTGGGCTCTTTAAGTATTCAGTGCTGTTCTGTGGAAGGCCACATGCAAATACAAATTTCAACAACAAAAAATGATCTTTATGTATACATTTCCTTATGGCCTTCGCCTACATGATCAGAAGTGCATTCCTCTAAAAACCCAAAGCGGGGGTATTAATCACCTTCAGGGATAGTTCTAGTTATAGATAGGTCATCATTTGATGTCATTATAGATAGGTCATCAATTGATGTCATTATAGATAGGTCGCCATTTGATGTAATTATAGATAGGTCGTCATTTGATGTCAGTATAGAGAGGTCATCATTTGATGTCATTATAGAAAGGCCTTCATTTGATGTCATTATAGATAGGTCATCATTTGATGTCATTATAGATAGGTCATCATTTGATGTCATTATAGATATGTCATCATTTGACGTCATTATAGATAGGTCATCATTTGATGTCATTATAGATAGGTCATCATTTGATGTTAGTATAGTCATCATTTGATGTCATTATAGATAGGTCATCATTTGATGTCATTATAGATAGGTCATCATTTGATGTCATTATAGATAGGTCATCCATAAGTTTTATTTTGGAGTTGTGACAGGTTTTATATTATAATATCATTTTCGAGAGGCAGAATTTGCATATCGAAGAATCGCTGAAAAGAAATTTCACATCGTACACTCGTTGAAAGTGTATTGTTCCGGGTTTTCAGTGGCATGTGGACAACATGTTTGACGAATATTGAGCACAAGTCACTAACAGAAATGAAATATAAAAATCATCACTAACAGGTCTAAAAAACAAAGAGACAAAGATATTCAACTTGACAAAATGACTAGAAAGGCGAAAATAGAACGACGTGTTTTGTATCACGCTTCGGTTTGAACAAAGTTTTCTTTGCATCATTCTTTGCCGATTTTTGATACTGTGAAGAGAATGCATCTCTGCTTTCAATTAAATATTAACCCTTCAGTCCTCAGATTAATTTTGTGTTAATAACAACCGTATCCACAAGTATACAGCTTCAGATGACTTGACACTGTTTCTACACTATTGTTGGCTGCCTGTACAGGCAGCCAACAATAATGTAAAAACACTTTCAAGATAAATTCATCTTACCAATAGAGTTATCAAGGAAGATTTATTGATTTATTTTATTAAGGTTTAACGACACTTTAACAGCCAAGGACATATCGTGTCGGTGACAGCTTTACGGGGGATGAATCCGTAGTACCCGGAGAGAACCACCGAGCAACGACGAGCAGCTGCCAGCTCCCCAACATCGTAACTCCGCACTGCAGCACAGACAAGGTTAGATTGGTTGGAGACATGCGCACCATCGACGTGCAATACGCCTTAGTACACGACGGCATCGTGTCCCCAGGTGGATAATCGGGGTTAAGTGCCTTGCCCAAGGACACAACGCGGGAGTCCGAATCGGTCGCTCAGACGGTCACCAATCCAAGAACTAACCAGGCTCGACGTTGCTTAACTTCGGTGATCTGGTGAGAACCGGTTACCGCAACGCCACCGCGCCCACTATCAAGAAAGAATACATTTGGGACAGCGTTTTCACAATATAATAGGGGTTGTTTGTGGTTGTATATGGACATAATGGTGAACCGATGTTAGTTTACTATTTATTTGTGTATTGGTGTTTAAGATCACTTCAAGCATTTATCGTTATATCCAAAACAACACAGATACGAACTCGCATTTAGTCAATCGTTTATATCTGTGCTTCCCGCATTAATAGACTTTGACCCCAGCCGTTGTTCACGGAGTCCTATTTCACCAGTAAAGCAGAACCTTTTTACTACACTAAAAGAGGCTGCTATCGCCGATGTGTGTTCAGAGCATAAATGAGTTATACAAAAGACAAATTTACTGTTGTGATATTGCATTAACAATGTATACATTTCGTATTAAGTCCAATTTAATTTCAATTGTTTTAAACTTGGTATATTTCTTTATTTGTTGAGTGACAGCAAGCCTCTCTCGTAGCAGTTGTGAACAAGTTGCCTTTATTCATTGTTTCCCTCTTTTGTTTATTTGAGCTTCATTCAGTAAGCTAATCAAGCATCTGGTTAACCCTTTTCCTAACATGAAAAGCAGACGACACTTGCAAAAAAAAAATATTGAATAACTAAATTTTTTCATTTTTTGTCTCAAAAACATAGGTTATGAACCCTCGTTGGAACGAGCTCGACGAGCTCGTTCCAACGAGGGGTCATAACCTATGTTTTTGAGACAAAAAATGAAAATATTTTGAAAATTAATTGGCGATTTTTGAGAATAGCGCTGGCCGGTTTTGGCCGTTACGTTGGGTAAAGGGTTAAGACGCGGTGATAGCTTACTTTAACCCTTTAAACTCTAGTGGTATCTTCCATGCTAGTTCAAAGGCAGCAATTAGAAGAGTCCATATTCATTATTTGGGGTAGACCAATCAATATTTTCAACGTGCAGCCTCGGGGCTGCACGTTGAAAATATTGATTCGTCTAACCCTTACATTTAGGTTCCGCTCTATAGTTTCGCACTCCACAGTTGTGAAATTCTAAACATAGGGCATATGTTGAAACTAAGGACATGTAAAATAGAGATATATTTTTAGTGTCAGATATATGATTACATTAGGCTTTTTGTTGGACAAGAGAATTTGAAGTTTTGGTCCCAAAGTTGGAGTCTGATACATAGGGGTAAATTACCAGATGAATTATGGGAAACAGTGGCTTCGAAAAATTGGATATTTTTTAAAATGTAATTTTTACACGGGTTTGTTACTAGACAGGTAACTAAAAAATGAGACGGAAACATATCATTTTTTTTTTGCATTTTAGAAACAGGGGATGCTCTGCTCCAGGGGTGGGTATGTGGGGTTGGTGGGAAAATTCTGCGTTTGAGGCTGCTAGGTGGCTGAAAATGGCTGGTTTCGGTATTTTTTCAGGCAATTTTTCAGGTTGAAGGCTTGCCTTTGACAATAAATAATTCCACCCACATTCAGATTGTTTATTTTTACTTAGTCAGATAGTGTTATATGTTTTTTGTGGATTTGGGAAATGTAATACATGTAATGGGTTTGATAACTAAGTTACAGAATATTTGCATTTGAAGAGAGTGTATGGCATGTCATATTTGGAAAAGCCTGGAAAACTGTGGAACGGAACCTTACTGAACACCCATCATATTTAATGACGTTATGACGTATCATGTTGCTGGCCGGAAAAAACGGCCGCTAGTGTTCAATGGGTTAATCTTAAAATCCAGTAAACTTGTTGTGACTTGACTCATTTATTGTATTGTATATATTGCGTCGATCAAAAGTAACAATTCACTTACAGTCTGGATTCCAAAACGTTACTCTGTTTCATATTATTGGGAAGTCCCACAAGCTATTGCTGTAATATTGTTCGGATATCCAACAAGTCTGGTTCTTAAATGTTTATAGCTGTCTGATATTTGGAGTACCAGATTCGCCATTAAATTGTTATCATCTTTAATTTGTCTCAGATTCATCAGTCGAACACCAGAGTTACACAACAACAGCTAATGGTGATCATATTCCCCACGGTTATACTGCTCCTATTCTCGGGGTTCCCACTGGGATTGTTTACTATCAAGAAATGTGATGAATATCAAATGCAATGTTTTTTAAAGAGATATACACACTTACATCTCTATCCATTATCAGGGGCGGCGGAACCGGGGGGGGGGGGAGGGGCTTCGGTCCCTCCACTTTTTTTGCCGGGCCATTTTTTTGTATGCATATATTTTAACACAACAAATGACTTGTGCAGTGGCGTAGATAAAGGGGGGGGGGGGGGGGAGAGGCGGAGGCCCTCCCCCCACCAGAAGTTTTGTCGGAATTTTTTTAGGACCATTTTAGGCGAATTTATGCCTAATAACATTAAAATGCTGGCTTTGGGGATAAAAACATGCCATTTGGGGTAAATTTGGGGTAAAAAAGTCCAATTTTCAGTACATTTGCAGTAAACAACAGATTCTTTCTGTTTGTTTGGGTTTTTGTTGTTGTTACACTGTCGGAAAATTTTCGGTCTGTCGGAAAATTTTGGGCTTGCCCCTCCGCCAGCGAAAAGCTATCTACGCCACTGGACTGGTGAAACAAGGGGCGGATCCAGAGCCTCCCCCAACATTTTCACCAGCTATGTTTCTCTCGTACTGGTTCAGTTTCGATGGATTTCGGATCATTTTTTGCAGTAATTCGCAGCAAACGCTAAAATGTATACAGTCTGTTAAAAAATCGGTTAACTGAAATAGATCGTAATCTTACAGACATACAAGTACCAAATCCACCCCAGACAAGAGAATCCTCAGACAGTATAATTCATGTAAACCAGTGGCGTAGATAGCTTTTCGTTGGCGGAGGGGCAAGCCCAAAATTTTCCGACAGACCGAAAATTTTCCGACAGTGTAACAATAACAAAAACCCAAACAAACAGAAAGAATCTGTTGTTTACTGCAAATGTACTGAAAATTGGAAATTGGTCTTTTTTACCCCCAATTTACCCAAAATGGCATGTTTTTATCCCCAAAGCCAGCATTTTAATGTTATTAGGCATAAATTCGCCTAAAAATGGTCCCAAAAAAATTCCAACAAAACTTCTGGTTGTGGGGGGGGGGGGGGGCTTCTGTCCCCCGCACCCCCCCCCCCCTTATCTACGCCACTGCTGTAAACGTCTGTTATAAAGCATACAGGTGAGGTCTATTTATCAGCTTTGGTCGTTACGACCAAAGCTGATAAATAGACCTCACCTGTATGCTTTACCGACGTTTTTTAACGGCTCTCAAAACGTGAAATCTTTCAAATACAACTCCTGAAAAATCTCAAAATATCCACTCAGATGCATGGAAATGGGGGTTTTGGGACCCTGGAATTTAAATTTTTTATACCGACGACCATACATCGCCCGATCCCCCCCCCCCCCCCCCCCCCCCCCCCCCGCACACACACACACACACTTTGAAAATCGTTCCGTCGCCCCTGATTATTACAACAATGACCTACAAATAATGTGATATGAGTATTCAGAAGAGACTGCGCAATATGTGGGACGGGCGTTTGGGGTTTAATGTCATTTCAGTTGTTCAACAGCGATATAATCGAAACAGTTCTACAAAGCATGTGCTCTGATTTCTTCTTTTTCAAAGTGGCCAGATCGAGTTTTAGCAAAATTGCCATAACAATTTAATTAAACTGTTAAAACAGTTTACTAAACAGTTATAACAATTAACTAAAGTGTTATAACATTTAACTAAATTGTTATAACAGTTTAACTCAATTTTTATAACAGTTTAACCGTTATATTTATATTTATTTATTTATTGGTGTTTAAGGTGACCTACTTATGCACAATGGCTAATCATGACCGTGACAGTTTTACGGGTGGAGGAAGCCGGAGTACCCGGAGAGAACCACCGAGCAACGACGAGCAGCTGCCAGCTCCTCAACATCGTAACTCCGCACTGTAGTACAGGCAGCGTTAGATTGGTTGAAGATATGCATACCATCGACGTGCAGTACGCCTTAATACACGGCGTCATCGTGCCCCCATGTGGACAATCGGGGTTAAGTGCCTTGCCCAAGGACACAACACGGGAGTCCGAATTGATTGGTCAGACGGTCACCCATCCAATGATAAACCGGGTTCGACGTTTCTTAACATCAGTGATCTGACGACAACCGGTTTTACCGCAACGCCACCGCGCCCCCAGTTCAACCGTTTGGTATATTAAGTTACAATGGCGCTAATATGCTGCCGTACATTTTACTCCCACAATGTGTACCTTTCTGATTTCAGTGCATTGTACACGGCTCTTTCTTATTCTTTGTTTCTTTATCTTTTTTTCTTTTTTTCTTTGTTTTTGTTCTCTTCAAGGTGGGTAACACTGAAACAGCCAGTTATGTCGCACCCTGCAGAGAACATATGTTGATCTCAATGACGATTGGGTGTTTGAACCCTATACCGCACTTGACCCCGATTGCCTACATGGTGGCACGATGACGCTGTGTACTAAGGCGTACTGTGCGTCGACGGTGCGCATGTCTTCAACCAATCTAACACTGCCTGTGCCGCGGTGCAGAGTTCAGAGTTACGATGTTGGAGAGCTGACAGCTGCTCGTCGTTGCTCGATGGTTATCTCCGGGTACTCTGGCTTCCTTCACCCGTAAAACTGCCACCGACATGATATGACCCTGGCTGTTAATGTGTCGTTAAACCCTAATAACCCCCCCCCTAAAAAAAAACAAAAACAAAACATACCACTATATTACTGCTGAATTATTCATATTCGTATTTAATTGCCTTTGAATTACTTTTTAATTATTTTGTACCTGCAAAATATTGTTTTTCAGCAAATTGCAAATCCATCCGTCCGTCCGTCCGTCCAAAGAGCCAAAGTGGACGATTAGTGTTGTTAGGTATGATACTGATAAATATTCTTAATGACAGATTATCTGTGAACTGGTCGCTTCTAATTATATGTTTTTTATTTATTTATTTATTTATTTATATTTATTTATTTATTGGTGTTTAAGGTCACATACTTATGCACGATGGCTAATCGTGACCGTGACAGTTTTACGGGTGGAGGAAGCCAGAGTACCCGCAGAGAACCACCGATCATCGACGAGCAACTGTCAGTTCTTCAACATTCTAATTCTGCTCAAGCTCCGCTAAAGTAGGGTTACAGCGGTTGAAGACATGTGCACCATCAACGTGCAGTACGCCTTAGTACACGGCGTCATCGTGCCCCCATGTAGGCAAACGGGATAAAGTGCCTTGCCCAAGGACACAACGCGGGTCGTCCCGGACGGGGATCGAACTCGGGACCTCTAGCACAGAAGTCCAACAGTCTACCGGTGAGCCACCGCGCTCCCTGCTTCTGATTAGCTTGCTATGAAAATCCAAGTAACTTTTAATAAACGAAAGCGACAGACAGCTCCGAGAGCTGTCTGTTGTTTTCGTTTATTAAAAGTAACAAAAGGAAACGTGGGGCTTTATTTTTTACTGATGAATTGGGCGTTTTCTCAACAATTACGTGCTTCTTAACCCTTTACCCAACGTAACGGCCTGCGCTATTCTCAAAAATCGCCAATTAATTTTCATTATATTTTCATTTTTTGCCTCAAAAACATAGGTTATGACCCCTGTTTGGAACGAGCTCGTCGAGCGAGCTCGTTCCAAAGCGGGGTCATAACCTATGTTTTTGAGACAAAAAATGGAAAAAAATAGTTATTCAAGAATTTTGTTTGCAAGTGTCGTCTGCTATTCATGTTTGGTAAAGTGTTAAAACCTTCCTCGCCCATTCAATAATTTCAAGGGAGATAACTTTATAGAAAGTCGACTTTTCGTCATTCATTCATTCATTCTTGTATTTATTTTTTATTTCAGAAGGTCGTATATACAATGGATGACAATGAAACTAATGTTTACACAAGTATTACTCGTTCGTGTTCTCATGGAAAGTGTCTTCCTGTAAGTGAGACGGACTATAACATCTGCCTTAACACACCAAGAATGTACCACGTGAAGGGCTGTTCTCTGAGGAAATGCTGTGATTCTAAAGATTTGTGTAACCACTCGTCGCATCGGGTGGCAGAACATTCACTTTATATAGTAGTAACTTATCTCTTTTTTATATTTCTCTGAGCGTCTCACCACACGTGTCATGTTCTGTTTTATCATAACATTATAGTGTGTTTGTTGGGGCGGTCTCGGTGCACGCCGTCTAAAAAATTCTAATTTGCTTATTTTTTCTGTGAATTTCTTGATCTCTTTGTAATCAAAACATTTATTTTTTCATGTAAAATTTTAGTCCTAATACATCTAAATGCCAGTAGCATCGTGTGTGAGAACGTGACCATTAACCCTTCGAGCTCGTAAGACCGATTTTTCAGTTCACGGCATAATTTCGTCCCACTGTTGTCTTTTGTAAGAGGTCTACATGCACGCGGGGCATTGGTGATAAAATAATAACAGCATTCTGCAGCCAGTAGTTATTATTTTATAATCCCTGTATATTGATATTGGACTGAACCATCTCACTGTAAGTTTACACAAAGGCGATACCATTCCAGGAAACGAGGGTTCAAAGGGTTAATGCACCCGACAGCCCCTTATCCCTTTACCTAACATGAAAAGCAGACGACACTTGGAATAAAAATTCTTGAATAACTAATTTTTCTCATTTTTTGTCTAAAAAACATAGGTTATGACCCCCTCCAATGAGGGGTCATAACCTATGTTTTTGAGACAAAAAATGAAAAAAATAGTGAAAATTAATTCGCGATTTTTGAGAATAGCGCTGGCCGGTTTTGGCCGTTACGTTGGGTAAAGGGTTATAAAAGGACACTGCACCATGTTATTCCACGTGTTGTCTACAAATATCCAGCCGGGACACTGGAATTAACACCAGTGTTGACGCCAGAATTTCCCCAACAGGGGGCGTGAGTGGGGGTGGGTGCTACCGACCTTGGGGCTATGGTATTCTCCGACAAGCACACAATACAGGAGTCAGTTTCCCCGACCGGAGAGGGTTAACGTCCAGGCGTGTGGGCGGGGACTACTGTGACTTTATCCCCCGAGCGAATTAGGATGAATTCTCACGCCCTTCGCCCCTCATTACAGACAGAATGTTGTACCGTGAGAACACCTGCGCAGTATAAATTCCACAAATAATGCGATTGATAAGAAATAATGTTAGAAACACTAGCAACATTTCAGTCAATGGACTTCAGGGTTGAACCCTGACCTCTGACGATTGAACCCGGAAGTCTGTTGTCCGAAACTTTGCCTGTGCATCTTAATCACCACCAGAAAGTTTACGACTTATTGGCCATGTGAAAACATTTCCGTGCGGGTGGGTGTTTTTATAGTACATTACTCTCCCAGCATATCAATTTGTACAAAATATTAGACCTATGGTGTTTTTTTAATTAACTTCTGTTGATCACGTGATGGAATCTGTTCTTTAATGGCAATTGGAATGTATTTTACGCTCTTGTGTTCGATTTTGAACGGAACGGGATAGAGTGCGAAAAAGAAAACTCCATTAAGGTTGAGGGCTCTTCCTTCTTGCCTCCGTGCTCCACGCCCGTTCTCATGGGCGCTGGGAGCAGGAATCCGGGGTCGGGTAGCTGTTCTCTTTTCGCCAGAAGTGCACTAATGGAAATTACTTTAGTTCCCGACAAGAATGAGGTTGGGGAAACTCTCGAGTATTCGTTTCTAACGTATTTTACATGTGGCAATGCCAGTGGGTGTGTGTGTGGGGGGGGGGGGGGGGATTAGCATATATGAGATAGATAGATCTTTATTTTGCGGTATACTAGAACATTGATTCAGAGTATTTTTTAACATTATCACTGGGTGACAAAATGTCGCCCACACTGCAAAAAATATAGGTTCTCTCCAGAACCAAAACTGGTTCTAATCTTGTCCCTGAGATGGAACCGGTTCTGTTTAAACAGTATTTATAACAAATCAAATAAATTTTTAAAGATTAACATTAAATATTAACAGACTTAAACATAAACTGAGGGGGTTTCAGCCGTAAATTTAGAGCTTATACGAGGTTATCTCAAATCATTATTAAACAAAGGAGATATGAACAGTTGGCATATCGAACCAGTTTTGGTTCTATACAGAACCAAAACTGGTTCGATATGCCAACTGTTCATATCTCCTTTGTTTCAAAATGTTTGGCGACTGCGTTGAATAAGCTTCAAGTTTAGTGCTGAATCTACTTCAGTTCATGTAATATTCTGTCAAAATTGAATGCTAATCTTGGTAAATTTATTTGATTTGAGATAAATACTGTTTAAACAGAACTGGTTCCATCTCAGGGACAAGATTAGAACCAGTTTTGGTTCTAAAGAGAACCTATATTTTTTGCAGTGCAGTGATGAATAATTGTCTCCCAGTAACAGTAGTTTTCAAGGTAATGGACGACAGTACTACACTCACATCAACCATCTTTGAGTTTGAATTTAAAAATTCAACAACCAGTGTAGTACAGTTTAGTACCTGGGTGATGTGAGTGTAGTACAGTGTAGTACATGGGTGATGTGAGTGTAGTACACTGGTTGTTGAATTTTTAAATTCAAACTGAAACATAGGTGATGTTTTTGTACATGTAAGGGTGTGTGATTTCATTTTGTTATTTGTAATGACATTTATGCAACTGTCAGTATTATTTCCTTTTAAAAATATTGGTAATATTAAATTTTGTATTTAGACTGAAATGCATGACAAATTTTGAAGCAGTTGAGATCTTACCATTTTTGAGAAACCATAATGTAATGGGTGGGTGCCTATTAGAGATCTATGTCGCCCAGTAGAAATTGCTTAAAAAAATACCCTGCATTGATTACAAAATAACATTACAACAAACAGGAACATAGGTTAATAATAATAATAAAAAAATAATTTATAAGTCTAAAATCCACAAAAGTGCTGTTTGGCTTTACAAAAACTAATGGAATGCCCGTTAGAAGAAATGTGTTTTCATGCTTTTCTTGAATGAATTTAAGGTACTGATAGTTTTTATATGTTTTGGGAGTGAGTTCCACACAGTGGGGGCAGCCACAGAGAATGCTCTGTCACCTGCGGTTAGTATACAGCATGGAAATGGCATAGCCTATAAGGCTGTCTTCCTGCCATTCCCGTAAAAAAAGAAAGATATCGAGTTTCTTTGGTATCAGTGTATCGAAGTGCTTTCCCCAAAACGGGGTTGGGTTGTCTGATCTTTTATTTGTCATTCAAGGGGGCTAGAATGTATTTGAGGATTAAGTGGTGCGGAGAGGAGAATGAGATGCCAGAGGATATGGCTGGCGGATGGCACAGTCGGGGCACGTTGGGTTGTCATATTTGGAGTTAGGACGCGAATTTATTTATTTATTTATTGGTGTTTAGGGTCACATATTTCTGCACAATGGCTAACCATGGCCGTGACAGTTTTACGGATGGGGGAAGCCGGAGTACCCGGAGAGAACCACCGCGCAACGGCGAGCAACTGTCAGCTCCCCAACATACCAACTCCACACAAGCAGGGTTAGCATTGGTTGAAGACAGGTGCACCATCGACGTGCAGTACGCCTTAGTACACAGCGTCACCGTGCCCCCACGTGGGCAATGGGAGTGAAGTGTCTTGCCCAAGGACACAACGCGGTTGCCGCAGGTGGGATTCGAACCGAGGACTTCACGGCTTGCAGCCTGCACCTCTACCAACTGAGCCACCGCGCCCCCAGGACGCGAATAATTATTCAAGGCTTTATCAATTAACTGGTTGAGTGCTAAATTATTTTCAGCCATCAAATTGTGTACACGTGTCTTTGCCTTGTAACAATTTATGGGAGTGCCAATGGGCACTCTCCCATAAATTGTAACAAGGCAAACCCTTACAGACTAAATAACATCACTTCAAAGATAATACAAAGCACATCCAGTGAATATCAGCCTTCAAGTCGTGGTACCTACACTTCAGATTAAAGTCCAAATATGGGCTTCCAGCACTCTACCAGTTAAAGACTTTTTAAATTTGGGTCTATTTAATTGCAGAATTTGTGGGTCTATACTATTCCAGGTTCTTGGGAAGGAGTGTAATGCTAGCACAGCAGCGAACCGTGTTCTTGGTTTACGGGTGTCTAATTTACCAGTTTGCCTTGTATTCATTCCTGAGGGGTTTCTATACACTTGAAAGATATCATCAAATGACATGGGGAGTTTTTTGTTCGTCCAGTCGTGCATAAAGTGAAAGACGTGAAGGCTGTATATAGGTATCGCGGAACTAAATATTTAGTTTAGAGTGATCTGCCTTGAAATGTTGCACCCATCATAGTCTAAAATAAGACTCCTAGAAAAAAACTTATTGCTTGGGAAAACTGTTAAAGCATTTTATTAGGTTTTTACAACAATACTGAATATTTCACAAGAAAAAAGAGATTTTCTAAGTATTTTCTGGGTCTATAAAATTCAGTTAACTATTTGTGTATTTTTGTTGGGAATTCCGAGAAAAAACTGAGTTCAAGGACGGTACTTCACTTCCTGGTGCATTTTCTCTCTTATTTGTTGCATGACCCCATGTTTTCTGGCCAGAGAAAGTTGTGTGAAGGTCTGTACTTTATGTAGGTATTTAAATATTTAATTTAAAGTGATGCGATCATATTTTTTTCCACATAAGTGTTATAATGGTCGCCTATGGGAAAATAATTAGTTCTGTGAGACCTGTAGAGATCACTGAATTTCATAATGCCACAATCTCTGAAAAGGTGATCTGTGTGGGAGAGATAGGATTTTTTGTTATGACCCGGACAGCTCTTTTTTGGTAGTTTTAAAATTCTACCGGTGCAGGTCGAATGACCCCAGAGCTGGATACCATATATAAGATGACAATGAATCAGTGAGAAATATAAAGTTTTCATTACCTTCGTGCGCAAAAATTTCTTTGCCCTATTTAGTACGAAGATTGTTTTATGATAGAGTTTGGCCGATAATCACCAAACGAAGCTATACAATTGGCGGGGTGATTTCTAAAGCGTTATATCGTCCCATGGGTAGAACAAGGTGCCATCTGCAACGCTCGTTCCAAAGAGGGGTCATAACCTATGTTTTTGAGACAAAAATGAAAAAAATAATGAAAAGTATTAATTGACGATTTTTGTGAATAGCGCTGGCCGGTTTGGGCCGTTACATTGGGTAAAGGGTTAACTTATATCCAAATTCCCTTTTTGATAACCATGCCCCTCTTGCCCTCAGATGATTCCGGTGCGCCTGTCCGCCCCTGATGATTTGAGGCCGATGAAAATGGATAGTGACCACTGGACACATTATCCGTGAATAATTCCTGACATTTCCGTCCTTCAGATAACATCCTTCGCTAAAAACATGTACCATTATATACTACTCGAACTTTGCTAAGATTCACCCCATGCCAATTGACGCCTCCGCGGGAACCCCGGGAAGTGAAGAGGTGCTTGTTTGCTGTGGTAAACAAACTATGTTTCACTGGTAAAATAGGACCCAGTCACTAATGCTTGGAGTGCGAGTCCTCAAAAATAGGCAACATGGGGTATAAACGATTGACTGACCTTGACTTTATCTCCATGTTGTGGCCATGATTAGCCATTGTGCAGAAGTATGTGACCTTAAACACCGATAAATAAATAAAAAAAAAATATTCTAATTGACATATTTGTACATACAAGGCACTTGCGTTTATTTTTTACATGTACGTTTTTCTTTTGTGTTTTGAGGGGTTTTTTTTTTTTTGGGGGGGGGGGGGGGGTGTTTGAAGGCACTTTCAACAACCTAAGCCTTATCAGACTGCACTATTCCACAGGAAGAGGAAAGCGGAGTATCCAGAGAGAGTCACTGAGCTGTGGCGAGTAACTGTCGGACTTTCCAATCTAATATTCCGATACAAACGGGGTTACCATTGCTTGGGTGGTATCTCCCATCTAAATTCAATGACACCAATTGAAAGAGTCCATACTCATTGTTTGGGGAAAAACCGATTAATATTTTCAATACGCAGCCTTGGACTGCATGTTGAAAATATTGATTGTTCTATCTCACATTCAATGGGCAGCCATCTCGCTTAATGAAATTATGGCGTATGATGGTCCTGGACCGAAAACGGCCCTTCGGGTTCAAAAAGTTAATAACCTAGGGTTAAGTTATTATATGTCTTCTCTGTTTGACAATTAAGTTTATGGCGCTGTTGTTTCTTTACAGCTCCCAACTTGTAGCACAAGTGTTAACCCAAATTCCTAGTGCTTCTGTGTATAATTACAAACGTGACATCCTCCCAGAGGCAAGAGTTACTACAGGCCTATAGGTGGCTGTATTCTGCAAGGATGGGCCTTGTGATTTGTCGTAGTAACAGCTAACAGTGAATAACAAATGCCATACCCACCGCGAGGTCAGAGTTACTACAGTGAGGCCTGCAGATGGCAGTATTGTGCAAGCATGGAACGTGTGGCAGGTAGTTATTTATTTATTTACTTATCGGGGTTTAACGACACTTTTGACAACCAGGATTACCTCGTGTCAGATAGTTTTATGGGTAGAGAACCACTGAGCAGTGGCGAGCGACTGCCAGACTCCCCCAACGTACTGACCCCACACAATCACTGTTAGCAATGGTTGAGGACAAATACACCATCGACGTGTAGCAGAGCTAAGTACACAGCGTCACCATATCGCCACATGGGGCAGTCGGAATTAAAGTGCTTTTCACAAGGACATAACGCAGTTATGGTTTTAAGTTCAATGCTGTAACCACTGAGCCACCATACTCCTGTGACAGGTAGTAGTAACAGCTAATAGTGATCACAGTAGATTAGGAAACAAGAGAGTGAGAAGTGGAACTGTTGAAAGACTGCAGTTCTGAACGAAGACAGTAGATAGAAGCATGCAAGAGTATGGCGGTAGAAGACAGTATATCAGCAAATTTAAATGATATATCGTGATTATCGTCCCCTGAGTTCCAATGTGTTCTATGTGCCTATTGGCACATAGAACACATTGGAACTCAGGGGACGATATTGTAGATTAAACTTATTTCATTTGTTATAATTAACAAAAAGGATTGGATGACAAGTGCCCAGCACTTAGATTATATCCTTTCCTTAAAATACAGCTGAAAAATTACAAAGTATGCTTACATGTTTAAAAACAGTTACAAGTATGTGGGTGTAATGGCGAAGCAAACGTATATATATTTCGAAACAATGTTGTGTATATACACGGCTCGGAACAAAGCTGATGTTGATCAACTTTGATAGAACAGAAGGGTGAGACGAGCTCGTTTCATAACCTATAGTTTTGAGACAATAAATGAAAAAATAATGAAAATTAATTAGCTATTTTTGAGAATAGCGTTGGCCGATTTTGACCGTTACGTCGGGCAAAGGGTTAAAGACATACTGTTGGAATTGATACAGCACAGGTCGATGTCATCATGAATGGAAACAAAATACTTTATCTGAAAGCTTGTGGCGTTCGTATCATTGATTTTATTGAGTTCTTTTTCCATGACATTGGCACAATTTTCCAACACATTAGGTTTGACTGAATTATCAAAAGTTTATCTCCATCATCTGGCAAACACACAAGTATATCAAAATTGCATTGATATTTATTTAGATGCAAAATTTTACACGCCTGATTCCATGTCGCCATCAGATAGAGAAGAATTCATCAAATGGTACAATAAACAAATTACCAGTAATGCCACTCAAAGTTGATCTTGTTTCTCATGCCATTTTTTTGTATGTGACGGGCGGGTTTTTATTTCTGTAATGATTTCTTTGCCATCAAAAGTTCATGTTCTTCGTTCGTTTTATGTTTTAGGCCTGAAAATCTACCGAATAGCATGGATGGTGGTGTATTTTGTACCCTGAGTGCAAGAAGGCTTTGCAATGCTAAAGCATTGCAAAGCCTTGTTGCACTCAAGGGACAAATTTATCAATTTGAGTAAAATATCAGTCATAAACCATTTAATTTTTATTTTTTTTAAGTTTGCATTGGGTATAAAAAGGGAATAGACGGCAGCCAAAAGGACCATGTGGGAGGGACCGAGAAACAGATTTTAACCTTTTTAGGCCTAATGCTACCTTTAACTTCGAAAAAGGAATGACATGTCCTGTAAGTCAGATTGGATGTCGTGGGTGTGGAGAGTTCGGGAAGAAATTTCTCATTAGTGATGGAGTAG